>OW626788.1:564334-1164334 GCA_939628115.1 Tribolium freemani | reverse complement strand
AACAAATGCGTTATTGGCACATCGCCATCAAAACTGACAGTAACTCGATATGCAATTATTTTCTAAATAAAAACACACACGATTTAAAATTTGACAATCAAAAACCAAAGACCGATCTATCTTATTTCGGGGTTAAATAGTGTTTGTTTTTTTGCCAATGTAAAATATTTCCTTGACCGACAATAAGAAGGCAATTTTTTGTAGATTTAAAGCGAGATTTAACATAGCTTTTCTACGAATGAAAATCGAATTTTATATTTTACTCAAGGTAAGTCCGTAAGTAATTGTGGACAAAGTTCTTTTCATTTTTACACATTCATGACAGCTACAAATAACAAGAAAGCTTTATTTGTTATTCAAAAATAAACACTTTTTTTCTGCTAAATTCTAATCAGGTGAAATAGTAAACGCATAATAGATTGAAAATTTGAATTAATCGAAGAACGGTTTTTAAGTTAAAGCCCTCAACTTCGTTTCAGGCTTCAATATTAACAATTTTTTTTACATTTTTGTAATAATTTAGATACCTCATCTGCTTCTGCCTCAGTGCAATCCTCAAGCGAATAATCCCTTGCCATTGACGACCGACTACAACTACTGGACCTACTGTACAATTGAAACCCTTTAATCAGAATATTTGTGGCACTTCTTGACCTTCCCGCTCTCTGAGACTCCCTTAAATAACCGTCATCTTTCCTCCCTAATCTCTTCCATTCATCCATCACATGATCCGTTTTACGCAAAAAATTATCAATTTTATTCGTTAACACATTCGAGGCGGTTTGTGCCTCCTGGTGTGCTGGAACCGGTCGAACTTTCTGTCTCAATTTCCCCTTACATCCCAAAACGAAAGTTAAATTCGCGTCTAAAACAACCGGTGATACGTCTTTTCCGTTCAACTCCTCCACCTCCGAGCTGATCCCCACCTGGGGGAACACCCTCCTGGGAACGCTTAACCTGGTGCTACTTGTCGAACACGGGGATGGTGACCGTGACACGACCGTCAAGTTTCGTAATGGTCTTGTCTCGAACATCATCTGCGAGTCGGTGAATCCCCGCCGAATTGGGGTAATTCGACGTGGTCTTGGGGGTAATGTTGGTAGTCCTGTTAAACTCGAGGATGAACTCAAGGGAAACGAATCACTGCCGAGACTCGACGAACGAAAGAAGGAGGAAGCGGAGAAGTTGGACGGTGTCAACGGCATTTTTTTTTTTTTTGAGTTTTCTTTCGGAAGAAAACGCGAACACAGCGAGAAGCGAAATGCTACTGGCGATTTAAAGTTCGTATGTTATTTTAAAATGGTCGGCGTCTCTAAAGCTGCCACGGTTTTAAAATTAGACCGATTCATTCGACTCTGTTGTAAAATTTGAAATGTGCACATGGTGTTATGTCATAGGGATAAATAAATGCGGTGGTTTCCGCGTTTCTACAAGTGGTTTGACGAAATTTTCAGACTAGTCAGCAGTGCGAATTATGTACCGGGTGAGTCAAGTTTTACACTCAGGCACTTTACACCTCTTTGTAATTTATCTAAAATTCTAAAAAAAATCGTATATGATTTTATTGTACAGGGTGTTTCAAGTTTTAGGTCCAGTCAAAAAATAAATACTTCTAGTTGTCCAAAAGAAAAAAAATATAACTCAAACGATAGAGTTTCTAACACGCTTCAATTTGATGCTTTAATGTTATACGAAATTTTCATGGTATGAGCGTGAATTGTGAAAAACTAGATAAAAAATTTTTTGTTTCCACATTATTGCAATCGTTTTCTCATAATAAAATTCCTCCTATTTTTTAAGTGAAACTTCCGAAACTGAAACAGTAAAAAACCCAAGGCGTATTGAGCAATTGAAATTCCAATTTCATCAAATAAATGTTTTATCTTAGTCACCTTTGAAAAAACAGAGCTCGTGTCTTTGCTTGATTCACAAAAAATTGAAACGTCATTGACTGTCAGACTAAAATTTTACTTGTCAATTAAAAAATGCCCTTTTTTTTGCAAATTGCAATTTCAATTGCTCAATACGCCTTGGGTTTTTTACTGTTTCAGTTTCGGAAGTCTTACTTAAAAAATAGGAGGAATTTTATTATAAAAAAATTATTGGAATAATTTGAAAAAAAATTTGTTTAATGTAGTTTTTTGCATTTTACGCTTATATCATGAAAATTTGGGATATCAGCAAAGCATCAAATTGAAGCGTGTTAGAAACTCTATCGTTTGCGATATATATTTTTTATTTTGGAATACTAGAAGTATTTATTTTTTGACTGGACCTAAAACTTGAAACACCCTGTATAGAAGACCGATTTGACCAATTTTTAAAATGATTACTAGTATGGTGTGTTTTTTCACTTTTGCTTAGTTAACTATAATCTAATGTCAACGATTTTTTGTCCATAGGTGTATTTTGAGGTAGTGCATCAAAGTGCCTAAGTTTTGATATTGGGGCAGTTTTTTTCCCATGAATTTCGGTAGAATTGTAAATCACTTCACAAAAGGTCTCCATCAGGGTGGTGGTTTCCAAAAATTTATTGCATTTGTCACGCGATTGAAGGTTGCGGCCCGGATTCCGATTTATTTTATCTGTTTACTGTAAATGGAATATTAATCTTTTTCGCAGAAATAGGGAAACATCGCAATTAGGGTTGGGACAAACTTTCTAACTCAGGTAAATTATCTTACCAAAATGGTCATCAATTTGAACATGTTATGTAATTTTTTAATAAAAACATTTTTAACACGTTAGTGTGCTTATTCCGGTCCTGGCTTCAAAGCCCGTGCCGCTAGTTGTAGTCATTACTGTTATTGGGGAGGTAGTGGGTCCTTTTGTGGCGGAGATTTATTACTACTCAATCTTGTCCCTGATAAATTAGACTGAAATTCCCGATGAATAATATCAAAATGGCTTTTAATCAAACTCTAACGATTTTTTTCAAGTCAAATCTTTGCAGAATAATTTTATTTCGCATTTTCGATCCAGTGATGTAAAAAACAGCCAATGTGATTTTTTGGTCAAATGGTTTTTCCTTTTTTATTGGACAAATAAATTAATAGAAAAAAAATTTTTTTTCTCCGAGCGAGAGTGGATATCAGTGCAGTGGAATATATTTATTTAATTTTTTTTTTCTCTCTTCTAAAAAGTGCCTGAGTGTAAAACTTGACTCAGACTGTATACATTCATTTTTTGTCGGTTGCCACAAATTTAATTCTGATGTACTTTTGGAGTGTAGATTTCAAATCTGACGTCCAAATTCGAATTTCTATTTTAGAGTTTATAAAAACTGGTAAGAAAAATCTGATGGCAGTTTTAAAATCAGCCTCAAACAGTTAGTTACTCAACAATAGCAAAAAAAAATGGGAAACAGAGAAGTAAATGAGTAAAAAAGCTGTGTACATTTTTCTAAATAAATGCTAATAATATGAGTTACCGATGTTTCGAAAACTAGAACTGATTTTTCTTGCTTACTTTTATTGCCATTTATTGCTTACTTTTTTTTTGTGAATGAAGGTCATATTTTATTGATTTTTTTTCTAATAATTTGACATTTTTTGTTAAATCTTTCTAAAGTAAATTTAATTTTGAATCTATACTCAATGTAATACTGGCTTCCAGGTACCTACTTTTATAATAATAATAATAATAATAATAATATAATTGATTTCCAACAGACTTGTTAGTCTATAGTGGACAATATAATAAATCGACGAGTAGTCCTTACAAATATAACAATATAATATATAAAAAGAAATACCAAAGAAGAACAAAATTGAGACAATCAAAATATACAAAACATTATAAATTACGAAGAAAAATATTCTACAAGTTTGACCTTTACAGTTTTAGTTTGGAAATTATTGAAGAAAATATCTAGATCTATTATATAATTTAAAACATTTAAAAAGTGGAGAATTCAGGGTGGAAAAGTAAAATGTAAGAGGATTTCGGTAATAAGCTCTAGGTGCTATAATGTTCACTTGATCCAGAAGATCAGAGCTGATAATCTCACCACATAAAAGTTTTTGCAGAAAAATAATACAAAGAACATTTCTCCTACTTAAGTGCTTTCATTTACATTTTTTAGAAGATTACTTACAGCCTTACAGGATATCTATTATAAATTTTAAAATATAAGTATTTACAAAATTTTCTTAAAATATTTTCCAACACATTTACATAAAACTGGCAGAACGGACACCAAACAACACAACAATATTCAAGCTTAGACCTAACAAGAGCATAAAATAAAGTTTTAATGCAAGATACATTAGTAAATTCTTTTGTATTTCTACTTATAAATATAGACGTTTCGGTATAAAACATGCCATCATCAGCTATTATTTTATTCTTATAAAACACTAAGTACAAAATGGATTTTTCTGGACAAAAGACAAATTAAATGCAATGGCGGAATGACGCTACTTTTTTGAATTTTTTTCTGATAGTTTGCAATTTTTTGCTTAGTTTTTTGTGGATGTTTTTATGTCATTTTTTTGGTAAATTTTTTCTAACAAATGGCCATTTTTTTTGCTCAGTTTTTTATGAACACGAAGCAGTTTTTTGTTGAATTTTTTCTCATAGTTTGCCTTTTTTTCCTTGGGTTTGTGTATAGTATGCTAGTTTTTGTTGAATTTTTTCTAACATCTTGCCATTTTTTGGGGATACGAACACTTTTTTGTTGAATTTTTTCTAACAGTCTGCCATTTTTTGCTTATTTTTTTTGTAAATCCGTAATTTTTTCTCAATTTTTTATAGTTACGAGCATTATTTGCTCTGTTTTTTGAGTAAATAGGCAATTTTTTGTTGATTTTTTTGTGGATATAGGCATTTTTTGTTGTTGTTTTAACCTTGCTTCCAGATCCTTTGTGAAGACAATTATTAGTAGATGTATGGACGTTTCGGTATAAAACATACCATCATCAGCTATTATTTTATTCTTATAAAACACTAATTACAAAATGGATTTTTCTGGACATAATTCAAATTAAATACAATGGCAGAAAAACGCTACTACTTTGAATTTTTTCTGATAGTTGTCATTTTTTGCTTAGTTTTTTTGTGAATGTACATGTGTCATTTTTGTTGATTTTTTTCTGAGAGTTTACCATTATTGTTCAGTTTTTTGGGTTATCGATTTTTTTGTTGATATTTGTTATTTTTTGTTCTTTTTTTGTGACCAGGAGCAGTATTTTGTGAAATTTGTAAATACGAAAGATTTATTGCTCCAATTTTTGCTCATTTTTTATGTGAATCGAAAGCGGAGGACTGGAGGATTAGGAAATGTAGAGAAAGATGTAGTAGAAAGTTCTTATATTCAATTTTACATTTACAAAATCAATACAGTCTACAATACGCAACAAAATTCCTGAATAAAATTTATATTTTTTGTAAGTTCATTTATTTAAGAAATTCTTAGACAGGTTGATTTTCAAATACCTATTTTTGAACTATAAAAAAAATAAACAACAAAGTGTAGATTTGATATACACAAGTCGTAAACACATTTCTTACATCTGAAGAGGTCAAAACGAAATCAAATAAAAAAGTAGACGATTAGGAATTCTCATACAGGTCTGCCAACAGACGCTATAAATTGCAACAAATGAGACGGTAAGTAGAAAATGGTTCTAAAATGGTAACTTGACAGTGAAAGAATTTTTATACTCCTTGTGTAGACACTTAGGAATTTTAGAAAATGTTGCGAAATTATTGAAAGCTACAAAATATTGAACTTATTCCAGTTACAAATTGATTCGTATGCACGCAAAAATAGCAAATTTTCTCCCACTTTTAAAGAATACAAAAGATACGGAACTCTGAAACAATTTTATTAACATTACGCGGAATCACAAAGAGAAACCAACAAAATGTTATTTTCTGCTTTTTAAGTAAGTAATCTTTCATAACGTAACGACATTGTTTAGAAACAACAGTTAATAATAAATTACGTAATGTTCCATTTGATTATTATTTGCATTAAAATTTCTGGCAATTGTGGCACGCGTACAAATCGCTTCACGTATAATAAACAGTAAACGTATTTCCGTTCGTATACATACATTTAAAAAATAAAAAAACACCCGAATTTAAATCTGGCCTTTATCCAAAAAATTTTTAATTTAGCCGATTGTCTTGCAACTAACTGCAGGCCGATGTTTTGGGCTCCTTGCCCTAAAAATCTTGGCTCCGAAACCAAGGTTGTTGAACCGACCGCAATAAAATGATAAAACCTCAAAAGAACTACTCACCTTGGCTTCCAGTTTGTCGTTTTCGTGCTTCAATGTCGTTCTTTCCGTCTCCAATTTTTCCAATTTTGTTTTAAGGGCTTCCAACTCGTCCTGAAAAAAATTGCAAAAAAAATTCGCCAAATGTTAAATTTATTTTATTGGCAACGGACGAAAAAATTTGGCGCCGTTTAATTCGACCGTAAATTTTTAATTTGGGCAGGTTAGTTAGTTAGGGTAAGGAGATCGTGACCCTGACCCTCCCCAGTTACATTCGATTATCTCTCGAATGTGTAGAAAGCGTGTCATTGTGTTCTACAGGTTAGTAATCACTGCATTCGATTGTTTTGCGAATAATCAAAATTTAAAAGTAGGAAAAAAAGTTGTTATTTACACTCCTCTGCCTATTTTAATTAGCAAAACGAATTATCAGATGTCAATTATTGCAAACATAAAAATTAATCGCGCAGCAATCAATAAAAAATTAATTGATTCATTAACGACAGAGATTTATCGCTTCAAAACCCGCTTTAATGATGTTAGATTTTTGTAATTTTACTACAACTTTCGTCACTTATCATTAAACCAATTTTTTAACACATTACAGGCTGTTTTGTCTAAACCCCACATTAGAAGTATTGGGAGTTCTAATAATCATAGTCATCTGAAAATTTGTGTACAACCATAATCTTTTAGGTCCTGCTCAATGAAAATATTCTCAAGATGGCAGCACTTCCGGTTATACCGGAAGTCGCTATCAACTTTCTTATTTTAAATGGAATGCTATATTTTTTAATGCGTTTTTGAATTA
This sequence comes from Tribolium freemani, assembly GCA_939628115.1. Classification (NCBI taxonomy): domain Eukaryota; kingdom Metazoa; phylum Arthropoda; class Insecta; order Coleoptera; family Tenebrionidae; genus Tribolium; species Tribolium freemani. The sequence goes on along the minus strand of OW626788.1, from coordinate 1,157,299 downwards.
CTAGAGTTATTTTAAGGTAGTTTTCATAAGCTGTTCCTATACCTAAATTTAGCCGTTTACGAAATATTTATGTTTTTTTAAATTTTTTTTGGATTTGCACCTTCTAGTTCAAAAATCGATAACTCTGCGATTTTTAAAAATTTGGAAATATTTTTGAGCTCATTTGAAAGAGGAAGCCTAGGTCTTTCCTTTGGTGTTTTCAAATTTCTAAAAAATAATAACACACTCCAAATTTTTAAAATTAAGTTTGCAAAACTTTAAGCACCCATAACTCATTTTTTTCAAATGAAATGACAAAAGTTTTATTTCACTAGATGGTAGAGAATTTAATTCTGCTTCGATCTGTGTTAACATTCCCTATACTTATGTTTAATAGTTTTCAAGTTACAATACCTTTTTGTTGGGATTGAGAAATTCATTAGCCATAGGCCTTTTCTCATAGGTTGCCATGAAAACGAATGAAAAAAGGTGAGAAATTAAAGTTTTTCAAACCAACACCCAATGAATTTATTTTGTTTTCATAGTTTGATAACACAATTTTGAACAGAGTTTGTCGTTTAAGTTTAATCAGAAATGTTTTTATGACAAACTATGCAAAAATAGCTGTGGTTAGTAAGAAATTTCGTACAATAACAAAAAAACCAACATAACTTGAAAATTATCACAGATAGGTATAGGGAATGCTAATACAAATTGATGCAGAAAAAAATTCTCCTCCATCTAGTAGAATAAAAATTGGGACATCCCATTTGAAAAAATTAAGTTATGGGTACTTGAAGTTGTCCAAACTTAACCTTAAAATTTTTGGGTTTATTAACTTCAATTCCAATTTTGATCACACTGAACAACAGATATAGGCTTTCTCTTTCAATTCTCCAAACATGATTTCGAAATCTCTAAAACTAAGCGAGTTACCGATTTTTTAAGGGACAGGTGCAAATTCAAAAATTTTCAAAAATCCTAAATATCTCGAAAACGGTTAAACTTGGGTATAGGGAAAGCTGATAAAAACTCCCTTAAAATAACTCAACTAATCCAAAAACGCAGTGAAAAATATAGCTTTCCATTTAAAATAAGAAAGTTAATAGCGACTTCCGGTATAACCGGAAGTGCTGCCATCTTGAAAATATTTTCATTGATCATAACTCAACGGATTATGGCTGAGTACCTACTCTCAGATAAATATCTTTATTAGAACTTTCAATACTTCTAATGTGGGGTTTAGACGGAACACCCTGTATATGTCAAACATTAAATTTTACGACGATCTCAAAAAAAATTTTGACACAATTAAATTGGCACGTGCTATTCAACCAACTCACCTGTGATGATGCACTATTTTCACTAATAATTTGCCTACTAATTTCAGGTATATATCAGGTCGGGCAATTAAGAAAGACACTTAAGAATTATAGTTGGTAATAATGATAACACACTGACTCAATAAATTTATTGCCTCAGTTTCGTAATTAATTTAGATAGTGGATTTTTTTCAAAAACTTACCGTTTTCATCCTCAATTCCTCTTCGGTTCTGTGCACATTTAATAAGGGTGTCACCCTTACCAGTAACCTCCACCATGGCCAATCCCGCACTAGAAGAAACTTCCGCACATTTCTTTGGATGCATCTCACGGCCAAATCTTGCAATTTTCTCTGTGTTAATTTTCGTCTCGCTAAATAACCGCGACAATGAGCTTGCAGATTAACCACCATACCGGCAAGACGTTCATCCCTTTGGGACTCCAATTGTGAGAGAACCCCATTTCGGAAAAATATCTGGCAATGGTTGAAATAAAAAAAATTGTGAAAGTAATTTATTAGATTGGCGAAAGTGGAGATTGATTTGGACCACTTACTTTACGAATTTTTACGTAAACTTTAAGTTTGGAAGGCATTATTGTTCACTTAAAAACACACGTGTCGATTCAGTGAAGGACAGTAAATTTCATGGGATAAAAAGTTAAGGTCAAGGGGAAGAAAAAAGTGTGCGCTGTTGCAAATCGATTTTATGCACGAAAAGAACCAGGATTTTACGTACAAAGTGGAAAAAAATAATTGCAACAATTCGCTTTAATTACAAAACAATAATACATTTTCTCTTTAATTGCAAACTCGTATAAATAATACATGTTCAACAATAATAATAATACAATAATTCGACAGTGATACCAATCATTAAACATAAATTGACTGCCAAAGTACAACAGTAAGCCAAAAATTTTCAAGACATAAAAGTACATTACTTTTCTACTTCTTCAATTAAACGTAAACAACATGCGTAATTGTTTTATTTCAAACCTTTTTAGTCTGTTTTAAACAAAGAAATTTTCCATTTTTATCTCCGCTCTTTTTAATACATTCCTTAATTCGTTCTTTTTTTAAACAATTGTTAAAATGTCATTCATAAGCACTAACTATCGTTATCTGATGATTATTAGGTAATGTACTGTGTTAAATAAATTCTCATTTCCTGTTTGTCATTATCGTCTTAATAAAATCTGAAATAAAATTAGAACACCTGCTGAAAGTGTTAAGACATTTTTAGGGTCTTTTAGTCTGATCTTTGACACTGACAATTTAGCTGTTTTTTAAATTTTGGACTTGCTTCTTCTTGTTCTCTTTCAGAAAACGAGGATTTTCTTATGTTTTTAAAATCGTATTTGAATGTTTGAAATAAAAAGCTTTAATCTTTCTTTCTTTGAATTAAAATTTTCAAAAAACGTTAACGGAATCCGATTTTTTACTTTACGTTTAGAGAATTCAAGTACAATCACGATCAAAAATAATGACACCCCTACTAACCAGACCGGATAACTAAAGTCCGACTAAAATCGTTTAGGTTATAAATTTCAACAAACTGTCCAGCTAGTTTATAAACCAGCCAAACATACACATAACCGTATCATATCGAAAAGATTTGTGGCTGCGGTTTTAGAGGTGTCATTCTTTTTGATCGTGACTGTACCAATAACTCAATTTTTCCAAAAGAAGAGTACATGGGAAAAACAGAATGTCACACTGAATACACAAAAAATATATATATTTAAAAAAATGTTTTTTAAAAAAAGCTTTTATTTAAAAGATGCACTAAAAAGGAAAAAATTATGTATTTCAATCACACGAGAATATTTTTTCTTACAGGTTAAAATTCTAAAATTTATAAAAGCTTTGGGAGTTCTTACAGAATTACTTTGTTCAGTTGACAACTCCCAAAGCTTTCATAAATTTTAGAATTTTAATCTATAAGAAAAAATATTCTCCTGTGATTGAAATACATTATTTTTTACTTGTTAGTGCATCTTTTAAATAAAAGCTTTTTTAAAAAAACAGATTTTTGTATATTTTTATTTTTTGCCTTTTAGTCTTTATTTATTGCATAGATTTATTGCATCTACCGTGACGTCCAAATGACCAACATACCGTCCATGTCGGTATAAGTTACGGTATATACAAATCGAGAATGCCTTTGTAAACATAACCTAAAATTTTAAAACCCTATTTAACACCTTTAGAGAGTAATTAACTATATAGAATTGCATTGTCACGCAGATTACGTAAGCATGTTAAATTTCATTTCACTGCGACAACAGGAACCCTCTCAAATTTACAAATCGAGAACCCCTTTGTAAACATAACCTAAAACTTCAAAACCCCATTTAACCCCTTTCGGGGGTATTTAATTACATAGGATTGCATTGTCACGCAGATTAAGTAAGTATGCAAAATTTCAATTCAGTGGGACAACGGGAACCCTTTCAAATTTGGCTCCGAAAAAATAACCGACAGACAGATAACATTGTGAATTAAATTAAAGCTTTTAACAAGATTTTTTAGTTCAATTTATATTATTGTATTTAACGGTAGGTATAAAGTTTTAGTTTTGAACAAATCTTATTATGTTTTAACACCGCTATGGAAAATTTTTTTAGACGCTTTGAATTTAAATATAAAGTTTAATATCGTTAGCAATTAAAAAAACTTAAGAAAAAAGATCAAAAACGAGAAAAATATGTAATAAACATAATCCGTTTTCTTCGTTTTTTCTCTCTTGGATGGACCCTGTTTTTCTTAAAAAGTGATGTTATAGTTCACATTGTAGTCTTTTTTTTGTTAAACAAAAAAATATAAAAAATCAAAGTTTTTCAAACCTTAATTTTGTAAATACATTTTGTAACAAAAGTTTGATCTGAACGTTTCAATGAGAAAGGTTTCTATGTGCAAAAACAGCTACAGTTAATACTGAATTTCCCGCAGTGTCAAAAAAAAATAAAGAAAATTTTACTTTTTTTTCGAAATCTTAAAACGCTAAAGGAAAAAAAATCCCAAATTCTATCGATTGATTTACTGATGGAATAAAGTCCAATTTAAACACCGTTTTACCTTTTCTGGTCCCACAACATCGTCACAATCGTTGGAAATATTCCCCGAATCGTCGGAATTATCATCGGAACTATAACTCAACTTCACTTTAACTTTTTCACACAACACTGGTGCATTTTTCGCACTTTTCCTATACGTATTACGTCCATTATTACCCAACTTGTCGGCTTCAAGTTTCTGGACAACTTCTCTAACACTCTTCTCTTTCGTGTTGTTATTTTTATTAACGAAATCTCGTTTCAACAGCGTTAATTTTTTTGCACATCCCGAACGATCTAAACAATTCAGACCGGAGGGAGTGCTCGGAAAAATCCTTCTCAAAACGGGCGTTTTAACCGGAATTCGACTTTTCAGCTTTTCAGTGGTCACATCATTTATACTTTTGGATTTGTTCAAGCGATTGATTCGTTCAACGGCTTGTTTAACTTTTGATGGTTGTTGCACTTGTGCAATATCGGCCAAACTTTTGGTTTTGTTTTGTAGGGGTTTTTGTAAGTTTTTCGCCGTTTCAGCAGGCTGGGAGAGTGATTTTTTCAGAATACACTTCGATTCAATTATACTGCAAGTTTTGGCCTTTTGTAACTTGGGTATTTTAGTGCTCGGCACCGCCTTGTCCTTGTACTCGTCCAAGATTTTGTCGAAATTATCAATAACTATCTTTAGTTTATTGTTGACGGTTTCTTTTTTCTTGGTGTAGGTCAAATTTTCGTAAATGTGTTCACTTTTCTTGGCTTGTTTCTTTAAGTAAGTTTTGTTGTTGTTGTTGTTGATTCGACACTTGGTCGCCATCGCACACGTTTTACGTTTCGCGGTCGCGCGACTACTGATGGTGATGGTGCTGTTGGCCGAAGAGCAAGCGACGAAGACAGGTGGCGTCGCGACGCCTCCACGAGATTAGAAAGGTGTTATTAGCGGTACTATTCGATTTTTACCGATGCAAATCATGGCGATATGAACCTGTTGGCGTTTGTACCAAAAGGTCAACGGCCATTTTATCGTCCAGAACTGGTCCGATTGATCTTTGGAGGAAAAATCATGTCGGGGAGATTTCAACGATGACCCGCTTCTGTCTCGGGACAGGGCCGGCTCTAGGGGCGGACAAATCGGACCACTAGTCCGGGGCGGCAAATTGGTTAAAATTTGTAAAATATTTTTTATGAGAACATTTTTTTTTATAAAATACTAAATATTTACTTAAAACATTCTTTGTAATAACTAAATAGAGTTAATTTCGGTATTTCTCCTGATAAGTGACTTGATAAGATTTAATTAGCTCTTGCTTTGTACAAAAGAGTGGCCCAAACAATTATACACAATAATATTTGCTTTGGCAATCTTGCAGCGGCAAGAAATATTCGATTATTTTATTTCAGTTAATTAATTAAAAAAAATTTACCCCCCACATCCGCACAAGATCGATTAGATGGTTGGGTAACATAGGCTATTAAACATGAGTTGGCTGAACAAATTGATCTTAAAAGTGTAATCAAAAAGTTTGCTGAATTAAAAGTCAAAAAAATCAATTTTAGATTTCATTTATTAGTTTTACTATTGTAATTGTTTTTGTTTGTTTTTTATTGTTGTGTTTTATTTTAATTTACTATTTTTAATACAAATTATACAATATTTATGTAAAATAATTTTTTACTTTTACACTTTGGTCGTTTTTTTTTCAAGTTTTATAATAAATTAGCAGTTGGCCACGGCTTCGCACGCATATCCACAACCACTTTGAAACACAGAAAAACAATGCAAAACTGAGTATAACCAAAAGTAGAAACACAAAATTTTATTGTGAACTTTAAAACCGTGACCCAATGCTTGTTCTCAACTCATTCCCTGTTTAACCCTCTTGTTAAAATCCTGAAACACATTTTCTTTATTTTTAACCGGAAGTCCAAATGCCAATTTTTTTGGATATGACTTCAAAAATGCAGGAGTTTTGCGTTGAACTCTTTTGGGGGTGGAATTTCTAAAAATCCTGAAATATACGCCTCTTGCTTTTTAACCGAATCAATTGATAACTTCAACAATAAAGAATTTTTTATATATGTATAACTTCAACAATGAAGGATTTTTTGTTTAACCCCCTTGGAGTGGAGTTTTCAACAAACCTGAAACACGCGTTTTTTATATTTAGACGAATGCCCAAATACCAATTCTCTTGGTTATAACTTCAAAAATGACATATTTTTATATTCAACCCTCTTGGGGGTGGAACTTTCAAAATCCAGAAACACGTCTTTTTTCATTTTTAACCGAAAGATCAAATACCATTTTTTATTAATATAGCTTCAAAAATGACGATTTTTTATGTTTAACCCTCTTTGGGGGTGGAATTTCTAAAAAAAATAAAATACCTGTTTCTTTATTTTTCACCGAATGCCCAAATACCAATTTTTATAAATATAAATTCAAAAATTACGGATTTTATATTTAACCCCCTTAGGGGTGGAAATTCCAAATGTTCTTAAATACACGTTTTTCATCTTTAACCGAAAGCTCAAGTACCATTTGCATGGATACAAATTAAAAATTACGGATTTTTATACAAATTCTAACCCGTGTTCAACCCCCTTGGGGTTGGTATTTCCAACTAAAACACGTGTTTCTTCACTTTTCACTGAAAGCCCAAATACCAGCTTCAATTAATGTAAATTCAAAAGTTACGAATATTTATACAAATTTTATTACGCCATTTAACCCTCTTAGGGGTTGATTTTTCGAAAATCCGGAAACACGTGTTTCTTCATTTTTAACCAAAAGCCCAAATACTAATTTTCAAGGATGTAAGTTCAATGTAACTTTAAAAATGACAGATTTTCTAAACTCTAATTCTAAACTCAACTCTCCATTTAACCCCTTTAGGGGTTGATTTTCCAAAAATCCTGAAACACGTCTTTCTTTATTTTTAACGGAAAGCCCAAATACTAATTTTCAAAGATATAACTTAAAAAATGACGGATTTTTATTCAAATTTTCACACCCTACTTAACCCTCTTAGAGGGTGATTTTCGAAAAATCCTTTCTTAGTACACCCCTACGTTACAAAAGCTATCTACTGTAAAAATTTCAAGTTTCTATCCCTAGCCGTCTAGGCTGTGCGTTGATTGGTCAGTCAGGCCAAGCAATTTTATATATTAGCTGTTTCAAAAGTATAAAAACGCCAACGTCGCATTTTCTCTCAAAATTGGCTCTTATAAATTATTCATGTACTTCAAAAAAATAATAACTAATGTAATTTATACTTTCAATGAGAGATCTAATCATTAATAACTATTTTACAATTTTATCAATCTTATTTAAAAAAATAATTCGGTAAAATGCGACGTTGGCGTTTTTATAGTTTTGAAACAGCTAATATATAGATAAAATTCAAAAACAATCAATTTTTTTTATTATTTGACTTTCACAGTCACCACTGAATGTAATAATACTTATTATTAATGAACGCACCTATAAATAAAAAAATACCTTTTATAAAAAAGCATTTTACAGTTTTGTCCGGGGCAGCAAATCCTTTAGAGCCGGCCCTGCTCGGGGGAAAAACCGGTCGCTCTCTACATTCGTTTTACTTTATTTTGCACATCGGACACAGACAAGTGCATCAAATCCTTTTCCGAAAAATGGCTATTTTTACACGACAAATAACGAGGACGTTCACCTGCCTATTTTAGGCTTTTGATACTTTCGAACAAAATAAATTAGAGAGATTTCCGCGTCCAATTGTTTCACTCACATGATTATTTTTTTACGTAATGATATAATTAACGGTATGTGAGTTTCTGCTTAATTTATTCGATTGGTTTTGGGGAAATTTAAATAAATTTTTGTTCAAAAAAAAACCCAAGACAAGATAATTTGGTTCGGCGCAAATTGGTGGTCGTTAATTATATTCAATCGGGTCGATAACATTTTAATTTATTTTTATTCATTGAACCTACACCACAAATAAAATGATAAAATCCGATTCGATTTTTTTTTGGCAAGCTGTTTTATAATTAAAAGATAGGCGCATTTTTTACCGTTGTTAAAAATTATGTCAGGTTATGACGTACCGAAAATAATTTCAAGCACGAGTCATAAAATTAAGTTAAACAAGTAGGTTTTTGAATAATACATTGATTAAATTCTGAATTTGTGTAATCTACACGTGTTTGTTAATTAATTAATGCAAATTTTGCTACGTTACTGAATAAATTTGCCAAAATTGTACGTAAAAATGTAAATGATTCATTCGCTTCGATAAAAAATAACAAACAATAAATTAATTTAATTAAAGGAGACTATTTAGTGAATCGATCAATTGTTGTTATTAAAATACCTTTACGAATAATTTAATGGTTTAAATCGGAATTTGAATTGATTCAAATTTTTGTGATTAGATAAAGCAGTCACATTAGAATTCTAAAAATTAAAAAAATAATCGAAAAAAATCTGACTAGATAACCATAGTTATTTTTATAAATTTTAATAAAACGAATAGGATGGGAAGATATTTTTCTTTAACAATATAATCATAATAAACCTTTATTTTACAGTATTAAACCTTTACATTATTTTATACACTTATTTAACAATTTAGTACATTAAAAAAAAATAAAAAAATTGTATTCAACGTCATTTGCAATAAACTATTTGCCCTATTTCACAAAAAATACTGAATTTTTAGCACAAAATAACCTAATTTTCGACTTAATAAGTAATTTTTCGAAATGTCTTATTGTAATTTCGTCAAGAAAACAAGCTAAACTACTCGTAACAAGTCAAATAAAGACCTTAATTTCGAACTAAATTGGTAATTTTTGACGAAATTTTTCAAAATAAGTTTCTACCTCGCTCAAAAACAAAAAAATCTAATGAAAACAAAATATCATTTCAATCTTTATTTGTGATTTTTTGACTTATTCCAGAAAAATTATACGAAATAAGTGAGTTTTTACTAGATATTTATTTTTCGGTGTAATTGAGCAAAATTTCGATAATTTTTCCCTTATTTTGAATTGTTAGCTCGAAATAACCTAATTTTCGACTTAATAAGTAATTTTTCGAAGTGTTCTATTAAAATCTTGTTTAAAAAATAAGTTAAAATTACTCCTAATAGGTAAAAAGACATTAAATTCGATCTAAACTGGTTATTTTTGACGAAAATTTTTCGCCAAAAAATACGACAAATCTAATGAAAATAAAATGTCATTTCGATCTTTATTTGTGATTTTTTGGCATGTTCCAGCAAAATTATACGAATTCAGTGAGTTCTTGCTAAACATTTATTTTTTGATCTGATTGAGCAAAATTTCGCAAATTTTTCCCTTATTTTCATTTATAAAATGAGGTAAAATCTAGAGACCAGTAGATCACAATAATGTCATTTTCGTCATTTTCATTAGAAATATTTTTACCTTGTAAGAGAAAAATTTCGCAGAATTAAGTGCTTAGCTCGAAATAGCCTAACTTTCGACTTAATAAGTAATTTTTCGAAATGTTTTATTGAAATTTCGTCTAGAAAACAAGCTTAATTACTCTCAACAGGTCACATAAGGACCTTAATTTCGATCTAAATTGGTAATTTTTAACGAAATTTTTCAAAATAAGCTTCTATCTCGCTCAAAAACAAGAAAAATCTAATGAAAACAAAATATCATTTCGATCTTTATTTGTGTTTTTTTTGACTTATACGAAATAAGTGAGTTTTTACTAGATATTTATTTTTCGGTATGACTGAACAAAATTTCGCAAATTTTTCCCTTATTTTCATTTATAAAATGAGGTAAAATCTGAAGAGATATTTCACCTTAAAGAAAAAAATGTCGCAGAGTAAGCTCGAAATTTTCGACTTGATAAGTAATAAGAGTTTTATTGAAATTTGAAATGAAAAACAAGCTAAATTACTCTCGACAGGTCAGGTCAGGTCAGGTCAGACCTTAATTTCGATCTAAATTGGTTATTTTTCACGAAAATGTTCATCCAAAAACAAGATAAATCAAATGAAAACAAAATATCATTTCAATCTTTATTTATGATTTTTTGACTTGTTTCAGCAAAATTATGCAAAATAGTCCTTGGTAAACATTGATTTTTCGATCCCCTTTTGCACATTTTTCCCTTATTTTCATTTATAAAACACTTTCGTTATTTACATTGTAAATCTTTCACCTTATATAAGGAAAATTTCGCTAAATAAGCAAGTTTTTAGTTTAAAATAACATAATTATTTGATTTTTCGTTCTGTTTTAAAAAAACAACGTCACCAAAAAAAAAACACACCAATTTCGATGTAAATTTTAATTCAAAATTTCGCAAAACAAATTTCTCACTCAAACACAAAATAAATTCGAAAAGAAACGAAAGTAATGAATAAAAAACGTTCTACAAAGCTCGAAAAAGAACCTTATTAATACATTTGAGCAAAAATTTACGTGAAATGTGAATTTTTAACTTAAAAATGTGGCTTTTTGGACGAAATTCGGTAAAAAATAACTTGATGTATAAAAAAGAACATAATTCAAGCGACAAAAATCAAAATAAGAAAATAACTTTCAGTGTGATTTTTCGGTGTGTCTCAAACTTTTCAAACTAATTTAAATAATCAGATTTTCCCCCAAACTATTTGGTTAGGTAAAAATAGGTTTTTCAGTTGGGTATTTATTGTCAAAAACAAACACTAAAACACTACAAAACCGACAGTTTTTAGCCTGATTGAGTGACTGCATGATGCCAACGAAACTTTTCATTTGGCATCTTGTTATATCACATCCATTCATAATAAATCACCGTTTCTTTTCCAATCGGGGACGCGGAAACTGCCGTTCGCCATATGACGACGACAAATCGGCGAATAAGAAAACCCATCGCTTGGGTCATAGGTCACGTATGCAGCATTAAATAAAAGTAGGCTCCTCACACCGGAAACCCTCTAACTGTTTTTCTCGACGTGACAAGCTTTTAATTAAACCAATAACAAATCGGTGACGTAACAACTCATCACCGGATTTTTCCCCGGAAATGAACAGGTAAAAAAAAAATTGAGTGGGTGAAAGTGCTTTCACGAAAATTAGTAGACCACCCACATGTACACGAATCAATTATAAATTTTTTCGTCTGCATCGATCGATCTCGAGACATCATAAAAAACAACACCGATACAGGCCAAGTGTTTTATTATAAAAGTTTTGTTATTTTACAGTTAAAACACCTTTCACTCTGAAGTGTTGTACACTTCTTTGAGCCGTGATGGCCAATTTTTTTTTTAGATGATTTAATGAGAACCAGTTTCTACAGTACAACATTTCAACGTCAAGTGTAGGTAGGTTTTTTATTTCTCGCATGTTTATGGATGTAGACAAGAAAATGGAACAAATGAACCTGTTTTATCGACGATGTTTAAATTTATTTATTATTCTCGGCGACAAATCAAAACTAGGTAAAAAGAACCGAAAAGGAAAAAAGAAAATGAACAAGTTACAATATTGTAACTTTCTTCTCCCGATATAGAATCCTGTAATCGGTTTTCTATGTGAAGTCTTGTGGGAAAATCACATCACTTGGCATCATAATACATAATGCAATAATTTATAAAAAAAAATGGAAAGCTGAGACTCACTATTGGCACATTTATGTAAACACATCTTCATCTAATGACACGAAAAAAAACGTATGATTTAATTCGTTACGAAATTGTAAAAATGACAAACCAATCAATTGAAAATCATCGTTTTGAAAGCTGGTTTCACACGGTTTGTTTATTGCAAGGCAATTTGACGTTATTTGTAATAATTAAATTATCATCACAAATTATTACCATTTTCCATTAACTAACTTTCACATTTATTATTATTACCAGAGGCATCAAATATTTTAAGTAAACACAGTTTTATAAAACAATAAACACAATTCTTTGACATTTCTTTAGCCTCCTATACAATTAAAAAATACTTTCGCTAAATGAACATTATTCTTTTGTAAGAGCACACAGGTATACAGGATGTTTAAAAAATAATTAAACGAAAAACGTAAGATTCGGTTCTACAACCGACCGAAAAGGCATTTAAAATTTTTCTGTAAAATTAATCTGAATTTTCGCCAAATTCGTATTTTAGATAACAATTAGGAGAATTAGTTTTAAATAAAACCGTATATTTTTTGTGTAATAAAGTACGAATTTATTGTATCCGAATGTTTAAATGTTGAAAACCTTTACAACAAACGTTAAATTCAATAAATATAAAGTCATCAGAAATTTAGGCATTAATACGAACTACTTTTTATTACTTGTTAACTTGTTTACACTCATTTTTTTTTAATTCGACTTTAAAAACTAAACCAGATTTCTAGTGTCGCCTTTTGCACTCACTATTTGTTAAACAAATATTATTTTTAAGAAAAATAACCCTTCCAAACTGAAAGTTTTGCCTGATTGAAGGTATTTTTTCAGTCGATATTTTCGATAAGCTCTCACATACACACCTATCTACTTTCACACACACCCTCATCCGAAAGAGTCCATTGACTTTGACTTTCACCCAATGGAAAATATGCCAGTTACTGTTTTGTTGCATCTCTTTTGATCACAAAACGAGCAATTTGCTTGACCTCCATTCAATCAATTTTAATTTAACCGTTAAAAACTTCTTTAAAGCTTATTCAAAAAAATGATTAACGCACATAAGATTCATGCACGTAACTTGCGGTTGGTTAGACGGTGAAATATTCCGCGGTTTCTTGGCCTTGTCAAAGGCAAAAATAATTATACGAAAATTGCTTCCCGAGTAAGTTGTAACAAAATAATAAATCCCTTACCTGACTTAGCCCGACCCTGTAGCTTGACAATTCCAAATCCACAGCCAATAACATATCCTCCACTGCTTTCCTCTCATCCAGGACCGGACTGGAAATTTTACTATCACCGGCCAGTAAACGAAACCGTCTCCTAAACTCGCTCAAAGGCAAAAAATTCGGGTAACCCTGTTTGTAGAAACGTACAGTATCCAAAATTTGACCGCCGCGTATTTGTGACCTCAATAGTGGAATATTCATGAGGGCATCCTCCGATTGACCTAAGCTCGTTTTGACGGCCAAGGCCTCGCAAAAACCGGCATTATGTTGAGGTAGAAGACAATGAACGAATCGTAAACGAGTTCGTCGTAAAGTTTCAATCAAACCATCAACGGTAAATTTCGTCTGCAACTTGTTACTCATTTTGTGTATAATTGGTTGCATAATACACACCTGTAAACATATACTCTTGCGTTTGATGGCGGCTGTACCGGCTGTAAAAGTTCGACGAATGCTTGAAGCTCTTCTTAAAGATTGTGAACCTTCGATTCCGACCAGAGAACCGCTAAAACTTGTGGCACCCAACCCTCGGACGCTCACGAATAACTTACTCATGTCTTCTCTGCAATAAAAAATAAAATTCCAGAGAAAATGGATTATAATTTATAAGGTCTACGATTTTAAATCTAGGAAAGCGTATAGAAACTAAATGCTAAAGAAAAAATTAACACAAAGTGTAATCTAAAAAAGATTTTAGAGAATGTAGAAGAGATTTTTGAGTGCAGTCTGCAAAAAAAAATTCTAGAGAAGAATATAGAAACAATGCTAAAGCTCATTGAAATAAGTGAAACTTTAGAAAAGCTGAAACTCTGCATATTAGAATCAAAAAAATAATAAATTAGAAGTTTTTTTCTCAATAAAAAAATTCATAACTAAAAAACTAAAAGTCCCAAAGTAAAACTGATTGTTTCAGCGTATTCTACAGTTTATTCTAAGTATTACACTTGTTTTTTTGAAACACTAGCTTACTAGGGAACTTATTTAAAAGCCTATTTCAACTTAAAAAATGGTGGATGTACTGGGTTATTAATTAAAAATTCATAACTCAAAAACTAAAAGCAGTAGAGCAAAACAGTTTGTTCCATTGCATTCTGCGGCTCATTTTATGTAAAATACCAGCATTTCTACAACACTGGCGTATTTGGAAAGTTTTTTTTTTTTAATATTTTCAATTGAAAAAATGGTGGATGCGCCGGGTTATTTATTAAAACATTTATAACTCAAAAACTAAAAGTCGTAGAGCAAAACAGTTTGTTCCATTGCATTCTGCGGCTCATTTTATGTAAAATACCAGCATTTCTACAACACTAGCGTATTTGGAAAGTTTTAAAAAAATATATATTTTAAATTGAAAAATGGTGGATGCGCCGGGTTATTTATTAAAAAATTCATAACTCGAAAACTAAAAGTCCTAGAGCAAAACGGTTTGTTCCATTGAATTCTGCGGCTCATTTTATGTAAAATACCAGCATTTCTACAACACTGACGTATTTGAAAAGTTTTTAAAAAATATATTTTAAATTGAAAATGGTGGATGCGCCGGGTTAATTATTAAAAATTCATAACTCGAAAACTAAAAGTCCTAGAGCAAAACGGTTTGTTCCATTGAATTCTGCGGCTCATTTTATGTAAAATACCAGCATTTCTACAACACTGGCGTATTTGGAAAGTTTTTTTTTTTTAATATTTTCAATTGAAAAAATGGTGGATGCGCCGGGTTATTTATTAAAACATTTATAACTCAAAAACTAAAAGTCGTAGAGCAAAACAGTTTGTTCCATTGCATTCTGCGGCTCATTTTATGTAAAATACCAGCATTTCTACAACACTAGCGTATTTGGAAAGTTTTAAAAAAATATATATTTTAAATTGAAAAATGGTGGATGCGCCGGGTTATTTATTAAAAAATTCATAACTCGAAAACTAAAAGTCCTAGAGCAAAACGGTTTGTTCCATTGAATTCTGCGGCTCATTTTATGTAAAATACCAGCATTTCTACAACACTGACGTATTTGAAAAGTTTTTAAAAAATATATTTTAAATTGAAAATGGTGGATGCGCCGGGTTAATTATTAAAAATTCATAACTCGAAAACTAAAAGTCCTAGAGCAAAACGGTTTGTTCCATTGAATTCTGCGGCTCATTTTATGTAAAATACCAGCATTTCTACAACACTGACGTATTTGGAAAGTTTTTAAAAAAAATATTTTAAATTGAAAAATGGTGGATGCGCCGGGTTATTTATTAAAAAATTCATAACTCGAAAACTAAAAGTCCTAGAGCAAAACGGTTTGTTCCATTGAATTCTGCGGCTCATTTTATGTAAAATACCAGCATTTCTACAACATTGGCGTATTAGAAAAGTTTTTAAAAAATATATTTTAAATTGAAAATGGTGGATGCGCCGGGTTATTTATTAAAAAATTCATAACTCGAAAACTAAAAGTCCTAGAGCAAAACGGTTTGTTCCATTGAATTCTGCGGCTCATTTTATGTAAAATACCAGCATTTCTACAACACTGGCGTATTTGGAAAGTTTTTTTAAAAAATATTTTAAATTGAAAAATGGTGGATGCGCCGGGTTATTTATCAAAAAATTCATAACTCGAAAACTAAAAGTCCTAGAGCAAAACGGTTTGTTCCATTGAATTCTGCGGCTCATTTTATGTAAAATACCAGCATTTCTACAACACTGGCGTATTAGAAAAGTTTTAAAAAAATATATATTAAATTGAAAATGGTGGATGCGCCGGGTTATTTATTAAAACATTCATAACTCTAAAACTAAAAGTCCTAGAGCAAAACGGTTTGTTCCATTAAATTCAGCGGCTCATTTTATGTAAAATACCAGCATTTCTACAACACTGGCGTATTAGAAAAGTTTTAAAAAAATATATATTAAATTGAAAATGGTGGATGCGCCGGGTTATTTATTAAAACATTCATAACTCTAAAACTAAAAGTCCTAGAGCAAAACGGTTTGTTCCATTAAATTCTGCGGCTCATTTTATGTAAAATACCAGCATTTCTACAACACTGGCGTATTTGGAAAGTTTTTAAAAAAAAAATATTTTAAATTGAAAAATGGTGGATGCGCCGGGTTATTTATTAAAAAATTCATAACTCGAAAACTAAAAGTCCTAGAGCAAAACGGTTTGTTCCATTGAATTCTGCGGCTCATTTTATGTAAAATACCAGCATTTCTACAACATTGGCGTATTAGAAAAGTTTTTAAAAAATATATTTTAAATTGAAAATGGTGGATGCGCCGGGTTATTTATTAAAAAATTCATAACTCGAAAACTAAAAGTCCTAGAGCAAAACGGTTTGTTCCATTGAATTCTGCGGCTCATTTTATGTAAAATACCAGCATTTCTACAACACTGGCGTATTTGGAAAGTTTTTTAAAAAAATATTTTAAATTGAAAAATGGTGGATGCGCCGGGTTATTTGTCAAAAAATTCATAACTCGAAAACTAAAAGTCCTAGAGCAAAACGGTTTGTTCCATTGAATTCTGCGGCTCATTTTATGTAAAATACCAGCATTTCTACAACACTGGCGTATTAGAAAAGTTTTAAAAAAATATATTAAATTGAAAATGGTGGATGCGCCGGGTTATTTATTAAAACATTCATAACTCTAAAACTAAAAGTCCTAGAACAAAACGGTTTGTTCCATTAAATTCAGCGGCTCATTTTATGTAAAATACCAGCATTTCTACAACACTGGCGTATTAGAAAAGTTTTAAAAAAATATATTAAATTGAAAATGGTGGATGCGCCGGGTTATTTATTAAAACATTCATAACTCTAAAACTAAAAGTCCTAGAGCAAAACGGTTTGTTCCATTAAATTCAGCGGCTCATTTTATGTAAAATACCAGCATTTCTACAACACTGGCGTATTAGAAAAGTTTTAAAAAAATATATATTAAATTGAAAATGGTGGATGCGCCGGGTTATTTATTAAAACATTCATAACTCTAAAACTAAAAGTCCTAGAACAAAACGGTTTGTTCCATTAAATTCAGCGGCTCATTTTATGTAAAATACCAGCATTTCTACAACACTGGCGTATTAGAAAAGTTTTTAAAAAATATATTTTAAATTGAAAAATAGTGGATGCGCCGGGTTATTTATTAAAAATTCATAACTCGAAAACTAAAAGTCCTAGAGCAAAACGGTTTGTTCCATTGAATTCTGCGGCTCATTGTATGTAAAATACCAGCATTTCTACAACACTGGCGTATTTGAAAATTTTTTAAAAAATATATTTTAAATTGAAAAATGGTGGATGCGCCGGGTTATTTATTAAAAAAAAAATCATAACTCAAAGACTAAAAGTCGTAGAGCAAAACGGTTTGTTCCAGTGAATTTTACAGCTCAGTTCACGTATTACACCAACTTTTTTACAATACTGGCTTACTCGAGAACTTACTTTTAAAAAAATATTTAAAAAAAAAAAAAAATTGGAAAATGTAGAGAAAGTGTTGAAATAATTTTAAGAGAAGGATTTGTAAATTATTAATTAAAGTAGTATTATATTGTTGTAATATTATGACTTACTTGCAACTCTCTTGTAATACTGTGACGGCAGCCCTCGAAATCGGATTCTCTCGACTGTGTTTGAGCCAGTTTTTGGCTGTGTACAGCACCGGATTCGTTCCTTGCAAATGTTGTAAAATAAATTGATTATTTCCTGGAGCTTTACGCAGGAGAAGTTGATGGTCTCTATCACCATAATGTGTGAAAAGACGTTCAAGGAACGAATCATCTGTAGATCCTGGATAAATTGCTTCTTCATCAAGCAACCAAAGAAGACCACGACGATCACCTTCATGCAAATCGGTTTGTGACGTCCGCACCTTTAAACCAATCACAATTCGTAAAAAAATTAAAAACGAGGCGAAAGCCGAGCCTTACCACACTATTTTGCGCCGCCTTATCCAATAGATTTACCAACGGTGTTGGATTTATCAAATTCTCATTCTCGTCATAGACACAATCAATATTCTCTTGCATGTATCGATCTTTAGGTGCCACCAAATTCGTATGGTGGTACAACAATTGCAGTCTCTCTTGTAGATAATTGTGACATAGATCTTCAAAACTAGCACCAGCTTGTCGGCCACAAGTGGCTGGGTTTTGAAAGCCTGGTGTATCGACTAGGAGGATACTTGAAACGGTGTGTGAAGATGCAGATATTGAACGATTGATAAGAGAAGCAATACAGTTGAAAACTTCAGTATAGAGTCCCATTGCCATGCCTTCGATTGCTTCAATACCCACAGCTTCACGTTCGAGGCCCTTGTCAATGGGTGAAGGGGTGCGAAATGGGGCACGAGGAGTGTTTGGAGTGACCATGCCTCCAGAAGAGAGACCGAAAATAACACGAGAGAGCTCCTCGACAGTGGTGCCCAAAAGGGTGGCAGAACGTTGGGCGGCTTGAGGATTGGCGAATTGGTAACGGTTCGAATTACCAGCTGTAATAATAAAAAAAATGACCAATAAAGCCATTTACAACTTAGCTCAACACCAAGTTGCACTGTTTTAAGAAAAAAAATTTACAAAAATGGACCCTTGGAATAATTACGAAAAAGTTAGGAAGTTAAAAAAAACGAAAATAATTTTTGATCTTTTCGTTACAAAAATAAGCAATACGTAAATATTCAAGCTTGCGTTATTAGCAAAATAATAAAATTATTAACAAATCCATCAGTCATAAAATTTCACTTTTTCCCAAATCAGGTAAGTTGCTAACTTTTAAATGTATGAAAACTAAACAAACAAATGACTTGTTTGCAAAACAAATTTAACATACTTTAGAAACATTGTAAAAAATGAAATGAATTGAACAAATTTTTCTCTAGATGTGTAAACATGTTAATTTTTTTCCAGCAATAAATTTACGTTTCCTTTGTTGGACACTTATTGTGTAACAATTATAACATGACAAAGTAAAAAAGAGAGTACAAATTCACATGCGTAGACAAAAATGTAAAATATTTAAATAACAGACGCTAATTTCTGTGTGATATTTAGTTTGTTTGTGTTTAAAGTTAATTTAATGAAATATAAAAAGTTTCTATTTTTTATTATATCTGTCGGGTCGTAGTTTTCATACTCTGTTTTAATAATAATAACTGCATAACATACAAAGTGTGTCAGTAATGTGAAAAAGTCCATTATTGAAGAATCTTAGAAAAGTAGAACTTTCACCTTTTTAAAGAAAAAAGTTCAAACTTAAAGGATATATTTTTTTTTAGCTTACTGTAGTCAAGAAGATAAAAATGAGGAGGTTTGTTGCAAGTTGAATAACTTAAAAATGTTAAATCGCACAGCAATTTTTTTATTTTTGTATCTAAAAGGCCTTTAAATTGTCTCTCTAATAAAAATATATAAAAAAATGTTTTTTAAAAAAAACTTTTATATAAAAGATGCACTAAAAAGTAAAAAATAATGTATTTAAATCACAGAAGAATATTTTTTCTTACAAGTTACAATTCTAAATTTTATAAAAGCATTGGGAGTTGGCAACAGAACAAAGTAATTCTGTAATGCCGTAGTTTAATAACTCCCAAAGCTTTTATGAATTTTAGAATCTTAACCTGTAAGAAAAAATATTCTCCTGTGATTGAATACATTATTTTTTACTTTTTAGTGTATCTTTTAAATAAAAGCTTATTTTTAAAAATATATATTTTAATTTTTTGCTTTTTAGTCTTTATTTATTGCATAGATTTATTGTTATTACACTGTGCATCAACCGTGACGTCCAAATGACCAACATACCGTCTATGTCGGTATAAGTTACGGTATGTACAAATCGAGAACACCTTTGTAAACATAACCTAAAATTTTAAAACCCCATTTAATACCTTTAGAATTGCATTGTCACGCAGATTACGCAAGCATGTTAAATTTCATTTCATTGCGACTACAGGAACCCTCTCAAATTTACAAATCGAGAACCCCTAACCTAAAACTGCAAAACCCCATTTAACCCCTTTCGGGGGTATTTAACTACATAGGATTGCATTGTCACGCAAATTAAGTAAGTATGCAAAATTTCAATTCAGTGGGACAACGGGAACCCTTTCAAATTTGGCTCCGAAAAAATAACCGACAGACAGACAACATTGTAAGTTAAATAAAAGCTTTTAAAAATAGGGTGTTCCATGTAACTTTTTCAAGTTATTCAACTTTTAACAAACTTCTTAATTTTTCTACGTTTCTAATTGCAATGCGCTAAACAATTCGAACAGATTTAAGTTTGAACATTTCCTTTTAAAATGGTGACAGTCCTACTTTTCTACGATTCTTTGTTTTTGTGTAATAAATTTTTAAATAAAACGTGTTTTCGTCAAAAAATTCAAATTATTTCAAAAACTAACCAGAATTGACCAATACAGGATTAAATCAAATTCAACAGTATTAAAAGCTACGTCCAAAAATGCAATAAAATTTATTGTGTTCCATTTGAAAAAACATAATTTTAGGATTTTTTTAATATTGGGACACCTACCTGTATGTACTATCGAAAATTAATAAAAAACTGTTTAAAATTTGTTTTTTTTTGAGAAGGAAATTAGTTAGCTTCTGTATGCTAAACCTTAATTAGAGAAATAAAAAATAAATCTTTTTTATTCACTATCACTATTATACAGGGTGATTCACATAACTTTACAAACCTGACGAATTTTAAATACAACCAGTAATATATTACTTGATTCAAAAACACTAATAATTATAAATTTGTTTGTGATTTGGATATTCCTTGCAAACCTTACAAAATTAGGTTCATATTGCAGTCTCTGGCGTTTTTGTGTTGGCCAATTTAGGCGCAATTCAACCTCCAATGTATAATGGGTTGCATTTAAAGTTCGTCAGGGTCGTAACATTATGTGAATCACCCTGTATTATAACTTTATGACAATTCCTAACTTTTCCGAGCTCAGGAAATCCCGTATTTTGATATTTCAACTAATTCATAAATCACAATAAACAACAATTACAATGTTTGCAATAATTTCGTCGAATTTTAAATAAAATAGTACAAAAACTTGGTGGTAAAGTCATTATTTTTTTCCCATATTACTTACCTTTGACAGCTCCAGCACTCCCCAAATGATAAATCGCCGCCAAAACACTAAAAATAATCTTCTGTTCGTTCTCCCCAATCCCCAATACATTAAACGCAGCACACACTTTCACAAACTCTCCTTGCGCCCTTTGCTTATCCTCATGTTTTTGCAAAAGCGTCACGAACGCATTGTTCTCATTCCCTGACAAGTTCTCCAAAAACAACTCTTTCCTCAATCCTCCTTCAACACCACTCAACAAACGCTGCATAATATGAAACGTTGTCTCGCCTTCAATCTTTCTCGCAATTCTCGCCTTCTCTAACAAGAGTATCTGAATACTGGCCGACGCTATAACACCACTTTGATCAAAATCGAGACTAAAAATTTGCGTAAAACGAGTCGCATTCGTATTCATAACAGTTCGACAATTGCCGAAACTTTCAAGAACGGTCCATAGTGCGCTTAATTTTTCAACTGTGAGGATTTTGTTAATACAACCGGCCGCTGTGACCAAATATTGGATGCAATGACGGAAGTTTGTCGTTTTTCCGGAACCGGAACGACCGAGAAAAACTAAAGATTGGTCACGACGTTGAGAGAGCATCCCGTGGTAGCAGGATTGTGCCATGGAGTAGATATGTGGGGGCATATCTTCCGATTTGCAGCCTTTGAACAAAGCTACGACTTTTTCCGAATAGATGGCCACCGGTGCCATAGGGTTGATCACCAAAAGGGTGCCACAGCCTGCATAAGTATGGATTAAATTCGTAGCGTATCGTTGTCTCAAAGTATGTAAAATGCTCGATTCGTTCAAGTGTCTCAAAGCGGCCAAATCTTCGGCACGGTCAAACTGGGGCGGATTTGCTTTCTCGATATCGTCTTCATCGACGGTTAAAATTTCGTTACTGTGTTCCAGACACACTTGAATTTTTCCAGGCTCCCCACAATTTACGCTGTTTTTCATGGCGGCCGTAAAACCGCCCCTGTGCATCAACCAGACTTTTTCCGTATCCAGCCATTGCTTCTCCTTTTCGAGGTGTTCCTCAGACTTGGCCTAAAACCAAAGAAATTAATTACATAAAGCGATGATAAAAATAGGGAATCGAAAAAACAATCATTGAATAGACAAGTCTGGATTTTGTCAGTGTCAAGAAATATTATGACACTCGTTCACTGCGTTCGCTCGTGCTCTAATAATTCTGGTGTAATATAGTATCCATTATGCACCCATTAAATATTATACTTTTTTTTTGTTTCGCCACTCGTTTTTGTAAATTTTGTTTTTCTAAAAGGATCCTAGAAAAGTAGAATATTTGTACCAATTGTTTAGCGCATTGCAATTAGGAACATAAAAAATGAAAAGTTTGATAAAGTTGAATAATTGGAAAAAGGTAAATGGAATACTATTTGTTGTTTTTGCTTCTCAAAGATTATTAAATTATCTATCTAAAAACATAAAGTTTCAAATAACTAAAAAGATAAATTTGACTGTAAAAGTTAATTTCAACAACAAAGCACATTATTTATGAGTATTGTTGTTATCATAGTATACCATACCATAATTATTTGTTGGAGTTTACGGGAATTAAAAGATTCGCCATAATTATTAAAATTTTAGTTATTTAATGAAATAAATGACGAATAAAATGGGTAAAATTAAAACTATTATTAGGAGAAAATTTCACTAGTCGAAAGATAGTTAATATATATTTTTTTTGTTTAAAGTGAAATATCTTTTGAGTAATCAGAAGAGACAAGTAACTGTTATGTTTTTAACCTCCACGGTTTTTAGAGAGAAATTAAAAAGTATTTTAGATGCGAAAATAAAAAATAGGATGTTAGGATGTTAAAATTTTTGAAAGAAACTTCATTGTTTTATATCTTCTTGACGGTGGTGTGCTAAAAAAATTATATCTTTAGAATTTGAACTTTCTTCTTTAAAGTGGTAAAAGTTCCACTTTTATAGGATTCCTAGTTTTTATGTAATAATTTTTTTTCGTTAAAAAAATCCAATTATTTCAAAAACTTTCAATAACAATTTACCTTAAGAACCAGTGTTGCAAAGTTGCATCCAAAAATGCCAAAAATAGGGCAGAAACACCTCTTGTAGGTATACTTGAAAATAATTTTAAAGGCATTGGTAACTTAAAAAACAACTTTGTCTTAAATGATAGTACTGGAAACGCTTATTTTATTACAGTATTGAAAACCGTTTTTCTGTATCTGTTCTCTAACTCGAGTTATTTCGATTTAAAGTTGGAATTATGACGTCATAACCGCCTTTAGAGCATTGTTTTTGACTTTTAAGTGACACTGACAGAGTTTTGATAAACTCAACAAAATTGCTGAGATGTTCAAGACAAAATTTAGAACAGAAAAAAGTCGAGAAAATAGTTTTTATTTTGTGGATAATGTGTGAAAAATGTTCAAATATCTGTCAAGTTTTTATGAGAGGGTTCAGTGATAAGAGGACTGTGTGATGAGAGGCGGTTGTGACGTCAGGATTTCTTTCTTTCCAAGTGATTATCTCGCTTATTTTTCATCGCAGAAAATTTTGAAAAGGACCTACCGCGATAAAATGAGCCACATTTTCAATTCTCGTTAAAACATTAAATAAGTAAAATAAGTTGCCAATGCCTTTAAAGCCAGTCAGAGGTTTTTGTAAAAAAAAACAATTCTAAAATTTAACATAATTTAGATAATTAGATAATTTAGCTTCTGAAAAAAAATTGTTTCAAGATTCCGAATTTGTCTTTATTCTCATCCACAATTAACAGTTTTTTAGATAATATTAGTTAGATTACGAGTTAAGTACTTTTAATAATCGTTTTTTATTGAAGTGAGACAGTTCAAACAATAAGCAAAATTATTCAAGAATTTTTCGATAGATTTTGAGGATCTGATTAAAATTAGTTTGGCAAAAACCAAACACTTTTTTGGGAAAGTGAGGAATCAACCTGTCTATTCCTTGATTGTGGTGCCAAGTACCATAAATTCGGCCATGTTTTTGTAGCACTGTGCCAAATCAAGCGACCGGAAAAACCCTGGAAATTTCTTATTTTCCGCAAAAAACGCAACATCCCCATATTCAATTTTCGATAACTTCCGACATTTCGAATTTTTAAGTACCAACTGATCACCGAGTACTTTTTTCAGACTTTCTCTCCGTTTATTTTTTTTATTTCTCATCCCACCTTTCCTCAAACCGTTCGTCCACGAAACGTCCCCAACATCAAAAATATCCAAATGTCTCATTTTGGCCGTTTTGGCCACCGATGCTTTAGTCGTACTGTTATAAAGCCGACTTGAAACGTCCAATTTTTTATCGGTGGTACCACTGGTTTTAGTTTTCTCGCCCAAAGAATCTAACGAATCCGATTCACTAAAACCCTCCGAACTAACACTGGTGCTACTTTGTGGTGGTACTTGAGGCGGTTTTGTGTATCTTTTAGAGGGTGTCCTTTGAAATGCACCATCTTTGACGTAAGTACCGGTACCATGAGCGGTACCTGTGCACGAATTGTGTTGGTAGGAGTGATTTTTGGGCGTTTTAGGCGAGGTGTAAGAACCGTTTCGAAGAGAGTTTTCAAATGAGCCGTTAAACATTGTCTTGTTGTTGGTGCTAAAATTTGCAAAAGTTCGTGACAGTACCCAAAATAATTGAGTCATTTGACGCCATTTCAGGTTCGTTAATTCACGAATAATTAATTACAATTCTAAACACAGCGTTTAAAAGGTATCTGATTCATCTTAATTGAATAACTATATGTATGCTAATGTTCGATCATTGTAAACAATTACGAAATAGCCTTTTTTGCAAAACTAACAAACTGGAGCAGTTATAAAACGACAATAAAACAACTGGTTACTTAGGCAAACATTAAGAAAGGTCACACGTTTTCAATCGAGTTTTGGTGAAAATTTTCCGAAAAAACTTCTCGAAATCGTGACCGATTTTGCATCTCGACTGATTATTTATGAAGATAGTTGCAGCACACGAATAGTTCCCTCGTTAAAACTAGAAAGGTCAAGCCGGGAGGCACAAATCGAAATCTAATATCAGATGCTTCCCATGAATAAGTACCATTTTACATAATGAGACACATATTACGTTTTAATTTATGTAATTTCTTGACCGAAATTTAGGCAAAAACACACAGTTCACAAATTGAATTTAAAAACCTTGACTTGTTTGTAATTACGCAAGATAATTTCCAATTTTTTTACATCTCCGATTCGAAACGAAACCCAACAATGACGTCTTCATGACATTATTATGATGGAACTGCACGAACCTTTTTCGAAATGTGTGAATTTTTTTTGTAATGAAATAATTCGATGGTACCTCACGAAGTACCGCGTACACGAAAACACCTAAACATCACGGACACGTGCAAGTCGTCTTGTAACGACGATTACCAATAAACAACTGAATGGAAGTCTATGGGTGTCAAGAAACGACCACGTGAAAGGCGGGGACAAATACACCAAGCGATGCATAATTCAGAAGAGATTTGGAAAACGGATAATTTTGTCAAAAAATTTCTAGCCTAAGTAAAAATTGTCCTTTAGAGTTTGAGATAGTAAACTAAAAAAAATGGACGGATTATACAGAGTTATTCACATATACAACGTCCTAACGCAACATATTTGTCACAACGTTAGATATCAATTGATCTGTTTACTTTTATTCATTTTATTGATATTTTTCTGTTGGTACGTGACATCTACATTGTATCTGAAATGTATTTCAATTACAAAAAAATTGATCATTATCGTGAATAACCCTGTATATATACAAAGCAACGCACTCTGTGAATCATTTCAAAAAATTTAGTAACCACTACATTTTGACAATATTTTTTCCCAAAAATGACTAATACAAAGAAATGGACTATCAAAAAACAAACAAAAATGTTGGTTACCAATAAAAAAAAACTATGGGAGAATTTTTTGAAAAATCTATATATATAAAATTACTTGGCCTGACTGACAAATCAACGCACAGCCTAGACGGCTAAGGATAGAAACTTGAAATTTTTACAGTAGATAGCTTTTGTAACGTAGGGGTGTACTAAGAAAGGATTTTTGAAAAATCACCCCCTAAGAAAGTCAAATAGGGTGTTAAAATTTGAATAAAAATCCGTCATTTTTTAAGTTATATCTTTGAAAATTAGTATTTGGGCTTTCGGTTAAAAATAAAGAAAGACGTGTTTCAGGATTTTTGGAAAATCAACCCCTAAAGGGGTTAAATGGAGAGTTGAATTTAGAATTAGAGTTTAGAAAATCTGCCATTTTTAAAGTTACATTGAACTTACATCCTTGAAAATTAGTATTTGGGCTTTTGGTTAAAAATGAAGAAACACGTGTTTCCGGATTTTCGAAAAATCAACCCCTAAGAGGGTTAGATGGCGTAATAAAATTTGTATAAATATTCGTAACATTTGAATTTACATTAATTGAAGCTGGTATTTGGGCTTTCAGTGAAAAGTGAAGAAACACGTGTTTTAGTTGGAAATACCAACCCCAAGGGGGTTGAACACGGGTTAGAATTTGTATAAAAATCCGTAATTTTTAATTTGTATCCATGCAAATAGTACTTGAGCTTTCGGTTAAAGATGAAAAACGTGTGTTTAAGAACATTTGGAATTTCCACCCCTAAGGGGGTTAAATATAAAAATCCGTAATTTTTGAACTTATATTTATAAAATTGGTATTTGGGCATTCGGTGAAAAATAAAGAAACAGGTATTTTATTATTTTTAAAAATTCCACCCCCAAAGAGGGTTAAACATAAAAAAATCGTCATTTTTGAAGCTATATTAATGAAAAATGGTATTTGATCTTTCGGTTAAATATGAAAAAAGACGTGTTTCTGGATTTTGAAAGTTCCACCCCCAAGAGAGTTGAATATAAAAATATGTCATTTTCGAAGTTATAACCAAGAGAATTGGTATTTGGGCATTCGTCTAAATATAAAAAACGCGTGTTTGAGGTTTGTTGAAAACTCCACTCCAAGAGGGTTAAACAAAAAATCCTTCATTGTTGAAGTTATACATAAAAAAAATTCTTTATTGTTGAAGTTATCAATTGATATCTTAGACATTCGGTTAAAAAGGAAGAGGCGTATATTTCAGGATTTTTAGAAATTCCACCCCCAAAAGAGTTCAACGCAAAACTCCTGCATTTTTGAAGTCATATCCAAGAAAATTGGCATTTGGACTTCCGGTTAAAAATAAAGAAAATGTGTTTCAGGATTTTTGAAAATTACATCCACAAGTTCACAATAAAATTTTGTGTTTCTACTTTTTGTTATACTAAGTTTTGCATTGTTTTTCTGTGTTTCAAAGTGATTATGGACATGCGTGCGAAGCCGTGGGCAACTGCTAGTTACCCCATATTAACAATGGTATGAATTTTGTGCATGGTACAAACAGTGTGACGTTTTTTAGTTTTCTTAGTTAATTAAATTAGTTCAAACATCCTAAAAACGTATATTTGCTGAAGAAATTATATTAGTTGTAACAATACTTGAAAAAAAAAATAATGCAATTATTTTTTCTTATGCAGCGATAATACGAATTAAAATTTTTAATTTTTTACCAAAATAAAACGATGTTATCTATTCAAAAATTTGCAAATCGTGTTCGTAAACAACGTTTTTAAGTCACAGTGTTTCTTTTGTGAAACTATTACATACAAAATGTTTACGTTCACATAGTTAATAAAAATGAAAATCTTTTTGTGTGTGATTGTTTTGCTAAAATTAGTCGCAGGTAGGTACACAATCATTTGGTGTTCTGTCACAAAAACATGTTTCAGGACAGTGGCCATCAATAAATTCAGTCTTAAATTTCGTGGGCTTTTTAAATACCGACTACCCCATTTTTTACAATTTATACACTCGAAAAAACGCAAAGACGGCTCAAACTATATTGGGGCCAAATGATGTCACAAAAACGAACTTTGATTCGTCCAAAATGTGCGTTTTTGTCGTCCATGGCTGGACGCAAGACTCACAAACGCCAATTATAATTGAACTCAAATCTACGATTTTACAAAATTGCGATGCCAACGTATTTATACTTGATTACAGTTCGATTTCACTTAGCCGACTCTATCCAATTGTTAGAGATTCGGTAAAACCAATCGGTCAAAAAATGGGACAGTTTATCGAAATTATAAAAACCATCTACAATATCAATACAACTTCCATACTTTTGGTTGGGTTCAGTCTTGGGGCCCACATTTGTGGAAACGCTGGATCTATTACAAAAATCGACCGAATTGTGGCACTAGATCCTGCAGGACCTCAGTTTGATCAAAGCACCAACGATGGGTTAAACACCCATGATGCCAACTACGTTGAAGTGATCCATACTGGAGGTGGAGGTCCTGGTACAATCCGACCCATTGGTCATGTGGATTACTACGTAAATGGTGGAATGTACCAACCTGGTTGTTCTCTATTTAATGTGATGGGTTATTGTGACCATCAAAAATCAATTTTGTATTTTATCGAATCGATTAGAAACGATTCAATTTTTGAAGCCGTCAAATGTGATACAATTGAAGATTTCGAGTATGGACGATGTGAGAATAATTCACGTTCTGTGATGGGTGGTTTAATTAAAAACATCAAAGATGTTGGAAGTTATTATCTCAAAACTAACGAACAAGAACCGTACGCTCTTGGTGCTGGTGTTTCATACAAGAGCCAAACCCTAGCCGAGTGGAATATTTACATTCACAATTATTTCAAGTATAAGGGAGAGAATATGGCGAAATATGCGCAGATTTATAAAGAGCCGGCTGCAGCTGTAGAAAAACTTATCACAACCTTCGTGTAAATTATAGTTATAAATGATAAAAAAATTAAAATGAAGCTTACTGTATTTTTCTGTTCTACATTAAGACAAAAAAGTTGATATTTGTTTCCGTTGTTGTCAACTCATTGTAACGATTATAATACTTGTATAATAAAATAAAAAAATATATAAAAAATGTTTTTTAAAAAACAGCTTTTATCTAAAAGATGCACTAAAAAGTAAAAAATAATGTATTTAAATCAGAGGAGAATATTTTTTCTTAAAATTTATAAAAGTTTTGGGAGTTGTTAAATGAACAAAGTAATTCTGTAATGCCGTAGTTTTATAACTCTCAAAGCTTTTATAAATTTTAGAATTTTAACCTGTAAGAAAAAATATTCTCTCTTGTGATTGAAATACATTATTTTTTACTTTTTAGTGCATCTTTTAAATAAAAGCTTTTTTTAAAAAACATTTTTTTATATATTTTTATTTTTTGCTTTTGTCTTTATTTATTGTTATTACACTGTGCATCTACCGTGACGTCCAAATGACCAACATACCGTCTATGTCGGTATAAGTTACGGTATGTACAAATCGAGAACCCCTTTGTAAACATAACCTAAAATTTTAAAACCCCATTTAACACCTTTAGGGGGTAATTAACTATATAGAATTGCATTGTCACGCAGATTAAGTAAGTATGCAAAATTTCAATTCAGTGGGACAACGGGAACCCTCTCAAATTTGGCTCCGAAAAAATAACCGACAGACAGATAACATTGTGAGTTAAATAAAAGCTTTTAAAAAGTGGACCAAATTTAAATAAAAAATTGGGCTTTCTCCTATTTCGCAGCAACTAAACGAGAGGTTTTTCCATGCCCCACGTTGGGCGCCACAAGATGGAGTATAGCAAGAAAGGGCATCTCTGGTAGTTTATCTTTATCATTTCAAAAAAATACGAAACTTTTCATTATCATTTCATTTCATTCTTTGTTTAAGAAAAGTAATCATATTTTTGTGAAAGTTCGAATTTAGAACCAGTAATGTAATAAACCCTCGATTTGTATTTTTATTAGGTATTTTTTATTTTTTTAATCAAAAATGCAAAAAAGTTTTAAATATTGTAAAAAAATAAAGTTTGCAAGGTGTATTCTATCTTCTATAAAAATTATTTTATCAGAAAATTTGGTTACAGAATGATTCAACTGAAACTGAAATTATTCAACTGACTAAAGCACACAAGCAACAAACACTTTACTACAGACCAAAAAATTTGTAAAGAAAGTGATACTTACAATAGGAATATCGCTGAATAAGTAAAATAGGTTTTTGCTTTGATTAAGATATGTTGCAGTTTGAGCTTTTCATACATGTCTGAAAGTAACTAAATTCCATCATTAAATTTCTCATTCATTTTAGTCATTTTGAAGATACGATCTTAATTACTTTCATATTCTATTAAACCTCTATTTATTTCTAGTATTGGTTGCCTTTTAACGTAATGTATGTACTAACTTAATAAAAAATAATATTATATTGGTTTCCTTACACAAAACTGTTTAATTGTTCTTCACTAACAATAAGCATCTCTACCAATTATAGTTGAAAAGTAATACAATGGAATAAAATGTGCACAAAAATCCAATTAAAAAACTCGTAACTTTGCCTTTTCCCTTTTTCAGCCCCCACGTTGGGCGCCACACGCCAGAGCAAAATATTATTAAAAAACCTGCTTTAGTTTTTCTTTAGATAAGATTTTCTTTAAAAGACAAAAATTATATCAATGAAATTGTTACACATAGAACTTTTTAAGTTGGGTTTTGAACATCGTTGAATAAGGAATATGTAATATAAATATTATATGTAATTAAAAAAACCTAGCTGAAGTGAAAATAATGACAAATAAACAGTTCCAAGAGTTGACGACTTCTCGAAATCACGTTTCATTTAATTTGTCGATTGAAAAATTCCTCTTAACAGCAGGTGTAGGTATAACTACAAATCTCTCACATTTCGGAAACGCTTTGAATTTTTCCTCTTAATAAAGAAAGGTGCGCTCATGGCACGTCCTTGACGTACGTCATGAATATTAATCACGCATTTAAAACGCGAATATCTCGATGGCATCGATAGGACGTGAACATTGCGTAGGACTATAAAATCACGGAGGCGGAAAGTGTCTCGCCTTTGCATTTTTCGGCAAACAAAAGAACCACCAACAAACGAAAAAAAAACGCATCTAGAATCAGCAAAACGAAGAAAAAAATATAAACCGGTGTCCCACGAGGTAGTGCATATATTTTAACCATAGATGTGAGCATTAAAATTAAATGGACCCATATTTTTTATTTTGTTTCAAAAAAATTTTTTTATGGAATTATTATTACCCCAAAAATACAAATTATAATTTTTATTTCTAATAATACTTATCCAATTTTTATAAAATTTGGTGTACAGACGTTATTTTAAACACTCATTTAACAGTGCAAATTGTAAGGTTGTAGGGCATTGATGAAGGGGGCTACCAGAGTCCCCTTGACATAAATTGTTTCATAACTTTGTAGCACAAATTAATTTAGCTTTGATACTAATAGAATTTGAAAGCTTATTCCAATTAGAAACTTTTTTGTTTCTTGTAATTTTTTTATAAAATCTACTGTTTTCGGGTAAAATAATAAAATGTGAAAAGATGCAATCGGTATCAGCATCAGTATCGCACCTAAACGGCTTTGATTTCAAACCTGTCAAAAGTGAAAATTTTATTGTAAAATTTCGTTTTCAAATTCCTGGCTTGTAAAATAAGCAAACATAACGGAAAAAGTGTGAAACGAGTTTTGACAATAATATTTGCACCTTTAACAGGTGCTGATATCGACTGCATCTTTTCACATTTTATTATTTTACTCGTAAATGGTACATTTTACAAAAAATATACAAGAGACAAAAAAGCTTCTAAATTCAATAGCCTTTTATATTCTAGTAGCACCAAAGCCAAACTAATTTGTGCTACAAAGTTATGAAACAATTTATTCCAAGGGGGTTCCGGCAGCCCCCTTCAGCAATGCCCTACAAGCTAACAATTTGCGCTGTTAAATGGGTGTTTAAAATAACGACTGTATGCCTAATTTTATAAAAATTGGATAAGTATTATTAGAGATAAAAATTATAATCTGTATTTTTGGAGCAACTTTGAGGGCTAATAATTCCACAAGAAAATTTTTTTTCCATTTAATTTTAATGCTCAATCTATGGTTAAAATATATGCACTACCTTGCGGGACACCCTGTATATATGTTTGTATCGCAGGGCACTAAAGACAAGCCCACGCCCCTAAACCAATATGTACATTAGGTTGGTAATAACATATTGAACGTTCACAGGTTTGGCCGAATGATAAATGACCAAAACAGGAATTTCCATCAAGATAAAATTTAAAAAATTCGTAGACGATGTTTCAAACAAGGAAGTATCAAGCGAGCAATCAGAGATATTTTTTCATGAAAACGAGCGAGTTTTACAACTTTGCGATAAGTAGTTAATTATAGTTTAGGTTTTTGAGTAAAATTACCGTAAACGTAAATGGGCATCAAAGATGTCACTTATCTATCGAAAGCCGTTACGTGGCCTAGGTATGTAATCGATAAGAAAAAGAAAAAACATTGTAGAGTAGTACCTAATTTAATTTCAAATAGTATAATAAAAAGGTGAATCCCCTCATCTTTGATAATTCGCTCACGTAATCCCCGTTTCCTTTGGCTCTTATTTTATAGCTCTCACCATAACATAACTCTTCACCTTGTCACCTACACGAGAAATGCACCAACGTCCTAACACGACCTTCTAACCATTAGTAATTTATTGCAAAATCATTCAAATTCGTTGTATACGTTCTGTTGTATTTCGTGTGTCGTAATTAGAACAGGTTGAGCCCCCGGATTCGAGCAACAACCACGCAAAAAATTTTTTTCCTTGATTTTTTGACCAAAATGTGCGAAACTTTCACGTTGTTGTAGTTTGTAGTACCTTAGTTTCACGACATGGGATAAATTCCATGGGTTCGTGGGTGTCGATGCAACAACAACACAGGAAATGCGCCAACGATTCACACATACCATTAGTTTTCCGAACACGACTTTTCGATTCACAATTTTCCCATTAACGACGATAAAATTTCAATGTTGATTTGAATGCACATTCAAGGTTTTTCGCCTTGTTGGATGGAGTACCATCCCATCTATTCACACCCATGGCAAATGTTGTGCAACCACCAAGAGGCGGCAAACCCAGATTTTGCAAGACAAATAAAAGCCCAAGCTTAATTTCAGGCTCAATAAAATTTTTGGAAAAAGGGCTAATATTTCAGAACGAGTACTGAAAGTCAAAATCAGGAACTTTGAGGAACAAATCGGACGGGTGTAAAAGAAAATATCATCGTTTTTTCCTCATTATTTAATTTTCAGAGCTCAGCTACAATCATTGCTAAAATAGTTAAGCTTAAGATAGTAAGATAGATAGGGTTCACTAAAATACGAATGTAACAACAGAAAAATGCAATAGAAAATTTTAGAGAAATCGAAAATAAAACTTCGACAATTATATCTCCATGTTTAACTCGAAAATTTTGTCCCAGATTTCCAACATTTCTTTTCATAAATAAATAAATAAAATTGCGAAAATAAAAATTCAACTGGTACAGAAGTCAAAAAAGAGCGTATTTTTTTAAATATTTAATTTTCAGAGTTAAACTGCAATAATTGCTAGAACAGTTAACGAAGAAAGCGCAATTCAAAAAAAAAACCTCCTGATTATCAAGTTTACGAATTAAAATACGAATGTAACAACAGAAAATAGAACAAAAAACAGAACACTTTAGAGAAATCGAAATAACGAATTCCTTGTTTTTCTCGTAATAATACAAACAATAAAACTCCATCTTCTAGCTCGATTATTATAACAAGAAAATTCCGTAACAGATTCTATAAAGTTCATAAATTAAAATTCCCTTATCGAAAATACAATTGGTATTGGAAGTCAAGAGAATGACATATTTTTTCAAAATAATTTTCAGAGATAAGCTTATCATTGCTAAAATAGTTAATTATGAATACATAATTAAAAAAAATCAAATTATCGAATTTACGAATTAAAATACAAATAACGTAAAAACAGAAATAAAAGTTCATAATATTATCTACGAATTAAACCTGTAAATATCACTTTTGCGTTGAAATTCCTACTTATTATGGTTTTATTACAAAACTTTAATAAAATAGTCAAAAAAACTTCTAAACTGAGTTCCCGTTTAAAAAATGTATTTTCAAATTTTAATAAATGATCGAATCTATGAATTTTACAGATTTGTAAAAAAAAATTCAGTTTAGAAATTCTAGAAGAGCAAGCTTTATATTACAAAAATTAAGGGTCGGTTTATAGAAAGAAAAATTAAAATTTAATTCGGAATTAAACTAATTCGACATTAAGTTGCCATTTAAAATACATTGACAAATGTCAAGTTAATCTCGAATTAAAATTTGATTGCGATTAAAATGTTCTGTAAACCGGGTCTAAATCTTACAGCAATCAAAATTCCAACTTTCTATTCCATACTTTTTAGTCCTTAATAGCTCGATGAGAATTTTGTCTATTCTTTTTTTTTCTTTTGATGTTACTTTATGAATTAAATTCAAATTTAAAATTCAACAAGTCTTAGGGCCAGTATATAGAAAGTTTCATTAAATTTTAAGTCGTCGTTAAAAGTTAACAACGCGAATAGACCAATCAAACTGGTTCAGTTCGGTCACGTGATCATATAATCACGCATTTAATTGCAGATTAAATTATAAACCGGTCCTTAGGGTCGGTTTACAGAGATTTAATTCAGAATTAAATTAGTTGCCATTTAAAATGCATTGACAAATGTCAAGTTAATCTAGAATTAAAATTTAATTGCGTTTAAAACGTTCTGTAAACCGGCCCTTAGATTCGAAATTTTAACATCTTCATTTATTAAGTTTAAGTTTGATAAAATCAAATTTCGATTGTTTTTGGGTAAAAATTCCAACTTGGAAAATCCAAACTCTGGACTATAAAAAATGCAAGTACGAGTAAGAAAAACCATATTGTTCCAAGTATTAGTTCAAAAAATTCATAAAAAAATCGGAAAAAGTTACCAATTATTGTTAAAATTAAATTAAAATAATTCACTCTAAAAATATAAAATCTACTGTGATTTTTTAAAGATTTGGAATAAAACTTAATTACTTACCTTAATTTAGAACATTAAAATCCAGTTTTCAAATCAGAATTTTATTTTGAATTTCATATTCGGAGAACATAAAATAAAAATTAATTCAACAAAAAATCGCAATTAAATAAATGTGTAGGTATTTCCTATTTGCTCATTCGCACCCAGTTTGCAAACACGAGAAAAAAGGAAATTTTCTCATTTCCCTGCAAACACCTGCACCAAACCTAAGGCAACAACAAAACCCTCAGGCACTTATTATTTCTAATCCTATCTCAGCTAATCGTCATTAATTGTCGGTTATTGTCTGCATATCCGCCGGCTGAGAATTTAATAATTCGCAGGTGTCTTTTTAAACGTTTAATTGCTAGTCCTGTAATGCACGAATGCAAGTTGAGTAACTGGAGGATAGTCACGATTGGATTTGTGTGGGTTGACGGGAAGGTCGTCAATGTTTTATTAGAAATTTGCAATTTTTTATACTCTCACTTAAATAACCCAAATAACGGGGGAAAAAATTAATGAAAAGTGCCGCTCCCATTCCATATCGAAACGAGCAAATAAATCACTTCCCACTTACTTGTAACAATTATTTTTTGCATTTAACTACGTATGCAACTCTTGATACAGTCATGTGTAAGACTGATTGCCTACACAAGCAACGTTTTGTTTGGACGACGAAATATAGATGTCTCTACTTGATTTATTCAAATCTAAATTTAGAAACGCCCCCCTTTCTACTATCTAAAACCTCATTATATGCATAGACGGAGACCGAAAAAAAAACATGCGTGTTTTAATCTATGTTACATTTACTAACGGTAGCGCCATAACCACTCACACCTTTAAACATACCACGACAATACAAAACCGGTTGTACTATTATTTCATCTTATTAATATTAAACGAGTTACGTGAACTGTACTAAAGGTTACTAGGTAAAAAGCTTCCTTCTCTCGTTTGAAATTTTTTAACTTTTATTTTCCTGGTCACGACCGCAATACAAAAAATTTTTGCACGCTCTTGGATAAAAAAAATATCAACAACTAATGTACATTATCGTAACGAATTAATGCAATAAATGCGTTCGTAAAAATTATACGGCTTTTATAAGCGTGTAATGCGATAAGGAACAAATTTTCTAATTGTCATTCTATTTGCGGTCGGTTTAGATCGTAAATCAAATGCATTTTGTGGTGCGTTTTTTATGTAAAATCTCCGTTCGGTGTGTTTAATGTTTATGGCAAATTTTTATTGCAATCAATAGAAAATTGGCTGAAATGTGCGGCTTGCCACAAAATGTGGTGCACCCTGTATGCCCCAAAGTTTGTGATTTTTAACACATTTATTCAAGTGTGTATATAAATAATAAATAATCATCTCATTATTTCAGTATTAATAATCATTAGTTTTGACAAAATAGTAATTTTTTTACATTTCCTTGAAACAATGAGTGAGTACCCCCATACATTTTTCTCTTAATTATCATAATTATCGTCTGCGACGAGTCAATATACTGAGTCATAACGTCCACAATTTGGGTTGAAGATCGTTGTACTCGAAGAATGCGATCGATTTCGGTGTGTTAATATGAAGGGAAGGGATGTCTTATGTGTTTTTTTTACAACTTACCGTCGTTGATTTATTGAATCTTCGACTTCCGGAACGTCGTAATGTACCACCACGGATGTTTGAATCGTCCAGAACGACCTCGCCTCCGTCATGGGCTGATCGTCTGCTCAACTCGCTCAGTTCCGCCACTGGCTGGACCTGAAATCAAAATTATTCCAAATTCCAATTTCAAATATTCAAAACATTTTTTTTATTTTCTCAATTATAGCAAAACTATTTAAAAAAATGGAACTATTTTAATGGAAACTTATGTAGAATGATCCGGGGAATTGATTGGCGTCGAGAAAATCGCCAAATTCGCAATAGTTTTTTTAGTTATAATTTTTTTTTTATTTTAGCTATTTTTCCTTTAATTTGCATTTTCTCGAAAACTATTAATCGGAGAACAATAATCTTTTTTAAAAATGATAGACAATTAAAAGAGCTTTCCAACGATAATAAACTTCATGGGGTTATCTCTAACAGTTCCGGGGTTATTGCTTAATAAATGTTCCGGGTACCGGAAATCGACAAAATCGCGACCAAAATTGAAAAAATCAAAACTCTTAAAATCGAACCTACTGACTCTTTTTCTACTTTTAACAACTCTAGAGGGTTGTATGAGCATAGAAATGTCCATAAAACTTTGATTGAGTGAGATAAAAAAAATATTTTTTTTCATTTTTGTCATTTTTGACCATTAAAATTTTTAGCAAAAAAATTCAAAATTTTAAATCTCATGAAAAGTTAATATAATACGTAGAATGAGCTGCAGAATCCAATGGAACAAACCGTTTTGCTCTACGACTTTTAGTTTTTTAGTTACGAATTTTTTTGTTGAAGAATAGAGTACCATTATGCATTAGGCTACCCTAATTTTAAGCAAAAAATTTCAAATTTTTAAATCGAGTAAAAAACCGATATAATATGTAAAATGAGCCGTAAAATTCACTGGAACAAACCGTTTTGCTCTACGACTTTTAGTTTTTAAGTTATAAATTTTTTTAGTGTTAAACTTTAAATGCCTCTGTACCCGGAACCGTTGCCCGGAGCGACTCCGGGTTTTGACGAGAAAATAGAGAATTTCAAGCGCTATCCGATGCTTTATCGATTTTTGTTCTAAGTCTTATAGTTTCCGAGAAAAACGCCAAAAAAGGTTGCCATTTTCACTTTTTTCTAATTTTTAAACGCCGATTACGACGAAATTATAAGAGTTAGAGAAAAACGGTAAAAACGGTTAGAAGCGGTATAAAAAGCCCTACAAACTGGCATAGGTTTCAAGGCGATATCTCGCAAAAAAATTTTCAATTTTCAAACGTCGAACTAAAAGAGCTAGAGGAAAACGCTTTGCTCCATTGTGGTGTTAAAAAAATTTTCAAATTTTTTATTTACTCTATTACGGCTAAACTATTGAAAAAGTTGCACTATTTTAATCCTTACCTATGCAAAATGATCCGGGGAATCGATTGGCGTCGAGAAAATAGCAAAATTCCCAATAGTTTTTTATTTATGAATTTTTTAACATTTTACCTATTTTTCTTTTTATCTGCAATTTTCTCGAAAACTATTAGTCGGAGAACAATAATCTTTTTTGAAAAAGATAGACAATTAAAAGAGCTTTCAAACGATAATAAACTTCATGGGGTTATCTCTAATAGTTCTGAAGTTATTGCTCGATAAATGTTCCGGGTACCAAAAATACACAAAAATCTCGCAAAAATTAAAAAAATTCAAACAAAAAAACGAAGCAATTAACTTTTTTGCACTTTTAGGAAAACGAGAGGGTTGGTTCTAAAGGCATAGAAAAGTCCATAAATTTGTCTGGAGCGAGTTTTTCAGATTTTTTATTTTTCAATTGATTACTGTAAAAAAAATAAATTTGGTATTGGACAGCGTTATTTTCCGTCCCAATTATACCGTGTGTTATTTACTATTCAAAAAAATTCCGCCACTATAATTAAAACAATTTATTATCACAAATTAAGCACAAACAATCCTCAATTAACAGTTTTCTACTATACAACACGAGCCACTGAACTTTAGTCCAGTGCATAACCGGAACGCCTCTTTGATCTTCTCGCTTCTAATTTTCGAAACATTTGAAACAATCTCATTTTATACCAAAAGTCGATTGTTTTACATATAGAAACACATAAATATTTATACAAGAAAGCACCACCGGATGTGGCTAACATCACTACGCCTTCTGCATCAGCAGCAGGTGAAATTACATCTGTGTACACAATTTAGACAAAAGAAGAAAAAAAAATACGAAAATAGTAGTACAACACACATCCTTATCTGCGGTTTGACGCAAGTGCGAAAACCGCCACTTTTTGCCATTATCTTAGAGAAGTGGAGCGCGAAGTACACAACATGTATTGTGTTGTTTTGTTGTGGATTAATGTCCGATAATAACTGGACCGTGTAAAAGACACGCCGACGCCAGGGATGAAGGTATTGTGAGAGGATTTCTAATTTTAAACCGACAATTATTCCCATTCAAAAAGTTCTACTACAAAAGGCACAAATTGTAAAGCATCAAAAGATGAACAGTGGCTTTCTTCTCAAGTCAATCCTCTAGACATAAAAATTAGACTTATACAGGCTGTTCCGTCTAAACCCCACATTAGAACTATTGAAAGTTCTAATAAAGATATTTATCTGAGAGTTGGTACTCAGGCATAATCCGTTGAGTTATGTTCAATGAAAATATTTTCAAGATGGCAGCACTTCCGGTTATACCGGAAGTCGCTATTAACTTTCTTATTTTAAATGGAAAACTATTTTTTCACTGCGTTTTTGGATTAGTTGAGTTATTTTAAGGGAGTTTTTATCAGCTTTCCCTATACCCAAGTTTAACTGTTTTCGAGATATTTAGGATTTTTGAAAATTTTTGAATTTGCACCTGTCCCTTAAAAAATCGGTAACTCGCTTAGTTTTAGACATTTCGAAATCATGTTTGGAGAATTGAAAGAAAAAGCCTATATCTATTGTTCAGTGTGATCAAAATTGGAATTGAAGTTAATAAACCCAAAAATTTTAAGGTTAAGTTTGGACAACTTCAAGTACCCAAAACTTAATTTTTTCAAATGGGATGTCCCAATTTTTATTCTACTAGATGGAGGAGAATTTTTTTCTGCATCTATCTGTATTAGCATTCCCTATACCTATCTGTGATCATTTTCAAGTTATGTTGTTTTTTTTGTTATTGTAGGAAATTTCTTACTAACCACAGCTATTTTTGCATAGTTGGCCATAAAAACATTTCTGATTAAACTTAAACGACAAATTCTGTTCAAAATTGTGTTATCAGACCGTGAAAACAAAATAAATTCATTGGGTGTTGGTTTGAAAAACTTTAATTTCTCACCTTTTTTCATTCGTTTCAATGGCAACCTATGAGAAAAGGCCTATGGCTAATGAATTTCTCAATCCCAACAAAAAGTTATTGTAACTTGAAAACTATTAAACATAAGTATAGGGAATGTTAACACAGATCGAAGCAGAATTAAATTCTCTTCCATCTAGTGAAATAAAACTTTTGTCATTTCATTTGAAAAAAATGAGTTATGGGTGCTTAAAGTTTTGCAAACTTAATTTTAAAAATTTGGAGTTTGTTATTCTTTTTTAGAAATTTGAAAACACCAAAGGAAAGATCTAGGCTTCATCTTTCAAATGAGCTCAAAAATATTTCCAAATTTTTAAAAACCGTAAAGTTATCGATTTTCGAACTGGAAGGTGCAAATCCAAAAAAATTTAAAAACAATAAATATTTCGTAAACGGCTAAATTTAGGTATAGGAACAGCTTATGAAAACTATCTTAAAATAACTCTAGTAATTCAAAAAATATAGCATTCCATTTAAAATAAGGAAGTTGATAGCGACTTCCGGTATAACCGGAAGTGCTGCCATCTGGAGAATATTTTCATTGAGCAGAACTTAAAAGATTATGGTTGTACACAAATTTTCAGATGACTATGATTATTAGAACTCCCAATACTTCTAATATGGGGTTTAGACAAAACAGCCTGTATGTGTATTTTTTTATAATTTATTTCCCTCTAAAAAAATAAATAAATAATAAAAAAATTCCCCCATTTGCAACCACATCACGTCGTAATTCAACTCGTACACGCACAAACGCCAAAAAATTTACGTCCGATAACTTTCTGATTCATGAAAGTATGCAAATCTGTTGTCACCTCATTATTATAATAGAGGACACACCTTCGTATTTATATTGTTAGGTCACACTTTTATCGCATTTATTAATTTGTATCATCCTTTTTCGTTTCGTCGTTGGATGACTCACATGTTTACGGCGGTAAATGAATGATGGACGAATTAATTTGGTAAAAAAAGAGGAAACAAACCCAACATCTGTTCTTTTGCTTCATTAAATGGCTCATTAAACGTCATCATGCGTTTATTTTCGGGGACGTCGACCGTTTTCAAGTTCACAATTTGAGAGGGTGTAGTTAATAAACGGAAAAGTTCGCCACAATTTATTGTACCTATAATAATTAAGTTATGTAAAAACTTTCGATTCAAACTATTTCCTTCATTAGGAATTCTGTTCGGTTCTAGACGACTTTTTTCTCTTTCTTTCACCGAAAGGCGGACTTTTACTAACGATTCAATCAATTTTCGATTATTCAGTGATGCAAAGGTGTGCCAAAAAAATGAAAGTTCGTTGACTTGTCTGCATTTATTTCGTATCATCAATACTTTCATTAATAAATTCTGAATGTCATAAAAAGGATAAATGACCGGTTTGAGCCAAAAATGACATCATGCCTGTTTGTTCATATGGGACACAGCAGGAGTTGTTAAATAATCTTGAAAAATGATTCATGTGGATGTGGTTTTGGCAAAATATCAAAGTTAACCGACCAAATCTATAAATTTCAACACAAAGTTAAATCTAATTCTCAATAATTAAATCAAGTTAAGTGGTTTTCGATTGATGGTAATTTAATTTGGAGCAATCACTCGTAATAAAAACACACTGAGATTATTATCAAGTTTAAATTATTCTCAAAACAAACAGATAAAACATTTTCGGAAAAAGGGCTTAAAGCTTAAAGCTTTGAATGTTAGAAAATTAATCTTTTTCTTTACAAAAGCCGTAGATAGGCGATTCTGCTTAGTTTTAAATAATTACTCAGTGTACAGTCACGTTCAAAAAGAATGATACCCCTAAAACTGCAACCACAAATCTTTTCGATATGATACGGACAATGTGTACGTTTGGCTGGTTTATAAACTAGCTGAATATTGTGTAAACTAACAGGACAGTTTGTAAACCAACCTGTTTGTTGAAAAATATTTTAGTTAGACTTTTACTATCCGGCCCGGTTGGTAAAAGTGTCATTCTTTTTGATCGTGACTGTACGTGATCGGCCGTTTTACGCTAGAAATCACGCACATTTGTATATATTACAAATAACTAATTGAAAAAAATGGTCCAACTTACTAAAATTCGAATTTGAAACTTCACTTCCGGTTTTCTACCGAAAAAAATCTCAAATTTCGAATCATTTTAAAAATTTTGTTATTCATTGTTTAGTTAGAATAGCAGTTTACATAAAAATATATAAAAAAATGTTTTCTTAAATTTAAAAGATGCACTAAAAAGTAAAAAATAATGTATTTCAATCATATTCTCCTAAAAATTTATAAAAGCTTTGGGAGTTGTCAACTGAACAAAGTAATTCTGTAATGCCGTAGTTTTATAACTCCCAAAGCTTTTATAAATTTTAGAATTTTAACCTGTAAGAGAAAATATTCTCCTGTGATTGAAATACATTATTTTTTACTTTTTAGTGCATCTTTTAAATAAAAGCTTTTTTTAAAAAACATTTTTTATATATTTTTTTAGTCTTATTTACACTTTCGCAGAAAGATCTTTCGTAATATTTTTATGGAAATTTTTAGTCTTTCTAAACATCAATAAATTCGCTTTTAAAAAAAATCCATACTTACTTTTTATTCCATTTTTATGACAGTTTGAAAATAGACAAACAAAATAAATTAAGAAGAAAACAAACAGTTTTCCTGTTAATTTATTCTTGTTTAATTAAAAATCTGTTTTTATCTTATTTATCATATTTATTTCTATTATTTTTTTCTTCTTATAACTCTTTTGGTAAATTCTGAAATATTTTTCTAACAAAGAAATTAGGCATTTCCTTGACCATTTTTCTTTAAATACAATTTAAAACCCAAATTTTATTTATATAAAATATAAAAATAAACAATTTAGAAGAGAATGTTTTTGAAATTCCGACCACATTTTATCTTCATTTACTTTTCTAGTAAAAAATTCTGTTAATTTAAATTATTTCCGTAAAAATTCACTTCTCTACAGTTCCTTCAAAGATATAGAACAATTTCTAGTCTTATTTACGCTTACGTAGAAACGTATTTCCCCTAAAATTGTAAGACTTTTATGAAAATTTTGTTTAGTGATGTTGCAGGAGCCTATTTTAGGAACAAACTTTTTAACTTTTTCTCTTCATTTTGGAAATTATTTTCTATTTCACCATACCGAAAAAAGGTAAAAAACATATTTTGCATATTTTTCATCATTTCGTCAAAGTAAAATGTGATAAAACAAAGTTTTAGAAATACACATTTTATCATTTTATTTTCTAAACGGTTTATAAATGCATTACAAGAAGAATGATTTAATTATATAACTATATAGAATTGCATTGTCACGCAGACTATGTAAGCATGTTAAATTTCATTTCATTGCGACTACAGGAACCCTCTCAAATTTACAAATTGAGAACCCCTTTGTAAACATAACCTAAAATTTGAAAACTACATAATTAATTAACTACATAGGATTGCATTGTCACGCACATTAAGTAAGTATGCAAAATTTCAATTCAATGG
The DNA here is from genome assembly GCA_939628115.1 of Tribolium freemani. Lineage (NCBI taxonomy): Eukaryota > Metazoa > Arthropoda > Insecta > Coleoptera > Tenebrionidae > Tribolium > Tribolium freemani. Next base: position 1,113,428 of record OW626788.1, on the reverse strand, counting down.
GACAACGGGAACCCTTTCAAATTTGGCTCCGAAAAAATAACCGACAGACAGATAACATTGTGAGTTAAATCAAAGCTTTTAAAATGCGTTATGTTTAACATTTGGTCAATTTTTAGAAGTCATGCTTAAAGTTAACAACTAAAACTAACACTGTAAATATTAATAGAATGTTCCTTTGTCTCACCACCGTGTGTATAATAATTAATAAAATTTGAATTTCATAGTAATTGCACAAAAAGTAAACGTTCAGCGACACGAGCGCCAAAGTCGCGAGTGCCTCAACTCACCTTCAACGTAACACACTCCCCTGACGCTTTAATTTTATCAATAATCTCCTCCCTTGTCTTATCCTCAACTGGAAACCCGTTCACTTCCAACAATTTATCACCCGGTAACAAACCCGTCTCATTATTATGTTGCACCATTGCACCCGGTTCGGCAAAAATTACCGCTTTCATTGTTAAAGTTCCGTCACCGTTTCCGTTCACAACTGCACGTTCTAAAACCATTGCACGACGTAACGAAAACCCGAAATCATTTCGTGGCGGTTTTTGTCTTTGTATCGTCAACGTTCGCGGTTTCGGTAACGTTAACGGCACAATTTCCGGTAACGGTAACTCAATATCGTCGAAATTTGACGTGCGTGACCATCGATGAAAACCTTGTGATTCCCCGACTGGACTCAGGGAAAATGGTGGTGTGGCAAAGGAGGAATTTGTCGTGTCTGTTAAACTGTCAGCACTTGGAGATGTTGATGTTATAACTAAAAGTTCCGAACCGAGGTTTTTGCCGTTGATTCCGTTCGGGACATTTTGATATGTAATTAGTTCGTTTTGTATTGTGTTACGGACTAAATTGTCATGTCCGTTGTCTTGGGTGACGCTCACGCGAGGTGTCTTTAAAATACCCCTTTTTGGGGGTTTTGGAGGTAGGGGTGGTAACACTTTATTGGTCTGGGGGTTGTTTAAGGAGTTAAGACTTGTTTCGCTACTATCGGATTGGGTGTGTCCTTCTTGTAGGTGATTCATGTGAGGGACAGTCGATTCTTGCCGATCTAAACTAGCCAAAAAATCGGCTGTGTAATCGGCTGTGATTCCCGAAGGAAGTTTTTCTTTCTCTTTACGACGTCCTCTAATTTTTAAGGAACGTCGCACTTCATCCAATCGTAACAGTTCTTCAGCGGACATGCTTGCACGTTCCCTTTTTTGTTTATCCTTCCGGTCCTTTTTGTCCCGTTTCCGTTTTTCTTTCTCGTCCTTATCCGAGGTCACGCCGGTGCCCGCCTTCTTGATAAAGTTGAACATTGTGGCCGTCTTATCTGAAAGCAAATGATATTGGAACGGATGTCTCTAGTTTTTCCAAGAGTGAAAGTCAAAGTGAAAATTGCGAGCGAAAAATTTTAACACGGCCTTCGTGTAATTTGTGGCTTCCTTTTCAATTGTATTTGTACAAATACATTACGGGTAAGGTCGTTAAAACAATGATTAACGACAAAAATACATACACAGTGATATAATCGGAATGTAATGATTCGTGAAATAATAAAAATCTTATCTCTAGAACAAATTCATTAAAATAACATAAATCAGGAAGAATAACACCATTGTTTGAACAATGTCGTGTTATCTCATATTTAGGCTAATGACAGTTATAATAAATTTGATGCTGTGTCTGTGAGCTATTTCGTGCATAATCTCGTTTGTAAAAATAAATATTTCATGGCCGACCGTTTTATTTTTGACTATCAGACAGTGTGAAATGTTAAAACAAAACAATATTGTAGGTTTGCCAAAACAAAAATGTAGAAAAGTCTCTTAGAATTTTTATTCTATGGCTGATTTAGTCAGTTTTTTGTGACATTTGTGGGTAAAAATATTTTTCTCGTTTGTTGAATAATAATCTTTTGAATCACTCAACTTTGCCAAAAAATTGGTTATTTATGACAATGTCGTTCATTTATAAAACCAATAGCTTTTCAAACACGTTAAATATTTGCAACCAATCGTTATCAGTAAATGGAAAAGGTGTGAATGTGCACAAAGATACAAGATAAAAGGCTTTGCTAACTAACAAAAACTACTACAGATAAAAAAATCAATAAAAATAAATTTTGTTGCGCTGGGTCCACACTACGATCGAACGGAAATTGTTATTCACAAGGGACGAAGTCCTGAGTCAATTAATTTCAAGTTGATAAGAAAATTACCAACGTGTTGGAATCGTTTTTTCATCAATTACAATTAAATTGGCTACAAGTCGTACCATAATAATAATATTGATTGCGATATTATTTATTTGTAAACAAGGTTTCTTTTATGTTTTTTTACATACAAATAAATTGTTTTCCTGTTTTCCTAAAACATGTCGAATACGAATAAAACACCAGTGCTTCAAAAATGAAAAATAGAATGAATCTGTTAACTGATAAGTAGTTTATATAAAAATTGCTTTTCTAAATAATATTCATTGATCAAATAATTTAAAGTGTTAAGGCTGAACTAACTAACATGGGATCGAAAATATACTCAATTAGAGCAAGTAAAGTGAAGTGTAACTTTAACCACATCATATGCTGTGTAAAACCAACATAAGACAACATAACTTCAAAAATGCAGCGTAAATAAACGGCTAAAATGTGGCTAAAGTTCTGCAGACACAGCTTGCTCTAATTGAGTACATTTTCGATCTCATGTTATCAGGCAAGTGTTAAAAAAATGTTCAAATAACACAAAATTGGCGATATTAGAGGAAATCTTGACAAAATCACACAAATCATTTTAAAAAAATTAGGAGATAATCTTGAGGAAATCAGGGAAAATCAGAGAAAATTAAAGAAAAAAAATCGTTTTTATTAATTTTTTTATTAAAAAAAAGTACACAAAAATTATTTTTGTCAGGTTGTAAATGACCTACTTGTGTTTTTTTTCCATGAGATTTCATCGTTAAATGTTTACATAAAGAAAATCTATCCGCAAAAATTCAGTCACAACAGACCTGTAAGGTAATGGTTTAATATAAAAACAACATCCAATTAACAATGAAGAAACTATTTCATTCATAATTTTGGCATCTCTATGTAATCTTCTGATTAACAATAACAACCAATTAACATTTTTCCTCAATTTTTTGCATTACTTATGTATTCATAAATGGTTTCAAAATTCAATAAGGTTTATTATTTTTTGTTTAGTATTTTGTTGTGTGCTGTCATTTATCTGAATTATTAGATGTCTCTATTTAATAAAAAATAAATAAAAAAAACAATAGTTCATGGCAATTTCCTAGTAACCCAATTTGGGTGATTCAAAACAACACAAACAAACCTACAAATGTCACTTGTCACATCTTAACCTTGAATAAAACGTTCAATTGTTACAAACATTAATTAAAAAACCGTAATTGCAAAAACATAATTAAGCATATGAGTTCAAAGTACGTTATAATTGCAGAATAATATGATAAAAAAAACGTTGACCCAATAATAAATGTATGAAATAACACCAAAAGCCGGTTTTTTTACATGGAAATTAATGACAAATTCCGGGATTTGGCGTCAAAACATGTCAATATTTACAAGTTTGTTTATCAACTTCTTCATCAATTTGCATAATTAGCAATAACTTAAAAAATAAATAATAAATCGATAAAATTCCATCGTAATGTCAAATTTGACATTGTTGAAACCCTGGCATTTTGTCAATTGTTTCCAATCCCAGCCATCACGATCCAAGTGTGAACTTTCGCAAAATGACAGTTTGACAGTCACGAGCCGCACGCGAGCCCCCACCTTAAGAAGGGTGTCGGGTGTGAACCTACCCTAACCCAATCAATTACCGCAGCATTGCCAACACAACCGCATTAAAACAAATCCCAGCCAAAAACAATAATAAGCACAACCAACGAATTTTCCCTCGTTCTGTCAAAAAATTCAATTGTTTTCCGCACACTGGATCACTTTCTCTCTTATTTCCGTGCAAGGAAAAAATACAACAAAACGACGACTCGTTTACACAAGGAAGAAACCAGAAATCAGCTGGAGTCAAGGTCAAATATGCACCGTAATAAAAATTCTTGCGATTCTTCGACGGAACGTCACTTCTTGTCAGTGGATCAACGTGACTGGGGGTTGTCCCGAATCGATTTTTTGGGTGTAATACGAACCTTTTTCTACGGTTTAATCAGGAGTTAACCTAAGTGGGGCTCACACCACACTCACGCATTATTTTGGCCACTTTTGCGAGTTTTTTGACAGAAGGGGGACGTAACGCGAACACAACAAACATTGAACGTCAACTATTTTCACTACTTGCTTGATTTACACTGGCATTTAACTTGGAAGGTTTAGTTTCTCTGTCGCGCGCACAAGCGGACCGTTATTAACGAGGAGACGGATAGAACACGGTGTGAATGTACCGTTAGGGGAAAGGTGGGTGAAACATGCCAAGAGATGGCGCCAGCGTTATCAAGTGAGAAAAAATGGATAAAAAAACGTGTTATCACTTTGAGGAAAACACAATTGATTACAAAAAGCGACTCTTAAATATTATGAGTCATCTTGTTGATAACATTGCAAAAAATACGAGTGTTAAGTTAGATATGTGTCATGGTTAGGCAACACAATATACACCTAACTACAGGAACAGAGTGGCCCTGTTAATATTATGAAAAAAATTTAAATTTCAGTGTAACGAACTATTTTGCTCTACAAATTTTAGTTTTTGAGTTATAAATAATCTGGCGCATCCACCATTTTTTACATTAAAATAATTTAATTTTTTTAAATAAATTCTCGAGCCAGCTGGTGTTGTAAAAAAATGGTATAATACGCAGAATGAGCCGCAGGATCCACTGGAACAAACCGTTTTGCTCTACGACTTTTAGTTTTATAATTATGAATTTTTTTGTTGTTAATAAGTTTTTAGTTTTTTTTATTTTCTCAATTTCGGCAACATTATTCGCAAAAGTGGAACTATTTTAATCCTTGCCTATGCAAAATGATCCGGGGAATCGATTGGCGACGAGAAAATCGCCAAATTCCTAATAGTTTTTTAGTTATGAATTTTTTACAATTTTACCTATTTTTCTTTTTACCTGCAATTTTCTCGAAAAGTATTAGTCGGAGAACAATAATCTTTTTTGAAAATGATAGACAATTAAAAGAGCTTTCCAACGATAATAAACATCATGGGGTTATCTCTAATAGTTCCGGAGTTATTGCTCGATAAAGTTTCCGGGTACCGGAAATCGACAAAATCGCGACCAAAATTGCAAAAATCAAATTTTTTAAAATCGAACCTACTGACTGTTTTTCTACTTTTAACAACTCTAGAGGGTTGTATGAGCATAGAAAAGTCCATAAGTTAAAAAAAATTTTTTTTTCATTTTTGTGAAGGTAAGTGCCTTGACCATTAAAATTTTTAGCAAAAAAATTCAAAATATTAAATCTCATGAAAAGTTAATATAATACGTAGAGTGAGCCGCAGAATTCAATGGAACAAACCGTTTTGCTCTACGACGTTTAGTTTTTAAGTTATGAATTTTTTTGTTGATGAATAAAATACTCCACTATGAAATGGCTGACCTAATTTTAAGCAAAAAAAAAGCAAAATTTTAAATCTCGTGAAAAGCTGATATAATAAGTAGAATGAGCCGTAGAATTCACTGGAACAAACCGTTTTGCTCTACGACTTTTAGTTTTTTAGTTACGAATTTTTTTGTTGAAGAATAGAGTACCATTATGCATTAGGCTACCCTAATTTTAAGCAAAAAATTTCAAATTTTTAAATCGAGTAAAAAACCGATATAATATGTAAAATGAGCCGTAGAATTCAATGGAACAAACCGTTTTGCTCTATGACTTTTAGTTTTTAAGTTATGAATTTTTTTAGTGTTAAACTTTAAATGCCTCTGTACCCGGAACCGTTGCTCGGAGCGACTCCGGGTTTTGACGAGAAAATAGAGAATTTCAAGCGCTATCCGATGCTTTATCGATTTTTGTTCTAAGTCTTATAGTTTGCGAGAAAAACGCAAAAAAAGGTTGCCATTTTGACTTTTTTCTAATTTTTAAACGCCGATTACGGCGAAACTATAAGAGTTAGAGAAAAACGGTAAAATCGATTAGAAGCGGTATAAAAAGCCCTACAAACTGGCATAGGTTTCAAGGCGATATCTCGCAAAAAATTTTTCAATTTTCAAACGTCGATTACGGCCAAACTAAAAGAGCTAGAGGAAAAAAATCAAAATTTTAAATCTCCTGAAAAGCTGATACAATACGTAGAATGAGCCGTAGAATTCACTGGAACAAACCGTTTTGCTCTACGACTTTTAGTTTTTTAGTTACGAATTTTTGTAATAAAAAAAATTAGCCGGCACCGCTGCCTGGAGCGGCTCCGAGTTTTAACAAGAAAATAAATAATTTCAAGTGATATCTGATGCTAATGACAGAAATGTTCATAAAACTTTGCGAGTTTTTATCAAATTGATTTTGTAGAATTATCTACAGGGCGATTCAAAAGTACCGGACAATCTCTCAGGTGCTGATAATGGACATCAAACTGAATTAAAACTACCTATGACAAAAATTGTTTGAGGCTTTTCAAAGTTGAATTTTTCAGTTAAGTTTTTGGTGCTTAAGATAATATTTTTTTGACTTTAGTTAGCGGAAACGACAGCTCTTGGAACATTAAACAAATACTTGTTAAAAAAATCAACAATTAATGTCTTATGAAGTACAAAATAATTAAAAAACTTGCAAATTCGACAATAAATTAAATTCGACATCATTGGAAAAAGGACAACAAATTAAAAAATATATCAAAATTAAGTTGCTTGAAATAAAAATCTGACTTCATTTTTGTGTATAACTGAGCGTCTATTATCACTATACGAGAGTTTGTCCGTCACTTTTGAATCGCCCTCTAACCTAATTATAATTATTTATTTATTTTAGGAAGCAGAAAAATTTCGAAAATTTAAATGTTGTAAAAGGAAAGACCGTAAAACACAAACGAATTGATTTTAAGAGTTTATGGTACGAGATATTACTTATTTATCGCATTATGACTAGTTGTAACGATTAGTAACAAGCAAAATTAAATGAAATAATTGCCAATAATGTCACTAATTTTAGCCATTTCAATATTTCCCGACATGGGCATACGTCAACGTACGATAAAATTGAAGCACATTAATTATCAAAATCACATAAATAAATATTCTACTCATTTAAACAATATTTCAGACTACGAGCAAATGTGTAAATTTAAAAGACACATTTTGCAGACTTACCAATTTCATCTCACCATCACACAAACTCCAATTTTTTAATGATTTAATCTTAGTTTTAATCAAATTATGCCAAGTGATAAGCGCATATCATCCTTTTATCAAATTATTGCGTATTTGATGCGTCTGACTGAATGAAAAACAACTCGTCAAGTGAATAAACTTTACTAAAATCACATGTTTGTAATTAACACACATTCATATATTGCTCAAACAATTAATAATGAATGATTTAAAAGCTCACAGGTATGCAAACACAAATTGTCACCTGACAAAATATTATTTGCACTTTTGATCAATTGTTAATTGGAAGGGGCAATAGTTATATTTAAGACAAAACCGGTCACTTTTTCCCAGTTTTGGGACTCGAATTTTAGGCAGTGTTTCAGTGCAAAACCAAGTAAGTGATAAAAAATGAGACAATGTACACAGTAAAAAAATCTCTGGTGTTATTCACACTAAAATAACACTAAGAGTGGTCCCCAGAGGACCACACTCCAGAGTGTAATATTTTCTAGTGTAAATTAACTTTTTTGAATATGTACTTTTAACACCTAAACTAGTGTAACGATCATATTTTATAAATGTTTTACACACTTAACTAAATGTTCTAATGTACTTCCTGAGTGTACAGGGTGTTTCAAGTTTTAGGTCCAGTCAAAAAATAAATACTTCTAGTTGTCCAAAAGAAAAAAAATATATGTCAAACGATAGAGTTTCTAACACGCTTCAATTTGATGCTTTAATGTTATACGAAATTTTCATGGTATGAGCGTGAATTGTGAAAAACTAGATAAAAAATTTTTTGTTTCCAAATTATTACAATCGTTTTCTCATAATAAAATTCCTCCTATTTTTTAAGTGAGACTTCCGAAACTGAAACAGTAAAAAACCCAAGGCGTATTGAGCAATTGAAATTTCAATTTGCAAAAGATCAAATAAATGTTTTATCTTAGTCACCTTTGAGAAAAAACAGAGCTCGTGTCTTTGCTTGATTCACAAAAAATTGAAACGTCATTAACTGTCAGACTAAAATTTTACTTGTCAATTAAAAAATGCCCTTTTTTTGCAAATTGAAATTTCAATTGCTCAATACGCCTTGGGTTTTTTACTGTTTCAGTTTCGGAAGTTTTACTTAAAAAAGAGGAGGAATTTTATTATAAAAAAATTATTGGAATAATTTGAAAAAAAAATTTTTTTAATGTAGTTTTTTGCATTTTACGCTTATATGATGAAAATTTGGGATATCAGCAAAGCATCAAATTGAAGCGTGTTAGAAACTCTATCGTTTGCGATATATATTTTTTATTTTGGAATACTAGAAGTATTTATTTTTTGACTGGACCTAAAACTTGAAACACCCTGTACAAAGCATTGAATTCTAGTGTGGTTACAGTGTGAAAAAGGTTTAACATAAAGGCATGTATATTTTCAAACGTTTATTAAAAAAATTCAAATGCACAAAAAACAAAATAAAGAATAAATTCAAACTATGAGTACATACCTATTTAACAAAAATATGTTTGTAAAAGATATGAAATGATGAACTACCTTATTTAAAACCACTATGATAGGAGGTACGATATTTTTCGATTTTCAATCATCTAATAGTATAGTGAACAGTCTTTTTCTAATTCGGCCCCTTCCAAATCTGTTTTCCTCACAATTCAAGTTATCACATTTTGGTTTTGCTGTAAAATAATAACATTTTTAACTAAGTACTTATATTTAATAGTACTACTCTAATACATTAAAACAAGAATAAAGTTCTTATAATTGAATCAGTAACTTACCTAATTCTGAGATATTTTCGAAAGTACATTTTTCAAAACTTTATTAGCTTTTTGTAACATAATTTGAAAATCACATCAGCTATTTTAATGGACTCAGTACCCATCATAATAAATAAAATATGTGTGCTTATCTGCAGTCTGTACGTACTCTGTCTCTCGTTTAAACTAAGATTTAACACTATTGAACACTGTGCAGTTATATTTTACACTACAGGGTGTTCCGTCTAAACCCCACATTAGAAGTATTGAAAGTTCTAATAAAGATATTTATCTGAGAGTTGGTACTCAGGCATAATCCGTTGAGTTATGCTCAATTAAAATATTTTCAAGATGGCAGCACTTCCGGTTATACCGGAAGTCGCTATTAACTTTCTTATTTTAAATGGAAAGCTATTTTTTCACTGCGTTTTTGGATTAGTTGAGTTATTTTAAGGGAGTTTTTATCAGCTTTCCCTATACCCAAGTTTAACCGTTTTCGAGATATTTAGGATTTTTGAAAATTTTTGAATTTGCACCTGTCCCTTAAAAAATCGGTAACTCGCTTAGTTTTAGAGATTTCGAAATCATGTTTGGAGAATTGAAAGAGAACGCCTATATCTGTTGTCCAGTGTGATCAAAATTGGAATTGAAGTTAATAAACCCAAAAATTTTAAGGTTAAGTTTGGACAACTTCAAGTACCCATAACTTAATTTTTTCAAATGGGATGTCCCAATTTTTATTCTACTAGATGGAGGAGAATTTTTTTCTGCATCTATCTGTATTAGCATTCCCTATACCTATCTGTGATAATTTTCAAGTTGTGTTTTTTTTTGTTATTGTAGGAAATTTCTTACTAACCACAGCTATTTTTGCATAGTTTGCCATAAAAACATTTCTGATTAAACTTAAACGACAAACTCTGTTCAAAATTGTGTTATCAGACTGTGAAAACAAAATAAATTCATTGGGTGTTGGTTTGAAAAACTTTAATTTCTCACCTTTTTTCATTCGTTTCCATATAAGAAAAGGCCTATGGCTAATGAATTTCTCAATCCCAACAAAAAGATATTGTAACTTGAAAACTATTAAACATAAGTATAGGGAATGTTAACACAGATCGAAGCAGAATTATATTCTCTACCATCTAGTGAAATAAAACTTTTGTCATTTTATTTGAAAAAAATGAGTTATGGGTGCTTAAAGTTTAGCAAACTTAATTTTAAAAATTTTGAGTATGTTATTCTTTTTTAGAAATTTGAAAACACCAAAGGAAAGAACTAGGCTTTCTCTTTCAAATGAGCTCAAAAATATTTCCAAATTTTTAAAAATCGCAGAGTTATCGATTTTTGAACTGGAAGGTGCAAATCCAAAAAAATTTTAAAAACCATAAATATTTCGTAAACGGCTAAATTTAGGTATAGGAACAGCTTATGAAAACTACCTTAAAATAACTCTAGTAATTCAAAAACGCATTAAAAAATATAGCATTCCATTTAAAATAAGGAAGTTGATAGCGACTGCCATCTTGAGAATATTTTCATTAAGCAGGACCTAAAAGATTATGGTTGTACACAAATTTTCAGATGACTATGATTATTAAAACTCTCAATACTTCTAATGTGGGGTTTAGACAAAACAGCCTGTATCAAACATCATTTGGGAGTGTAAAAAAATGCACTCTAAAAGGTAAAATTCATGTTTTTATGTATTTCGACACTGAGAGAAAATGTTTTTCAATTATTAGTTATTTTGTAAAAGATGTATTTTGTTAACACTAGAAAAATTAACCACTTGCCAAAATGTTTTTTACCTTTACTTTTTTTTACTGTGTAATTGTAACAAACGATGGCATTGGGCTCTTCCGGTTTCAAAGATTAAAATCAACAAGACGCAAAAATAAAACACAATTTATTCGATACAATTTTATTTACTTATACAAGTGAATACGAAAACAATAAACTAATCAGTTCGGAACATAAATAATTAGGCTTGGATCTTGTAGATTCGGGTAGCTGTGATGTTATCGACCGACATCACCTGAAAAAAACACTCAACAAAAACCCCCCAAAAAAAAAACACAAAAAATACCATTTTGACCTCATCATCGGTGAAAGTCCTATCAATAACCGTCTCCTTCCCACTGCTGGGGTCCTTCTGGACCTCGTGCAGAGTATTCCCATCCACAGTAATCGTAGCTTTGACTTTGCGCCCATCTGGAGTGTCCTGATCGAATTCAACTCCAGGTTTAAACTTCAAAACCACGTTTTTGAACGTGGAGGACGAACTCAACGTGTATTCGTCATCGTTTTTCGTTAGTTCCACCACAGGCGAAACGGCATTGCCCATTTTGCGAGTCACTAGACCCACACCTGGAAAAACACATTTTTCTTGCTTCCCTCTTCAGTTAAATAATCACCGAGAGCTTTCATATATTCGTCAAACTTGTCACTCTTTTCCAGTTTGTACTTTTTGCCGAAAACACCACTGAGTGCCATTTTGACCGCGGTTTTGTAAAACGAACGATTCACAGCCAAAAGTTCGGGTTTAACTGGACGGTTATCGGTCGCTTCGAGGTTTTATATTGTGAGCACATCGTAAAAAAAGTCCACTGGACTATGATCGGGACGACCAAGTGGTGGCTGGAAATGGGCGTTTTCTGCCTCCAAGGATTAAAGGTGAATCGGTTAATCATCTCAGTGAGATTAAAAGGGTTCAAAGGTCTTTTTTATTATTTTGACGAACGAATAATAGGATTAGGTGGGATTTGGGGGTCGGGGTCAATGACGTTAATTCACTATTTTATATAATTCCCATTTTTTTCACAAGTGGTAAATACACTTATCTATCAAATAAGTTACATAAATTGCAGAAGGGTTATAAAAAAATTCCAACATTTGGATGTGTTTATGTTGGGACACGCATAATAAGTACAGTCGCGTCCATAAAAAACGTTTTGAAGAAGAGGCTGTAACATCACGCAAATATTCGGCTTTTTTTTTGCAAGCGACTGTACATAAATTAAACTGTGAACGCACATGTTTTACTTAAGTTAATTGATACTTTGAACATAAGGGGACCAAGGTCATTTTTGCTTTATTTACCGAACCGATTTTGGACATTTGAATATTTGCAATGATTACTAATGTTGGAAAGTTTGTGTTCTTGGTAAGGTACATACTTTATAGTGATAATAGAATTTTTTACAACAGTTGTTAGTATTGTGACTTGGTGCAAAAATATGTAATGGAGCGATACATAAATATTAAAGCCATTATCACTACTTGGAAATTTTCCACGAAAGAATGTTTCAGTGGAAATAAACCGAATCATTTTTTTTATCTTCTGTCTCAATACAAAATTTTAAAAAAATATTTTCATTTTTCTAATGACACTTTTATACAAATTATGCTTGAATGTTGTTTTGCACAAGAATTACGTAAAAAATTGTCATAGCCTTAAAAAACGGCACCAAAAAGGTTCAGGTATTCGTTGTGTAGCTTACATTTAATTCTTGTAATTAAATTCTAGTTTGGGATTAATTTAACCCTTTCCAAGTAAATGGAATCTTAATTCAGATTATTTTTTCTGATGCTAGCAACAGTTTTTTTAAATTATTTTTACACCAAGCAACATTTTCAGAATATCATTAGAAATCATAAAAAAAATTCTTTCAGCCACCTAATTGTAGAAAAATTCTGAAAAAAAATGCACACGTTCGTGTTCGTGCCATGTCACCATCAAGCAAAACGTATCAATATTGCAGCCTGAGGATAATTTAATTAAAATCGAAACGTCGCTAATAAAATAAAGTTTAGTTTATTCCCTGCCCTAAACAACCAAAAACAATTTCTTCCGTCAAACAGGAAATGTTAAAAATTTGAAAAAAAAAACAGAGCAGCTTGCAGATCTTTAATAGATATTTCAAGTGAAACACCGAACATTCTGTATAATAAAATAATAAAAATTTCGAGAGAAATGACAAAAAAAATTAATTGTAATAAAAATTAATCAGCACGTTTACGAGATTAAAGTTATAAATTAATTAACGAGATAATGAGATAACATAAACTTTTTTATAATAAATAGAACATGTGTAAGTTAAATATAAATTAAAGTTAGTTGAACACATTACAACATTATTTATGACGAATTATTTATTACCAGGTAACACGTTAAAAATTAAATTTTGGAGCAAAAACTCGAAAAAAAATTGTCACTAGCCTTAAAAAAGGGCACCAAAAAGGTTCAGGTATTTGTTGTGTAGCTTACATTTATTTCTTCTAATTAAATTCTAGTTTGGGATTAATTTAAACTTTTCCAAGTAAATGGAATCTTAATTCAGATTAATTTTTTTTTTGATGCTAGCATGTTTTTTTAATTACTTTTACACAAAACAACATAATAAGTGTCGTTTGTTTCAGAATGTCATTAGGAATAAGAAAAGAAAATCTTTCAGCTATTTAATTGTAGAAAAATTCTGAAAAAAATCACACATTACCAAGAAAAAATATAAGGTATTTATTTATTATGTGTTATATTATTTTTGAATTTAGTAGTGAATTTTTATAAATACCAGTAAGTGAATTTGAGTCTGAATTTTTTAGTATTAAAATCATTAGAAATAAACACAGAACACTTAAAAGAAATTAATGTTAGAATCATTTCGGAATCATAATTTTTCTCTTTCTTGTTGTAATCGCTGGAAAAACGATTTTTAAATTAAAAAAAAACACTTCAAAATTTTTAGTTAATTACGAAATGAGATTAAAAACAATTTTAGTGATTAGAATGAAATCAACTTATAAAGTAAGTATTAAAAAAATAAAAAAATAAATTCTAACTATAGAAAACTAAAAACTAGGAGGTGAAAATAACTCCTTTCTCTATACCCAAAAATTTATTGCGGCGGAATAAAAGTGAGAGGAAATTCCATAATTTAAATTCGAGTAATTCACAAAAAGGCATCAAATTCTTAAAAATTGACGAATAAAATTTTCACAGCAAACACGAAATGTTAAAAATTTGAAAAAAAACAGAGCAGCTTGTAGTTCTTTAATAGATATTTCAAGTGAAACACTTGTTAAATAGTGAAACATCGAACATTCTGTACAATAAAATAATAAAAATTTCGAGAGAAATGACAAACAAAATTAATTGTAATAAAAATTAATCAGCACGTTTACGAGATTAAAGTTGTAAATTAATTAACGAGATAATGAGATAACATAAGATTTTTTATAATAAATAGAACATGTGTAAGTTAAATATAAATTAAAGTTAGTTGAACACATTACAACATTATTTATGACGAATTATTTATTACCAGACAACATAGGACAATGAAAATTATTGTTAACACGTTAAAAATTAAATTTTGGAGCAAAAACTTCGAAAAAAATTGTCACTAGCCTTAAAAAAGGGCACCAAAGAAGTTCAGGTATTCGTTGTATAGCTTACATTTATTTCTTGTAATTAAATTCTAGTTTGGGATTAATTTAAACTTTTCCAAGTAAATCGAATCATAATTCAGATTATTTTTTTATGATAGCAATAGTTTTTTTAATTACTTTTACGCAAAACAACATAATAAGCGTCGTTTGTTTCAGAATGTCATTAGGAATAATAAAAAAAATCTTTTAGCTACTTAATTGTAGAAAAATTCTGAAAAAAATCGCACATTATCAAGAAAAAATATAAGGTATTTATTTACTATGTGTTATATTATTTTTGAAGTGAATTTGAGTCTAAATTTTTTAGTATTAAAACCATTACAAATAAACACAAAACACTTGAAAGAAATTAATGTGAGAATGATTTCGTAATTATAATTTTTCTGTGTCTTGTTGTAATCGCTGGAAAACGATTCTTAAATTAAAAAAAAAACACTTGAAAAGCTTTAGTTAATTAGGAAATGAGATTAAAAACAATTTTGGTCATTAGAATGAAACAAACTTATAAAGTAAGTATTAAAAAAGTAAAATAATTAATTCTAACTATAGAAAACTAAAAACTAGGAGGTGAAAATAACTCGTTTCTCAATACCCAAAAATTTATTGGGGCGGAATAAAAATGAGACAAAATTTCAAAATTAATTTAAATTCGAGTAATTCGAGTTCTAGGAAAAAAAGGCATCAAATTCTTAAAAACTGACGAATAAAATCTTCACAACAAACAAGCAATGTTAAAAATTTGAAAAAAAACAGAACAGCTTGTACACCGAATATGTATAATAAAACAATAAAAATTTCGAGAGAAATGGCAAACAAAATTAATTGTAATAAAAATTAATCAGCACGTTTACGAGATTAAAGTTATAAATTAATTAACGAGATAATGAGATAACATTAACTATTTTATAACAAATAGAACATGTGTAAGTTAAATATAAATTAAAGTTAGTTGAACACATTACACATATTATTTATGACGAATTACTTACTACCAAATAAACATCGGGCAATGAAAATGATCATTAATACGTTAAAAATTAAATTTTAAAGAAAAAACTCGAAAAAAGTGCTAGTTAACCAAAAATTTTACAAAACTTGAATGAATCGAGGTTGAATACAATTTTGAAATGAATTCGTAACCTTTGGTGCCACTTTGACCGATTTAAATAAATTGTTGTAATTAATATTTATTCATCTAGTGTTTCCTGTGTTGGTCATTTTTTCCCCCAATTGAAATTAAATTTCTAAACCCTCACGCAATTCATTTCGTGTCTGTCCCACTTGACAGTGCCAATTGAACCTCATTAAACGACCATAACCGTCACGCACACAACTTCCAATAAATAATTTTAAAAAAAATCTACACAAAATAAATAGCAAGTAAAAATACGTGCAAAAATTTCACCACACACACAAACACACTAAATTTGAATGACGTTCACGAAAAACTCACCTAAAGCCTTCATAAACTCGTCGAAATTTTCGCTCGAAGCGAGCTTATATTTCTTGCCAAGATGTGCGTCAACCATTTCGGCACTTTCGTTATTACGAATGACTGTAAAAAAGACTAAAAATAAAAATAATCGCGCTTCGAATTTTGCCATGGTTGGATTATTTTTTCTGGTTTGTGTTTTTAAACTTACGCACCCTTTTACGAAGGCGTCTGTTACGCGAATAAAACACTTGAACACACTTGAATGAGAGTGAATCCAAAACGGATGATGGAATGAAAATAATGCCGGAGGCGATTCTAGCACTAGTGTCGTATGTACAGAGTGACGAAGAAAAATGGGCGTATGTATGGTAGGGACATGCGCTATAATATAGAGGCGGCAGTAAAGATTTTTCCCCCAATGTATGGGAGAAAAGAGCGACGAACTTTTGAAGCTTTTAAAAGGGGGAG
Source organism: Tribolium freemani (assembly GCA_939628115.1). Taxonomy (NCBI): domain Eukaryota; kingdom Metazoa; phylum Arthropoda; class Insecta; order Coleoptera; family Tenebrionidae; genus Tribolium; species Tribolium freemani. The sequence goes on along the minus strand of OW626788.1, from coordinate 1,097,018 downwards.
CACATTTAATTTAACACAACGAAAAAAAAAATTGTCTCGACATCAAAATCTAAAAATAAGTGTAATATGTCTCTTCACCTTCACGAAAATATTAATTTATTGTTTGAGCAATTATTTATAAAACAAACTTACCTTCAAGGTCGGGTTGTTTCATAATTTCGGCTTGAAGAAAGAAGCACTGAAACAAACGACAAGTGTTACAATTTTTTTGCTAGTGTCAACAAACAAATCCAAAATAACATGATAGAAATGTTTGTTCATTTCACTGTTATCATATTAAATGACTGTAATGCTAGTCTAACAGCTTTATCTCACCCTAAAACCAACATCTCCTGATTTACTACATAAATGGGAATTATAGAAAAGTAAACATTTCGATTTTCCACGTATTTATTTTTAAATAAATGACACTGAAATTATCTCTGTGATAATGCACGACATTCTCAAATATGGACTATTTTTCTGGTGTGAAAATGATACTTGACAGTTCTTTTTTCCTTTGCTGTACATATCTTAAGTCTTAAAAAGATAATGAAAAATTAAAACAAGGCTTCAGATTCCAAGAATTGCACAAAAAATATTCACGTTTCAGACTCTTCTTTAGTTAGTAAATCAAGATTCTTTTTATAGCTTTTATTTAACTCACAATGTTATCTGTCTGTCGGTTATTTTTTCGGAGCCAAATTTGAAAGGGTTCCCGTTGTCCCACTGAATTGAAATTTTGCATACTTACTTAATCTGCGTGACAATGCAATCCTATGTAGTTAAATAATGGGGTTTTGCAGTTTTAGGTTAGGGGTTCTCGATTTGTAAATTTGAGAGGGTTCCTGTAGTCGCAATGAAATGAAATTTAACATGCTTACGTAATCTGCGTGACAATGCAATTCTATATAGTTAATTATTAAAATTTTAGGTTATGTTTACAAAGGGGGTTCTCGATTTGTACATACCGTAACTTATACCGACATAGACGGTATGTTGGTCATTTGGACGTCACGGTAGATGCACAGTGTAATAACAATAAATCTATGCAATAAATAAAGACTAAAAAGCAAAAAATTAAAATATATAAAAAAATGTTTTTTTAAAAAAGCTTTTATTTAAAAGATGCACTAAAAAGTAAAAAATAATGTATCTATTTCAATCACAGGAGAATATTTTTTCTTACAGGTTAAAATTTTAAATTTCATCAAAGCTTTGGGAGTTGTCAACTGAACAAAGTAATTCTGTAATGCCGTAGTTTTGTAACTCCCAAAGCTTTTATAAATTTTAGAATTTTAACCTGTAAGAAAAAATATTCTCCTGTGATTGAAATACATTATTTTTTACTTTTTAGTGCATCTTTTAAATAAAAGATTTTTTTTTGAAAACATTTTTTTATATATTTTTTTCTTTTTTAGTAGCTACTCGTAATTATTTTAAAAACTTTTTTGTCTTTCTGTTTCGAGCTGAGTTATAATAAATAAAAATGGTTTTGAATCAGATTTACTTTAATTCTAAAAAAACTGTACAATCTTTAACTTTAAGCAGAGCAGTCAATTACACATAATTCGAAATCCAACCATTTCTTACTCTCAGAATTAGTTTTCTTAATCGTTTTTATTTCTTTTCTATACACTTTTCTATATAAAATACACTTCAGGTTTAATTAAAAGAAAGTCGTAAAATTGCATTCTGAATAAAATTATTTGACTTTTAAAAAAAAAATTCCAAAATCAATCTTTAACTCAAATTCATCTCACATTATTAGTACAGCAGATTTCTGAAAGTAATAAAATAAAGTGGCTTTAAATTTTTATGTCCCTTTATTTAGGAGAATTTTAACCATAGAAGTAAGCAAATTGTAATTCTCAAATAACTTTTTTTAATAATTATAAGACCTCCAATATTTTTAAGATTTATTTTTAAATGATAATTCTACTTTCCTAAACAGGTATCTCACTTTTTGTATTAAACATTCTGTTTTGTTAAAAATAATAAATAAAAAGAAAAAATTGTCGTTGTAGTTGTTTTATTTATTTTTAACAATTAAAATGTCAAAGTCTCTGATATTGGTTAAAGTAGTGACTTTTGTAGAAATAATATCAGTTTTTTTTTATAAAACACTGAATTGTTACCTTTTACGACAAGTATTTAGTGTTTTAATGCAACTGTTCAGTGATAAAAAGTGTAAAGCTATGTAGGGATAATTTTTAGCTACTAGAGGCGTAAGTTTAATATTTTTAAATCAATTTTTTTAATAATCAGTTAAAATCAAAAAAATATTTTTCTTATTTTTTGCAATATTTTAATTTATCATATTCCAATAATTTAGTAGCTACTCCTAATTGTTCTATAAACTTATCTTTTGTCTGTCTGTTATTACTTATTAGAGTTCGAGATAAGTTATAAAATAAAAACGGTTTTCAATTAGTTTTACTTCAATTCTAAATAAACTTTAATTTTAAACAGAGCAATCACACCGTTTCTTACATTCAGAATTAATTTTCTTAATCGTTTTTAATGAATTTCTTTTCCAAACAAGACACTTTCCTACATAATACACTTCAGGTTTAATTAAAAAAAAACTGAAAAATATTTTGCGTAAAATTGCTTTCTGCATAAATTTATTTGACTTTCAAACAAAATTTTTCAAAATCAATATTCAACTCAAGAATAAAAAAAATTCAATATGAAAAAATAAAGTGGAGGTATTTTTCCATCATGTGACCACATTCTTTTGCTCTTTTATTTAAGAAAAAAGAAAGAAAAAAAAAAGAATTTATTAAGAAAAAATTGTCGTTCTAGTTGTTTTGTTTATTTCTAACTATTAAAATGTCGTTGTCAAGTGTGTTTCGCCTTAATTATCATTAAAAAAAAACAAAGACTGCGATTGGTTAAAGTAGTGACTTTTGTAGAAATAATATCAAATAGATTTTTTTATAAAACACTGTGTACTGTTCCCTTTTACGATGCAACTGTTCAGCGATAAAAAGTGTAAAGCAATGTAGGGACAATTTTTAGGTACTAGAGACATAAGTTTAAGGACCGATTTATAGAAGCGTCATTAATTTAATCCGCAATTAAATGCGTGATTAACTGATCGCGTGACCACATTGAAGCATTTTGATTGGTCTACTCGCGTTGTTAAATTTTAACAGCGCAATTAACTTTAATTGAGCTTTTTATAAACCGGCCCTAAAACTTTTAAATAATTTTTTGAATAATCAGTAGCAATATTCATTTAAATGTTTTATTAAATAATTAAATAAATCGAAAAGACGGGAACAAAAAATAAAACCACATTTGGACGTTTTATCCTGCTTAATTTCAAGTCTTTTTCTCGTAAAAAGTCCCTTGAATAATAGAGCAAATCGACCGAATTAATGGAAATAATGTCCATCGAAGAAGAAAATTGACTAAGAATAAACATATCGAATAACAATTACTGAAAAATTTATTCAGTAATTGAGTTTTCTTGAAGCAATAAGTCCTTGACTTGTGAATAATTCCCTCACTTTTCCTAATCCCTCAATTTTCCCTTGCATATTTTTCCATTATCTACTTATGCACACGTTGCAGCACTTTAGTTATCGATCTCCTTGTACTTCTCACATGAATAAAATTTTTCGCCTGATTAAGGCGACCACTGATGCGGGTTAAGTCCTCCAAGTGAAATTTCTCATGCATCCATTTAATTTAATTGAATAATACGCCAGAACGAATTACTCTCAATTAATCCTGAATGAGAGACGTGAATTGGACCATTGTATTGTACTACACAAAAAACCACACCTGCTCCAACAAACTCAATTTCACCCCAACGATAAAAACCAATCACAGACTGGTTAATTAAATTCAGGCGAGTTTATTATTTCAAAAGTCGTAAATTAGAACACGACTGATTGACGTTACTTTGTTGGGATTTTCCGACAAATGCGCAACGAGATGAGCGCACGGACGCCGCCCCCGACAGCATCCCTTAACCAAAAGGTCGCCCCATTCACAAAAACACCAAAAATTCAACCAAAAACACACTTTTTATTAACCCACTTCACCTCTGTGTCAACAGTGATAAAAAAACTAGACTACAATTTCGAGAAAATTATTCAAAATTGCAATTTTTCCGAAGTGGGCCAACCTTTAAACCACCCTTGTGAAGGGATGGCAAATCTAGTTAGGGATGAGATTATTTCTGTCAGTGTGCAAGTTAAGGGTGGGCGATCAAAGTGTGCTTTGTTGTTTTTTGACAAGAGCTGATAGTGAGTATGATACATTTCGAGTTATTTACAAAAAAATTATTTGGCAAATTGGATTTGAGAGACACCTGTTATTTTATAAATTACGTTTAATGAGTGTAATTATTGTCAATTTTCGGTTGATTTTTTTATTTATTGTAATTCCATGTTATTAATTTTATTTTAACATGATAATAGCATGTTGCATTATTTATTATTTAATAACCCCAAGTTATAGCCAAATGTTTTCTAAATTTGTTGAAGACGGTAATTAGAGTTAACAAAATAATGAGACTGTGAATTCATGTAAACACTAATCGATTCTTGCTATCGTAATTGCTATTGATATGCTCGACTGTTTATAAAATAAACTCTGCTGATTTGTGATAAAATAATAGACAATTAAGCATCGTAATCAAGGTTAATACTCCAACAGATAACAGTTTTTCTAAACATGTATAAATTCGCTTTTAAAAAAATTCCCATAGTACTACCTGCATTTTTTTATTCCATTTTTATGACAGTGTTTGAAAATAATTTAACAGGAAAAAAACAGTTTTCCTGTTTATTTATTCTTGTTTAATCAAAAATCTGTTTTTATCTTATTTATCATATTTATTTCTATTTTTTTTTCTTCTTATAACTCTAGGTAAATTCTGAAATATTTTCCAAACAAAGAAATTAGGCATTTCTTTAACCATTTTTCTTTAAATACAATTTAAAACCCAAATTTTATTTATATTAAGTGTCCCTGAGAATTTCCTATAAAAACAAACAATTTAGAAGAGAATGTTTTTGAAATTCCAACCACATTTTATCTTCATTTACTTTTTTAGTAAAAATTTCTGTTAATTTAAATTATTTTCATAAAAATTCACTTTTCTACATTTCCTTCAAAGATATAGAGCGATTTAAAGTTTTATTTATACTTTCGTAATATTTTTATGGAAACTTTTAGTTTTTCTACACATTAATAAATACGCTTTTAGAAAAATTCCATATTTCCTTTTTTTCCATTTTTATGAGTGTTTGAAAATAGACAAACAAAATAAATTTACAAGAAAACAGTTTCCCTGTTGATTTATTCTTGTTTAATCAAAAATCTGTTTTTATCTTATTTATCATATCTATTTCTATTATTTTTTTCTTCTCTCTTTTGGTAAATTCTGAAATATTTTCTAAACAAAGAAATTAGGCATTTCCTAGACCATTTTTCTTTAAATACAATTTAAAAACCCAAATTTTATTTATATAAATAAAATATAAAAATAAACAATTTAGAAGAGAATGTTTTTGAAATTCCAACCACATTTTATCTTCATTTACTTTTCCAGTAAAAATTTCAGTTAATTTAAATTATTTTTATAAAAATTCACTTCTTTACATTTCCTTCAAAGATATAGAGCGATTTAAAGTCTTATTTATACTTTCGTAAGATTTTTATGGAAATTTTTAGTCTTTCTAAACATCAATAAATTCGCTTTTAAAAAAAATTCCATACTTACTTTTTATTCCATTTTTATGACAGTGTCTGAAAATAGACAAACAAAATAAATTAACAAGAAAACGAACAGTTTTCCTGTTAATTTATTCTTGTTTAATTAAAAATCAGTTTTTATCTTATTTATCATATTTATTTCTATTATTTTTTTCTTCTTATAACTCTTTTGGTAAATTCTGAAATATTTTCCCAACCAAGAAATTAGGCATTTCCTTGACAATTTTTCTTTAAATACAATTTAAAACCCAAATTTTATTTATATAAATAAAATATAAAAATAAACCATTTAGAAGAGAATGTTTTTGAAATTCCGACCACATTTTATCTTCATTTACTTTTCTAGTAAAAAATTCTGTTAATTTAAATTATTTCCGTAAAAATTCACTTCTCTACAGTTCCTTCAAAGATATAGAACAATTTTTAGTCTTATTTACGCTTTCGTAGAAACGTATTTCCCCTAAAATTGTAAGACTTTTATGAAAATTTTGTTTAGTGATGTTGCAGGAGCTTATTTTAGGAACAAACTTTTTAACTTTTCCTCTTCATTTTGGAAATTATTTTCTATTTCACCATACCAAAAAAAAGGTAAAAAACATATTTTGCATATTTTTCGTCATTTCGTCTAAAACAAAGTTTTAGAAATACACATTTTACCATTTTAGTTTCCAAACGGTTTATAAATGCATTACAAGAAGAATGATTTAATTATACTTTCAAAGCGACAAAAAAATTAAAAACACTTAAATTTTTTATTTTTTTAAAGAGATTTTTTCACAGTAGATAACTTTTTTTTAAATCAGTCAATAAGATTTGATTTATGTGTAAAAGAATAAATTTTGAACAAAAAAGCTACTATACTATATCATTAAAAAAACATTGTGAAAAACGTCAGAATGAACGACGTAAGAGTCTCTAGGTAAGTAGTATGTTTTTGTGAAACACAAACTGAAAATAAAATAAAAATGAATATTTTCGGGGAAATTTGTTTTTATTCATGAAGAGAAAAACATTTTTTCACTTTGCAGATCCGAAATCTGCCCATGATCACATTTTTGGACATCCTGGACAAAATCTCTTAAATAAATCATATCATAAATTGAGAAGTAAATGAAGTAATACAGTGAATAGATGTTTCCAAGTACATAAAACAATATTTTTCGAGTACCCACATAAACAATGACTTTGTGCAAAACACCAATTTGCACACTAATTGAAAAACTCGGCTCGCAAATTACCCAAGTTTGCGGTTTTATCTCACAAATGAATCATGCCGTGAAAAACCTTTTTGCAGATTCCCCTTCTGAGAGTTGCAACGAAATCGGAAAAAAGTGGCGAAGTTTGAAGGCAAAATATTTTCAGCGGTGAATAATTTTTTTTCGTCTTCTCCTTTAGTCAACCAAATAAAAGACTTGATGGTAAGTAGGTAAACCGATCAACATATTGATTCAACTAATTGCTTATGCAACAACCGGATAAACAAAAATCATGTTTGCATTACGTCACCGCTACACCCTCTCTCCATTACGATAACACTCTGCGGTATATATATATAAAAAAAAAAACACCAATCATTAATGTTCAGTTCCTTATTAAAACCATGAAATTCCGAAACTTCTTTTTGTGCCTTCGACGGCATGCCACCTACGACCTGTCTGAACCTTTGCAGACCCGACAAACCACCCAGACCGACCCTGAAGACGTCGTCATCGCCGAAACGAAGATGGAAGAAACTAAACCCCCAGCTCGACTTTCAGCACGACATTCTGAAGTCTCCAAGAGCCAAATGAAGGAGTTTAGGGAAGCGTTCCGACTCTTCGACAAGGATGGTGACGGAAGCATCACCAAAGGTGATGGTAACCAGCACAGTTTTATAGTTTTACTAGACTTTGACTTGCTTGTAGAGGAGTTGGGACGTGTTATGCGTTCGTTAGGACAATTCGCCCGAACTGAAGAATTGCAACAAATGCTCCAGGAAGTGGATGTGGATGGTGACGGAAACGTCAGTTTTGAGGAGTTTGTTGACATTGCTTGGTCGGCGGGAGCTGGAGGTGACCCTGAACATGTCCTCTCAAGAGAGGAGGAAGAGAAGGAATTAAGGGATGCATTCAGAGTGTTTGATAAACATAATAGAGGTTATATTACTGCGTCCGATTTGAGGGCGGTTTTGCAATGTCTTGGGGAGGACCTTTCCGAAGAAGAGAGTGAGTTTTGGTTCATTTCCACCGTTGAATTAATTAACGATTAAAAAATTCAATGTCGTTTTTTCAGTTGAGGATATGATTAAAGAAGTGGATGTGGATGGTGACGGTCGTATAGATTTCTACGGTGGGTTTGGTTGGTTGAAATTAATTTTTAATAAATACAATAATTATGTTTCAGAATTTGTGAACGCTTTGGGAGAGCCGGGCACTGAAGACAGTTACGACGACGAAGACGATGAAATAATCGGTTATTAATTTCTAAGTGTTACATCATATCGAATTTTTACATCTGAATGTGATGTTTTCTCTGAATTTGTTGATGTTTGCAATAATCGATATACACCTATTATATCTTTTAAGGGGGTCCATAGATGTCGAAACTTCTTGACGGGTATATATGGTAGCCATCAGTTCTACAAGCTTTACAATTGGGTGATACACTTCAAATTTTTCAAATTTATTTATTGAATTATTATGCTTATATTGTTTGAATTATATGAAATAAAACTATTCGAAACAAAAACTGAGTTAATATTTTAGTTTTAATTTTGTAGAAATATCCCTATTTTTTTCAATCAGCTTAAGTAACGCTACAAGAACGCGTTATTTGTTATTTGTTAATTTGTTATCGATTAATCTTTATTTGAAGATTTTTTTAGTTCGAAAGCGACGTTCAGGACGTTGAATTCGCTGCTGTAATGCAAATACAAAAATCCTTTAGTACATAATATAACGTAAAATCCCGCAATACACACGCAATACAGGTTGTTTTGTCTAAACCCCACATTAGAAGTATTGGGTGTTCTAATAATCATAGTCATCTGAAAATTTGTGTACAACCATAATCTTTTAGGTCCTGCTCAATGAAAATATTTTCAAGATGGCAGCACTTCCGGTTATACCGGAAGTCGCTATCAACTTCCTTATTTTAAATGGAATGCTATATTTTTTAATGCGTTTTTGAATTACTAGAGTTATTTTAAGGTAGTTTTCATAAGCTGTTCCTATACCTAAATTTGGCCGTTTACGAAATATTTATGGATTTAAAATTTTTTTTGGATTTGCACTTTCCAGTTCAAAAATCGATAACTCTGCGATTTTTAACAATTTGGAAATATTTTTGAGCTCATTTGAAAGAGGAAGCCTAGATCTTTCCTTTGGTGTTTTCAAATTTCTAAAAAAGAATAACAAACTCCAAATTTTTATAATTAAGTTTGCAAAACTTTAAGCACCCGTAACTCATTTTTTTCAAATGAAATGACAAAAGTTTTATTTCACTAGATGGTAGAGAATTTAATTCTGCTTCGATCTGTGTTAACATTCCCTATACTTATGTTTAATAGTTTTCAAGTTACAATACCTTTTTGTTGGGATTGAGAAATTCATTAGCCATAGGCCTTTTCTCATAGGTTGCCATGGAAACGAATGAAAAAAGGTGAGAAATTAAAGTTTTTCAAACCAACACCCAATGAATTTATTTTGTTTTTACAGTCTGATAACACAATTTTGAACAGAGTTTGTTGTTTAAGTTTAATAAGAAAAGTTTTTATGGCAAACTATGCAAAAATATCAGTGGTTAGTAAGAAATTTCCTACAATAACAAAAAACCAACATAACTTGAAAATTATCACAGATAGGTATAGGGAATGCTAATACAGATAGATGCAGAAAAAAATTCTCCTCCATCTAGTAGAATAAAAATTGGGATATCCCATTTGAAAAAATTAAGTTTTGGGTACTTGAAGTTGTCCAAACTTAACCTTAAAATTTTTGGGTTTAGTAACTTCAATTCCAATTTTGATCACACTGAACAACAGATATAGGCTTTCTCTTTCAATTCTCCAAACATGATTTCGAAATCTCTAAAACTAAGCGAGTTACCGATTTTTTAAGGGACAGGTGCAAATTCAAAAATTTTCAAAAATCCTAAATATCTCGAAAACGGTTAAACTTGGGTATAGGGAAAGCTGATAAAAACTCCCTTAAAATAACTCAACTAATCCAAAAACGCAGTGAAAAACATAGCTTTCTATTTAAAATAAGAAAGTTAATAGAGACTTCCGGTATAACCGGAAGTGCTGCCGTCTTGAAAATATTTTCATTGAGCATAACTCAACGGATTATGCCTGAGTGCCAGCTCTCAGATAAATATCTTTATTAGAACTTTCAATACTTCTAATGTGGGGTTTAGACGGAACACCCTGTATACTAAATAAATAAATAAAACACAGAGGCCTAAAGCTATACTTATGTTTTCACAAAAGTACACAAAATTAATCAACGTTGTTTATTTTCTGTACTTATAAATAAAATTTGCTAGTCCACTGTATAGATAGACGTTTTTTCAAGTCTAAGTGTAACAGTTTCAACTGGAATAAAGATGGGATGTCCAGAAAAACTAAATTTTGAAAAATACCCACATAATAAACCTGAAAATCGAAGTTTAAGTGAAAAAATTTCAAAAAGAGTAAGATTATGAAAACAAAAATTCTTTCTTTAATTAACAAATCATATTATTCATCTTAGCGGCCAGAAAATGATGAAATGAGAGAGTTTGATGTCATCGATAGACAACCGCGTCTAACTAATAATAATACTTCTATAAAGGATTCCTTCAATGGGGGTTTCCAATGATTTTTTTAAATTTTTTTAAATTAAAGTTTAATGCAATTATATGCGAAATGTGAGATTTCAGCAGTCAAAACGTTTTCTAAATGCTCTAAAAAAAATTGTAAAGTATAAGGCGGGAAAGTGGCGAATTCAAAGCGAAGTCTTGTTGCCAAATTTCTCAATTGAATTATTTTTTTAAAGGCTTGAAAAATTAAAGAAAACGACGTAAAAATTATCTTAACATATACGGTTTTATATTTTACACCTAATTTATTTTTAACCTCATTTTCTTGGGCAAATATTCGTTCACAACAAGTTGAGATTTGACAACGTGGCATGTTACTTTAATTTTATTGGTTCAGCGGTTTGCCGCCGAAATAGTCAAGTTTAAAATGGTTAGTTGAAAACTTGCTTTTTCATAATTTTTTGTAGTGACTATTGATAACTTTTATTCATTAATTTTTTTAGATTCGTAGGTTATGGGATATGTACTTTGAATATCTATTAACAAATCTTTATTCTACCATTCATTGGAAACCCCCATTGTTGCTCCCAACGTCCGAACTACCATACAGACGTTAATACAGCTTCTGGATGTTGTAATACTGACCACTGTTGTAACTATAAATGTAAATGTTGTCATTCGTGGCTGTGTTGTGGTAGCACTTCTAAATAAAAAGCTATTGTACCGGGTTGAGCAAAATATGGAACCAAGCGTTTTGTGCTAAAACTATTTATGAAAAAACAAATTACTGCATCATCAAATTATTTTTTTTCTTGGAACTCAAAAACTTAAATATTCTTGAAAAATGATCACATGATGTACTAACAGTTTTTTTGTAAATAGTTAATAGTTTAGGCATAAATCGCTTGGTTCCATATTTTTGCTCAACTCAGTGTAGGTATAGAAAATTTAAAAAAACTTTGTTACCATATCAAATACAAGTAAAATATGTTCAGAAACAATAATTGTCTTTTTATCTATTAACTTTGTTAAATGTTAACACTAATCATATATTCGTGAGGTTCCTGGCGGTCCGTTTTTGGACATAATTTACAGAAATTCGGCATTAAAAAAACACCCATAACTGATTATTACCGAATATCGATCAATTTTCTTGCAGCAAATTTCAACAGCAGCTGCCAAAGTTGGTTCCGATTTGGTATTAATTTCAAATTTTATCACCAGAATGACAAAAAACGTTGTAAATCAACGATATTTAATGGACGATTATTTATCTCAATTATTAAAATCATTAACAAATTAGTTAATTAAACAACTATTAATTATTTACTCATCTTTAAAATACTATTTTTTTTATCGGCGATATCTTCCCCTAACATTAAACTATATTCTAAGTAAATAAATTCTACAAATTGAGATAAGCAAAAACTTTATCTATTGACTTTATCAAACGGAAGTGTTCGATTTACACAATTCACACCAAAAAACGTGATAGTTCAATCACTAACCACCTTCGAAATGGGACTTTTAGTAAGGTAGGAACTCACATTACAAATTATACTTCTAGTTAATTATTTTTTTAACAAAGCGCTTTAGCAGTTGACAACAACGACCCCTCAACAACAATGGTAAGTTTTTTTTAAACCTAGCTCATTTTTCCATCAAACAAACTTACATTTTAGCCACCACTCATCGAATTAAATAATATGCAAGAAGAAGAAGAGAGAAGACGTCGTCAACAACCAATAATTGATCAACAACCGACTCGATCCGAAAATTACACAGACCCTGATTGTGGAAATTGTTGTATATTTTGTATAACACCACATCACCATCATCACGATGGTTGTAATTGTTGCAAATGTGATTGTTGTTGTTGTTGTTGTGACTTAGATTGCGGAAATTGTGATTGTGATTGCGATTGTGATGATTGTGACTGTGACTGCTGTGACTTCTGAATACTGTATAAAATTTGTACATAAGGAGAAAATTAAAATAAAATAAAATAAAGCAAATTCGAGTGTGAAATTCGTTTTTTTTGCAATCGAAGTGGTCGTATCCATGAATGTTTTCGTTCGAAAAAAATAAAAAAAAAATATTAAAAAAAAACACTGGTTTAAACAGGCTATATGCTGCACTAATTAGTCACTAGAAATAATTAAAAAATATATCTTCTTCCAGAAACTTAATTAGTTCACATGCACAATAGAAATATTTTTTGCACTCACCCAGTATATTCTTTTTTTTTATTCTACATAAGAATTTTATTCATTGATTAATTTTTTAAAGTTTGTACACAAATTTATCGCTAATGTTACTAATGTCGCATTACTTAGTCCACCATAAAAACATTTTAAACCATGACCTTGTATCTCAACCAAGTTCATTATTAACAGAGTTGTCTTTACTTGCGTAATGGGTCTTCTGCTTAGGTATAAATTAAAAAAATTTGATTTTTTTTCACAAAACACAAATTTCAGTGTTGTACAAAACACTGAAGTGCCTTTAGTGCCTTGTAAAACTGACCCAACTCCTGAAGAAGAACAAAAGAAGCAACAGGTCATCGATCAACAACCGACAAGAAATAATTACTGTTGTGACGAGTTAATTTTTGAAACTTGTTGCATTACATGCACTGACCCAACAGACTGTGGAATTTGTGATAATTGTGATAATTGCGATTGTGGTGGTTGTGATTTTAGCTAAGACCTTCATTTTTACACAGCGCAACCACAAGGACTAATTATAAAACGAATAAAAACGAACAATACCGAAATTTATTTTCGTCAACCAGTTCGCCCAACGAAATCCCGTTGTATTTGTTTACCTTTACATAATTAATTTCCCTCAACATGGGTATCTGTGTCAGGTAAATAAATTACATTTCTACAACAATTATTTAACTAATTATTTTTATCAAGTTCCGTAATCCCGTCCAACAATTCAGCTCAGGTAAGCCATACATTATACACAATTACGAATTTACTTAAATTAACGATGACTCAATCTGATCTATTCCAATAGCCACCACAAAGTGTTCAAGAAATTGTTCGACAACAACCGAAAAGAACGACAAATTTCGACGCTGATGACAACCCTCTTGTAACAGCAGGTTGTTGTATGTGTTGTCTGGATCCGAATTGTTGCTGTTGTGATTGTTGTGACTGCGCTGATTGTGCTATGTGTTACTGGTGTTTCTCTTGTGAATGTTGTTCCGAGTGTGACGAGTGCTGTGGCGAGTGCCTAAAAATGTGTTGTTAGCTCGTTTTTTAATAATCATTTTTGTATTTTTTAATAAAGAAAACTCACAAACGACTAATAAACATACTCATGACAAGGTGTAAATCCATGTAAATTGAAGCCAGGCAGGTCAGACAATTGATACGACTACGAATTTGTCTAGAAGAGCTGGTTTTTAAACTAATTAGGGAATTTCTGCCCGAATTATACCAATTTATGATTGTGTTAATTATTTTTTTTGACTACATAATGTCTATTTTGAGGTTTAAATCACATACAAACTGTCTACTCAATGTTCCATATGTTGTAACAGAGTTTGAGAAAAACCAAATGTGCTAAAAGTCAAATTTCGTGGTTAGGTGTGCGTGATGACGTCATTGTGACAGCTCAAAATCGTTTCACTTGCTCACCAGTTGGCGGCGCCACCTGTCGTAATAACCGTGAAGGCCGTCTTGAATAAGTAGGTCATGATATGAACTGTGTCAAAACATAAATAAATAAGAATTTATGGCTAATTATTCTGACAGTAATCGTAATTTTTAATGAACAACTTGCTTAAACCCATAAAATTAAAGTAAACAATAAATTCTAAATAGTGGTAGTAACACGTACCTGGTATTTATCAGTCGGTTACGGGTCACTAGCAGTGTCAAGTCAAACCAAATAACACAAATTAACTGGAAAATGTAACACTTATGGCACTAAATGAGCAAAAATTACAAAAAATTTGAACTTGTAACAAGCGTCACTATTATGGCGTCACTCACAACTGTCAAAAATGAAAATAAAAAGTGCTGCCAACATAAAACGTTAGGCAGTGATTGTGGTTTTATGGCTCGTTTTTTACACATAATAATTTAGATTGCTGCCGAATTACACAATTCCATACTTTGCGGTCACTCAAATGCACTTAAATTGCCCGAAAATTGGAAAAACAATTAATTATTAGTTATCAGTGCGGCCATTGGCGTCGCTGACTTTGACACTTGCAAAAAATTCCGCTCCTAACCTCAAATCCAGCCGCACTATGTGACAAAAGTGTGTAAAAACGGCCGCAACGATGTAAAAACAGCCCGATTAATTGCCAGTATTATAAAAAACGTGTAAAAATGAAATCGAAAGTGCAACTAATTTCGCAAATCAAAAAAGAGGTGAGTTTCCATCACACGTAACAAAATAATACGATCTATTAGTGCGCCTCGAAATAATCCATAAATATTTACATTATGAGATAAGGTGTTTGTGTTCGGGCTAACGTTATCAATGATGAAGGTAGAAACGTTGCGTAAGTCGGCACTAATTGCTTTTTCGCCTTTGCAGCACCGGAAGACTCACATGCATATACCCCTGATTTTCGTCCTGATCTCCACACTTGTTCTGTCGGTGTTGTCCGTCACTGACCTCGACTGGGAGGACAGGATTTCGATCAAAAGGGGCTTTTCGTTGTTTTGTTATGGCTTGGTGTTTTTCACCGTTTTGTACCTAGTTAGCAACAACTTGATGTTGCGGACGTCTCTCGGCCAAAAATTCGTCCGGACTTACAAACTCACACCAGCGGATGTCTTTGATATCAGCAACAAGTAAGTCTTTGACAATTGCAATTACCCAAAAATAATATTCAGAGAGATATATTAGCACAGCCCCCTTGTTTCAGGCAAGTCTCAGCCGTCCAAGCCCTCTTCTGCTGCATCACGGGGCTCACCAGCTGCACCTACTCCTGCACCAGAGACATGCTCCACACCTCTCACTACATCTCAGAGGCGTACGCCTGGTTTGGGGCTGCCTATTTTTTCTACGACATTTGGTCGATGTATAAAGTTCACAATGCCAAAGTTGTACAAGCCAGCATGAATGGAGATGTTAAACGATCAGGTGTTAAATTTTTCAGCTATTTGAAAAGCCATGCTGTCATCGTGGGACATCACATTTTTATCGGCGGTTTTGGGTTTTTAGTTATTACGGTTGGTAGCAATGTTTTAGTGAAATTTCACATAATGTTAAATTTTAAGTATTTGAGAGGAGGCCTTGGTGATTGTTTCTTCGGATTCGTGTACCTGATGGAGGCTAGCACTCCCTTTGTGTCATTGAGAGGCATTCTGTCAAAGATCGGCATGAAGTCGTCCGTTTTGTACGTAGTCAATGGCCTTGTGATGCTGGGGACTTTTTTCGTCTGTAGGGTGGTAATGTTCCCCTGTGTGATATACCTATACGCGCGCAGCGTCGACTTGGATTATTTTTCGGTAAGTTTTATTTAAATTATTTTGGTATCAATATATTTTTGTAATTCAAATTTGTATACTCTTTCTTTTCTTGACTTGTATCACACATTAATGTACATATGTCACTGATATAAATAAATATATTATTATTATTTATTATACAGGGTTATTCTTGCAATTTGCAGGCGATTCGGTCGCTGCCGACTGGATGCAAGGTGAGCATCATGATCTTGCTGCTGCCGCAAGTTTACTGGTTTCTGTTGATGGTGAAAGGAGCTTCACAAGTGCTCAAAGGCAAAGTGACCAAAAAGAAGACATTGAAGATGCATTAACTAAAGACTTGTAATCCGAGCTTAGCGCTTTATATAAATAATAATATATACGATTTGATGACCAGAAAAGACGAATTTACGTGGATATTGCTATTTTTGGATATAATGTTTAACACATGTCGCATCAATGTCGTTATTTACTGTGATTATTTTGTTTATTTATTGAAATGGGTTCCTGCTCGATTCAAAGACTTGTAGTTTTTTTTTTCGCATTTCGCACCTATTTTCGTGCAGGGCACAAACTTGTTGGAAACGTACCTTTTGTAACTTATTAACAATTATTATTGTGAATGACTGTTTTATAAGTCACTAAGTGTAGGAAAAAATGAAATAAAGCGATATTAAAAAATCCGAGTTTTAATTAAAAACCCACCCCTACCTTACAAAAAATCATTGAATAAACATTACATACAGGGGTACAAGAAGTAAGTGAAAAAAGTGGAAAGTGACAGATTCAGAAAAAAAATACCTATAAGCAATAATTGTAATTAATTCCCCAATTTATATACAACCAGTAATACATTACTCAATTATAACTTGATTCAGAAACAGAAATAATTATAAATTTGTGTGTGATTTGGATATCACTAACAAACCTTAAGAAATTAGGTTCTTATTGCAGTCTCTAATGTATAATGGGTTGCATTTAAAGTTCGTCAGGGTCATAAAGTTATGTGAATCACCCTGTATTTAATATTGTCACATTTTTAATAATTGTCTTCTGCAACTTATTTGAGTATTCATTTCCTAAATTTGTATATACAAAGTGCTCAAGAATAAATGTTTGAGTTGCCAGTTCTGAATTTTATTTTTAAATGATACTTTTCCGAATGCTAGTGACAAATATAATCAAAGATTTTTTTGTAAAAATAAATTCCATTTCAAACGTTTGAACTTTCTGTACAAAAATTCTATATTCTACTGGACCTAGTAACACGTTTAGCACTAAGAATTTTTTTGTGAGTGCTATTTATATTTTAAAAAGTTTACCTAAACTACTGATTTTGTCGGAATTAGAAGAACGAAAAGCAAAGTCAAGATAAAAATAAAAACGGTCTAAAATAAAGATGAATCTACAGAATAAATCACAAGAAAACGAGAAAATATTAAGGAAAAATTAAATACCTACTTGCCAACATATTTTTTTATTGAATTTTTTATTGTAAACTGTTTATATAATTTTGAAGACTAGTTTCACTAATCTGTAAACTTGTAGCATTTGTAAAAAAAGAATAGAAAAGGTAGACTGATTCCATGCCAAAAAATAGTGTGTTAAAAATTCTTCACACTTGAAGCTTCTAACCTCATAATAAATAAAGCAATATTAAAAAAATCGAGTTTTAATAAAAAACCCTCCCCTACCTTATAAAAAAATATGAATAGAATAAACACTACATACAGGTATACTAGTGGGTTATTTCTGAAGTTTTTTTAATATGCAACCAGTAATACTGATTCCAGCTGACCAGATCGGTAATCGTTAAAAAATTTCAAAATTAATCTACGATTACATTGTTCTGGATATTGTCAAGTTTGTCTCGACAGTTTAGATAAAATTTCATTATGGACTATTATTATTTAAAAGATAAAAAACCAATCTTGATTTAATGAATGTTTTTAAAAATTAAAGTATCCAAGTGGTAAATGCAATTAGTATTTTTGGTTGCATCTTAGGACATGTCAGAAATAACCCACTATTGACTCACCCTGTATAAGAAGTAATTTAAAAAGTGGTAAGTGTGGTAAGTAATATAAATCAGCAAGAAAACGAGAAAATATTCAAGAAAAATCAAACAATAACAAGTTGCAATTTACCTCTAAATATATTACTTTCACTAATCTGTAATATATATCTATCTGAAATATATGGAAAGAATCAAAAGAAATTCGACAATTTGTCGAAAAGTCACTCAATTTATCAACAAGATAATTTTTTTGCGACTTTCAAAAAACTCAATTCAAATGCGACCCTCAAAATTAATCGCGAATTTTTAAGTTTTGGAGCTAGCGAAATTTTTTAACTTTATTGCTGTACATTTGTTATTTCATCAAACAGTTTTGGACCTCTGTCCTGTTCCAAACACAGTCTGCAAATCGTAATAATAATTTTATTCAATGCTGAAATAAGGACAGAATTTAAAGATATGAACTTTTCTCCCACTGATTCCATGCCGAAAAAAATCTGTATAAAGACTTGTAATAAAAAATAAAAAATCTTCACACCCCGCCAAACCCTTGCTTGAAGCTCGAACCCATTGTACCATTGATTCCTCCCTCATTCGGTGTCGGGCTTCCGGCGCAAACCGCCTCCAAATTTACCATCATGGACGACCGAACCATCGATTTGATTTTCGCCGGTTCGCTCGAAAATCTCCCTCCAGTGAGCTCGAAAATCGTGCGAATTTTCACCAGTTCGACATTCACAGGTAAATTATTATCCCCAAATTTAAACTTCCCTCACATTTAAATTTAGATACCACGATGGAAAGAAATACTCTAATGGCCAAGTGTTACCCCAGAATCAAGGATTATTGCCGCGAAAAACACGGCCTTGAATTTCAGGTGAGATGGTACAAGGTGGTACGAATCAATAATAGCTGAGGAACATTGAAATTTCATTAACAGTATGACTGTAACGATATAAATTTCATAAATAGCAGTTTATAAGTTGCGAAGATCAGTTGAATATTTTTTTCTACTCCTTTGTTAGAAAATTTTTCATAACAGGCATTATAAACGCACTGTTTGTTTGCAGTCATTTGAACAAAAAACATCGGAAATAAAATAAACCTAACATTTTTCCCAGTTTTCTCCTAGATTCTGCTCTGCAGAAAATTGTTAAAATTCTTCGATAATTTCGTTTAGAATTTTTCCAGATTATTCTTTGGTATTATTGTTTCTGTATTCTTCAGTAGATTTTTCTTAAGATTATTTTGTAAGATTTGAAAGTTGGACTCTTCTTTGAATTATTTATAAATCCATCTTTAGACTCTTTCATCAAATCTTTACCAGATGCTATTTACCAATTTAAAAACCCTAAAAGTCTTATTTTTAGCTCTTGTTCCTTCCAAGTTAAAATTTTGTGCGATCATTTACGCTATAACATATAAATTGTATTGGATCTGTATAAAGAAAACTTTTGACGTGTTTTTTTTAAACTTAGGCAAAATTTAATGTTAGTTTTTTACTTTTTTTCTTACCTTTAGGTATATTGTTTTTAGTTTTTTAGTTTTCAGTTTAATTACAGCACGTTTATTTTATTTTCTGTAATTGGATGTTTCCTCTGTTGAAAATAAATTATTGTTATTATTATTATTATTTTATAAACACCTCCTACATTCCCTAAATTCTCTTCTATATTTTATTTTCAACTCTAGGTACTAAAGTTTAGTTTATAATTTTTAGCACAGTTTCCGTACATTTCTCTAAATTTTTCTTAAGATTCTTTTCTAAAGCATTTTCTAGATCCCAAATCTGGAATTTATTTCTTTAGGTTATTTTATAAATCCATCTTCAGACTCTTAAAAATTCTTCTCTAGATTCTACTACAGAATTATTTTGTAGACTTTATTAAAAATTATTTTATAAATACTTCTTCTACATTCTCCAAATTCTCTTTTACGTCCATTCAACATCTTTCAAAAAGTCTTCTATAATTTCGTTTAGAATAAAATTTGTTCAGCTTATTGTCTTAACATTATTGTTTCAATATTTTTCTCTCTAGATGTTTCTGAAAGTTTCTATCTGTATTTTATTCTGGAGCTGTTTCTAGACCTGAACTTTTCTTTAGATAATTTTAGATTCTTAGATAAATTCTTCAAATTACATATTATTTTCTAAATTCCACTCTCCATCTCTCCAAAATTTTTGTTTAGTTTCGTTTAGAATTCTCTTAGATTATTCTATAGCATTGTTCCTGTACATTTTACCTAGATTAAGATTGTTTTCAAAAACTGTCTGTAGAAATGAATGGATTCTTTTCTAGATTTTTTTAAAATTATTTTACAAACACTTCTCCAACTTTCTCTAAATTAATTCTTTTCTGGATTTTACTTCGTCCTTTTTCGAAACACTAGGTATTAAAGTTTCGTTTATAATTTTCCTAGATTATTCTTAGCACTGTTCCCGTACATTTCTCTAAATTTTTCTAAAAATTCTTTTCTAAGGTTACTTTATAAATTCATCTCGACACTCCTTTAGAAACTCTGTTATAGATTCTACTACAGAAATATTCTGCAGACTTTATTGAAAATTGTTTTATAATCCCTTCTTCCACATTCTTCAAATTCTCTCTTATATTTCACAACTTAAAACAACATTGAAAAATTCTCGTATAGTTTTGTTTCTAAATTTTCTAATTTTGGACGTACTAAAAGAAAGATCGAAGCTTTGTCTTCCCAATGCTTTAACATGTCTCCAAAACACGGAAAAGTTGCGGCGTTACCAATTTTTTTTATTCCAAAAATAAAAAATAAAAAATAAAAAAAAATTCTAATAAAAAAGTTAAACGTTTCCAAACCACATACTAAAAGATCAATGCTTTCCATGTCCAATGCCTAAAAACGCTACCAAAATATTAAAAAATTGCAGAGTTTCGATTTTGAAAGAGATTGGAAAAATGCAAAAAAATAAAAATTATTAATTTTTCCAATTTTGAAATCACCAAAAGTAAAAAAAAATCACAAAATCTTAAGGTGGTAGAGACTGGGAAAAAAAAATCTAAAAGCTTTAAACCTTTCCATTATTCAAAACCACAACCTAAAAGTTCGATGTTTTCTAAGTCCAATGCTTAAATAAGCCATCGAAATATTGACAAATTGTTGATTTACAATTTTTAAATAGATTGGAAAAATGCAAAAAAATAAAAATTATAAATTTTTCCAATTTTGAAACCACCAAAAGTAAAAAAAATCACAAAATCTCAAGGTGGTAGAGACTGGGAAAAAAATTAAAAAAAAATCCATTTTTTAAAACCACAACCTAAAAGTTCGATGTTTTCTATGTCCAATGCTTAAATAAGCCATCAACTGCTGAGTTACAATTTTTAAATAGATTGGAAAAATGCAAAAAAATAAAAATTATAAATTTTTCCAATTTTGAAACCACCAAAAGTAAAAAAAATCACAAAATCTCAAGGTGGTAGAGACTGGGAAAAAAATAAAAAAAAAATCCATTTTTTAAAACCACAACCCAAAAGTTCGATGTTTTCTAAGTCCAATGCTTAAATAAGCCATCAACTGCTGAGTTACAATTTTTAAATAGATTGGAAAAATGCAAAAAAAAAAAAATTATAAATTTTTCCAATTTTGAAACCACCAAAAGTAAAAAAAATCACAAAATCTCAAGGTGGTAGAAACTGGGAAAAAAATAAAAAAAAAATCCATTTTTTAAAACCACAACCTAAAAGTTCGATGTTTTCTAAGTCCAATGCTTAAATAAGCCATCAACTGCTGAGTTACAATTTTTAAATAGATTGGAAAAATGCAAAAAAATAAAAATTATTAATTTTTCCAATTTTGAAACCACCAAAAGTAAAAAAAATCACAAAATCTCAAGGTGGTAGAGACTGGGAAAAAAATAGAAAAAAAATCCATTTTTTAAAACCACAACCCAAAAGTTCGATGTTTTCTAAGTCCAATGCTTAAATAAGCCATCAACTGCTAAGTTACAATTTTTAAATGGATTGGAAAAATGCAAAAAAATAAAAATTATAAATTTTCCAATTTTGAAACCACCAAAAGTAAAAAAAATCACAAAATCTCAAAGTGGTAGAGACTGGGAAAAAAATAAAAAAAAATCCATTTTTTAAAACCACAACCCAAAAGTTCGATGTTTTCTAAGTCCAATGCTTAAATAAGCCATCAACTGCTGAGTTACAATTTTTAAATAGATTGGAAAAATGCAAAAAAAAAATTATAAATTTTTCCAATTTTGAAACCACCAAAAGTAAAAAAAATCACAAAATCTCAAGGTGGTAGAGACTGGGAAAAAAATAAAAAAAAAATCCATTTTTTAAAACCACAACCCAAAAGTTCGATGTTTTCTAAGTCCAATGCTTAAATAAGCCATCAACTGCTGAGTTACAATTTTTAAATAGATTGGAAAAATGCAAAAAAATAAAAATTATTAATTTTTCCAATTTTGAAACCACCAAAAGTAAAAAAAATCACAAAATCTCAAGGTGGTAGAGACTGGGAAAAAAATAGAAAAAAAATCCATTTTTTAAAACCACAACCCAAAAGTTCGATGTTTTCTAAGTCCAATGCTTAAATAAGCCATCAACTGCTAAGTTACAATTTTTAAATAGATTGGAAAAATGCAAAAAAATAAAAATTATTAATTTTTCCAATTTTGAAACCACCAAAAGTAAAAAAAATCACAAAATCTCAAGGTGGTAGAGACTGGGAAAAAAATAAAAAAAAAAATCCATTTTTTAAACCACAACCCAAAAGTTCGATGTTTTCTAAGTCCAATGCTTAAATAAGCCATCAACTGCTAAGTTACAATTTTTAAATAGATTGGAAAAATGCAAAAAAATAAAAATTATTAATTTTTCCAATTTTGAAACCACCAAAAGTAAAAAAAATCACAAAATCTCAAGGTGGTAGAGACTGGGAAAAAAATAGAAAAAAAATCCATTTTTTAAAACCACAACCCAAAAGTTCGATGTTTTCTAAGTCCAATGCTTAAATAAGCCATCAACTGCTGAGTTACAATTTTTAAATAGATTGGAAAAATGCAAAAAAATAAAAATTATTAATTTTTCCAATTTTGAAACCACCAAAAGTAAAAAAAATCACAAAATCTCAAGGTGGTAGAGACTGGGAAAAAAATAAAAAAAAATCCATTTTTTAAAACCACAACCTAAAAGTTCGATGTTTTCTAAGTCCAATGCTTAAATAAGCCATCAACTGCTGAGTTACAATTTTTAAATAGATTGGAAAAATGCAAAAAAATAAAAATTATTAATTTTTCCAATTTTGAAACCACCAAAAGTAAAAAAAATCACAAAATCTCAAGGTGGTAGAGACTGGGAAAAAAATAGAAAAAAAATCCATTTTTTAAAACCACAACCCAAAAGTTCGATGTTTTCTAAGTCCAATGCTTAAATAAGCCATCAACTGCTGAGTTACAATTTTTAAATAGATTGGAAAAATGCAAAAAAATAAAAATTATAAATTTTTCCAATTTTGAAACCACCAAAAGTAAAAAAAATCACAAAATCTCAAGGTGGTAGAGACTGGGAAAAAAATAAAAAAAAATCCATTTTTTAAAACCACAACCTAAAAGTTCGATGTTTTCTAAGTCCAATGCTTAAATAAGCCATCAACTGCTGAGTTACAATTTTTAAATAGATTGGAAAAATGCAAAAAAATAAAAATTATTAATTTTTCCAATTTTGAAACCACCAAAAGTAAAAAAAATCACAAAATCTCAAGGTGGTAGAAACTGGGAAAAAAATAAAAAAAAAATCCATTTTTTAAAACCACAACCTAAAAGTTCGATGTTTTCTAAGTCCAATGCTTAAATAAGCCATCAACTGCTGAGTTACAATTTTTAAATAGATTGGAAAAATGCAAAAAAATAAAAATTATTAATTTTTCCAATTTTGAAACCACCAAAAGTAAAAAAAATCACAAAATCTCAAGGTGGTAGAGACTGGGAAAAAAATAGAAAAAAAATCCATTTTTTAAAACCACAACCCAAAAGTTCGATGTTTTCTAAGTCCAATGCTTAAATAAGCCATCAACTGCTAAGTTACAATTTTTAAATGGATTGGAAAAATGAAAAAAAATAAAAATTATAAATTTTTCCAATTTTGAAACCACCAAAAGTAAAAAAAATCACAAAATCTCAAGGTGGTAGAGACTGGGAAAAAAATATATCCATTTTTTAAAACCACAACCTAAAAGTTCGATATTTTCTAAGTCCAATGCTTAAATAAGCCATCAACTGCTAAGTTACAATTTTTAAATGGATTGGAAAAATGCAAAAAAATAAAAATTATAAATTTTTCCAATTTTGAAACCACCAAAAGTAAAAAAAATCACAAAATCTCAAGGTGGTAGAGACTGGGAAAAAAATATTAAAAAAATCCATTTTTTAAAACCACAACCCAAAAGTTCGATGTTTTCTAAGTCCAATGCTTAAATAAGCCATCAACTGCTGAGTTACAATTTTTAAATAGATTGGAAAAATACAAAAAAATAAAAATTATAAATTTTTCCAATTTTGAAACCACCAAAAGGAAAAAAAAATCACAAAATCTCAAGGTGGTAGAGACTGGGAAAAAAATAAAAAAAAAATCCATTTTTTAAACCACAACCCAAAAGTTCGATGTTTTCTAAGTCCAATGCTTAAATAAGCCATCAACTGCTAAGTTACAATTTTTAAATGGATTGGAAAAATGCAAAAAAATAAAAATTATAAATTTTCCAATTTTGAAACCACCAAAAGTAAAAAAAAATCACAAAATCTCAAGGTGGTAGAGACTGGGAAAAAAATTAAAAAAAATCCATTTTTTAAAACCACAACCTAAAAGTTCGATGTTTTCTAAGTCTAATGCTTAAATAAGCCATCAACTGCTGAGTTACAATTTTTAAATAGATTGGAAAAATACAAAAAAATAAAAATTATAAATTTTTCCAATTTTGAAACCACCAAAAGGAAAAAAAAATCACAAAATCTCAAGGTGGTAGAGACTGGGAAAAAAATAAAAAAAAAATCCATTTTTTAAACCACAACCCAAAAGTTCGATGTTTTCTAAGTCCAATGCTTAAATAAGCCATCAACTGCTGAGTTACAATTTTTAAATAGATTGGAAAAATGCAAAAATAAAAATTATAAATTTTTCCAATTTTGAAACCACCAAAAGTAAAAAAAATCACAAAATCTCAAGGTGGTAGAGACTGGGAAAAAAATTAAAAAAAATCCATTTTTTAAAACCACAACCTAAAAGTTCGATGTTTTCTAAGTCTAATGCTTAAATAAGCCATCAACTGCTGAGTTACAATTTTTAAATAGATTGGAAAAATACAAAAAAATAAAAATTATAAATTTTTCCAATTTTGAAACCACCAAAAGGAAAAAAAAATCACAAAATCTCAAGGTGGTAGAGACTGGGAAAAAAATAAAAAAAAAATCCATTTTTTAAACCACAACCCAAAAGTTCGATGTTTTCTAAGTCCAATGCTTAAATAAGCCATCAACTGCTGAGTTACAATTTTTAAATAGATTGGAAAAATGCAAAAATAAAAATTATAAATTTTTCCAATTTTGAAACCACCAAAAGTAAAAAAAATCACAAAATCTCAAGGTGGTAGAGACTGGGAAAAAAATATATCCATTTTTTAAAACCACAACCTAAAAGTTCGATGTTTTCTAAGTCCAATGCTTAAATAAGCCACCAAAATATCGACAAATTGATGCTGAGTTACAATTTTTAAATAGATTGTAAAAATGCAAAAAAATCTAAGAATTATAAATTTTTTCAATTTTGAAAAAAAAGGTGGTCGACATGCGTTGGGGCGTCCGAGACGAAGCAACCGACGACCACATGACCACCGAACTGTGCATGAAAGAAATCCAAAACTGTCAACGACTATCAATGGGTCCGAACTTCGTCGTGAGTCAATTCCAACCCCCAAACCTTACTACCACCAAAAATTTTGTAGGTTTTTCTGGGCCAAAAGTACGGCTATCGCCCAATTCCCACCTACATCCTCTCATCCGAACTGCAAATGATCCGCGATGAATTGTCCGCAACTGGCCATGACCCAGTTTTGATAGACACATGGTACAGGAAGGACAGCAATGCTGTCCCACCCATATCAGTCCTGCAGCCAATTTCCTCAATCCTGACCAACTTCAACAACAAACGAATCCCGAAATTGCAAGCCGAAGACCAAGCCAAGTGGTGGGACACTTTGAACAAGTTCCAGAAACTGTTCCGCAAAGCTGCCGCTTCTTTGAACCAACAAGGGAAGATGGATAATGATGCTATGCATAATTATTTCATGTCGGTGACTGAACGGGAGGTAATCAACGGGATCCTCAATGTGAAGAACACCAAAAACCACTGCCTGGCCTACATACGTTATATTAACAACATCAACTTGCAAAACTTGAAGAAAGCCTCGCTTTTTGTCGACATTATCAACCGCAGTCTGGACTCGGAATCGACCAAACTGTTGGCAAACCTGCGAGATGAGCGATTGCCTGCCAAAATCGAAAGCACCAACTTGCAGAAATACACTGTAGAATGGATCGGGCGTGAAGGCCTGGATAATGAAACCCACGAGGATTATCTCAAACACTTCATCACCCACTTTTACAAAAACATCATCAAGCTGGTCGATCGCGCTATGCGAAAGGAGGATTCAAGTGCCCAGGGGCAGATTGTCACCGAAATTCTGCAACACCTCCACGCTTGCAACAACTCAGTGCGGGTGTTTTACGGGCGTGAGGACAGTCTAGAGCACATCCACCGATACATGAGCAACGACTCGGACAAGCTTTTGGTCTTGTATGGGGAAGGTGGTTGTGGGAAGACCTCGCTACTGGCCAAAAGTGCCGGTTTGTCGACTGGGCGAGAGTGGTTCAAGGATGCGAAACCGATCAGTGTGGTTAGGTTTCTGGGGACTACGCCTGATTCTTCCGCTTTGACACCGACTCTAATTTCGATTTGTCAACAGATTTCGTATAATTTTATGCTTGCGTTTGATGGGATTCCCGATGATTTGGTTCCATTGACTGCGTATTTTAAGTATTTGTTGACTTTGGCAAGTAAGGAACAACCGTTGTTGTTGTTTCTTGATTCTGTGGATCAATTGACTGGGACGCAGGATGCTAATAAAGTGTCATGGTTGCCGACTAGATTGCCGCCATATTGTAAAGTAAGTACGTATTAAAAAAAATTTCATTTTACATATTTTTACATTTGTTTGCTATTTTTTTGTTGATGAATAAAATACTCCACTATGAAAATACGTAGAATGAGCCGTAGAATTCACTGGAACAAACCGTTTTGTTCTAAGTCTTATAGTTTTCGAGAAAAACGCAAAAAAAGGTTGCCATTTTGACTTTTTTCTAATTTTTAAACGCCGATTACGGCGAAACTATAAGAGTTAGAGGAAAACGCTTTAAAAATTGAGCATTTTTAAGGGGGGGGTGTTAACAAATTTTTCAAATTTTTTATTTTCTCTATTACGGCTAAACTATTCAAAAAAGTGGCACTATTTTAATCCTTACCTATGCAAAATGATCCGGGGAATCGATTGGCGTCGAGAAAATCGCCAAATTCCTAATAGTTTTTTAGTTATGAATTTTTTAAAATTTGACCTACTTTTGCTTTTTTTCGAAATTTTCTCGAAAACTATAAGTCGTAGAACAATAATCTTTTTTGAAAACGATAGACAATTAAAAGAGCTTTCCAACGATAGTAAACTTCATGGGGTTATCTCTAATAGTTCCGGAGTTATTGCTCGATAAAGTTTCCGGGTACCGAAAATCGACAAAATCGCGACCGAAATTGAAAAAATCAAAATTCTTAAAATCGAACCTACTGACTCTTTTTCTACTTTTAACAACTCTAGAGGGTTGTATGAGCATAGAAATGTCCATAAAACTTTGATTGAGTGAGATAAAAAAAAAATTTTTTTTTCATTTTTGTGAAGGTAAGTGCCTTGACCATTAAAATTTTTAGCAAAAAAATTCAAAATTTTAAATCTCATGAAAAGTTAATATAATACGTAGAATGAGCCGCAGAATCCAATGGAACAAACCGTTCTGCTCTACGACGTTTAGTTTTTAAGTTATGAATTTTTTTGTTCATGAATAAAATACCCCACTATGAAATGGCTGACCTAATTTTAAGCAAAAAAAATCAAAATTTTAAATCTCCTGAAAAGCTGATATAATACGTAGAATGAGCCGTAGAATTCACTGGAACAAACCGTTTTGCTCTACGACTTTTAGTTTTTTAGTTACGAATTTTTTTGTTGAAGAATAGAGTACCATTATGCATTAGGCTACCCTAATTTTAAGCAAAAAATTTCAAATTTTTAAATCGAGTAAAAAACCGATATAATATGTAAAATGAGCCGTAGAATTCAATGGAACAAACCGTTTTGCTCTACGACTTTTAGTTTTTAAGTTATGAATTTTTTTAGTGTTAAACTTTAAATGCCTCTGTACCCGGAACCGTTGCCCGGAGCGACTCCGGGTTTTGACGAGAAAATAGAGAATTTCAAGCGCTATCCGATGCTTTATCGATTTTTGTTCTAAGTCTTATAGTTTCCGAGAAAAACGCAAAAAAAGGTTGCCATTTTGACTTTTTTCTAATTTTTAAACGCCGATTACGGCGAAACTATAAGAGTTAGAGAAAAACGGTAAAAACGGTTAGAAGCGGTATAAAAAGCCCTACAAACTGGCATAGGTTTCAAGGCGATATCTCGCAAAAAATTTTTCAATTTTCAAACGTCGATTACGGCCAAACTAAAAGAGCTAGAGGAAAACGCTTTGCTCCATTGTAAAGAGCACATCAAAATCTATAAGATAGGATGGGTTTGAATTGATTTTGAGACACTTTAAAAATTGACCATTTTTAAGGGGGGGGTGTTAACAAATTTTTCAAATTTTTTATTTTCTCTATTACGGCTAAACTATTCAAAAAAGTGGCACTATTTTAATCCTTACCTATGCAAAATGATCCGGGGAATCGATTGGCGTCGAGAAAATCGCCAAATTCCTAATAGTTTTTTAGTTATGAATTTTTTAAAATTTGACCTACTTTTGCTTTTTTTCGAAATTTTCTCGAAAACTATAAGTCGTAGAACAATAATCTTTTTTGAAAACGATAGACAATTAAAAGAGCTTTCCAACGATAGTAAACTTCATGGGGTTATCTCTAATAGTTCCGGAGTTATTGCTCGATAAAGTTTCCGGGTACCGAAAATCGACAAAATCGCGACCGAAATTGAAAAAATCAAAATTCTTAAAATCGAACCTACTGACTCTTTTTCTACTTTTAACAACTCTAGAGGGTTGTATGAGCATAGAAATGTCCATAAAACTTTGATTGAGTGAGATAAAAAAAAAATTTTTTTTTCATTTTTGTGAAGGTAAGTGCCTTGACCATTAAAATTTTTAGCAAAAAAATTCAAAATTTTAAATCTCATGAAAAGTTAATATAATACGTAGAATGAGCCGCAGAATCCAATGGAACAAACCGTTCTGCTCTACGACGTTTAGTTTTTAAGTTATGAATTTTTTTGTTCATGAATAAAATACCCCACTATGAAATGGCTGACCTAATTTTAAGCAAAAAAAATCAAAATTTTAAATCTCCTGAAAAGCTGATATAATACGTAGAATGAGCCGTAGAATTCACTGGAACAAACCGTTTTGCTCTACGACTTTTAGTTTTTTAGTTACGAATTTTTTTGTTGAAGAATAGAGTACCATTATGCATTAGGCTACCCTAATTTTAAGCAAAAAATTTCAAATTTTTAAATCGAGTAAAAAACCGATATAATATGTAAAATGAGCCGTAGAATTCAATGGAACAAACCGTTTTGCTCTACGACTTTTAGTTTTTAAGTTATGAATTTTTTTAGTGTTAAACTTTAAATGCCTCTGTACCCGGAACCGTTGCCCGGAGCGACTCCGGGTTTTGACGAGAAAATAGAGAATTTCAAGCGCTATCCGATGCTTTATCGATTTTTGTTCTAAGTCTTATAGTTTCCGAGAAAAACGCAAAAAAAGGTTGCCATTTTGACTTTTTTCTAATTTTTAAACGCCGATTACGGCGAAACTATAAGAGTTAGAGAAAAACGGTAAAAACGGTTAGAAGCGGTATAAAAAGCCCTACAAACTGGCATAGGTTTCAAGGCGATATCTCGCAAAAAATTTTTCAATTTTCAAACGTCGATTACGGCCAAACTAAAAGAGCTAGAGGAAAACGCTTTGCTCCATTGTAAAGAGCACATCAAAATCTATAAGATAGGATGGGTTTGAATTGATTTTGAGACACTTTAAAAATTGACCATTTTTAAGGGGGGGGGTGTTAACAAATTTTTCAAATTTTTTATTTTCTCTATTACGGTTAAACTATTCAAAAAAGTGGCACTATTTTAATCCTTACCTATGCAAAATGATCCGGGGAATCGACTGGCGTCGAGAAAATCGCCAAATTCCTAATAGTTTTTTAGTTATGAATTTTTTAAAATTTGACCTACTTTTGCTTTTTTTCGAAATTTTCTCGAAAACTATAAGTCGTAGAACAATAATCTTTTTTGAAAACGATAGACAATTAAAAGAGCTTTCCAACGATAATAAACTTCATGGGGTTATCTCCAATAGTTCCGGAGTTATTGCTCGATAAAGTTTCCGGGTACCGAAAATCGACAAAATCGCGACCAAAATTGAAAAAATCAAAATTCTTAAAATCGAACCTACTGACTCTTTTTCTACTTTTAACAACTCTAGAGGGTTGTATGAGCATAGAAATGTCCATAAAACTTTGATTGAGTGAGATAAAAAAAAATTTTTTTTTTCATTTTTGTGAAGGTAAGTGCCTTGACCATTAAAATTTTTAGCAAAAAAATTCAAAATTTTAAATCTCATGAAAAGTTAATATAATACGTAGAATGAGCCGCAGAATCCAATGGAACAAACCGTTTTGCTCTACGACGTTTAGTTTTTAAGTTATGAATTTTTTTGTTCATGAATAAAATACCCCACTATGAAATGGCTGACCTAATTTTAAGCAAAAAAAATCAAAATTTTAAATCTCCTGAAAAGCTGATATAATACGTAGAATGAGCCGTAGAATTCACTGGAACAAACCGTTTTGCTCTACGACTTTTAGTTTTTTAGTTACGAATTTTTTTGTTGAAGAATAGAGTACCATTATGCATTAGGCTACCCTAATTTTAAGCAAAAAATTTCAAATTTTTAAATCGAGTAAAAAACCGATATAATATGTAAAATGAGCCGTAGAATTCAATGGAACAAACCGTTTTGTTCTACGACTTTTAGTTTTTAAGTTATGAATTTTTTTAGTGTTAAACTTTAAATGCCTCTGTACCCGGAACCGTTGCCCGGAGCGACTCCGGGTTTTGACGAGAAAATAGAGAATTTCAAGCGCTATCCGATGCTTTATCGATTTTTGTTCTAAGTCTTATAGTTTCCGAGAAAAACGCAAAAAAAGGTTGCCATTTTGACTTTTTTCTAATTTTTAAACGCCGATTACGGCGAAACTATAAGAGTTAGAGAAAAACGGTAAAAACGGTTAGAAGCGGTATAAAAAGCCCTACAAACTGGCATAGGTTTCAAGGCGATATCTCGCAAAAAAATTTTCAATTTTCAAACGTCGATTACGGCCAAACTAAAAGAGCTAGAGGAAAACGCTTTGCTCCATTGTAAAGAGCACATCAAAATCTATAAGATAGAATGGGTTTGAATTGATTTTGAGACACTTTAAAAATTGACCATTTTTAAGGGGGGGGTGTTAACAAATTTTTCAAATTTTTTATTTTCTCTATTACGGTTAAACTATTCAAAAAAGTGGCACTATTTTAATCCTTACCTATGCAAAATGATCCGGGGAATCGACTGGCGTCGAGAAAATCGCCAAATTCCTAATAGTTTTTTAGTTATGAATTTTTTAAAATTTGACCTACTTTTGCTTTTTTTCGAAATTTTCTCGAAAACTATAAGTCGTAGAACAATAATCTTTTTTGAAAACGATAGACAATTAAAAGAGCTTTCCAACGATAATAAACTTCATGGGGTTATCTCCAATAGTTCCGGAGTTATTGCTCGATAAAGTTTCCGGGTACCGAAAATCGACAAAATCGCGACCAAAATTGAAAAAATCAAAATTCTTAAAATCGAACCTACTGACTCTTTTTCTACTTTTAACAACTCTAGAGGGTTGTATGAGCATAGAAATGTCCATAAAACTTTGATTGAGTGAGATAAAAAAAAATTTTTTTTTTCATTTTTGTGAAGGTAAGTGCCTTGACCATTAAAATTTTTAGCAAAAAAATTCAAAATTTTAAATCTCATGAAAAGTTAATATAATACGTAGAATGAGCCGCAGAATCCAATGGAACAAACCGTTTTGCTCTACGACGTTTAGTTTTTAAGTTATGAATTTTTTTGTTCATGAATAAAATACCCCACTATGAAATGGCTGACCTAATTTTAAGCAAAAAAAATCAAAATTTTAAATCTCCTGAAAAGCTGATATAATACGTAGAATGAGCCGTAGAATTCACTGGAACAAACCGTTTTGCTCTACGACTTTTAGTTTTTTAGTTACGAATTTTTTTGTTGAAGAATAGAGTACCATTATGCATTAGGCTACCCTAATTTTAAGCAAAAAATTTCAAATTTTTAAATCGAGTAAAAAACCGATATAATATGTAAAATGAGCCGTAGAATTCAATGGAACAAACCGTTTTGCTCTACGACTTTTAGTTTTTAAGTTATGAATTTTTTTAGTGTTAAACTTTAAATGCCTCTGTACCCGGAACCGTTGCCCGGAGCGACTCCGGGTTTTGACGAGAAAATAGAGAATTTCAAGCGCTATCCGATGCTTTATCGATTTTTGTTCTAAGTCTTATAGTTTCCGAGAAAAACGCAAAAAAAGGTTGCCATTTTGACTTTTTTCTAATTTTTAAACGCCGATTACGGCGAAACTATAAGAGTTAGAGAAAAACGGTAAAAACGGTTAGAAGCGGTATAAAAAGCCCTACAAACTGGCATAGGTTTCAAGGCGATATCTCGCAAAAAAATTTTCAATTTTCAAACGTCGATTACGGCCAAACTAAAAGAGCTAGAGGAAAACGCTTTGCTCCATTGTAAAGAGCACATCAAAATCTATAAGATAGAATGGGTTTGAATTGATTTTGAGACACTTTAAAAATTGACCATTTTTAAGGGGGGGGTGTTAACAAATTTTTCAAATTTTTTATTTTCTCTATTACGGTTAAACTATTCAAAAAAGTGGCACTTTTTAATCCTTACCTATGCAAAATGATCCGGGGAATCGATTGGCGTCGAGAAAATCGCCAAATTCCTAATAGTTTTTTAGTTATGAATTTTTTAAAATTTGACCTACTTTTGCTTTTTTTCGAAATTTTCTCGAAAACTATAAGTCGTAGAATAATAATCTTTTTTGAAAACGATAGACAATTAAAAGAGCTTTCCAACGATAATAAACTTCATGGGGTTATCTCTAATAGTTCCGGAGTTATTGCTCGATAAAGTTTCCGGGTACCGAAAATCGACAAAATCGCGACCAAAATTGAAAAAATCAAAATTCTTAAAATCGAACCTACTGACTCTTTTTCTACTTTTAACAACTCTAGAGGGTTGTATGAGCATAGGAAAGTCCAGAGTTTTTTTTTTTTTTTTTTTTTTTTTTTTTTTTTTTTTTTTTTTTTAAGTCCCACTTTTTACGATATAGCATAGAAACCTTCCCAGCCAGCATACAAACACCAAAATAAACTCACCCTTAGTTTTTGGTGGGACAAAAATTTAGTTTTTTTTACGTACCTGACGACTTTCAAAGTGATTCTAGAATCACGACAGCAACAGTCCAAACAAAATAAAATAAGGAGGTTCAAATCACACTAAGCCACTTTCATTAAAAACATCCCTTCAATAAATAAACCCCATATCTCACTTCCTAGTAGACCGAAAATTCTTTAATTAACACCAGCTTATTCTCCACTTCAAACAGTCCCCCAGACCACAAAAAATTATTACAAAACTTGAAAAAAAATTTAAGGGTTGGTTTTTCAAACTTATGCAAACCCTATCGAGTGACCCCTCAAACTTCACCGCCTGAACTGGACATTACAAAAACACTAAAATAAGTAGGTCTTTCGTGGCTCCTTAAAGAGATAGTAAAATGACAATTGAAAATTACAATTTCAACCCGACCTTCGTTTAAATCACATCAAGACGCACATTTTCTCTCATAGGACAAAATCGCGTCAAACGCTTAGTTCCCGAGATATTTAAACAATTATCAAATTCAAAATGTGGAATTTCAGTAAATTAAAAATTGAATTATGCTTTAAAATTAAGTTGGCAACAATGTGTCAATTAAGAATGTATACATGTGTTGTAAACTGTTAAATATTACATAAAAATGCAATATTTTGTCCAAAATGTTGTTTATTAAAGCACGTAGTTTTGTTTTTGTCCCAACTTTTTTAAGTACCACTCGTTCTAGATCATCGTCTCGTGTGCTTCCGAAGAAAGCAATCCGGAAGTCTCTCATGAGTACCACGTTTTGCGCCGCATGGTCGACGTCGAAGAAAACTTCATCGAAGTCAAGGCATTAGGCGAGGAATTAGCCATGAAAGTGGTCAAGTGAGTACAGTCACCCAAAATGAAAATGATGCGTCCATAAACGAACGCCTACCGTGGAAGGATTTCTTGATGGAAATTGTTGGTTATCCCAAATGTGAAATAATACAATTTTTAAGTTCTTCGCAACGCGATGTTTCGACGCTTTGAGAGAAGGTCACAAAAATAAAATTGTTAGTTGGTTTGCAAATTTAATTTATCATTTGGTTGATGCAAAATAAGTTTCAGTGTGCAATTAAAATCTGCA
Organism: Tribolium freemani; assembly: GCA_939628115.1. Lineage (NCBI taxonomy): Eukaryota > Metazoa > Arthropoda > Insecta > Coleoptera > Tenebrionidae > Tribolium > Tribolium freemani. The sequence continues at coordinate 1,062,099 of OW626788.1, read as the reverse complement.
AAATAAAAAACACGGCAAAACATTTTGTTTAAATTATCATTAAATTAAATTTCGCGGATTGTGATGCGATCGCGAAACGATCACTTTGATATCCATTGTCCAAAAATTATTTCAATTCAAAATAATTATTATACTTAAAATCTGATTGTCACAAACTGTAACTAAAAATTTGATCGTCTTTATAGTTTATTTCTTAAGAATATAAAATTTATTGCAATAATAGTTGTTCATAAAACAAGATAAAATAAAAATGTCGAAATCCAATTGTTATTTTAAACGTCAAGCAAAGTCGTCTACACTGTTAATGGTTTTAATTATTAATTGCACAATCGCTTTTGTGAACATTTTGGTGGTATATAGAAAGCTCCATTAAATTTTAGTTCGTTGTTAACAACGTGTTAAATTTTAATGGAGTTTTTTATAAGCCTGCCCTTAATGTTTTGAAAAATTAGAATCGCCAGAATAAAAGTTAGCAATAAATGTTTCGGCAATTCATTCATGGGAATACCCGGATTAAAATTCCGACTATTACCGCCAATAAGATTCACTGAAAAATAATTAACAAAGCCGTAACACCACAGAGGATAACTTAAGCCCAAAACTGCAACGAAAGAATTTTCAAATTCTTCTCCGAATTGATAAACATTTATTAATTTTCTTGGAAGACAAATGAGAAGTAAAAAAAAGTTTCATGTTCGTCGCCACGTTTCGACACTTTGAGAGGTCAAAGAAAATCAATTTGTTTTTTGCAAATTTAATTTACTATTTAATTGATGCAAAATAAGTTAAACTAAGTTAATTATAATAAATAAACACTCCAAATCTTATTGATTTTAGAATACCATTTCGAAATAATGAATAAAATTAAATATTATAAGTAGTTAAATTTTTACTGTTTTCTGCATTTGTTTAAATTGTAGAAGAACCCACAAAAAGATCGCTAAAAATGTTTCCCTCTTTAAAATTGAATTACCACTAATTTTTGTTAATTATAACTTCTTTATCTTAAGATTTTCGTAGTCAATCGTGTCTTAATTAAGTATTTACTATTAAAATTAAAATGTCTTAATGCAATTGTATTTTAAATTTTAAACAAAGACGTTTCAAAAAATTGGAATAATCAGAATAAAAGTTATCAGTGATGTTACGGCAATTCATTCATGGAAATACCCGAATGAAATTCTGATCATTACTACAAATAAGGTTCACAGGAAATGACAAACAAACTCTTTCCGCAGGGGATAACTAAAGGCCAAAATTTCAAGGAAAGAATTTTCAAATTCTTCATAACATAAACATTTATTAATTTTTTTAGAAGACATATGAGAAATAAAAAAAATGTCATCTTCGTCGCCACATTTCGTCACTTTGAGAGGTCAAAAAAATGTATTTTTTTTTTAATTAATTTATTATATTTTAGTTGATGCAAAAAAAAACAATGTTATAATACTATTTCCAATTCATGAATAAAATTAAATACTTATTATAAGTAGTTTAGTTATTTATTATACAACACGATAAAATTTGATTTTATTTTTGAGACCGGTTTCAATTTTTGGAATTTTAAGATTACAACTTATTTTCGTACTCAATCTTGTCTTAATTAAGTATTTACTATTAAAACAAAAATTGTAATCCAATTGTATTTCAAATATCAAACAAAGACGTTTAAAAAAATTGGAATATTCAGAATAAAAGTTATCAATGATCGTTACGGCAATTCATTCATTCATGGCATTGATTAATTAATCAGTTTGATTGGTCTATTCGTTTAACAACGAATTAAAATGGAACTTTCTATAAACCGGTACTAGTAAACCAAAATGTTCCCAAAAACGATTGTGCAATTAATAATTAAAACCATTAAGAGTGTAGACGTCTTTGCTTGAAGTTTAGAATAACAATTGGATTTCGACATTTTTATTTTATCTTGTTTTATGCACAACTATTATTGCAATAAGTTTTATATTCTTAAGAAATTAACTATATAGACGATCAAATTTTTAGTTACAGTTTGTGACAATCAGATTTTAAGTATAATAATTATTTTGAATTGAAATAATTTTTGGACAATGGATATCAAAGTGATCGTTTCGCGATCGCATCACAATCCGCGAAATTTAATTTAATGATAATTTAAACAAAATGTTTTGCCGTGTTTTTTATTTTGCAGATTTGAATTGCACACTAAAACTTATTTTGCATCAACCAAATAATAAATTAAATTTGCAAACCAACTAAGAATTTTATTTTTGTGACCTTCTCTTCGCGTTGCGAAGAACTTAAAAATTGTATTATTTCACATTTGGGATAACCAACAATTTCCATCAAGAAATCCTTAAACATTTCAAAAGCCGATAAATGAAATGTGGAAGTCGACTCAAAACTACACCTTTTTCAAGTGTAATTCAGAAACCGTTAATTGTAATTCAGATTAGTAACTTTTATTTGAGAAAGCGTTAATTGTAATTCAGAATGCGTCATTTGTAATTGAGAATTCGTCAATTGTAATTCAGAATTCAATATTTTCATTTAAACATTAAATTATTAAAATACCTACAATGTTACTAGGCCGCTAAACATTTATGCTGTTAATGTTAATGTTTATGTAATTTAATTTTGAAAATAAAATATTGTTGATTATGTAAGTATTCATAGTATCATGCACGTAAGTTACTATAGATCTGAATTACATGTGATGGTTTCTAAATTACAATTAACACTTTCTGAAATAAAGTTGACTAATTTGAATTACAATTAACGGTTTCTGAAATTAAATTGACTATACTGAATAACATGTGATATTTTCTGTTATTCAGTTTACTATTCTGAATTACAAATAACACTTTGTGAAATACAGTTGACTAATCTGAATTACAATTAACGATTTCTGAAATTAAATTGACTATACTGAATAACATGTGATGATTTCTGAATCACACTTAAAAAAGGTGTAGTTTACGATCTCTAATGATTGCGGTCAAAGGATCGGGGTTACACGGTAGGCGTCATTTTAATTTTAGGTGACTGTACTTAAAATTTGTCATTTCCCCCCAATAACGTTAAGGATGTGGATGCGAACGGCTTGTCGTGACCTCACCAACTACCAATGGCGTCTCGTTTCGAACGCCATCGAGAAATGTAGTTTACCCATCTTTGTCAAGCTCGTCTTTGCCGAAATTTGCCGATGGCGTAGTTACACCAAGTCGCAAGACACTCATCTAGCCTCAACCGTCATGGACTCAATCATGATGCTATTCGAACGTATTGAAAAACAACATGGTCGTATTTTAGTCTTCCATGCTTTAGCGTACATTACGGCAGCCAAAAGTGGCTTATCTGAGTCCGAACTGGAGGATTTAATTTCGCTAGATGATAAGGTACTGGATGATGTCTACCAGTACCATTTGCCTCCAGTTCGCAGAATCCCGCCCTTGTTGTGGACACGAATTCGCAACGACTTGCCCAATTACCTGTCCGAACGCGAAGCTGATGGTGTTAGTGTCATGAACTGGTACCATCGACAATTTCGCGATACGGCAAAAGAGCGCTACTTTAAAAATATGAACATGGCCATGTATTTTCATTCGATGATTGCCGATTATTTTCTGGGGATTTGGGGTGGGGGGAATCCCAAACCGTTCAAATACACCGAAATACAAAGACACAGGTAAGTGACTTAAGGGTCCCCTTAATTAGACAACGTTGCCACATATCATTTATTTAAAATTCGTTATTTATCAATAATACAGGGTGTTTCAAGTTTTAGGTCCAGTCAAAAAATAAATACTTCTAGTTGTCCAAAAGAAAAAAAATATATCTCAAACGATAGAGTTTCTAACACGCTTCAATTTGATGCTTTAATGTTATACGAAATTTTCATGGTATGAGCGTGAATTGTGAAAAACTAGATAAAAAATTTTTTGTTTCCAAATTATTGCAATCGTTTTCTCATAATAAAATTCCTCCTATTTTTTAAGTGAGTAAAAAACCCAAGGCGTATTGAGCAATTGAAATTTCAATTTGCAAAAGATCAAATAAATGTTTTATCTTAGTCACCTTTGAGAAAAAACAGAGCTCGTGTCTTTGCTTGATTCACAAAAAATTGAAACGTCATTAACTGTCAGACTAAAATTTTAATTGTCAATTAAAAAATGCCCTTTTTTTTGCAAATTGCAATTTCACTTGTTCAATACGCCTTGGGTTTTTTACTGTTTCAGTTTCGGAAGTCTTACTTAAAAAATAGGAGGAATTTTATTATAAAAAAATTATTGGAATAATTTGAAAAAAAAAATTGTTTAATGTAGTTTTTTGCATTTTACGCCTATATCATGAAAATTTGGGATATCAGCAAAGCATCAAATTGAAGCGTGTTAGAAACTCTATCATTTGCGATATATATTTTTTATTTTGGAATACTAGAAGTATTTATTTTTTGACTGGACCTAAAACTTGAAACACCCTGTACAAAGAATTTTTTTACTATTTTTACCTTTATATGTAAGCAATTCTCTACCACACTGGTGCGCCACTTTTTGAGCACCCTGTACAGGGTGTCCCACCGAAAAGGGCACCCCCCTCATAACTTTTTCATTTTTCAATTAATCTAGGCGAAATTAAAATTACACATGTTAGCAATGAAGGTCCACATTTTGGAGTAACTACTTTTTTTGGGGGGTTTATTGTTTGTGAGATAAAAAATTAATAATTATGAAAAAAGGTATAAAACCTTTAACATTCATATTATTACAAGAAGCCAGGTTACATTAACGTATTGACAAACTTTGTTTTAACAGAAGTCATTCAGATACCCTCAAATCTTTTTTTAAAAATCTCGCCAAAAATCTTTTTTTTGTGCGAAATATCGTCGTCTATGGAGCGGTGTTGTGAGATTGTGAAAGCTACCTGTGAATTTATACTGCCACTCTGACATTGAAACCTTAAAAAATGTTGTCTAATCAGGATTGTGTCTTACAGGAAAATAAACTCTTTTAGGTTTAATAACCACTGAACTTGGGCCTTCAAATAACAGTAGTTATTTGACAACAGTAGTTGTCAAAATCTTACAGGTAATTGTTTACAGCAATCTCACAACACCGCTCCATGGACGATGATATTTCACACAAAATTTTCATTTTTTTTTGAGATTTTTAAAAAAGAATTTAAGGAAATCTGGATTAGTTTTGTTGAAACAAAGTTTGCCAACACGGGAATGTAACATAGCTTCTTCTAATAATATGCAATTTAAGGATTTTGCATCTTTTTTCATGATTTTTATTTTTTTATCTCACAAATGGTAAACTCCTCAAAAAAAATGGTTACTTTAAAATGTAGACCTTTGGTCCAAATATGTGTAATTTAAATTTTGTTCGAATTGATTAATAAATAAAAAAGTTATGAGGGGGTGCCCTTTTCGGAGGGACACCCTGTATATATTAATATTAAACGCAACGATGCTGCCATAAATGATGGTCATGCAAAAAATACGTAAAAAACCTATTGCCACCCTCAAAATTATCTTTGTTTCAATTTTCAATTTAATAAAAATAATAAAAAAATATAATAATTAAAAATTAAAGCTTGATATTGGGGTTGTGTTTTTTTTCCAAAAACCATAATAAAATTTCGATTAATAGATAGGTAAGATTTAAAACGCTTCAGTGCTCCTACTGGTACCATATCAAATTTCATTATTGCTATGAATAACCTAGTTAAAAAAAAAACAAAAAAAAACGAATTTGCAGTTAATGTTGTGGTTCTTTAAATTTCAAGAAAGCGCTTCCGAACTGTAGGTATTGGGTGTATTTGAGGTGATATTTATACGCTCAAGATTATCGCCATCCGTGTCAAAACAAACTAAATCGGCACTTTTTTGTCTTGCAAAATTGTAGAGGCGGCCGTTTTTTTTAAATCTTAGAATCGTACTAAATTTCTAATGTCATTTTACGTGTGTACATATTTTCTCGTGAAAAATGAAACGTTCGTTAAACTAACAAATTTAATTTCTAAAATATTAATTATAATAAATTTTTAAAAATTTGCCAATGCACTAAACTTCAAAAATATCATGTCATTAGTATCCTAAAATTTCAAAGTTTCAACTTAATATTTACATAATTAAAAACAAAAATAATAAAAAAAGTCTAATTTAAACAAAAATAAAAAGCGCATTAAAAAAAAAACAACGCAGTAAACTAGGATATTAAACAATACGCAATGCAATTGTTAATAAAAAAGTTATTTAATAATAAAATATACGGCCAAGGTCATCCCTCTTTAGGGGACCCTTAACTCTCGCTCGATATGGAATATGTTAATTAATTCGCCTAACCACACTTCTAGGTTTAATTTGACGGATAAGGAAGGTGTGGCCGATCGTAAAGTACCAGTTCAACCGTTGGTGTTTTACTCCAAGGATGGTAAAGTTTCACGGTACAATTTACGAAAGTTTGGCGAACTGCCCTTTCATTTGGTGCGATCGAGGCGTTTTAAAGATTTGTACGAGAATGTTCTTTTTAATTATGAGTGGTTACATGCGAAATTGTCGAGTTGTCCCCTTCAGGCCGTTTTGGCCGATTACGAAGATGCTAGCACTCATATTGAAGACAAGGATTCACGCAGGTGAAGATACAAGAAGTTTGTACAAATACAGGGTCGCTAAAAAGTATAGATACAGATAAATATTTTCAGAACGGTTGAAACTTGGGGTACAGTTAAATGCGTTTAAATTCTATCATTTGAATTTTTTTTTAATTTTCTACCGTCATTTATTTTGAAAATGCAAGGCTAACTTGATTTTTTTTAAATGGCACGAAGGGTTAAAAAGAGCATTTGTTCTGAATTTATTGATGTAACATATTATTACCACCTATTTTTTCATCAAAAGACAGAAAAAATTCAAAAATTTTATTCTGGATTTCTGCAAAAGTAAAACCAAGTTAGCTTTAAAAATACTGTTATTATCGATCTTTAAATTAAACTTGTGCTTAAACTTTTACTTATTTTTTGGTCAAAGTTCAAGCGGTAAAGAGCTAATGATCGATAAGTCAACATTTCCAAGGCTAATAACATTTTACATTTTTGAAAATTTTATTAGTTCGATATTTTTTTTTTAATTTCGATTAAAATAAGGTGGCATGTGTTACACCATTGAATTCAGAAAAAAAATCTCTTTTTAAAAATATTAAATTTCACCCTTCTTGCCATTTAAAAAAAATCAAGTTAGCCTTGTATCCTCAAAACAAAAGAAGGTAGGAATTTGATAAACATCTAAAATGATAGAATTTATATACTTTTAAGCTTATACCAAATTTCAATAAGTTTTTATGAATAGTTTTTAAAATATTTAACTGTATCCATACTTTTTAGCGACCCTGTATATGGAAAGAACGGACATCTAAAGACAAGGATACGATACGATGTACAAATAAAAGGTTCCCGTTTTTGACATTTCAATTTGACGAATTTTTTAACTCAAAAAAACTAAAAAAAAATGCATTGATGTAATGTTTTTGTGTAGTTTTGTTGTTATTTTATGATTTACTATTATTATTATTATTATTATTATTAGTATTATTATTATTATTATTATTATTATTATTATTATTATTATTATTATTATTATTATTATTATTATTATTATTATTATCATTATTACTATTATTATTATTATTATTATTATAACTTTGGTTAAATATAATAAAAAGTTAAAAACGATCGTTTTTTTTAATTGGATGTACTCGAAAAAACGCAGAGCACAACTTTAGCAACAAATTATAGGTGAATAGAGAACTAAATTTTCAATGGAAAAAGATAAAGGTGATGCAAAAGTTTGGAAACTACACCTATCTACATATTATAATAAAAAAAATCCAATTTGCCACATTTTTTAAAACAAAATACAATTCCTGAATTATACAGCGTCTTAGGGAATGGCTTAGCATAAATTTCAAGGTAGATAGAGAATGGCAAAACAAATCGATTAAGTAAAATTTTTGTAAATCGAAAATGCATAATTTTCAAGTCCCAAATTTTGAGAACCGCTGAACTAGAATGATAAAAATTATCGTAAATTTTAATATTATTGACAAAACAGCAGAGGTAAATTAACTTCTTGACCCATTCCGTAACTCTTCTATTTCAATTTGTGTTTTGTGATCAAAATTTCTAAAAAAAAAAACAAAAAGAAATTTATGCCAGAACTGGGGTTCGAACCTCCCACACAAATGACCATGCTATCGACAATTTTGAAAAATTCTCAAAACGTCCATGCGCCACTATGTCCAGTTTGTTTAACGAAAAAATGAACTACTAATAAACTACCATTTACAATACAGTGGCTCTCAATAGGTGAATTAATAAATTTTTTTAAAGAAAGTATGCATTTTTTGGAAAAATGGTATACCTAAGGCTTTTTAACTTGTCTGATCATGACAATTCACATACGAAATATTGCTAGGCCATTCCCTAACACCCTGCATATTTAATTATTAAGTACTATTTGATAAAATTAAATTTAATGATCAAAATTTTTATTTGGAACTATAAAAATATACGAAAGTAGTAAGGTATTTAACAGTTCTGCAAGAATTTAACTGGAAAAGTAAGACTTTTAAATTCAAACTTAATACATATACAGTCCGAAAAGCGTTCGAAAACAATAGTTAGAGTCAATTACTCGTAATATAAAAGGGAGAACAAATTAGATGACTGAAGAAAAATTGTGGAAAATAGCAAATGAACGAAATTTCTTTGAGTTTCCAACATTTAGCTGAACTTAATTAAGAAATAAAAACTGGATATCACCAAACAAATATTTTTAAAACTTGATTAAATTATCTGAGAAGCAAATTACTCTACATTTTTTTATATTTTCTTCGAATTTCCAACGATTTTTCGCTGAAAGTGACGTTATTTCAAACAATTTTGAACCAAAAAATTGTTTATTTTGTGGCCTCTCGTTGAAACAAACCGAGGAGCGATAAAAACAGAACAAAAACATAATAAAATAATAATTTCTTTACACGTTTAAGTGATAAAAAAAATGTTAGAGTAGACAAAAAAGAGAAGATGAATGACAGATACGTAAAATTTCTGAAATTCTTTTAAAAAATAAAAAAATACCACATTTTTAACATTGAAATAATTACCTGACACCACAAAGCAAATAACTATTTTTATGTATTTTCTTCGTATTTCTAAAGATTTTTTGCTGAAATGACGTTATTTCAAACAACTTTGCGGCAAAAACTGTTTTGTGGGACCAAAATTTTCAAAAAGAGCGAAAAAAGAAAATTAACATAAACACGTACACAATAATAAAAATACAAAAACAACATAATAGAATGAAAAATCTTTTTTTACACGTCTACGTAATAGAAAAGAATAGAAATTTCAGAGTGCAAACAGAAAAAAAAAGAATAACAAAATTAAAAGAACAAAGTAAGAAATAAAAAACTGGAAGGTTATCATAATAACAAAAAAAACAAATCAATTTAAAAATTTAAATTAATTTAAAACGCTTTGGGTACAGAAAATGAAGTTATTTGTACCTCGTTTCGTCCCCTAGCACATCAGTTCTCCAAACGTCATTGTACTTTCAGAGAATTAATGTTGGTAGCGGATGCTTTACGTCTCGGTGGTGCTGTATTGGGGCAGTACCCCAATATGTTAGCCCCCCAACTGATTGGTCGCTTGTTACCAGAAGTGGGCCCAAACCCAAACATCAAAATGTTGCTAAATGATTGTGATGTCAAAGGGCCAACGCATTGCTCACTTTTGCCCGTTTATCACTGTCTACATACACCTGGTGGCCCCTTAAAATATTCACTTGAAGGCCACCAGTTTGCAGTTTTTGCCATTTGTTTAACGTCCGATTATCGCTACGTTGTTTCGATTTCGAATCGTTTCATCACTTGGGATTTGTCAACGAGTGATCTGACAAGGGATGTTAATCCCAATATTGAAGGGATTATGCAACAGTTGGTCCTGAGTCCTGATAATAAGTGGGCCGGAGCTTACACGAACAATAATCAGGTGGGTGGTAAAGTAGTACTACCATTGAATAAGGTACAGTCACCCAAAATGAAAATGACGCGTCCATAAACGAACGCCTACCGTGCAACTAGTTTTGAGCCGAGTTCCACATTTCATTTATCGGCTTTTGAAATGTTTAAGGATGGAAATTGTTGGTTATCCCAAATGTGAAATAATACAATTGAAGGTCACAAAAATAAAATTGTTAGTTGGTTTGCAAATTTAATTTATTATTTGGTTGATGCAAAATAAGTTTTAGTGTGCAATTCCAATCTGCAAAATAAAAAACACGACAAAACATTTTGTTTAAATTATCATTAAATTAATTTTTGCGGATTGTGATGCGATCGCGAAACGATCACTTTGATATCCATTGTCCAAAAATTATTTCAATTCAAAATAATTATTATACTTAAAATCCGATTGTCACAAACTGTAACCAAAAATTTGATCGTCTTTATAATTTATTTCTTAAGAATATTGCAATAATAGTTGTGCATAAAACAAGATGAAATAAAAATATCGAAATCCAATTGTTATTCAAAGACGTCTACATTCTTAATGGTTTTAATTATTAATTGCACAATCGTTTTTGGGAACATTTTGGTTTGCTAGTGCCGGTTTATAGAAAGTTCCATTAAATTTTAATTCCTTGTTAAAAGCTAACGATCATTAATAACTTTTATTCTGAATATTCCAATTTTTATAAACGTCTTTGTTTGATATTTGAAATACAATTGGATTACAATTTTTGTTTTAATAGTAAATACTTAATTAAGACAAGATTGAGTACGAAAATAAGTTGTAATCTTAAAATTCCAAAAATTGAAACCGGTCTCAAAAATAAAATCTAATTTTATCGTGTTGTATAATAAATAACTAAACTACTTATAATAAGTATTTAATTTTATTCATGAATTGGAAATAGTATTATAACAGTTTTTTTTGCATCAACTAAAATATAATAAATTAAATTTTAAAAAAATACATTTTTTTGACCCCTCAAAGTGACGAAATGTGGCGACGAAGATGACATTTTTTTTATTTCTCATATGTCTTCTAAGAAAATTAATAAATGTTTATGTTATGAAGAATTTGAAAATTTTTTCCTTGAAATTTTGGCCTTTAGTTATCCCCTGCGGAAAGAGTTTGTTTGTCATTTCCTGTGAACCTTATTTGCAGTAATGGTCAGAATTTCATTCGGGTATTTCCATGAATGAATTGCCTTAACATCATTGATAACTTTTATTCTGATTATTCCAATTTTTTGAAACGTCTTTGTTTAAAATTTGAAATACAATTGCATTAAGACATTTTAATTTTAATAGTAAATACTTAATTAAGACACGATTGACTACGAAAATCTTAAGATAAAGAAGTTATAATTAACAAAAATTAGTGGTAATTCAATTTTAAAGAGGGAAACATTTTTAGTGATCTTTTTGTGGGTTCTTCTAAAATTTAAACAAATGCAGAAAACAGTAAGAATTTAACTACTTATAATATTTAATTTTATTCATTATTTCGAAAAGGTATTCTAAAATCAATAAGATTTGGAGTGTTTATTTATTATAATAAACTTAGTTTAACTTATTTTGCATCAATTAAATAGTAAATTAAATTTGCAAAAAAAAACAAATTTATTTTCTTTGACCTCTCAAAGTGTCGAAACGTGGCGACGAACATGAAACTTTTTTTTACTTCTCATTTGTCTTCCAAGAAAATTAATAAATGTTTATCAATTCGGAGAAGAATTTGAAAATTCTTTCGTTGCAGTTTTGGGCTGTGGTGTTACGGCTTTGTTAATTATTTTCCCGTGAATCTTATTTGCGGTAATAGTCGGAATTTTAATCCGGGTATTCCCATGAATGAATTGCCGAAACATTTATTCTGGCGATTCTAATTTTTTAAAACATTAAGGGCAGGCTTATAAAAAGCTCCATTAAAATTTAACACGTTGTTAACAACGAACTAAAATTTAATGGAGCTTTCTATAAACCGGCACTAATAAACTAAAATGTTCACAAAAACGATTGTGCAATTAATAATTAAAACCATTAAGAGTGTAGACGTCTTTGCTTGAAGTTTAGAATAACAATTGGATTTCGACATTTTTATTTTATCTTGTTTTATGCACAACTATTATTGCAATAAGTTTTATATTCTTAAGAAATAAACGATAAAGACGATCAAATTTTTAGTTACAGTTTGTGACAATCAGATTTTAAGTATAATAATTATTTTGAATTGAAATAATTTTTGGACAATGGATATCAAAGTGATCGTTTCGCGATCGCATCACAATCCGCGAAATTTAATTTAATGATAATTTAAACAAAATTTTTTGCCGTGTTTTTTATTTTGCAGTTCGTCGTTGACAACGTGTTAAATTTTAATGGAGTTTTTTATAAGCCTGCCCTTAATGTTTTGAAAAATTAGAATCGCCAAAATAAAAGTTATTATCAATTAATGTTACGGCAATTCATTCATGGAAATACCCGGATTAAAATTCCGACTATTACCGCAAATAAGATTCACGGGAAAATAATTAACAAAGCCGTAACACCACAGCCCAAAACTGCAACGAAAGAATTTTCAAATTCTTCTCCGAATTGATAAACATTTATTAATTTTCTTGGAAGACAAATGAGAAGTAAAAAAAAGTTTCATGTTCGTCGCCACGTTTCGACACTTTGAGAGGTCAAAGAAAATAAATTTGTTTTTTTTTGCAAATTTAATTTACTATTTAATTGATGCAAAATAAGTTAAACTAAGTTTATTATAATAAATAAACACTCCAAATCTTATTGATTTTAGAATACCTTTTCGAAATAATGAATAAAATTAAATATTATAAGTAGTTAAATTTTTACTGTTTTCTGCATTTGTTTAAATTTTAGAAGAACCCACAAAAAGATCACTAAAAATGTTTCCCTCTTTAAAATTGAATTACCACTAATTTTTGTTAATTATAACTTCTTTATCTTAAGATTTTCGTAGTCAATCGTGTCTTAATTAAGTATTTACTATTAAAATTAAAATGTCTTAATGCAATTGTATTTCAAATTTTAAACAAAGACGTTTCAAAAAATTGGAATAATCAGAATAAAAGTTATCAATGACGTTACGGCAATTCATTCATGGAAATACCCGAATGAAATTCTGATCATTACTACAAATAAGGTTCACAGGAAATGACAAACAAACTCTTACCGCAGGGGATAACTAAAGACCAAAATTTCAAAGAAAAAATTTTCAAATTCTTCATAACATAAACATTTATTAATTTTCTTAGAAGACAAATGAGAAATAAAAAAAATTTCATCTTCGTCGCCACATTTCGTCACTTTGAGAGGTCAAAAAATGTATTTTTTTTTTAATTAATTTATTATATTTTAGTTGATGCAAAAAAAAACAATGTTATAATACTATTTCCAATTCATGAATAAAATTAAATACTTATTATAAGTAGTTTAGTTATTTATTATACAACACGATAAAATTAGATTTTATTTTTGAGACCGGTTTCAATTTTTGGAATTTTAAGATTACAACTTATTTTCGTACTCAATCTTGTCTTAATTAAGTATTTACTATTAAAACAAAAATTGTAATCCAATTGTATTTCAAATATCAAACAAAGACGTTTAAAAAAATTGGAATATTCAGAATAAAAGTTATCAATGATCGTTACGGCAATTCATTCATTCATGGCATTGATTAATTAATCAGTTTGATTGGTCTATTCGTTTAACAACGAATTAAAATGGAACTTTCTATAAACCGGTACTAGTAAACCAAAATGTTCACAAAAACGATTGTGCAATTAATAATTAAAACCATTAAGAGTGTAGACGTCTTTGCTTGAAGTTTAGAATAACAATTGGATTTCGACATTTTTATTTTATCTTGTTTTATGCACAACTATTATTGCAATAAGTTTTATATTCTTAAGAAATAAACTATAAAGACGATCAAATTTTTGGTTACAGTTTGTGACAATCAGATTTTAAGTATAATAATTATTTTGAATTGAAATAATTTTTGGACAATGGATATCAAAGTGATCGTTTCGCGATCGCATCACAATCCGCGAAAATTAATTTAATGATAATTTAAACAAAATGTTTTGTCGTGTTTTTTATTTTGCAGATTTTAATTGCACTCTAAAACTTATTTTGCATCAACCAAATAATAAATTAAATTTGCAAACCAACTAACAATTTTATTTTTGTGACCTTCTCTTCGCGTTGCGAAGAACTTAAAAATTGTATTATTTCACATTTGGGATAACCAACAATTTCCATCCTTAAACATTTCAAAAGCCGATAAATGAAATGTGGAACTCGACTCAAAACTAGTTGCACGGTAGGCGTTCGTTTATGGACGCGTCATTTTCATTTTGGGTGACTGTACTACCATTGTGTGTTATTTTGCAATTTCAAGACGGTACTACTCAATATGTTATCGAGCGAGTTTGTTATTATTGACAATCCGCTTCCGGAAGGGGAAAATGTTTGTGGGATTTACTTGCTTAATCGCAATCTCTACATCTATGGTGGTACCAATTGGGTACAATTTGATATGAGAGGTAACAAAGAGGAAGAGTTCACTTCAACAGTCGACCGAAAAGAGTGGCAAATCCTTTGTAAGCTTTGGTAGTACCAAGTGATAAAATGACTCGAATTATTGTAGCAATGGAATTTGATAATCCCAAAGACTATAGAATCATCTATTGGAAGGGTACTCTCGATGATGACAAAATGCAACTCCACTTAACAACAGAAGGTACAAAATTTGAACCCTTTGAGTACCACAGTTCAGTGGTCTTGACCAAAGACAAAACAACTCTCTATGCATGTACCACAGATGGTACTTACTCAGTTTCGAAATTTACCAAAAATGACGAAACCCACCAATGGAAATTCATCGAAAACCTCCCCCTGATGAAAAACAACGATACCGAAGTAATGCTACAACTAAAACTCGACAAACACGACCAGGTACTTTTTGGTACCACCAGTAACGGGTTCGTTATTTGGGACTTTACCAATGAAGGCAACATCAGCCAAGATGCTATAGTTTTGAAACTTCCTTACGGTACCAGAAATATCACCACCAAAATCCTCCAGTCGAACTCAGTCATGCTGAGTGGCCACCGAAACTATGCTATAGCAGGGGTGCGCAAAAACTTGTATGTCTGGAGTATGGAGAGCCAAAAGCTTGTTAAAATTTTGGACGCACATTTTGGACGTATCATTCAATTGGAGGCTCTAACAATCGGGAATTGGAACAGCATTGTGACTTCGTCAATCGACCGAACGGTCAAAGTTTGGAATATTAATAATATTTTTGAACAGGTTCATGTAATTGATAGACACGAACTGCAAGTCGATGCGATTAGGTGCGTTTAAACGCAACAAAGTTAAAGGGTACGAATTAGGGGTGCTGTATAATATCGCGCTCGGTATGGAATATGATATGCATGTGTTAAGAACACAAGTTTTAAGTTCACGCCTCAGTTTAATTTGAATTTTTCAGTTGTTTATTCAATTTGATTTTCCGGGTTACAAGTTTTCAGAACTTTAGGTACTTATTTCAAGAATTCAGATTGCAAAAAATGGAACTACAACATGGTTGTGTGCTATGGTGCTATTCTATAGTTTCTGTTACTAGTTTAAAATTATTGTAAAAATTGCAGCTGTTATTTAAATTCGTATTCCGTAAACTCTGTTACCTTCTGTTAGCAACATTTCTACAGTAACATCCTCTGTTAAATAATAGCGACAAAAACATCACTATAAACAAACGGTGACAGCAACAAATCGTGAATTTTTGCATTGTTTTACCAAATTAACAAGATATTGTTAAAAATGTGATATGTGGAGAAAACTAAAAGCTTATAATCACGTATACAATTCTACCTTTGGTTTTGAAGTGTCAGAAAACGAAAAAATCGATCTTAGAAAAAATTCACTGTTGCAAAGGTAATCTGTGGCAAAAACACAACTTAAAAATCGCCAGGAACTCAAAATTTGTATAAATAAAAAATTTAACACCGTATACTCTTCATTTTGGTTACATTATTGAAAATAAAACAGATTTTTAAATTTATTGCAAATTTACATTTTTTGTCCACCAATACAAACTTTTTTCTTCCAAATTGTGTTTCTTCCTTTTATTTTGCATAACTGGTAAGGTCTCTCGAGAACAGAACACTAATTTGAATTCAATTCATTTAATCCAACACGAGAGACTACAGAAATTACTCCAATACAAAAAATACGATTTTCCTACAATAAACAAAAATTTTCTTCGCTCAAAAAGCTCAAAATAATAATTTTATGAAAAATTCTTGACATTTTCGAATACGATATTTGTATCAAACACTCATTTTACTTCGGAGTGGTCCTAGAGCGTTGTTTCGTGACGCCCCTCCCACATCCACCCCCACCACACTCAGGCCCCGCCCCGTGCCTAGTTCTGTGGTCCAGAATATTTTCTAACCTCAAACTCCTAAACCCATCCATTTTTTTATTGGAGAACAAGGCTGGCAATACATCCAGTGCTGTTTTGACCAACATAACGTCCCAAATTCGTACCCTGAACATTATTCGTCAAAATATTGCGTTTTTCATGCAAATTTACAGCTTATCGGATGACTTAAGCCTTGCCGTAACCGTAACGCGTAACTGCGTGGGCGTTTGGGACCTACGAATCGGTAAATTGATGACGAAACTTGCCGACAGTCCATTGGGTGCGATTGTGACCCATGCCATAATCACCCCAGATGGTAAATACATTATTTCGGCCGAGTCTGGGAATTTCTTAATATGGTTACGGCTGACCCAACAAGTGATTTTCAAAGACGAACAACCGGGTATTAGACAATTAACACTCATGGACGATGGTACGAAAGTACTGTCCATATCCAAACCCAGCAATCCACCAGGCACAGATCTGGTGCGTACGGTGGCTACTGTCTGCGTCCGTGAACTCCCAAGTAAGTCCAAACTCGATTTTTGTGTTTTTTGTCCAAATTAACTTGCACTTAGGTGGTGAAATGGTTTACAGTTTTGAATACCCAGTCAGATCAATAACCGGAGTACCGTTCAAACCGGCGGTTATAACCTCCGATAACCAACATTTGGTCGTGGTAGCTGCCGATAAAACAAACCGGGATTGTGTCATTGTGTACAATGCTACCAACGGTAATCTCCTCCATAAAATCTCCCTAAAAATTTGCGGGGTCAAAGATGTGGGTACTTTGGTGGCAATGCCGCACAAAGGCCACTTGATTGCGGTCATGACGATCGACAAAGGTGCGATAATTGACATACGATCGAAAAAACATCTCCGGAGTGTACCAAAATGGGGAGGAAGCGTCACAAAAGACGGAAAATACGGCCTTTATGCCCCTTCTAGAGGTGGCCTTGAGTTGCTCGAGCTGAAGAAAGGACAAACCGTCCGGACTTTTATCCCAAAAGTTGCAGAAGGTGTCTTTACTATTATTTGTCTGTTCAACAAGACGGACGAATACGTTTTGTACTATCACAGTGGGCGCAAAACTTTAAGGGTTTTTCGGTACGTATCTTCCAGTTTGTTTATTTTCTTCCCTAATTTGGGGGTTTTCAGGACTTTGGACGCCACCATGGTGGCAAATTACCGGGTCCAGGCTGAGTTAACCGCAGTTGAGAGTACCCCAGATGGGAAGGCCCTTGTTTTGGGTACTGTTGATGGGTGTGTCTCAGTTTTGGCAATTGTGGATACTGATAAGCAGGAGATTGATGAGTATTTGGCCGAAATGCCTTCAAGGGACGAAGAAGTGAGTTAAAATATCAAGGAAGGTGAAAGTTTGATTGATACTTTTGTAGTGGAAAAAGAAAGTGAACAGAATGAAGGCTGCAACCAGGTTTAAAGCAGTTGGGTCAATTGCCAAGCTATCGACTGTCTTTGGAAGTAATATTAATGCAATTAATAATAATATCGTGGAGGAAGGGGGGGAAGAAGGCGCAGCAGAGGAGTAACAAAAAACTGGGGATTTCAGTTGCTTATTTATTTCATTAATTAGAAGTATAATTAGTAATTACAGCAGACAATCGTGATACAAATCCAATATGCTTGTTTCGTTTTGTTGCAATGGTCGATAAATATATTTCTTGTTCTCATTTTTGTCGTTTTTTTCCACATTCTCCTGTTTTCCTTAAAAACTATACTTTTGAATAAAGTACTGCAGACCTGTGGCTGATTAAAAAAATGTGATTCTTTTCATAATATCGTCCTATATCCACTCTTGTTCTGCTTAATACATATTTTCAGATTTCGCTGCAGATTATTTTGTAATATCTTCAATTCCCTTTTTTTTTTTCGAAATATTTTTACCCTATTCAAATGATTCCTCCGATCTCTCTTTAAATGCATCACAGTTTTTTCAGATCCAAATGATTATTCGATTGTATGTCTCAAATCTGTCTCTTTTCTTCTTCTTTTCTGCTCTCAATTTCTCTTTTCCTATAGCCATATTTTGATTTTTTCATTGAATTTTTTTCTCTTCCTGATCTTTTTGGTTTTACTGTAACCTCGAAATAGATATCCTCATCTCTTTCCTTTTTCCATACTTCGATTTAAATTTTGTTTTCTTCTTTTTTGATTATTTCAAAAATCTCTTCTTTGAATTCCCCTTCTCTTACAAATTATTCCTATCCCGATTTTCCTTAATATTTTATCACTTTTCTATTGATTTTAATAGTAACAACATATAATATCCTCAATTCCCTTTTTTTTTTCGAAATATTTTTCCCTATCCAAATGATTCCTCCGATCTCTCTTTGAATGCATCAGAGTTTTTTCAGATCCAAATGATTATTCGATTGTATGTCTCAAATCTGTCTCTTTTCTTCTTCTTTTCTGCTCTCAATTTCTCTTTTCCTATAGCCATATTTTGATTTTTTCATTGAATTTCTTTCTCTTCCTGACCTTTTTAGTTTTACTCTAACTTTGAAATAGATGTCTTCATCTCTTTCCTTTTTCCATACTTCGATTTAAATTTTGTTTTCTTCTTTTTTGATTATTTCAAAAATCTCTTCTTTGAATTTCCCTTCTCTTACAAATTATTCCTGTCCCGATTTTCCTTAATATTTTATCACTTTTCTATTGATTTTAATAGTAACAACATATAATCTTCAATTCCCTTTTTTTTTTCGAAATATTTTTCCCTATCCAAATGATTCCTCCGATCTCTCTTTGAATGCATCAAAGTTTTTTCAGATCCAAATGATTATTCTATTTTATGTCTCAAATCTGAGTCTTTCCTTCTTCTTTCCTGCTCTCAATTCTTCTTTTCCTAAAGCCATATTTTGATTTTTTCATTGAATTTCTTTCTCTTCCTGATCTTTTTAGTTTTACTCTAACTTTGAAATAGATATCTTCATCTCTTTCCTTTTTCCATACTTCGATTTAAATTTTGTTTTTTTCTTTTTTGATTATTTCAAAAATCTCTTCTTTGAATTCCCCTTCTCTTACAAATTATTCCTATCCCGATTTTCCTTAATATTTTATCACTTTTCTATTGATTTTAATAGTAACAACATATAATATCTTCAATTCCCTTTTTTTTTTCGAAATATTTTTCCCTATCCAAATGATTCCTCCGATCTCTCTTTGAATGCATCAAAGTTTTTTCAGATCCAAATGATTATTCTATTTTATGTCTCAAATCTGAGTCTTTCCTTCTTCTTTCCTGCTCTCAATTCTTCTTTTCCTAAAGCCATATTTTGATTTTTTCATTGAATTTCTTTCTCTTCCTGATCTTTTTAGTTTTACTCTAACTTTGAAATAGATATCTTCATCTCTTTCCTTTTTCCATACTTCGATTTAAATTTTGTTTTCTTCTTTTGTGATTATTTCAAAAATCTCTTCTTTGAATTCCCCTTCTCTTACAAATTATTCCTGTCCCGATTTTCCTTAATATTTTATCACCTTTCTATTGATTTTAATAGTAACAACATATAATATCTTCAATTCCCTTTTTTTTCGAAATATTTTTACGCTATTCAAATGATTCCTCCGATCTCTCTTTGAATGCATCAGAGTTTTTTCAGATCCAAATGATTATTCTATTTTATGTCTCAAATCTGAGTCTTTCCTTCTTCTTTCCTGCTCTCAATTCTTTTTTTCCTAAAGCCATATTTTGATTTTTTCATTGAATTTCTTTCTCTTCCTGACCTTTTTAGTTTTACTCTAACTTTGAAATAGATATCTTCATCTCTTTCCTTTTTCCATACTTCGATTTAAATTTTGTTTTCTTCTTTTTTGATTATTTCAAAAATCTCTTCTTTGAATTCCCCTTCTCTTACAAATTATTCCTATTACGATTTTCCTTAATATTTTACCACTTTTCTATTGATTTTAATAGTAACAACATATTTTCATAAAAGGAGAATAAAGTTTGACGAATTTAGCTCTATTAGAAAAAAACAAGCTTCTAATCTGTCTGGATCACTTCGTAATTAAAAAAAAATGTTCAACTGTTTTGTTTCATTTTTAAACGATAACTAGTCTCTTATTCTTGTCCAAGATAAGTCACTTATCTTATCAAGTCAATTTTTAATAGATAAACAAACGAAAACTTTGTTAACAAAAATCAAATAGAACCAAACAAAGTGCAATGAAGCCAAAAATCCTAATCCTAATTCTGACCTGTGCCCTAATAACTGCCAAATCCGAAAAGTACTTCAGCGAAAATGGTACGAATAATTATTCAACCAAAACGTTTCAATAACCGACCTTGCAGACATTCCAGAACTGAACTACTTGGACCCATCAACTAACCCATGTGATAACTTCTACCAATTCACTTGCGGAAACTTCGCCAAAATCCACCAAAGACCATCAACCCTTAACGTCCTTGACCACTTTACGCTCCTCGAAAATGAGCTGATTCAAGTTGGGCAAGGTACAGTCACGACCAAAACGAATGACACCCCTAAAACCGCGGTGTCATTCTTTTTGATTGTGACTGTACCAACAAACCGACTTTAACTAGTCACAAATTTTAGAAATTCTATCAAACCCTGTCAAAGACAATGACCCTAAAGCGGTGAAAAAAGCCAAAATGGCATACAAAAGTTGCGTCAAAGCGCAACTTTTAAACACTGCAACAGTACCAGAATTACGCACTGTTGAAGAATTTGGAGGAATGCCACTCCTCTCCACTTCCAATGAAACTACCAATTTTTCGTGGAACGAAATCGGGAAGCTGGTCAGTGAGTACGGAGTTCCCCTAATTTTCGTTTACAGTGTGGCCCAGAAAAGCCAAAATGAGAGCATGATTGTGCTAAGTTGGGACACTCTAAATAACCCGACTTTGTTCCGACCAGTTTTGGACAAGACCTACGATCATGTCTTGGAACAGGATTTCGCAGAATTTGGGACAAGTCGAGTCACTCGATCAACTAACCCGCAACCCTTTGATATTTTTCTCGAAACTGTGGCCAAAAATTTACTAAAATATACCAATCCGTCTAAACCGGATGACGAAGTTGAAGCAGAACTCGATGAAATGGCAACGTTTATGAGAACATTATATAAAGGAGGAGTAGGTCTAAGTAATTTTTTACCAACAAGAATAACCTTCTTCTACTAGATAAAAGATAGTACCGTTTTGCCGCTTCAGTCAGAAGTGACTTTGGGACAACTCCAAGAATGGACGGAACAACAAT
The DNA here is from genome assembly GCA_939628115.1 of Tribolium freemani. NCBI lineage: Eukaryota > Metazoa > Arthropoda > Insecta > Coleoptera > Tenebrionidae > Tribolium > Tribolium freemani. The sequence continues at coordinate 1,040,344 of OW626788.1, read as the reverse complement.
TTGGAGAAGCAATTGTATGTTTTTTTTTTTTCAAAAATCAAACTTATACAGGCTGATTCTTTTAGGGCCCACATTAGAAACTTTTTAACTTCTAATATAGCTAGAGCTTTAAAATTTTGTGTACGATCTAAATCGACCATTCTGAATTCAATTAAATTATTTTCAAAATAGCTGTACTTCCGGGCGCCAACTTTGAAATTTTAAATAGTAACCCCACATTTTTATTGCATTTTTGAATTCACCTTCTCAAACTGACTTAGTTGTTGGTACTTATCTGTCATAGTTTTTGACATTTGTCAATTTTTTTGTTAAAATTTTCACTTGCAGGAGTGTATTTAAAATGTGACAGCCCTTCAACCCTTTGCGATAAGTGAATATTTTTTTTTGTATTCGATAACGGAAGTTTTGAAGAGCCTTCTAGAATTTTCAAAATTGTCATCTGTCAAAATTCAAGGGTAGTGTGATTTTTTCAAAATGGTTATCAAAAAACGGCTATAACTCAGTTTTTTCAAATGGAACGACACTATTTTCTTAACGGCATTTGAAAGAACATCGACATTTATGGTGACTTTTATGTGCATTTCCTATGCCTATCTTGTACAGTTTTTGAAAAAAATCACAAAAAACGAATTTTACTTTGTAATTTTCATCGTTAATCAAGTAGGTCTTGTAAAATGGTCAACAGTTGTCAAACTTCAACATTTTATTTAGTTTTTAGATGGTTCATAATCGAATAAGCAGTAAAACAATAATATTTAATTATGGTTTATTATAACTTAGTGAATTATGTTAAGTAACTCAGTCAGTATGCCATCGAATTTTGAACTTCTTGAATGAAAATGGTAGACAAATCAAACATTTCTTTTAATTAATAGCACAACTTTATCGCATTTTTTGAAAGTTTACTCGATTAAAAATGAAAATAATGATCTAAAATTCAGTTTTTTGCGATTATTTCAAAAACTGTAAGAGATAGATATAGAAGATGTTGATAAAAGTCTCCATAAAAATCGATGTTCTTGTGATTGCCATTGAAAAAACAAGGTCATTCCATTTGAAAAAACTGGATTATAATTATTTCTTGATCATCATTTTCAAAAGATCATAGTAGCCTTGCAATTTGACAGTTCAAAATTCTGAAGATTTTAAAAGATCCTTCAAACCTTTGGTTATCAAATGCAAAAAGAATTATTCACTTACTGTAAAGGGTTCAAGAGTTGTGATATTTTAAATAAACCCCGGTAAATGAAAATTTGCAAAAAAAAATTGTCATACGTCAAAAACTATGACAGATAAGTACTAACAACTAGGGTATATTTTAGTCAGTTTCAAAAGGCGAATTCAAAAATGTAATAAAAATAGGTGGTTACTATTTAAAATTTCAAAGTTGGCGCCAATTTCTCCACGTTCCGAAAGTTTTGAAAATAATTTAGTTGAATTCAGAATGGTCGATTTGGATCGTATACTAAATTTTAAAGTACTATCTATACTACAAGTTAAAAAGTTTCTAATGTAGGCCCTAAAAGAATCAGCCTGTATAAAAAATTCCCTTGTTTAGATAGATTGGGTGGAATACCTTGGTCAAGTGTTCCACAAATCGGGCGTCAAAATCACCCCTCAGATCAAACTGTACCACCAAGACATTGAACGCATTTACGGAACTTTGAATCTAGTCAAACAAACCGACCCCAAAGTCCTCAAAAATTTTGCCTTGTTGCGTGTTTTCCTTTTCCAAGCACCTGACAGTGATTCCGCCACACGTCAAGCCTTCGAAGAATATTACAAAGCAAAAAACAACCAATTGTACCCCAGATGGGAGTACTGTACAAGAAAAATCCTCGATGTTGTTGATACAGCTAGTTTGAGTTATGCAGTGACTTATGCCTACCTCCAGACTCACTTCAACACCCAGAAATTGGTCCAGGTTTCAGAAATGATCCAAAATATTCGAACAGTTTTTGACCAAACGTTAAACGACTCTGATTGGATGGATGAAGAAGCACGTGACCAAGCTTTGAAAAAAGCCGCCAACATGTTGGTACTACTTGGATTCCCTGATTTTGCCCAAGACAAAGACACACTTGATCAATTTTACGCAAAGTTTCGGATTTGTAAACGAGATAATTACGGAAACGCTCGAATGATTCGTGCTTTTAAGCAGGCTTACCAATTCACACAGTTGGGGAAACTTGACCGTTCATTGTAAGTAGTACCAATTTTGTAAATAACACTAGGACTCATTTTTGAAGTTGGGGTAAATCAACTTTTGACGCAAATGCGTATTACAACCGTCCAAACAACAAAATTGGTAATGTTTTTTTATTTCATCAGTTGGTACTAAATACAAATTGTAGTGGTACCAATCTCAATGCTAAACCCAGTGTTTTACCATGGTGATAACCCAATTTTGGACTATAGCCGTCTTGGTAGTATAATTGGGCACGAAATCACCCATGGTTTCGATGTCAATGGTAAAAACTACGACCCAGATGGTACTTCATCCACGTGGTGGTCCCAACAAACAATGGATGCGTTTAATGAACGAACTAAGTGTTTTAAGGAACAGTACAGCCAATATTACGTCCCTGAGATAGGACTTTATGTAAGTTGGTACCACCAAAGGAACCAATGCAATTTTTTTCCAGGTGAATGGTTCCTACTGTATTAATGAAAATTTGGCCGACAATGGGGGCATAAGACAAACTTACAAGGCCTTTAAGACCTTGGCAAAAGCCCAAGACCTTAAATCAAATGGTAACTACACCTTGGACCAACTGTTCTTCATTGGTTATGGAACTGTGAGTCACTTGGTGGTACTTCAAGTCGTAATTGTTTTTCCAGATGTGGTGCAGTGACGAATCAAATTACGCCTTATCAGTGATTGTTAATACAGTTAATGGTTATCCACCAAAGAGATACCGGGTTATTGGTAGTTTAGCAAATATGGAAGAATTTTCGGAAGCTTTTAACTGTCCAGTTGGTAGTACCATGAACCCGGAAGAAAAATGCCACTTGTGGTAAATAATAAAATGTTTGCTTTGATTGTGGTTTTATTGCAACGTCCTTATATTCAACAAAAACATCTTTTTCTGATTTACTTCCTGTTTTATTTTTTTTACTGTTTGCTCTCTTTTTGTATTCAAATTCTCAAGGCCAACTGAGCCTCCTATTATTTGTCTAAAATATATCCTCTTCTGCTTTATTTAAAATATCTCCTGAGCTATCTCTATTTCATGTCTAAACTCTACTTTTCTTTCTTAATTTGTTTTCTATATTCCTTATTATTATTTTGTGTTCTTGCTAATTCATTCAGAAGTTTTCCAGCTCCAAACTATTTAAACTAAAGCTAAACCTTTGTTTAGAATATCTTCTGATCTATCTCTATGTTATGTCTAAATTTTCTTTTTCTTTCCTAATTTGTTTCCTATATTCCTTTTTATTTTTCTGCGTTCTTGCTGATTCATTCAGAAGTTTTCCAACTCCACACTTTTTAAACTAGAGCTAAACCTTTCTTTAAAATATCTTCTGATCTGTTTCTATTTCATGTCGAAATTTTCTTTTTCTTTCTTAATTTGTTTTCTATATTTTTTATAATTTTTTTGTGTTCTTGCTAATTCATTCAGAAGTTTTCCAGCTCCAAACTATTGAAACTAAGACTAAACCTTTATTTAGAATATCTTCTGATCTATCTCTACTTCATGTCTAAATGTTCTTTTTCTTTCTTAATTTGTTTTCTATATTCCTTATTATTTTTTGTGTTCTTGCTAATTCATTCAGAAGTTTTCCAGCTCCAAACTATTTAAACTAAAGCTAAACCTTCCTTTAAAATATCTTCTGATCTATCTCTATTTCATGTCTAAATTTTCTTTTTCTTTCCTAATTTATTTTCTATATTCCTCATTATTTTTCTGTGTTCTTGCTGATTCATTCAGAAGTTTTCCAGCTCCAAACTATTTAAACTAAAGCTAAACCTTTGTTTAGAATATCTTCTGATCTATCTCTATGTCATGTCTAAATTTTCTTTTTCTTTCCTAATTTGTTTCCTATATTCCTTTTTATTTTTCTGCGTTCTTGCTGATTCATTCAGAAATTTTCCAACTCCACGCTTTTTAAACTAGAGCTAAACCTTTCTTTAAAATATCTTCTGATCTGTTTCTATTTCATGTCGAAATTTTCTTTTTCTTTCTTAATTTGTTTTCTATATTTTTTATAATTTTTTTGTGTTCTTGCTGATTCATTCAGAAGTTTTCCAGCTCCAAACTATTTAAACTAAAGCTAAACCTTTCTTTAGAATATCTTCTGATCTATCTCTATTTCATGTCTAAATTTTCTTTTTCTTTTCTAACTTGTTTTCTATATTCCTTATTATTTTTTGTGTTCTTGCTGATTCATTCAGAAGTTTTCCACCTCCAAACTATTTAAACTAAAGCTAAACCTTTCTTTGGAATATCTTCTGATCTATCTCTATTTTATGTCTAAATTTTCTTTTTCTTTCTTAATTTGTTTTCTATATTCCTTATTATTTTTCTGTGTTCTTGCTGATTCATTCAGAAGTTTTCCAGCTCCAAACTATTTAAACTAAAGCTAAACCTTTCTTTGGAATATCTTCTGATCTATCTCTATTTCATGTCTAAATTTTCTTTTTCTTTCTTAATTTGTTTTCTATATTCCTTATTATTTTTCTGTGTTCTTGCTGATTCATTCAGAAGTTTTCCAGCTCCAAACTATTTAAACTAAAGCTAAACCTTTCTTTAGAATATCTTCTGATTTATCTCTATTTCATGTCTAAATTTTCTTTTTCTTTCCTAATTTGTTTTCTATATTCCTTATTATTTTTTGTGTTCTTGCTGATTCATTCAGAATTTTTCCAGCTCCAAACTATTCCTCTATCTATGACTGTGTTTTTAACTGTGTTCTTATTGCAACACCACGTTTCGTCAAAATTCCAACAAAACATCTTTGATTAGGATTTGGAATATGATTAGATCACGGAAACGATAAGAGGATTTTAAATCAATCAATCAAGCATTTAGTCACCCCATAATAAACGTGTGTGAAAACATAAATTGTAACTTTATTGTTGGTTTAACGCAATAAAGATAAAAAATTCGGTTGAAGTTCAAGGACTCTTGACACAAATCACAACAGCGCTGTCTTTGAACTTTTTTATCAGGAAGATCTACAAGTTTCCGCAATTTTTTAATCAAATACAATGGGAATATTAAAAGAGAAATCGTGTAAAAGATGCTGAAATCATACAAATGAAATTGTAATCACCAAGAAATTTATCTTATCGAGAAGACTTATGCACTTATTCGAAAACAAAACCTAGTAGTGCTAGTGCTACCGAAGTGATGAACACGATAAAACTCATAATAGGTCTTATGACCCTACTCACTGTCAATGGACTTGGTAAAACCCAATCATTCAAAAAAAAACACTTATCAGGGTTATTTCATAGAATGGAGCTATCTAGACTTGAAGGTGAACCCTTGTGATGACTTCTATCAATTTGCATGTGGGAATTTCAAAAACGTAAAACCCAAACCTGAAACTGACCCCCTTCTTGATCTGTTCACAACGACTGAAAATGCAATGGTTCAGATTGGAAAAGGTTTGTCCCTATTCTGCGTTTGTAAAACTTTACGTTTGAAATTCTAGAAATATTGTCCAATCCGATACGAAAACACGATTCTCGAGCTTTGAATTTAGCAAAAACTGCGTATAAATCATGCGTGCAAATCTCCCAAGTCGATTCTCTACCATACTACCAGAAGCCTGAAACTTTGATTGTGAAAGAATTCGGAATGCCATTGGTTGACAATCGCCCTCTAACGCAACTCAATTGGACCCAAATCGGGGAGATTTCCAGCCGGTTTGGCATCCAACAAATGTTCTCCTTCCTTGTGAAAAACTTCAATCCGGACGATTACGCCTTGATTGTAGGTTTTTCCGTTGGAATAATTGTAACTAAATATTGTTCAGATGCTTCCAGATAGTTTCGACGAACCCAAAATGATCAGACCACAACTTGTCAAAACGCACGACCAAGTGTTACAAGAGTCGTTCAAAAATTTGGCAAAACGCCAGAGCAAGTTTTTGGGGGAAGATCCCTTAAATAGACTGATTCTAGACATTGCTAGATATCTAGTAACCGACAGACATGACTTTGAGATAGTTAGAGAGTTGGAGAAAATCCAAAATTTTGCAAGACAACTGTTTACAGGAGGAGTAAGTTAGGCAAATGCCCAGAGCTTGTAACCATGATTGTTTCCAGACCGTTGATGGTAATATAACAAAACCAGAGGATATCCTAACTTTGGGGCAACTCCAAAACTGGACTGACACCCAATTTGGTGATTCTGTTACAGTTGGTAGAGCCAAACTTTTTGATTATAGTCAAAAAAAATTACTTTTAGATTAACTGGGTCGATTATTTCCAAGCACAGTTCAAGCGATCTGGCCTTAACATAACCGAAGACTTTGTTGTGTATTTAATGGATCCGGCTTCAGTTTACGGTATTTTGAACCTTACAAGACACACTGATCCCAACACTGTCCAAAACTTCCTCCTTCTGCGAACTTTCCTGCACATGGCACCAGAAAGTGACCAAGTGATTCGTAACGCCTTTGAGACGTATTACAAAGCTTTGGGGTTGAAATTCTATGACAGGTAGCAACATAACCACGGTTGGTCTGTTTGAAAAAAAAGTCCAAGTTTTTCAACAAAAAGATTGATTTCAGTTAAAATGAATGGGAGAAAACAAAAAAGTTTTTATAGAACGAAAACAGTTTGGAAATGTGTCCGATTATTAAATTTCGCAGAGTGAATTCTTGTAATGTTTAAATTTTTGCTGGTTGCAGTTTTCTAAACTAAGTGGATGTTCTACGATCAGTTTGCCTCTGTTATCAAATAAGTTTTGTTTTAATAACAATTTAAACATCAATTTTGAAAAAGCTAATGAACAATTTAAGAAAGATTTTTTCAACTCACAATAAGCAAAAAAAATTCATGCAGTATTTTATCATGTACGTATCACAATTGTATGAATATGTGAATTCAGGTTTAGAACAAGTTTGTAAATCTGTACATGCCAATTTAAGAAAAAAATTTAGGAAAAGTGTAAGTTAGCCGGAACAAATCCAGATTTTTTTCACAAATTCTTATAAAATGTTGTTAAATTTGAAAATAGCCACATATGTAAAATATTAGTGCTAAGAAAATTTGGCAAAATTTTTGAGATTTGGTTCGAAAAATTTTCAACAATTCTGACCGAATTAATTTCGTTGGACTCTGGATAAAAATTTGGTAGACCTCTCAGAACAAAAAATTAAAAAAGAAAAAGTGTTAGTGTTCTTGCTAATTCATTCTGATGTTTTCCAGCTCCAATCTATTTAAACTAAAGCTAAACCTTCCTTTAGAATATCTTCTGATCTATCTCTATTTCATGTCTAAATTCTCTTTTTCTTTCTTAATTTGTTTTCTATATTCCTTATTATTTTTTGTGTTCTTGCTGATTCATTCAGAAGTTTTTCAGCTCCAAACTATTTAAACTAAAGCTAAACAAAAAAGTTTTTAATAGAACGAAAACAGTTTGGAAATGGGTCCGATTATTAAATTTCGCAGAGTGAATACTTGTAATGTTCAAATTTTTGCTGGTTGCAGTTTTCTAAACTAAGTAGATGTTCTACGATCAGTTTGCCTCTGTTATCAAATAAGTTTTGTTCTAATAACAATTTAAACATCAATTTTGAAAAAGCTAATGAACAATTTAAGAAAGATTTTTTTCAACTCACAATAAGCAAAAAAAAATTCATGCAGTATTTTATCATGTACGTATCACAATTGTATGAATATGTGAATTCAGGTTTAGAACAACTTTGTAAATCTGTACATGCCAATTTGAGAAAAAGGTTTAGGAAAAGTATAAATTAGGCGAAACAAATCCAGATTTTTTTCACCAAAATGTTGTTAAATTTGAAAATAGCCACATATGTAAAATATTAGTACTAAGAAAATTTGGCAAAATTTTTGAGATTTGGTTCGAAAAATTTTCAACAATTCTGACCGAATTAATTTCGTTGGACAATTTGGTAGACCTCTCAGAACAAAAAATTAAAAAAGAAAAAGTGAAGGTTTGTTGATTATCGAAAATTCATAAATGAATGTTTCGTCTACTGTGATATTTATGCAGACAAAAATTAAAAATTGTAAAGCTCTCTGAAAAACTTGAATTTTTTTATTGAAGCACAAAACTAAAAATTTGACAAATTATCAAAGAATAATTTTTCTAATACAAGTTGAGACAAGCACTTTACATACCTGATATAGCAGTTACTTTTTAAAAGCTTTTATTTAAGTCACAATGTTGTCTGTCTGTCGGTTATTTTTTCGGAGCCAAATTTGAAAGGGTTCCCGTTGTCCCACTGAATTGAAATTTTGCATACTTACTTAATCTGCGTGACAATGCAATCCTATGTAGTTAAATACCCCCGAAAGGGGTTAAATGGGGTTTTGAAGTTTTAGGTTATGTTTACAAAGGGGTTCTCAATTTGTAAATTTGAGAGGGTTCCTGTAGTAGCAATGAAATGAAATTAAACATGCTTACGTAATCTGCCTGACAATGCAATTCTATATAGTTAATTACCCCCTAAAGGTGTTAAATAGGGTTTTAAAATTGTAGGTTATGTTTACAAAGGAGTTCTAAATTTTTACATACCGTATATACCGACATAGACGGTATGTCGGTCATTTGGACGTCACGGTAGATGCACAGTATAATAACAATAAATGCAATAAATAAAGACTTAAAAACAAAAAATAAAAATATATAAAAAATGTTTTTAAAAGATGCACTAAAAAGTAAAAAATAATGTATTTCAATCACAGGAGAGTATTTTTTCTTACAGGTTAAAATTATAAAATTTATAAAAGCTTTAGGAGTTGTCAACTGAACAAAGTAATTCTATAATGCCTTAGTTTTATTTTTTTCCTGAAAGAGGCCTGAAAAATAAACTTTTTTAAAGAAACCTGATTTTTCAGTAACTTTGAAATAAGTACAGTTTAAATGTTGAGTAGATTTTTCATTCACTTTACGAAAATTTATATTTTGTCGATTTAACTTAATTCAACCTAACATGAGATCGAAAATATACTCAATTAGAGCAAGCTGTGCCTGTAGCCATATTTAAGCCGTTTATTTACACTTTAGCCACATTTTAGCCGTTTATTTACGGCCGCACTTCTGAAGTTATGTTGTCTTAAGTTGGTTTTACACAGCATATGATGTGGCTAAAGTTACACTTCACTTTCAAGGCTTGCTCTAATTGAGCTTATTTTCGATCTCATGTTAAAACATCAATTTTTTTCAAAAAAGATCGATGAAATATTTTTTTTATATCCTGGTATAATTAAAAACAAAGTAGACCTAGACATTTTTTTCAAACATAAGACATCTTCAGACCAACCGTATAACTATAAAAACCCCAACTCTGATGTATGATTTTTCAGGCCTGAATATTGTACAAGAAAAATTATCGATGTTATTGATTCGGCAAGTCTCAGTTTTGCGGTAACGCACGATTACGTCAGTCACCACTTTAATAACAATAAATTACGTAACGTAAGACATTGCTACCAACTTAACACGAACAACAATTATAATTCCAGGCTGTGAAACTGATTCACGAAATCAAAAACGTGTTTAATGAACGTTTGAAAGCAAACGATTGGGTTAGTGACGAGGAACGAAACGCCCTCATTGCGAAATTGAACAACATTGAAATTTTCCTGGGATTCCCCGAATTTGTCCAAAACACGAATAAATTGGATTCGTTCTACGAAAACGTCCGAATTTGCGAATGGGACAATTACGGGAATTCACAAAGGATTCGCTCCTTCAAGCTGGCTTATGCCTTCGCTGAATTTAACAATCATAAATTGTGCGGCTACCAACTGTCGAAAAATTACTGTTACCAAAGATTTGTTTCAGATGGGAGATGTCGCCGTTTAAAGTGAACGCATATGCACAAAGAGCCAGCAATAGAATAAGTTAGTTAGAAAAAATTGTGGCCAAAAATTTTGCGGCTCCTGGCGAACCGTTCGTTCTTGGACACAATTTTTTGAAATGCCTCACATTACAATTTCTCACTTTTGCAGTGATGCCACTTTCAATGCTACATGAGACGTTCTACAAAGGTGATAGTCTTACTTATGACTACAGCAGGTTTGGGAGTATTCTAGGACATGAGCTGCTCCACCATTTTGATTCAACTGGGATTCACTACAATTTGAATCATTCACTTTCAAATGCCACCACTCAGATTTTTAATACGAAAAAGCAGTGTCTTGTTGACCAGTTCAATGGCTATTATGTGCCGGAAATTGGACGTAATGTAAATGGTGAAGCAACTTTGAATGAAAACATGGCGGATAATGGCGGACTGAGACTTGCCTTCCATGCTTGGAAAAAAATCCTTGGGGACAAGTCTCCAAAAATTGCAGAGCAGTTGTTTTTTTTGGATTTTGCTCAAGTAATTGTCAGTCTGGTTGTGGGCGTTTTTTAATGTTTGTTTCAGTCGTGGTGTAGTCAGGAATCGGTTGAGTATTTGAGGGATCTTGTCGAAAATAACGACCATTCTCCTAGTCGGTACAGAGTTTTGGGAATTGTGAGTAATTTGGAGGAGTTTTCCAAGGCTTTTGATTGTCCGGTGGGGAGTGGAATGAACCCCGAAAATAAGTGCACTGTTTGGTGATTTATAATAAAGTGTATTGTTTTGGATAACAATTAAATAAATTATGTAATGTTTAGTATTGTGAGTTTTTTTTACTCAAATATCGACCCAGACTCATTCCTATTCTGTCTATTATTATGTCTTTAAATGTATTTTGTTTTTTTTTTCCTTGATTCTTTTGTCGATTTCTTCGAAATATCTTCTCTCAGTATACAAATTTTTCCCAGATCCAAATAATTCTTTCCCAATTTTTTTTCTGATTCTGTTCATTTCTTTTCTTTATTATTTTCTCATTTTCTTGCAGTTATTTTGCTGATTTTTCCCAGATCCAAATGACTACTATATTTCCTGTCTAAAATTTGTCTTTATCTTTCCTATTTTCTTCAAAATATCTTCTTCTGATTCTAAGTCTTCATGTTTTTCCGTTGATTTTTTTGTCAATTTCTTCGAAATATTCAATGTTCTCTATTTTGTATCAAGAATTTTTCACCCATCTTCTCTAAACTATCTTTTTTTCTGACTCTCTGTATTCCTATATTACTGTCCCATTTTTCTTTTCCTTATTTTCTTGCTCATTCTCTGTTATATTTTAAATTCTATTTTAACTTATTCCTTTTTGCTTCTGATTTCTACGCGATATCGTCTTCTGTTTTCTCTTCGTATACCTACTGGTTTTTTCCAGATCTAAATGACTACTTTATTTCCTGTCTAAACTTTGTCTTTATCTTTTCTAATTATTTCTTCTGATTCTTTGTCTTCTTATTTTTCTGTTACAATTTTTTCTTCTTGCTATCTTCATTTTCCACCTACGTTCTCTCTTTGTATCCAGACTTTCCTCTAATTGATTTTTTTTTTCAAAAAATTACTTGTTCTAATTTTTTTAATTCTTTGACGGTTTCTTCCTTTTATGTTGAATTTACTTCAACTCAATGTTATTTTCTTTGATTCTCATTTAGATTTCTTCAAAATGTCTTCTAGTTTGTTTTTTGGAGAAAATTCTTCCTCCAATTTTCTGTCTGTTTTCCCCAATCTTTTTTCATTTCCTTGCTGATTTATTTTGTTACATGTTTAATTTTTTCTTTGATTATTTTGTCGACTTCTTTGAAATATCCTATGTTCTCTTTTTAGTATTGAGATGTTTCTTACAAGATTAAGAATCCACACACTTCTTTTCTAAAATATTTCTTTTCCTTGCTGATTTCCTTTCTTTGTATTCTGTTAGTATGCAGATTTGTCCAAGATCCAAATAATTCGTCCATGTCTTTTTCCTTTTTTTTTTCTTCTAACTTTCTGCATTCCTATATATTTCTATCCCAATTTTTCTTTATTATTTTCTCATTTTCTTGGTGAACATTTTGCTATATTGTTTATTCTATTCTAATTATTTTTTGATGCTTATGATTTCTTCGAGATGACTTCTTGTTTTCCCAGATCTAAATAACTACTTTATTTCCTGTCTAAAATTTGTCTTTATCTCCCCTATTTTCTTAAAAATTTCTTCTTCTGATTCTCTGTCTTCAATTTTTCTGTTGATTTTTTCCTTGATTATTTTATCGATTTCTTCAAAATATTCTTTTTCTGACTCTCTGTATTCCTACATTTCTATCCCATTTTTCTTTTTCTTATTTTCTTGCTGATTCGTCATATCTTCCACCAACCCTGTTATATTTTAAATTCTATTTTAACTTATTCCTTTTTGATTCCTGATTTCTATGAGATATCTTCTTCTGTTTTCTGGTTTTTCCCAGATTTCCTGTCTAAACTTTGTCTTTATCTTTTCTAATTTCTTCTTCTGATTCTTTGTCTTCTTATTTTTCTGTTACAGTTTTTCCTTCTTGCTATCTTCATTGCTATCTTCATTTTCTTGCTGACTCGTTTTAGAACCAGACTTTCCTCTAATTGATTTTTTTTTTCAAAAAATTACTTGTTCTATTTTTTTTAATTCTTTGACGGTTTCTTCCTGATTAATTTTGTTGAATTTACTTCAACTCAATGTTATTTTCTTTGATTCTCACTTAGATTTCTTCAAAATGTCTTCTAGTTTGTTTTTTGGAGAAAATTCTTCCTCCAATTTTCTGTCTGTTTCCTCAAAGTTTTTTCATTTCATTGCTGATTTATTTTGTTACATGTTTAATTTTATTTGGATTTTTTCCTTGATTGTTTCCACACACTTCTTTTCTAAAATATTTCTTTTCCTTGCTGATTGTCCAAGATCCAAATAATTCGTCCATTTCTTTTTCCTTTTCTTTTCTTCTAACTTTCTGCATTCCTATATATTTCTATCCCAATTTTTCTTTATTATTTTCTCATTTTCTTGGTGATTCGTTCTGTCATAAATACCTCCATTCTCTCATTTCTTGCTGAACATTTTGCTATATTTTTTATTCTATTCTAATTATTTCTTGATGCTTATGATTTCTCCGAGATGTCTTCTTGTTAAGTAACTTCTCCATTTCCTGTCTAAACTATGTCTTTATCTTTCCTAATTCTTTGTATCAGTTTTTCTTTCTGCGTTCCTCTATTTGATTTTTTTCAAAAATACTTATTCTGATTCTTTATTTCTCCTCAACAATTTTTCGTATTATTCTATTCTGGCTTTTTGTAAATTCTTTATCAGTTTCTTCCTGATTTATTTTGTTATATGTACTTCAACTCAATGTTATTTTCTTTGATTTTCACTTAGATTTCATCAAAATGTCTTCTAGTTTGTTTTTTGGAAAAATTCTTCCTCCAATTTTGTCTGTTTCCCTCAATATTTTTTCATTTCTTTCCTGATTTATTTTGTTATATTTATCTTCTATTTCTTTTTAGATTTTTCTCTGATCGTTCTTTTGATTTCTCGGATATATCCTTCTTTGCTCTATCTTACGTTTTGTATAAACTACTTCTTCATTTATATATTTTTTTTAATCTTCCCCGATTTTTTTTTCTCATACAACTATCCTGCTTTGTTCCTCAGAATTTTAACGTTCACTTCTTCCTCTAAATTTGTGGCAGAATATTTTACCATTTAATTGCTGAATTATTTTGTTGAATAATTATTCCTTTATGCTATTTTGATTTCTTCGAAATATCTTCTTCTTCGTGTACATATTTTTTTCAGATCTCATTTCCTGTCTACACCTTTTTCTTTCTACTTTATTCAAAATTTATTCTCTATATTTTCTGTTTTTTTTTTTCTCTTCAAAGTTTCTTCCTAATTGCCTAATTGTTTGTTGATTAATCCTGTCAAAGTGTATTAACCCGAATAAAAATGAAACAAATTAAATCTCTCGTCTTGTGCGTTAACACAAACGAGTTTCTTCAAGTAATTCAAGTACCTAAAAGACGCTTAAAAAATTGGATCAACCTTCTCTTCAGACAAAAAAACGCAATAAATTTTTACAGACGATAATAAAGTTATAAATGCTCTTTGAACTAAATAAAATTCAGTATAAAATGCAACCTGATATTGACGTTACATACGCCCTAACCTGGGCCTTCTCAGCCCTTGCCCTTTTTTTCATAGTACAATACAACTGGAAAAGGCGATGGCTTTACTACCATGGGTCAAAAATAGACGGACCCTTCGGTTGGCCCATCATTGGAAGCGCCCATTACTTCATCGGGGGCCAAAAAGGTACAAACACCAAATACGATTCAACCTTCAACTTTCATTTACAGTATTTTACCAAAAAATGATCCAAGTGTTTGAAACCCGACCGTCTATTTTTAAATTCTGGTTAGGTAAGGATTTATTAGTGGTGACCTCAAAACCGGAAGATGTTGAAATTGTGCTAAATAACAACAGTTGTTTCGGGAAACCGAAATTTTACAATTTTGCTTTTAAATTGTTCAGGAATGGACTTTTGATAGCGCCTGGTTAGTATTTAATTAAACGCAACCAAATTTTAATTTTTTTTATTATTTAAGCGAGTATTTGGAGGGAACGCAGACGTGTTATTAACCCGACTTTTAACCCCAAAATTTTGAATTCGTTCATCGAAATTTTTGGCAAACATGGGAATAAATTAATTACTGTTCTTGAAGAAAGTTGTAGTGAGAGTGATATTTTTTTGAAATTGTTTAGATGCACTTTTGATATTGCATGTGAGACACTTGCTGATGTTGACAGTGAGTTAATTAAAGGTCAAGATGAATACCTTCAGACCGTAATAAGGTAAAAAAAACATTAAAAAAGAGTAACAAAAATTAGTAATAATTTTCAGAATGGAAGATATTTTAGCAATTCGGTCATTCAGTATTTGGCTGCACCCAGATTTCCTCTGGAAGCGTTCACTGTATGGAAAAGAAATGGAAAAAGCATCCGAAAAAGTGTTCACTTTCGTAAAACAAGTCAGTGATTGAGAAAAGTTTTAACAAAAAATCTTTTAACCAAATTTTAGATTTTGGACTTGAAAAACGCAAATTCGGTCAGTGACGATGAATTTTATAAGAAAAAACGTTTCCTGAATCATTTATTAACAACACAACTTGACGAACTCGCAATTGAGGAAGAAATCCAAACAATTCTGGTAACAGGAAGCGAAACAACAGCTATCACAATTGGGATGGTTTTTATTATTTTGGGGATATATCCAGACATCCAGGTAAAAAAAAATTAAATAAAACGAAACAAAAATCGAAATAATTGCAGGAAAAAGTTAGGGCCGAACTCGAATTAATTTTGGGCCCCGACGACCGAGAAATAACCCTAGAAGACATAAACAAACTGGAATATTTAGAACGTGTGATTAAGGAAACACTGAGAGTGCTTCCAATCGTCCCACTCATCACTAGAACAGTGGAACAGGACGTGAAATTAGGGACTAAAACCATCCCAGCTGGTAGTTTTGTCCTGGTTCCCATTGCATCCATTGGTAAAAAATCCGAATTCTGGAAGGAACCGAAAAAATTCGAGCCTGATCGATTCTTGCCCGAAAATAATGCAAATCGACATCGCTGCTCCTTTATTCCGTTTAGTTACGGTCCCAGGAATTGCATCGGTTTGTAGAAAAATTAAACTCGTTTTATTTTAATTATTGGTGTTTCGTATTTAGGTTTCAAATACGGTATGATGTCGCTGAAGGTGCTTTTGGCCACAGTTATAAGAAAATTCACCTTCAAGCCGTCACAATATAAGAGAATTGGAGACGTTCGGTTGATTTATGGCATGGTTGCGAAACCGAAACACGGATTTAAAGTGAAATTAGAGAGGATAAGGACGTGAAAATGTACAATATATATTACAATAAAAATTTACCGTATTTTATTTTTTCTTATTTTTTTAACTCTTCTATTCTATTGTGTGTGTACAGTCGAACAAAGTGAAAATGACGCCTCAGTAAACCAGTCCCTCCTGTCGTAAATTATCCGATTGCAAACTAGATGTAGTATCAAGAAAAATTCTTTTAGAAGTCAGTTTACAAAAAGCCGAAATTTAATTCAATGTTAAACTAATTCGAAGCAATTTGACATTTATTTTATATTGACCATTGTCAAGTTAAAAAATATATTTTTTTAATGAAAAATTTAACAATCATGGAAAGTCAGCATTTTTTTTGTTTATCTTTATTCAGTAATGTGTGAAAATTATAATTTCCACACAATAGATTGACAAATCTGACAATCTAATTGTTTCGATGTCACGTTTGAGTTTTTACTGCACAGCGTAAATAAGTCTGAACTATTTAATAACAATTAGTTCTGATTAATTGTAATTTAAAAATTTCAGAAAATAAAAATACGTAAAATATTAATTTAATTAATTAATTTAAAATATTATTGTTCTATTAGCTGTTTCAAAACTGTAAAAACGCCAACGTCGCATTTACCGAATTATTTTTTTAAATAAGATTGATAAAATTGTAAAATAGTTATCAGTGATTAGATTTCACATTGAAAGTATAAATTACATTAGCTATTATTTTTCTGAAGTGCATGAATAATTTATAACAGCTAATTTTGAGAGAAAATGCGACGTTGGCGTTTTTATAGTTTTGAAACAGCTAATACATAACATCAAGTTTAAAATAAAGAATTATATTAATTAATTTTATTAAAAAAAATAATTTTAATGCATAATTTTCTTTAAGAAAAGGTGTGTTGAATTTTTCATTAAAAATCCCAACATTTTTATTTGATTAACTTGACGTTTGCAGGCGTCATTTTCACTTTGTTCGACTATACTTCTTACTTTAAAAATGGGAATGCTTCGAATTATTTAGAATTTTTCATATTGTGTTGAATTACTGGAATTTTGGGGATTACCGAAATTTCTTTGGAATTATTACTAAAATTATTTTTGGGATAATTAATTAGACAATGATGATGTAGCTTCATTTTAAAAACGTACAAAATAAAACGACGATTTTTGCACCTGATTGCTAAAATATTTTGATTTTTGTTACCTTATTTTTTCTTAAAGACAACCAAAATTGTTTGGAAAACGACATTTTTTTATTTTTATTTTTAAACAATACATACGTTGTTTTTATCACGTAATATATTTCAAAACGTTGCAGCTAAAAAGAATTAACTTATGTAAACAAATTTTAATGATTTAAGTTAGAAATTTTGTAAAAGTTAAACCACAAGACAAATCTACTGTTAAAATTATTAAATTATTACTAAATTATTAAAATAAAAAAGAGAACATTATAGTATGTCTGCTTATAGAAACTGCTACTGTTTTTGTTTTGTTACTTATTTTGTGACTAAAATTGAAGAATTGTGTTTATTTCATTTATATTTGTTTAATAAAAAACTTTGAAAATCATTATTTGGAATTTTTCAAATTGTGTTAAATTACTGGAATTTCTTGAATTGTTTGAGGATTATCGAAATTTCTTTGGAATTATTACTAAAATTATTTTTGGGATAATTAACTACACATTGATGATATAGCTTCATTTTAAAAACGTACAAAATAAAACAACGATTTTTGCACCTGTTTGCTAAAAAAACTTGATTTTTATTACCTTATTCTTTCTTAAAAACAACCAAAATTGCTTGGAAAACGACATTTTTTTACAATACATACGTTGTTTGTCTGCTTATAGAAACTGCTACTGTTTTTTTTTTGTTACTTATTTTGTGACTAAAATTGAAGAATTGTGTTTATTTCCTTTTTATTTGTTTAATAAAAAACTTTAAAAAATTTCTTTGTTATTTAATTGTTTTTCCTTGCTGATTCATTTCGATATATCTTTAGTTCTAGTTTAATTTATTTCTCCTTTTTTTCCCAATTTTTTCCTCTATCTTCTGTGTAAATTTTGTGTTTTTCTGTCTTAATTTCTTCTTCTTCTGATTCTTTGTCTTTATTTCTATTCCAATTTTTCCTTAGCGTTTTCTCATTTTCTTGCTGATTCTTTCTGTTTTATCTTCCTCCGTTCTCTGTTTGTATCAATAATTTTTCCAAAGTTTTTCAAAATGGCTCTTTCATTCTTTTTTTACAAATTCTAGCCATGTCCTGATTTTTTTTTCATTTTTCCTCATTCTCTTCCTGTTTTATTTTGTTACACTTGAACTCTATTTATTTTTCCCAAATCCAAATGACTTTACAATTTTCTGCCTAAACACTGTTTTTATTTCCTGAATTTCTTCAAAATAAAAAATAAAAATAAAAAAACATGGAACCATTAAATTATATAAAAACAAATCTGCTGCAAATAAGAAAGAGCATTTTATTGTGTCTGCTTCAGACACTAACTAAAAGATTGCTAACTAGTTTTTTGTTACCAATTTTATGACAATAATTAAAGAATTGTGTTTATTTTCTTTTTATTTATAAAATAAAAAACTCAAAAAAATTTTTGTTATTTAATTATTTTTTAATTGCTGATTCACTTCGTTAGGTATATCTTTAATTCTAGTTTAATTTATTTCTAATTTTTTTCCCAGATCTAAATAACTTCTTTATTTCTATTTGTGTTTTTCTGTCATAATTACTTCTCCTAATTCTTTCTCTTCCTACATTTCTATTACGACTTTTCCTTATTATTTTCTTATTTTCTTGCTGATTGTTTCTGTTATTCTTCCTCCGTTCCCCTTGGTATCGATACTTTTCCAAAGTTTTTCTAAATGGCTTATTCTGATTCTCTCTTTATCTTCCAAATTCTAGACCTGTTCTGAATTTTTCTTCATCTTTCTCATTCTCTTTCTGTTTTATTTTGTTACTTAGATTATTTCTCTTTATTCTTCCTTTGGGTTTTTCCAAAATATTATATTTTACAATTTCCCGCCTGAACACTGATTTTATTTCCTTAATTCAAAAATTAAAAATGAGGAAAATGAGAAAATATAGAGCAATTAAATCATATAAAAACAAATCTGCCTCAAAAAAAGAGCACTTGATTGTGTCTGCTTCAGGCACTAACCAAAAGACTGCGAATTGCTTTTTTATTCTCAAATAATCACCAAATATTTACAAAAATGAAGTTAATTTTGTAGTTGTTACAGAAAATTTCGCAAAAAATAATCTTATCGTTTCCGATCAATCCGAGTTATCAGATTTTGAGGAAATAATTCAAATATGCGGCAGTTCCCAGATAAAAACAAGTTCTCTCAAGTAATTCAAGTACCGAATGAACTAGGTCAACCACCTTCTCTCAATTATTCAACAATCATCACAACTTTTGAACAACTCCAATTGCAATCCTTGAAAAGTAAAAGCCCCAAATTCAAGTTTCGAAAATTTTTACAGACGATTTTAAATTATAAAGCACTTTGGGCTGATTGTACCATTCGTATACAATGAAACGTGAATATATTGACATCACCTGTGCCCTAACTTGGGTTTTTTCAGCCCTTGCCCTACTTTTCGTAATCAAATACAATTGGAGCAGGCGATGGTTGTACTATTATGGGTCGAAAATAAACGGACCCTTTGCCTGGCCCATCATTGGAAGTGCCCATCACTTCGTGGGAGGCCAGAAAGGTACAGAAAACACTCCAAAACACCATAAAACCCCCAATTTCAGTGTTTTACAAAAACATGATCAAATTGTTCGAGACACAACCGTCAATTTTCAAATTCTGGTTGGGTAAGGATTTGATTGTTGTAACTTCAAGACCTGAAGACGTTGAAACTGTTTTGAGTAATTGTTTCGGGAAACCGAAATTTTACGATTATTCGTACAAACTGTTCAGGGACGGGCTTTTAATAGCACCAGGTCAGTACTCACAAAAATTGCCCACTTTCTGACTAACTGCTTCAGCAAGAATTTGGAAAGATCGGAGGAAAATTATTAACCCGACTTTTAATCCCAGAATTTTGAATTCGTTTGTGGACATTTTTAATAAACATGCCAACCGGTTAGTGAACGTTTTTGGGGAAGGTTGTGGTAAAGAATCGTTTGATGTTTTCTTGAAACTGTTTAGGTGCACTTTGGATATTGCCTGTGGTAAGTCTTAGTCCAGTTTTTTTTTTTCTACAAAAATTGTGACAAAAATTGTATTTAGAAACCCTTGCTGATGTTGACAGTGATTTGATCAAAGGTCAGGACGCTTATTTACAAAAAGCAATAAGGTAGGCAAATATTATTTAGAAAACAAATTGTGATTTTTTTTTTCAAGAATGGAGGATGTCTTAGCAATTCGTTCGTTCAGTGTTTGGCTGCATCCAGACATTGTTTGGAACAATTCCTCATTTGGGAAAGAAGTAGCAAAAGCATCTCCGGAAGTATTCGGTTTTATTAAACAAGTAAGTTAATTATTTAGCACTTTGAATAAAATAACAGTCAATTTCAGATCATAGGCTTGAAGAAATTAAATCCAGTCCCTGCTGTTAATGAAGAATTTACGATAGGTTTGACTCGATTTAATCCAATTTTTTGAATGTTAATTATTACTAATTGTAGAGGACGAATTTTGTAAGAAAAAACGATTTGTTAACCATTTGTTAAATGCAAGTGAGACAAATCCACAATTTGACGAATTAGCTGTTGAGGAGGAAACCCAAACTATTCTTATCACTGGTAGCGAAACTACAGCTATCACAATTGGAATGGTTTTGATAATTTTAGGCATATACCCAGCAATTCAGGTAGCTAAACAAACATTTATTACTTTCAATGCTTTTCTTATGGGCACTTAAAAATTTTCTTACTTCTTTAATAATAATGCTAGAAGTGTAGGAACATTACATTAAAAAAGTAAAAAGTGCTACAACTCGTTCGGGATCAATTTAAATTTTTTTATTTCTCATTTATTATTGGTAGATTTGAAAAATTAAAATCAGCCATATTTAGTCTCTTATCTCCAAAACTACGAATCGTAAGGCAAAAATGAACACAGATTTGGAATCCTCAAACTATTTTACGTCAAGTAGGCATATTTTTAACATCAATTTTTGATTATTGAAATTTTGAGATTTTTTTTATTGGTAGGTAGGTAAGTATAAATTTTGACCAAGTTGTTTTATTCGTATTATTTGCACAATTTTGACTCAATTGCCACAAAATTTTGTTCAGAAACAAATAATTAGCTGTTAAAGAGGGCTACGTGTCGATTTAGTTCAATTTATATTTATTTGAGTTTTTTAATTTTTTTTGTTGACTGGAAAAATTAAAATCAACAATATTTCGTCAATTATCTCCAAAACTACGAATCGTAGGACAAAAATGAAAACAGATTTGGAATCCTCAGACAATTTTACGTCAAGTAGGCATATTTTTAACATCAATTTTTAATTATTATTGTGATTTAGAATTTTTTTTATTAATAGGTGGGTAAGCAAAAATTTTGACCAAGTTGTTTTATTCGTATTATTTGCACAATTTTGACTCGATTGTCACAAAATTTTGTTCAGAAACAAATAATTAACTACTTAAAAGGGCTACGTGTCGATTTAGTTCAATTTATAATTACTATATTTTTTTAAATTTTTTTGTTGATTGGAAAAATTAATATCAACCATATTTCGTCAATTATCTCCAAAACTACGAATCGTTAGGCAAAAATGAAAACAGATTTGGAATCCTCAGACAATTTTACGTCAACTAGGCATATTTTTAACATCAATTTTTAATTATTGTGCTTTAGAGAATTTTTTTATTGGTAAGTGGGTAAGCAAAAATTTTGACCAAGTTGTTTTATTCGTATTATTTGCACAATTTTGACTCAACTGCCACAAAATTGTGTTCAGAAACAAATAATTAACTGCTAAAGAAGGCTACGTTTCGTTTTAGTTCAATTTATATTTATTTGATTTAAAAAAAATGTTTTTTTTGTTGACTGGAAAAATTAAAATCAACAATATTTCATCTATTATCTGCAAAACTACGAATTGTAGGACAAAAATAAAGACATATTTGGAATCCTCAGACAATTTTACGTCAAATAGGCATATCTTTAACATAAATTTTTGGTTATTGTAATTTTGAGAATTTTTTTTATTGGTAGATAGTATGCAAAAATTTTGACCAAGTTGTTTTATTCGTATTAATTGCACAATTTTGACTCGATTGTCACAAAATTTAGTTCAAAAACAAATAATTAACTGCTTAAGAGAACTACGTGTCGTTGTAGTTCAAATTGTGATTATTATATTTTTTTTTATTTTTTTGTTGATTGAAAAAATTAAAATCAACCATATTTCGTCAATTATCTCCAAAACTACGAATCGTAGGACAAAAATGAAAACAGATTTAGAATCCTCAGACAATTCTACATCAAGTAAGCATACTTTTAACGCCAATTTTTAATTATTGTGATTTAGAGAATTTTTTTATTGGTAGGTGGGCAAGCAAAAATTTTGACCAGTTGTTTTAGTCGTATTATTTGCACAATTTTGACTCAATTGCCACAAAGTGGTGTACAGAAACATATAATAAACAGCTAAAACGGACTACGAGTCGTTTTAGATCAATTTCATTTTCTTGTATTTTTTGTAATTTTTCAAAAAAAAAAAAAATTGTAGGAAAAAATTATGGACGAACTCGAACTGGTTTTGGGAACCGATGACAGAGCGATAACTCTAGAAGACATAAACAAAATGGAATATCTGGAACGTGTGATTAAAGAAACTTTGAGAGTCCTTCCAATCGTACCAATAATTTTACGTTCAGTGGACGAAGACATAAAATTAGGTATAAAAACCCAAACTTCACCCAAACAAATCACAAAAAAATAAAACTGGTTACAGATCCTTACATAATCCCAGCTGGTAGTTTCGTCCTGGTCCCAATCGGGCACATTGGAAAAAAACCTGAATTTTGGAAGGAAGCAAACAAATTCGATCCTGACCGATTTTTACCTGAAAATAACTCGAATCGACATCGTTGTACTTTCATTCCGTTTAGTTACGGAGCTCGAAATTGTGTGGGTTCGTGGATTCAAACAAAAACTGTTCAATTTAAAGCTAATTCTGATTTCTTCAAGGTTTTAAATACGGTATGATGTCAATGAAGGTGCTTTTAGCCGCAATTTTGAGGAAATACACCGTCAGACCTGCACAGTATAAAAGTTTGGAGGAGATTGAGCTCATTTTCGGAATGGTAACGAAACCGAAGCACGGTTTTAAAATAAAACTGGAGAAGAAGATACAAGCAACAATTTAATTGTATAATTAAGATTAAGAAAATAAAGAAATTCAAAGTAAAATAACTTGTTTATTGTTCACTAACAACACTACATTCAAACAGTAATCTATATACAGGGTGATTCACATAACTTTAACTTTAAATGCAACCCATTATACACTGGAGGTTAAATTACACCTAAATTGGCCAAAACAAAAACGCCAGAGACTGCAATAAGAACCTAATTTTGTAAAGTTTGCAAGGAATATCCAAATCACAAACAAATTTATAATTATTGGTGTTTTTGAATCAAATTATAATTGAGTAGTGTATTACTGGTTGCATTTAAAATTCGTCAGGGTCGTAAAGTTATGTGAATCACCCTATATATAAAATTGCTTGGCCTGACTGAGCAATCAACGCACAGCCTAGACGGCTAAGGATAGAAACTTGAAATTTTTAAAATAGATAGCTTTTGTAACGTAGGGGTGTACTAAGAAAGGATTTTTCGAAAATCACCCCCTAAGAGGGTTAAATAGGGTGTTAAAATTTGAATCAAAATCCGTCATTTTTTAAGTTATATCTTTGAAAATTAGTATTTGGGCTTTCGGTTAAAAATAAAGAAAGACGTGTTTCAGGATTTTTGGAAAATCAACCCCTAAAGGGGTTGAATGGAAATTGAATTTAGAATTAGAGTTTAGAAAATCTGTCATTTTTAAAGTTACATTCAACTTACATCCTTGAAAATTAGTATTTGGGCTTTTGGTTAAAAATGAAGAAACACGTGTTTCCGGATTTTCGAAAAATCAACCCCTAAGAGGGTTAAATGGCGTAATAAAATTTGTATAAATATTCGTAACTTTTGAATTTACATTAATTGAAGCTAGTATTTGGGCTTTCAGTGAAAAGTGAAGAAACACGTGTTTTAGTTGGAAATACCAACCCCAAGGGGGTTGAACACGGGTTAGAATTTGTATAAAAATCCGTAATTTTTAATTTGTATCCATGCAAATAGTACTTGAGCTTTCGGTTAGATGAAAAACGTGTGTTTAAGATCATTTGGAATTTCCACCCCTAAGGGGGTTAAATATAAAGATCTGTAATTTTTGAACTTATATTTATAAAAATTGGTATTTGGGCATTCGGTAAAAAATAAAGAAACAGGTATTTTATTATTTTTAAAAATTCCACACCCAAAGAGGGTTAAACATAAAAAATCGTCATTTTTGAAGCTATATTAACGAAAAATGGTATTTGATCTTTCGGTTAAAAATGAAAAAAGACGTGTTTCTGGATTTTGAAAGTTCCACCCCCAAGAGGGTTGAATATAAAAATATTTCATTTTCGAAGTTATAACCAAGAGAATTGGTATTTGGGCATTCGTCTAAATATAAAAAACGCGTGTTTCAGGTTTGTTGAAAACTCCACTCCAAGGGGGTTAAACAAAAAATCCTTCATTGTTGAAGTTATACATATAAAAAATTCTTTATTGTTGAAGTTATCAATTGATATCTTAGACATTCGGTTAAAAAGGAAGAGGCGTATATTTCAAGATTTTTATTAGAAATTCCACCCCCAAAAGAGTTCAACGCAAAACTCCTGCATTTTTGAAGTCATATCCAAAAAAATTGGCATTTGGACTTCCGGTTAAAAATAAAGAAAATGTGTTTCAGGATTTTTGAAATTACATCCACAAGAGGGATAAAATGAGTTGAGAACAAGCAAAATTTTAAAGTTTTAAAGTTCACAATAAAATTTTGTGTTTCTACTTTTTCTTATACTAAGTTTTGCATTGTTTTTTTGTGTTTCAAAGTGGTTGTGGACATGCGTGCGAAGCCGTGGCCAACTGCTAGTATTAGATATAGGTTTTGTAAATATTTTTTTCGTCAAACTTATTCATTAAAAAAAATTCAAGTCATAGATTTGACAGGTGTAAAAATTAGTTTTCCATCTTAACAGTTATTGCAACTTGTTCAAAAAAAAAATGACCTCTTCATTCAAAGATAGGTATTGATTAAGCCTTTGCTACCTAACAACTATTCCATGTAGTACAGACACAAATTAAAGGCGTTCTTATCATAAACATTATGTATAAACAGATATATACAATGTCATTTCAACTATTCAACATAAAACCCACAAGTGAAAATACAGCACGAGAAAAATGATTTGCGAAAATCCCTTCTTGTGGCTACTTTTGACTTTAATTTCCCTCCTCGTGTTAAGAAACATATGGAAAAAACGTCGGCTTTATTACTACAGCTCGAAAATAAACGGCCCTTTTTCCTGGCCCATCATTGGAAGCGCCCATCACTTCCTCGGCGGCCAAAAAGGTACAAACCCACCAAAAATAACACTTATTTACTAACTTCTAGTATTTTTAAAACAACTCAATCAATATTTGGAAACCCAACCGGAAATATTTAAGTTTTGGATGGGCCAACATTTAATAGTGGTGACGTCAAGACCGGACGATGTCGAAATTATCGTAAATAAAGTTTTCGGAAAAGGGCCAATATTTGAATTTGGAAAAAAATACCTCAGAGACGGGCTTCTAGGAGCCGCAGGTTTGTAACCATTTTATGAGATTCTGACTGTTTCGTTTAGCCCCTATTTGGAAGGAGCGAAGGAAAATGCTTAATCCAGCATTTAATACGAAAATTTTAAACACATTTATGGGCACTTTTGGACGACATGCCAGTAAGTTAGTGGAGGAGCTTGAAGAGTTTTGTGGAAAGGAATCGTGTGATCTTCTTTTTAAACTGTTGGGGTGTAGTTTAGATACAGCGTGTGGTAAACAAACATAATCGAGTGATTTCCTCCAAATTGAACGAAAATGTTTTAGAAACTTTAACAGATGTTGACAGCACTGTACTCCAAGGAACAGACAATTATTTACAAAATTTGGTTAGGTAAAGTATAGTAAAGTTGTTGTGGAGGAGAAAAATTATTTAGTGTTTTTAGAGCAGAGGAAATTGTGTCGACTCGTATTTTGAGTTGTTGGTATCACATCGATTTGGTTTGGAAAATGTCGCCTCTCAGTCAAGAAATGGATAAACTGTGTGAAGAATCATTTGCTTTCGTAAAACAAGTAAATCTATATACAGGGTGATTCATATAACGTTACGACCCTAACGAACTTTAAATTCAACCCATTATACACTGGAGGTTGAATTATGCCTAAATTGGGCAAAACAAAAACGCCAGATGCAGTCTCTGCATCTAATTTTGTAAGGTTTACAAGGAATATCTAAATCACAAACAAATTTATAATTATTAGTGCTTTTGAATCAAATTATAATTGAGTAGTGTATTACTGGTTGCATTTAAAATTCGTCAGGGTCGTAAAGTTATGTGAATCACCCTGTATACAAAATTGCTTGGCTTGACTGACAAATCAACGCACAGCCTAGACGGCTAATAAGGATAGAAACTTGAAATTTTTGCAGTAGATAGCTTTTGTAACGTAGGGGTGTACTAAGAAAGGATTTTTGGAAAATCACCCCCTAAGAGAGTTAAATAGGGTGTTAAAATTTGAATAAAAATCCGTCATTTTTTAAGTTATATCTTTGAAAATTAGTATTTGGGCTTTCGGTTAAAAATAAATAAAGACGTGTTTCAGGATTTTTGGAAAATCAACCCCTAAAGGGGTTAAATGGAGAGTTGAATTTAGAATTAGAGTTTAGAAAATCTCATTTTTAAAGTTACATTGAACTTACATCCTTGAAAATTAGTATTTGGGCTTTTAGTTAAAAATGAAGAAACACGTGTTTCCGGATATTTGAAAAATCAACCCCTAAGAGGGTTAAATAGCGTAATCAAATTTGTATAAAAATTCCTACCTTTTGAATTTACATTAATTGAAGCTGGTATTTGGGCTTTCAATGAAAAGTGAAGAAACACGTGTTTTAGTTGGAAATACCAACCCCAAAGGGGGTTGAACACGGGTTAGAATTTGTATAAAAATCCGTAATTTTTAATTTGTATCCATGCAAATGGTCCTTGAGCTTTCGGTTAAAGATGAAAAACGTGTGTTTAAGAACATTTAGAATTTCCACCCCTAAGGGGGTTAAATATAAAAATCCGTAATTTTTGAACTTATATTTATAAAAATTGGTATTTGGGCATTTGGTGAAAAATAAAGAAACAGGTATTTTATTATTTTTAGAAATTCCACCCCCAAAGAGGGTTAAACATAAAAAATCGTCATTTTTGAGGCTATATTAATAAAAAATGGTATTTGATCTTTCGGTTAAAAATGAAAAAAGACGTGTTTCTGGATTTTTAAAGTGCCACCCCCAAGAGGGTTGAATATAAAATATGTCATTTTCGAAGTTATAACCAAGAGAATTGGTATTTGGGCATTCGTCTAAATATAAAAAACGCGTGTTTCAGGTTTGTTGAAAACTCCACTCCAAGAGGGTTAAACAAAAAATCCTTCATTGTTGAAGTTATACATATAAAAAAAAATTTATCGTTGAAGTTATCAATTGATATCTTAGACATTCGGTTAAAAAGGAAGAGACGTATATTTCAGGATTTTTAGAAATTCCACCCCCAAAAGAGTTCAACGCAAAACTCCTGCATTTTTGAAATCATATCCAAGAAAATTGGCATTTGGACTTCCGGTTAAAAATAAAGAAAATGTGTTTCAGGATCTTACATTACATCCACAAAAGGGTTAAACAGGGAATGAGTTAAAAACAAGCAAAATTTACTCGGGTTCGCATTGGGTCACGGTTTTAAAGTTCACAATAAAATTTTGTGTTTCTACTTTTTGTTATACTAAGTTTTGCTGTGTTTCAAAGTGGTTATGTGTACCTATAAATAGAAACTAGCTAAATAACTCACAAAATTTCAGGTTATTGAATTACGAAAAACAAACCGGAGCCAAAACAAGACCACAGGTTTGCTTCATTACGAAACGAAACAGTAGAAGTTCTGTTTGTTTCTAGATAGTCCTATCAAAGAAAAAGTCTTTATAAATCATCTACTGAACCTAAGTGAAACAGACGCAAAAATCAACAATACGGTCATAGAAGAGGAAGTTCATAATATTCTGGTCACGAGTAACGAAACTACAGCTTTTGGGGCTGGAACGGTTTTAATAGTTTTGGGAATATTGCCAGAAATACAGGTAATTCTGAATCCACTTACAGGCAATAAATAAGAATATTCAAGGGTAAAGTAACGGAAGAACTTGAATCGGTTTTTGGTGATGATGACAGACAACCAACTCTGGAAGATATCAACAAGTTGGAGTACTTAGAACGGGTCATTAAAGAGACTTTAAGATTATTTCCTATAGTACCAATGTTTGTAAGACTGGCTGACCAGGACATAAAATTGGGTATAAAACCTACAAATAGTTACAGCACTTTCAAATTGTTTTCAGACTCTTACACGATCCCTGCTGGGAGTACAATTCTGATCCCAATTTTTCATCTAAACAAAAAACCTGAACTGTGGAAAGAACCAAAAAAATTCGATCCTGATCGATTTTTACCACAAAATAACTCCAAGCGTCATCGTTGTACCTTTATCCCGTTTAGTTCTGGGCCCAGAAATTGTTTAGGTTGGTTATACCATGAGACCGAAAATATTCTGAAATAGAGCAAGCTGTGGCTGCGAACTTTATTTTTGCACTTTTGGGGTGGCTAAAGTTACTAGCTCTAATTCAGTATATTTTCGATCTCATGTTATAACTTCAGCTTGTTTTTGATTACATTTTGACTATTATTTTTAGGGCTAAAATACGCAATGATGTCAATCAAAGTTGTGTTATCGACAATTTTACGCAATTATACGATTAAACCAACTGTTTATAAAAAGTTGGAAGACATCGAAATGATTTTTGGTGGGGCGGACAAACCAAGTTTGGGGTTCAAAATCAAGCTGGAGAAAAAAATCTAATTTTAGTAGCTGTGGAACAATACAATTCTTTATTCTTGTACTTTTTCTTTTTTTATTAAAAACTTTTATTTAACTTGCTTTGTTGTCTGTTTGTCTGTTTCATGTTTTCGGACCAAATTTGAAAGGGTTCCTGTTGTCCCAATGAATTGAAATTTTGCATACTTACTTAATTACAAATTACAAATAAGTTTTCGATGTGTATATACATACCGTAACTTACACCAAGATAAACGGTATGTGGGTCATTGGGAAATATATTAATACCTAATCATTTTCATTACGTTCCGTTACAAACAATTGTCGTTTTTTTTTAAATTCATTTATCTTGGACGATAGACACAGAACAAAGGTTAGGATGTGCTTTCAAATGCTGTTTTTTATCATACCACTAAACAAGTTTGCACAAATCAGCAAAAACTAAATCACTAAACATTAAAAAGCCATAAATAAAAATAAAAAAAAATATTTTTTAAAATTTTTTAAAAAATTATATTTTTCTATCCGAGGAGAATATTTTTGCTTAGAAATTAGGATTTTAAAATTTATAAAAACTCTGGGAACGGACATAAGTCATAACAATACGGCATTACGAAATTACTTTCTTGAATTGAGCACTGTTCCCAAAGCTTTTATAAATTTTAAAATCCTAATTTGTAAGCAACAATATTCTCCTCTGATAGAAAAATATTATTTTTTACTTTTTAATAAAAGCTTTTTTCTAAAAAATCTTTTTTTTTTTTATTTTTTAAATAAAGGCAAACTCGCATTTTATATTCCATCGCCTATTATGATTTTCTGAAAATTTCGAATTACAAATGGCATTAAATCGACTTTTTCAAATGCAACACTCTATATTTTATTACATCATCGTATGGCATTTTTTATGATGTAGGGTTTGTGGAATCTACTTTATAAAAGTTGAGATTTTTGTAAACTAAAAAATATTTCTTTAACAAAAAAAACTTGAGTAGGCCGCTGTCGTAAAATTAAATATTTCCAAGTTCCATACCATTCTGAATAGAAATAAATAAAAAAATACAACCTAAAATATAGCAAGTAAATTATAATCTATTCATTTTGATTCAGAATAAACACTGGTTCTAGAAATAAATGTATTAATTCAATCGTTAACTTTTACTACGTTTCTTTATCGGTTTTGGGACATTCTATAAATAAAATCAGATTTTTCTAATTTAAACTGTGGACATAAAAATGTTCTTCTCTGATAGAAAAACGGCCGCACTTTTGAGGTTATGTTGCCTTAAGCTGGTTTTACACAGCAGAAGATGTGGTTAAAGTTACACTTCACTTTCAAGGCTTGCTCTAATTGAGTACATTTTCGATCTCATGGTACATCATCCAAACAATCTTTTTTTAAACATTTTGTATATTTTTTTATTATAATTTAACTGATCGTCAGTGTAGGGAATGATTAGAAAAGGCATTTGACAAAAAAAACTCATCTCCGAACACTGAATAATAAAGCTAAATGTTAGCAGATTCTATTTTTAAAAGCTTTTATTTAACTCACAATGTTGTCTGTCTGTCGGTTATTTTTTCGGAGCCAAATTTGAAAGGGTTCCTGTTGTCCCACTGAATTGAAATTTTGCATACTTACTTAATCTGCGTGACAATGCAATACTATGTAGTTAAATACCCCCTAAAGGTGTTAAATGGGGTTTTAAAATTTTAGGTTATGTTCACAAAGGGGTACTCGATTTGTACATTCCGTAACTTATACCGACATAGACGGTATGTTGGTCATTTGGACTGTGATTGAAATACATTATTTTTTACTTTGTAGTGCATCTTTTAAATAAAAGCTTTCTTTAAAAAAAGATTTTTTTATATATTTTATTCTTTCTGAATTGTAATGAAATAAAATATGGATTGTTAATGATTTTATCCACAGCCAGTCTATTTGAAGGTCATAATATTGCTACTAGGGGACGTCTTATGATATCAATAAAACCTATATAGATCTTATGAAAAAATTGTAAGACCCGTAACAAAATTAAACTATATTTTCTACATTTACCGTTATATTAAAAAGAGAAAATATGGTCGGTTTTTTCTTTATTCGATGCCAGACTTACTGTAAACGCAGCCGGAACTAATGAAAAATTCCGATTTTAAAAATTAATTTGATAAACGTCACTTCAAATTTGAAAAATAATTTGAAAATGTTGATTTAGTCTAATTGTCTAGCTGTGAATAAAACGTTGTATTGAATACGGGTTTTACATGTATTTTATCAGCTTAATTAAACCTTTGCGCGTATAAATCACATTGTAAGACCCTAATACAATAAATAACTATTAAAAAAAATGTCTAACAAATAAAGAACTATTCCATGTAACACAAACACAAATTAAACATGTTCTTATCCTAAACACTGTTTTTTTTCCGAAAGGACATTAGCAGATAAAAATCAAATAAAAGGACAATTTCAACATAAAATTTCTAACTTCAAGTGTAAAAATGATTGGTGAAAATTCCAATGTCGCATCCGCTCTCCTTTGGCTATTCTTTACTTTAATTTCGTTTTTGTTGATAAACATCTGGAATAAACGCCGTCTTTATTATTACGCCTCGAAAATAGATGGACCTATAGGGTGGCCTATTATTGGAAGCGCACTGGACATCCTGGGCGGCCAAGAAGGTAAAAAAAAACATAAAAATTGCATTAAAGAACGCCTAATTCTAGAATTTTTTAAAAAAATGACCCATTTGCTTGAAACACAACCGGAATTATTTAAAGTCTGGTTGGGCCAACATTTACTAGTCGTGACCTCAAGACCGGAGGATGTTGAAGTTGTTGTAAATAAGTTCTTTGAGAAGGGACCAATTTTTGAAATTTCGAAACAACTCCTTGGAAATGGTCTTCTAAGAGCCCCTGGTTGGTATCAATTAAGAGTTCAATGTTTTAAACCTTTCATTTAGCCCCCATTTGGAAGGACCGAAGGAAAATGCTTAATCCAACATTCAACCCAAAAATTTTAAACACATTTATGGGCACTTTTGGACGACATGCCAGTAAGTTAGTGGAGGAGCTTGAAGAGTGTTGTGGGAAAGACTGTGATGTTGCTTCTAAACTGACAAGGTGTACTTTAAATACAGCATGTGGTAAGCATATTCCCACCTATTAAGATTTAAATTTCGATAATCGATACATTAAAATTATCGATAAACATCGATATATCGAAATATCGATATATCGATACTTATCGAAATATCGAAAATTAGCAAAATATCGATATATTAAATTGAATCATCAATATTTATCGATATATCGATAAAAATATGGGTATTTATACAGGCTGTTTTGTCTAAACCCCACATTAGAAGTATTGGGAGTTCTAATAATGATAATCATCTGAAAATTTGTGTACAACCATAATCTTTTAGGTCCTGCTCAATGAAAATATTTTAAAGATAGCAGCACTTCCGGTTATACCGGAAGTCGCTATCAACTTCCTTATTTTAAATGGAATGCTATATTTTTTAATGCGTTTTTGAATTACTAGAGTTATTTTAAGGTAGTTTTCATAAGCTGTTCCTATACCTAAATTTAGCCGTTTACGAAATATTTATGGTTTTTAAATTTTTTTTGGATTTGCACCTTCCAGTTCAAAAATCGATAACTCTGCGATTTTTAAAAATTTGGAAATATTTTTGAGCTCATTTGAAAGAGCAAGCCTAGATCTTTCCTTTGGTGTTTTCAAATTTCTAAAAAATAATAACACACTCCAAATTTTTAAAATTAAGTTTGCAAAACTTTAAGCACCCATAACTCATTTTTTTCAAATGAAATGACAAAAGTTTTATTTCACTAGATGGTAGAGAATTTAATTCTGCTTCGATCTGTGTTAACATTCCCTATACTTATGTTTAATAGTTTTCAAGTTACAATAACTTTTTGTTGGGATTGAGAAATTCATTAGCCCTAGGCGTTTTCTCATAGGTTGCCATTGAAACGAATGAAAAAAGGTGAGAAATTAAAGTTTTTCAAACCAACACCCAATGAATTTATTTTGTTTTCACACTGTGATAACACAATTTTGAACAGAGTTTGTCGTTTAAGTTTAATCAGAAATGTTTTTATAGCAAACTATGCAAAAATAGATGTGGTTAGTAAGAAATTTCCTACAATAACAAAAAAACCAACATAACTTGAAAATGATCACAGATAGGTATAGGGAATGCTAATACAGATCGATGCAGAAAAAAATTCTCCTCCATCTAGTAGAATAAAAATTGGGACATCCCATTTGAAAAAATTAAGTTTTGGGTACTTGAAGTTGTCCAAACTTAACCTTAAAATTTTTGGGTTTATTAACATCAATTCCAATTTTGATCACACTGAACAACAGATATAGGCTTTCTCTTTCAATTCCCCAAACATGATTTCGAAATCTCTAAAACTAAGCGAGTTACCGATTTTTTAAGGGACAGGTGCAAATTCAAAAATTTTCAAAAATCCTAAATATCTCGAAAACGGTTAAACTTGGGTATAGGGAAAGCTGATAAAAACTCCCTTAAAATAACTCAACTAATCCAAAAACGCAGTGAAAAACATAGCTTTCCATTTAAAATAAGAAAGTAAATAGCGACTTCCGGTATAACGGGAAGTGCTGCCATCTTGAAAATATTTTCATTGATCATAACTCAACGGATTATGGCTGAGTACCTACTCTCAGATAAATATCTTTATTAGAACTTTCAATACTTCTAATGTGGGGTTTAGACGGAAAACCCTGTATATTTTTTTTAGAATATTATCTACTTTTTACCTTTTAGTTCAAAAACAAATGACTATTCCAACACAATTTTTCTATTAAAAGAATAGATGTTAATTTAAAAACAACAATCGACGTGTTTGGTCGTTCTTTACAAAAAATTGCACAATTAATTTATGATTTTAGCTTCTAACTAAACTAAAACGATATTATCGAAATTTTTCGGAATATCGATAAATATTGATAATTATCGATATTTATCGGTATATCGATAATTATCGATATATCGATATTTTTTGATAATTATATCGATCAACGATATATCGATATATCGGTAAAAATTCCCAGCCCTATTCCCAACAACTTGTTCAAAATCAGACGAAACTATT
Source organism: Tribolium freemani (assembly GCA_939628115.1). Taxonomy (NCBI): domain Eukaryota; kingdom Metazoa; phylum Arthropoda; class Insecta; order Coleoptera; family Tenebrionidae; genus Tribolium; species Tribolium freemani. The sequence continues at coordinate 1,006,069 of OW626788.1, read as the reverse complement.
TTAGAAAATCTTGCGGATGTGGACAGTAGTTTGCTCAATGGACAGGACAACTATTTACGAAAAATCGATAGGTAATAAATTTGATATGAGGCGGAAAAGTATTGTAGTGTTTTCAGAGTGGAGGACCTTTGGGCCATTCGTTGTTTTACATTTTGGTTCCATGTTGATTTATTTTGGAAAATGTCATCACTAAGTCAAGAAATGGATCAAGCATGTGAGGAAGCCTTTGCTTTCGTTAAACAGGTAATTGCTTGAATAAAAAAGTGGATCAAACATAATCCAACATTTCAGATTATCGAATTAAAAAAACAGAAACGAGACAACAGTACTGATGGTTTGAGAATTTTTTAGGCACTAAAGCAATTTGCAATTTTACATTTGTAGACAATCCGATCAAAGAAAAACTATTTATAAATCACCTCCTAAATGCGAGTAAAACTGATGCGAAAATTGACGATGTGGCAATAGAGGAGGAAATTCAAAATATTCTGGTTGCCAGTAGCGAAACTACAGCTCTTGGAGTTGGAATGGTTTTAATAGTCTTGGGAATATTTCCAGAAATACAGGTACAAACTGAAATATGCTTGGGCAAGTGAAATAGTAACATTTAAGACGAAAATTGCGAATGAACTTGGATCAATTTTTGGCCGTGATGGAAGGGAGCCAACTTTAGAAGACATCAACAAAATGGAATACTTGGAACGCGTCATTAAAGAAACTTTAAGACTGTTTCCAGTACTGCCAGTAATTCTGCGATCCCCTGACCAGGACATAAAATTGGGTACAAAACTCCACTTAAAAACACTCAAACAATTTTTTTTCCAGAGCCTTATACGATCCCTGCTGGGTGTACCGTTGCCATTCCGATTTTTCACCTTAATAAAAGAGCAGATTTGTGGACAAATCCCAACAAATTTGATCCAGATCGCTTTTTACGCGAGAATAATTCCAAGCGACATCGTTGTACTTTTATTCCTTTTAGTTATGGGCCTAGAAATTGCATTGGTTGGCACAATAATAATTAAACTCTTTAGTAATAATTAAATTTAATTCGCAGGCCTGAAATATGGTATGATGTCAATGAAGGTGTTGTTATCGACTATTTTACGAAATTATACGATTAAACCATCGGTTTATGAAAAGCTGGACGATATCGAAATGATTTTTGGTGTGCTGAACAAGCCAAGTTTAGGCTTCAAAGTCATGTTGGAGAAAAAATAAAAGCTTTGAACATAAATGTATGATTTTTATTTTACAAAAATACTAAATCCTACTGACTGCGCCAATTAAGTTTTTAATAAAGGATGTGGCAGTAAATTACTGAAAAGATTGAAACATTGAAACATCGGGAAGAAATTAATTTATTAAATTTATTACATCACATTTGGTCTCGAGTTATAACTCAAGCTTTTAAAAAACAACATATTTTAAAAATTAATATACTCAGGTATATTTTTTCAAGACTAGAAGAATATAGATAGCACCATAGAATAATAAAAAAATGTTTGTGAAACAAAACGGAAATGCAATTTGTAATTTCATGGTTAGATAACTTTACACAAATTATAAATTAATTTTGATAATATAACATTAATAACCAAGCACTAGCTTTTTAGGCAGCCTTTGACTTATTTGAGAAAAATCATTGAAAAATTGGAGATATTTTTTGTAATATTCGTATACAAGAACCATACAAAGTTTTTCCAACCTCCTTTATTTAAATCACTTTTAGGATCAGTCAGGTCAGGTCAGGTCAGAACATATGAATATTACGAAAAGAAAGTATATTTTATTTTAATTAATTAATTAATTTTAATTAATTATTTTAATTAAAAAAAAGTTGGAACTTTATTGAAAACAATTAAAGGTCGTAATCAGGAAAATTTTAAAAAGGTTGAACATTTCAAAAATTCAACAACAAAAATTAAAAAATTCCGTTTTACAAATATTTCCTAATTAATTTTATAATATTAGCCATTACGTAATAGTTACCGGATGAACAAGAACAAATACATTAAGAATTAGTCTATAGAAAGCAAATAAAAATAATCAAAATCCCACTAATGGCAATAAGTTGTCGAACAAAAATTTTACCACATCAAAATTTAATTACCTACAATAAAACAATGCCAAAACCATATAAAAAGCCCAAACTGTTCCCGCTTCAGTAGAAATCGTCACAAAATGTTCGACCTTACGTCTCTTTTCTTGACTTTGATTCTAGCTTTCATTATAAAATATAACTGGAACAGGCGATGGCTTTACTATTATGGGTCAAAATTGGACGGACCTTTTGGTTGGCCCATCTTTGGAAGCGCCCATTATCTCATGGGAGGTCATAAAGGTAGACAAACAGTTAAAAAACCTAAATTGCATCTTGTTTTTCAGTTTTCTATAAAAACGTGGCTATGCTCTTAAAATCTTCAGAAGTTGCAAAAATCTGGATAGGTCCCACTTTAGTAGTAGCCATTACAAAACCAGAATATGTCGAAATTGTGCTAAATAAATGTTTGGAAAAACCGAAATTTTATGAGTTTGGTAAACAGATAGTCGGAACTGGGATTCTAACAGCACCAAGTCACCACAGCGATTAAAATGTTATTTCAACTTAACATTTTTGTCTTGTAGTTGATATTTGGAAGAGCAGACGGAAAATGATTAATCCAACCTTTAATCCAAACATTTTAAACTCGTTTGTTGAAATTTTCGGACGACATGCGTTTCATTTAGCAAATGCACTTGAGGAAAACTGTAAAAATGACTCTTTTGATATCTTACCGAAATTATTCAGATGCACTTTTGATACCGCTTGTGGTAAGCAATATCCAATCTAAGTAATGAATTAATTAATTGATTTAGAAACGCTTGGTGATGTTGACAGTACTTTACTCCATGGTCGAGAAGAGATTTTCCAAAATTTAACAAAGTAATTATTTAATTAACTAATTTCTAGCTACTGCTGTTTTTTAGGGCAGAAGATCTTCTAACGACTCGTGTATTTTCCGTTTGGTTGCATCCTGATTTCTTCTGGAATATGACTTCGCTTTGTAGAAAATTGGATAAAGCGAGTAAATCAATCATTTCAATTGCAAAACAAGTAATCCCCAATTTTATAAAAAAAAAATAATAATCTTGAATTTCCAGGTAATACAATTAAAAAAATCAAGTGACATAATGATTCAAGGTATGAGAACTTTCTACAAACTTATACCTACTGTCAAGTGTTGTCTTTTATTTCAGACAATATTTACAAAGAAAAACGTTTTGTAAATCATTTGTTAAAATTGAGTGAAATAAATGCGAAACTCGACCAAACAGCTTTAGAGGATGAAATCCGAACGATTTTGCTTACTGGTAGCGAAACCACAGCTCTTACAGCTGGATTCACCTTAATTATTTTAGGAATATACCCAGAAATACAGGTAAAAATTGAAAAACTAAATCTGTGTAACAATAAAGGTATTATTTTAAGGAAAAAGTTGGTAAAGAACTTGACTTCATCTTCGGCAAAGATGATAGGGTGCCAACTTTAGAAGACATTAACAAAATGGAGTACTTAGAACGGGTCATTAAGGAGACTTTAAGATTATTTTCAGCACTACCATTTATTTTACGAACAAATAACCAAGATATAAAGCTTGGTATAAAGCCACACTATTTTTTTATTTGATTAATAATTATATTATTCATAGATTCTAACACAATCCCTGCTGGAAGTTGCATACTGATACCAATATTTCACATTCACAAAAAACCGGAATATTGGAAAAATCCGAACGAATTCGATCCTGATCGATTTTTGCCTGAAAATAGTTCAAATCGACATCGGTGTGCTTTTATTCCGTTTAGTTCAGGGCCTAGAAATTGCATAGGTTTCTCTGCTAAAATGTTATTTCAAGTTCAATTTTGAATTTTCAGGCTTTAAATACGGCATGATGTCAGTGAAAATTTTATTGGCTACGATTTTAAGAAAGTACACAGTTACAGCAACTGAATATAAAAAACTAGAAGACATCGAAATGCTCCTTTATGTGGTGAACAAACCAATTTCAGGATGTAAAATTAAGTTGGAGAAAAAATAATTGGGGAGTGGCAAAGGGCTTGAAATTGTAATTTCAGATCACAAAATAAATGTTCTATTAAAAAAACATACTTACTTCAACTTTAAAGACGTTTGAAAAAAACATTAAGCAAAATTAAATAAAAAAAATATATAAAAAAAACACTTTTATTTAAAAGATGCACTAAAAAGTAAAAATAATGTATTTCAATCACAGGAGAATATTTTTTCTTTTTTTTCTTACAAGTAAAATTCTAAAATTTATAAAAGCTTTGGAAGTTGTCACTAATTCTGTAATGCCGTAGTTTTATAACTCCCAAAGCTTTTATAAATTTTAGAATTTTAACCTGTAAGAAAACATATTCTTCTGTGATTGAAATACATTATTTTTTACTTTTTAGTGCATCTTTTAAATAAAAGCTTTTTTTTAAACATTTTTTTATATATTTTTATTTTTTGCTTTTTAGTCTTTATTTATTGCATAGATTTATTGTTATTATTACTCTGTGCATCTACCGTGATACGGTATGTACAAATCGAGAACCCCTTTGTAAACATAACCTAAAATTTTAAAACCCCATTTAATACCTTTAGAGGGTATTTAACTACATAGGATTGCATTGTCACCCAGATTAAGTAAGTATGCAAAATTTCAATTCAGTGGGACAACGGGAACCCTTTCAAATTTGGCTCCGAAAAAATAACCGACAGACAGATAACATTGTGAGCTAAATAAAAGCTTTTAAAAATAGAATCTGCTAACATTTAGCATTGTTATTCAGCGTTCAGAGATGAGTTTTTTTTGTCAAATGCCTTTTCTAATTATTCCCTACACTGACGATCAGTTAAATTATAATAAAAAAATATACAAAATGTTTAAAAAAGATTGTTTGGATGATGTACTATGAGATCGAAAATGTACTTAATTAGAGCAAGCCTTGAAAGTGAAGTGTAACTTTAACCACATCTTATGCTGTGTAAAACCAGCTTAAGGCAACACAACCTCAAAAGTGCGGCCGTTTTTCTATTAGAAAAGAACATTTTTATGACCACAGTTTAAATTAGAAAAATCTGATTTTATTTACAGAATGTCCCAAAAACGATAAAGAAACGTAGTAAAAGTTAACGATTGAATTAATACATTTATTTCTAGAACCAGTGTTTATTCTGAATCAAAATGAATAGATTATAATTTACTTACTATATTTTAGGCTGTATTTTATATTTATTTCTATTCAGAATGGTATGGAACTTGGAAATATTTAATTTTACGACAGCGGCCTACTCAAGTTTTTTTTGTTAAAGAAATATTTTTTAGTTTGCAAAAATCTCAACTTTTATAAAGTAGATTCCACAAACCCTACATCACAAAAAAATGCCATACGATGATGTAATAAAATATAGTGTTGCATTTGAAAAAGTCGATTTAATGCCATTTGTAATTCGAAATTTTCAAAAAATCGTAATAGGCGATGGAATATAAAATGCGAGTTTGCCTTTATTTAAAAAATTAAAAAAAAAAATGTTTTTTTAGAAAAAAGCTTTTATTAAAAAGTAAAAAATAATATTTTTCTATCAGAGGAGAATATTGTTGCTTACAAATTAGGATTTTAATATTTATAAAAGCTTTGGGAACAGTGCTCAATTCAAGAAAGTAATTTCGTAATGCCGTATTGTTATGACTTATGTCCGTTCCCAGAGTTTTTATAAATTTTAAAATCCTAATTTCTAAGCAAAAATATTCTCCTCTGATAGAAAAATATAATTTTTTAAAAAATTTTAAAAAATATTTTTTTTTAATTTTTATTTATGGCTTTTTAGTGTTAAGTGATTTAGTTTTTGCTGATTTGTGCAAACTTGTTTAGTGGTATGATAAATAACAGCATTTGAAAGCACATCCTAACCTTTGTTCTGTGTCTATCGTCCAAGATAAATGAATTTAAAAAAAAACGACATTTGTTTGTAACGAAACGTAATGAAAATAATTAGGTATTAATATATTTCCCAATGACCCACATACCGTTTATCTTGGTATAAGTTACGGTATGTATACACACATCGAAAACTTATTTGTAAACATAACCTAAAACTTCAAAACCCCATTTAACCCCTTTAGGGGGGTATTTAACTACATAGGATTGTATTGTCACGCAAATTAAGTAAGTATGCCAAATTTCACTTCAGTGAGACAACAGGAACCCTTTCAAATTTGGCTCCGAAAAAATAGCAGACAGACAGACAACATTGTGACTTAAATAAAAGCTTTTAATTAAACCCTCCATTACTGAATGTTCAAAAGTATCTGCACTTCAAATCCTTTTTTTTTCGAATGAGGAAAACCAATCGTCATCATCAGTTAATAACATTTAATTAACTACAGTGTATGTTAATTTAGTGTTATTACTGTACTGGTCAAGTAATAAGTACCTTATTTCCTCTTAACTTGACGTAGGTCAATATTTATACGTATTGACGTGCATAAATTATTCTAATAATTGTTTATTCCCTTCATACAAAACTAACAATTATAATGGCAAAGGAAACATTTCGACCCGGTTTATAGAAAGCAAATAAAAACGAATCATTTTTTTTCTAATTGCAGTAAGTTGTCAACATCGCGCCCTTAAAACTTCAGTAGAACACACCATAAGATGATCGAAAATATCGACCTGACGTCTGTTTTCTTAACTCTGATTCTAGCTTTTATTATAAAATATAACTGGGACAGGCGATATCTTTACTACCATGGATCAAAAATAGATGGACCTTATGGTTGGCCCATTTTTGGAAGCGCCCATTATCTTATGGGAGGTCATAAAGGTACCCAAACACTTAAAAAACTTAAATCACACCTTGTTTTTCAGTTTTCTATAAAAACGTAAATATGCTCCTAAAATCGTATCCTTCAGAAGTTGCAAAAATATGGGTGGGTCCCACTTTACTGGTATCGATTACAAAACCGGAAGATGTTGAAATTGTACTAAATAAATGCTTGGAAAGACCGAAATTTTACGAATTTGGTAAAAAGATAGTCGGAACTGGGATTCTAACAGCACCAAGTCACAACAGCGATTAAAATGTTATTTCAACTTAACATTTTTGTGTTGTAGTTGATATTTGGAAAAGCAGACGGAAAATGATTAATCCAACGTTTAATCCAAACATTTTAAACTCGTTTGTTGAAATTTTCGGAAGACATGCGTTTCATTTAGCAAATGCACTTGAGGAAAACTGTAAAAATGACTCTTTTGATATTTTACCGAAATTATTCAGATGCACTTTTGATACCGCTTGTGGTAAGCAATATCCAATCTAAGTAATGAATGAATTAATTGATTTAGAAACGCTTGGTGATGTTGACAGTACTTTACTCCATGGTCGAGAAGAGATTTTCCAAAATTTAACAAAGTAATTCATTAATTAAATAATTTCTAACTACTGGTGTTTTTTAGAGCTGAAGATCTTGTAAAGATTCGTGGATTTTCGGTTTGGTTGCATCTTGATTTCTTCTGGAATATGACTTCGCTTTGTAGAGAATTGGATAAAGCGAGTAAACCATTGATTTCAATTGTGAAACAAGTAATCAACAATTTAAAAAAAATAATAATAATCTTGAATTTCCAGGTAATACAATTAAAAAAAACAAGTGACGTATTAATACAAGGTATGACAACTTTCGTCTTATACAGTTAAGTGTTGTCTTTAATTTTAGACAATATTCACAGAGAAAAACGTTTATTAAATCATTTGTTAAAATTGAGTAAAATAAATGCGAAACTCGACCAAACAGCCTTAACAGACGAAACCCAAACGATTTTGCTTACTGGTAGCGAAACCACAGCTCTTACAGCTGGATTAACCTTAATTATTTTAGGAATATACCCAGAAATACAGGTGAAAATTAAAAACTTAAATCTGTGTAATAATAAAGGTATTATTTTAAGGAAAAAATTGGTAAAGAACTTGACTTCATCTTCGGCAAAAATGATAGAGTGCCAACTTTAGAAGACATTAACAAAATGGAGTACTTGGAAAGGGTCATTAAGGAGACTTTAAGATTACTTTCACCAGTACCATTTATGTTACGAACAAATAACCAAGATATAAAGCTTGGTATAAAGCCACACTATTTTTTTATTTGATTAATAATTATATTATTCATAGATTCTAACACAATCCCTGCTGGAAGTTGCATACTGATACCAATATTTCACATTCACAAAAAACCGGAATATTGGAAAAATCCGAACGAATTCGATCCTGATCGATTTTTGCCTGAAAATAGTTCAAACCGACATCGGTGTGCTTTTATTCCGTTTAGTTCAGGGCCTAGAAATTGCATAGGTTTGTCTGCTAAAATATTATTTCAAGTTCTAATCAATTTTGAATTTTCAGGCTTTAAATACGGCATGATGTCAGTGAAAGTTCTATTAGCCATAATTTTAAGAAAGTACACAGTTATAGCAACCGAATACAAAAAAGTGGAAGACATCGAAATGCTCTTTTATGTGGTGAACAAACCAATTTCAGGATGTAAGATTAAGTTGGAAAAAAAAAAAATGCGAATTAAGTGCAAATAAAAATGACAAGTAAAACGTTTGTTTCATTTTGTAAAAGCCAATATAATAACAATAACCGTAAGGTCAAGAAATTGTGCAATTTTTTAAATAACGAAAAAAAAAAAAAAAAACTCTCATGTCTAAAAAAAATAATACTTAGCACAGAGTGATATCAGTTTGATTATTAGTTTTTGTGATACAGAATAAACTCACATTCAACTACAGGGTGGTCCAGCCCAGCTCCAGTCTTCTGTAGCTCAGTTATTATTAAAGTTGGAGTTTTAATATTTTCTAGATGTTATTTATACTCTAGGACACATTTCAGGAAAATATTTTTGATTATACAGAGTGTCTCAAAAAAGGTATGATGTCATAATAACAAATTTTTTGAACGGCATGCTATTATTTTATTGTGCTCATTATGATCTTTTTAGCTTCTTACATGTTCCTAAAGTTTTTTTCAAATCGGTTCAGGGATTATTGCTAAAAAAAATAAAAACCAAAAAAAATCTTCAGTTTTAAAAATTAATAAAAATAGAAACAGTGTCTTTGTGACGACACTGATACTAGGTGGGTGTTGAACAAGGTTTAGCAGACGTATTAAGTGAATTTGATTGATTTGAATTACTACAGGGTGTTTACAATTTATTTCCAAACTTTTAAAATTTTGGAGCTCTTTATTTTGATTATTTTAAATGACAACCCCTATTTATTTTTATACCGTTCGATGCAGAATTAAAAAATGAACATTTTTTCTTATTACAACCCTAACGTAAATCCTAACACGTTCGTAGTTATTTGCCAAAAACTTGTTTTGTCAGCAATTTTATTGACAAATTTAATGAATAAAAGTCGAAGATGGCTCCAACACTGTTTATTTTTAGATCATTCGATGCGGAATTAAAAAAGCAACAATTTTTATTATCACAACCCTATTACAAATCCTAACACCTTCGAAGTTATTTGCCAAAAACATTAACTACGATTTTTATTAAATTAGTCATTTGTCATTGACAGAATCATTTTTTAGCAAATAACTCCGAATGTGTTAGGATTTGCAATAGGGATGTAATAACAAAAAAAAAAATGTTTTTTAATTCTGCATCGATTGACATAAAAAGGAACGGTATACAAATCATCTTCGATATGTATTCATTAAAATTGTCATTAAAATACTTCACCAAACAAGTTTTCAGCAAATAACTCCGAATGTATTAAGATTTGCACTAGGGTTGTAATAACAAAAAATGTTGCGTTTTTAATTTCGCATCAAATGATCTAAAAATAAACGGGATTGGAGCCATATTCGACTTTTATTCATTAAATTTGTCATTAAAATACTTGACAAAACAAGTTTTTATCAAATAACTCCGAATGTATTAGGATTTACGTTAGAGTTGTAATACAAAAAGTTGTTCGTTTTTTAATTCTGCATCGAATGATATAAAAATAAATAGGGATTGCCATTTAAAATAAGCAAAATAAAGGGTTCTAAACTTTTAAAAGTTTGGAAATAAATTCTAAACACCCTGTAGTAATTCAAATCAATCAAATTCACTTAATAAGTCTGCTAGACCTTGTTCAACACGCACCTAGTTTAGCGTCGTCACAAAAACACTGTTTCTATTTTTTATTAATTTTTAAAAAAGATGTAAAACCGATTTTTTTTGGTTTTTATTTTTTTTAACAATAATCCCTGAACCGATTTGAAAAAAACTTTAGGAACATGTAAGAAGCTAAAAAGGTATCATAATGAGCACAAAAAAATATTAGCATGCCGTTCAAAAAATTTATTATTATGACGTCATACCTTTTTGAGACACTCTGTATAATCAAAAATATTTTCCTGAAATGTGTCCTAGAGTATAAATAACATCTAGAAAATATCAAAACTCCAACTTTAATAATAACTGAGCTACAGAAGACGGGAGATGGGCTGGACCACCCTGTATAATGATTTTCGGGATACAAAATGTTCTAAAAAACCTATTTGTTACGTCTAAATAAAAAACCGGACAAACAGAAACATTAGACAAAACAGAAATGTAAATCATTTTTAATAAATAAAATAAAATATTGTTTTCTTAATTTGTTTACCAATTATTATAGTAATTTTCCGACTCCTAACTTTAATAAAACAAAATCGAATAAAATAAAATGATCCACTGGAAGAATTATCGACCAAAAAATTCAAAAAAGTTAATCGACATAGTGATTTGCTTCCTAAAATGGAGCATATCTATTACTCAAAAAAAAATACAAAATCCTAATAGAGTTTTAATTTTGTAATGATACCAAACCTGTCTCAGTAATAACTTGAAGTAAAATTCTGGTTTTAATCATTGTTGAAACACTCCTAATTGTTAAAAAATAAATCAGTACCTCCGTCTGGTTCACTAATGGAAGAGCCTATTAAAAATAATTCACCGGAAACCAGAAAGGTAAAAATTGTTTTTTTTAATTTCTTTATTTTCTACAGTAGGTTATAATACAACTAAAGATAAATAACAGTATGGATTTTAGTTGCGTAGAGGTTTGTATTTAAAAACCCGTTTAATTCTTAATAGCAACAATTGTGAGAAAATATTTTTTATAAGAAACTTGAATCAATAAAAACCTGTTCAAAATTCCACACGACACTAAAAAACTGATTAACATAATGGGGTCAAAACGTATATTTTCCACTTCAGGTCAGAATATAAATACAAGAACCGAGATTTTAATGAACTCTAAACATGAGGCCCGAAACTGTAAACACCACATCGGCCCTCATATGGGTCTTGTTATTTATTATTGTGTATTTTATTGTAAAATACAACTGGAGTAGACGATGGCTTTACTATTATGGGTCTAAAATCGACGGTCCCTTCGCTTGGCCCATCATTGGAAACGCCCATCACTTCATCGGGGGCCAAAAAGGTACAAACCAACGTAAATTTTGCAAAACTAAAGCTACATTTCAGTATTTTACAAACAAATTACCAAACTCTTTGAGACACAACCACCGATTTTTAAATTCTGGTTGGGCCAAGATTTGATAGTTGTGACTTCAAGGCCAAAAGACGTCGAAATTGTCCTAAATAGCTGTTTGGAGAAACCGAAATTTTACAATTACATGAGACAAGTGGCAGGATATGGTCTTCTAACAGCTCCGGGTAAGTTTTTGAATAACTATTTCATAATTTTATTTTGAGTTAAAGCAAACATTTGGAAGGGAAGAAGAAAAATAATTAGTCAGGCGTTTAGTTTGAAAGTTTTACATTCGTATGTACATATATTTACGAAACGTGCAAAACACTTGATAACTCGTTTTGAGAAGGATTATGGCAAAGAACCGAGTGATGTTTTTTTTAAATTGTATAGATGCACTTTCGAATCTGCTTGTGGTAAGTACTTTTTGAACAATTTTCATAAAATTAATAGATATTTGTAGAAGCACTTGCAGATGTTGATTCTACGTTACTTCATGGTAAAACTAATTATCTAAAGAAATTAATGAGGTGAGCAATTATTTAGGTGGGTTAATAAAAGTAAGAAAGTTCCACTTTTCAGAATGATAGACATTCTGACAGTTCGTTCATTTAGTGTTTGGCTACAAGACGATTTCTTTTGGAATATGTCCCCTTTAAGCAAAGAAATGAATAAAGCATCTGCAGAAGCATTTTCCTTCATAAAACAAGTAGAAATCAACTGTCAAAAACATATATTAATTTGACAATTTTTAGATTCTCGATTTGAAAAGATTAGACTCAAAAGATTGTACTTCCAAAAGTTTTCTAAATCATTTATTGAACTTGAATAAAACAAATCCAAATTTCCACGATTCTGTCATCGAAGAAGAACTCCAAACCATTCTAATCACTTCTAGTGAGAGTACAGCCTTTACAGTTGGAATGATTTTAACTGTTTTAGGAATATATCCAGAAACACAGGTAACAATCACAAGTGCGATTGCAAAACTGCAATTATTGTAATTATTGAAGGCTAAAGTATCAAATGAACTTGACTCGATTTTTGGACACGATGACAGAGAAGCAACTCTGGAAGATGTTCAAAAAATGAAATATTTAGAATGCGTTATTAAAGAAACTTCGCGGATACTTTCAGCCGTACCATTGGTTGCAAGATTGGTCGACAAAGACATAAAATTAGGTATGAAAATAGAAAATTTGGAAAAAACATTTTAGTTGTAACATGAGATCGAAAATAAACTCAATTAGAGCAAGCTGTGCCACAATTTAACCGTTTATACACAGCATATGGTGTGGCTAAAGTTACACTTCACTTTCAAGGCTTGCTCTAATTTATCTATATATACAGGGTGTTTCAAGTTTTAGGTCCAGTCAAAAAATAAATACTTCTAGTTGTCCAAAAGAAAAAAAATATATCTCAAACGATAGAGTTTCTAACACGCTTCAATTTGATGCTTTATTGTTATACGAAATTTTCATGGTATGAGCGTGAATTGTGAAAAACTAGATAAAAAATTTTTTGTTTCCAAATTATTGCAATCGTTTTCTCATAATAAAATTCCTCCTATTTTTTAAGTGAGACTTCCGAAACTGAAACAGTAAAAAAGCCAAGGCGTATTGAGCAATTGAAATTTCAATTTGCAAAAGATCAAATAAATGTTTTATCTTAGTCACCTTTGAAAAAACAGAGCTCGTGTCTTTGCTTGAAACGTCATTAACTATCAGACTAAAATTTTACTTGTCAATTAAAAAATGCCCTTTTTTTTTGCAAATTGAAATTTCAATTGCTCAATACACCTTCGGTTTTTTACTGTTTCAGTTTCGGAAGTCTTACTTAAAAAATAGGAGGAATTTTATTATAAAAAAATTATTGAAATAATTTGAAAAAAAAATTTTTTAATGTAGTTTTTTGCGTTTTACGCTTATATCATGAAAATTTAGGATATCAGCAAAGCATCAAATTGAAGTGTGTTAGAAACTCTATCGTTTGCGATATATATTTTTTATTTTGGAATACTAGAAGTATTTATTTTTTGACTGGACCTAAAACTTGAAACACCCTGTATATACCTATATAAAATTGCTTGACCTGACTGACAAATCAACGCACAGCCTAGACGGCTAAGGATAGAAACTTGAAATTTTTACAGTAGATAGCTTTTGTAACGTAGGGGTGTACTAAGAAAGGATTTTTGGAAAATCACCCCTTAAGAGGGTTAAATAGGGTGTTAAAATTTGAATAAAAAGCCGTCATTTTTTAAGTTATATCTTTGAAAATTAGTATTTGGGCTTTCGGTTAAAAATAAAAAAAAAACGTGTTTCAGGATTTTTGGAAAATCAACCCCTAAGAGGGTTAAATGGCGTAATAAAATTTGTATAAATATTCGTAACTTTTGAATTTACATTAATTGAAGCTGGTATTTGGGCTTTCAGTGAAAAGTGAAGAAACACGTGTTTTAGTTGGAAATACCAACCCCAAAGAGGGTTGAACAGGGGTTAGAATTTGTATAAAAATCCGTAATTTTTAATTTGTATCCATGCAAATGGTACTTGAGCTTTCGGTTAAAGATGAAAAACGTGTGTTTAAGAACATTTGGAATTTCCACCCCTAAGGGGGTTAAATATAAAAATCCGTAATTTTTGAACTTATATTTATAAAAATTGGTATTTGGGCATTCGGTGAAAAATAAAGAAACAGGTATTTTATTATTTTTAGAAATTCTACCCCCAAAGAGGGTTAAACATAAAAAATCGTCATTTTTGAAGCTATATTAATAAAAAATGGTATTTGATCTTTCGGTTAAAAATGAAAAAAGACGTGTTTCTGGATTTTGAAAGTTCCACCCCCAAGAGGGTTGAATATAAAAATATTTCATTTTCGAAGTTATAACCAAGAGAATTGGTATTTGGGCATTCGTCTAAATATAAAAAACGCGTGTTTCAGGTTTGTTGAAAACTCCACTCCAAGGGGGTTAAACAAAAAATCCTTCATTGTTGAAGTTATACATATAAAAAATTCTTTATTGTTGAAGTTATCAATTGATATCTTAGACATTCGGTTAAAAAAGAAGAGGCGTACATTTCAGGATTTTTAGAAATTCCACCCCCAAAAGAGTTCAACGAAAAACTCTTGCATTTTTGAAGTCATATCCAAAAAAATTGGCATTTGGACTTCCGGTTAAAAATAAAGAAAATGTGTTTCAGGATTTTTGAAATTACATCCACAAGAGGGATAAAATGAGTTGAGAACAAGCAAAATTTTAAAGTTTTAAAGTTCACAATAAAATTTTGTGTTTCTACTGTTTGTTATACTAAGTTTTGAATTGTTTTTCTGTGTTTCAAAGTGGTTGTGGACATGAGTGCGAAGCCGTGGGCAACTGCTAGTTGAGTATATTTTCGATCTCATGTTATTGCAGACCCGTACACCATCCCTGCTGGGAGTATAATGGTAATCCCGATTTGCCAAATTGGTAAAAACGCCGAATTTTGGGAAAATCCGAAGAACTTTGATCCTGATAGATTTTTGCCAGAAAATAGCGATCCAAATCGTCCTCGTTCCAGCTTCATTCCGTTCAGTTACGGCCTCAGAAATTGCATAGGTTTGTGTTAATAAATTAATTTACTTTGTAATTACATTTATATCAATTACAGGCTTCCAATACAGCAACATATTAGTCAAAGTGTTGGTATCAACAATTTTACGAAAATACACAATCAGGTGTCCACAATACACAAGTTTCGAAGAAATTGAGTTAATTTACTGCATAGCGGCAAGGCCAAAACATGGTTTCAAAATTAAATTGGAAAAGAAATTGTAATCAATAACGGATAAACTAGTTGCAGTCTGATTATTACTCGAATTAAAAAACAATTTCCAGGACCGAAAGTGACCGAATAAACATAATTTAAATTTAAGTTTCATGCAAAACCTGACCTGACGTGACCTGACCGAATAAACATAATTTAAGTTTCATGCAAAACCTGACCTGACCTGACCTGACTGAATAAACATAATTTAAATTTAAGTTTCATGCAAAACCTGACTTGACCTGACCGAATAAACAATTTAAATTTAAGTTTTATGCAAAATGTTCAAATCTACAGTTAAAAAACAATTAAGACAGTAATTTGTTTATTGTAATGGGCAAACTTCTAGGTCATCGACTAAAATAATTAATATTGTGAAAATTCTTGTAAGAAAGAGTAAATGTTTTTTGATTGTTTGGTTTTTTGGTTAATTAAACAAAATATGAAGCACAAATTCTCAATTCTTAGTTCTATTAATGATAATAATGATAACAAACCTGTCTTAATAATTGAGTGTAAAACTCTGGTTTTAATCATTGTAAATACACTCGTAATATGTCGTAACTGTTAAAAAACTGTATAAATAAATAAATCATTTGCTCCCACAAAATTAATTAATACTTATAATAACACTTGTTACATTATAAGTGTTTTGGGTTGTTTGTTTCTATTGTTTTTAAATAACTAAACCATCATAATGTTTGAAAAAAATCACATCTTCCCTTACTTCAAATAAGCAAGAAAATAGTTTTGCAACATCGATTCAATTATTCGTCTGTAGAAGCGTTTAGAAATAAAAAAAAATTAAATACATAAAACTATCAGGAACGAATAAAAATTCAGCAAACTAGTGCAGAAGAAATTCCCACGATGTTGTAAATTTTATTAAATTGTCAAATTACTTTGATAAAATTGTATCTAAAACATATTGATACAATTTGATAACACCCAAATAATTAAAATTTAGTTTTTATTTGAATAAACAAACAGATACATAAACAGAGAAATTGTTTTTTTTGTATTTCTTTAAGTACAATAATTTTGTGTAAGTAAATATTAAATAAAACCCAAAAATTTGTTTCAAAATAATACTATGGAGAAGAGATTATAAATATCAGGAATTCATTATTCATTGTTACGGAAGTCGTAGAACAATTTTTATCATTGTATTGTTGGCTGCCTACTAAACCATCACACCAGAATTCATAACCTAACATTGATAAATAAAGTTCAAAGTGTTATGTGTGTTGAACAACAAGGAATACATTTCCAACAGTTTTCATTAATAATAAATAAATATTTTTAAGATTTAAGATTTATGTTGTGTTTATTTAATTAAATAAAAACACTGACAATCCAAGGTGTTTGCACTTCCTGATTGCCTTATCCTTACACTCGTATAGTTCAGCTTTTTCTATTTCCACTGAGGAAGAATCAGAAGTGACATCAAGGCCAAACTAATCTAATCTATAAACAAATAATTTCCTCAATTTTATACCGAAATTCACTTCCACTTCCGAATGTTTGAGAAATTTAATTTTGCAACTAATTAAAATAATAATATTTGATAAATGTATTTAGGTACTCTAGGCACGTAAACACTACTGGTAATGGTAAAATGCCTTTTATTTGAAAAATTTCAAGTGAAAGTTCCAAAGGGAGCGCAAACAGCAGTGACCTTTCGACATACAATCGAAATGACTTTTGGTAACGCTGTTCAGTCTTGTATGGTATGAACAATAAATAAAGAGGCAAAAAAGTATTACAAAATACACACAAATCTTTTTTAAAATAACCGAAAGTAGGTCTTCAAAAATTCAGTAATTTTACTTGAGCAATCACGAAGGCCGAATCTAAGTGGTTTCTTGACAATTTTCCACTATAAAAATCTCTAGCCAAATTAATATTTCGATTACAAAATGCAATTATGAAATTGTTAAATACTTGTCGGTGTAAAAGTGATCTCAATGTCATCTCATCGTTACAAAACAGCGACCGTAAACTTGATCGTAGAATGATTTAGGTCGAACAACTTAGCGTTTTGGTTTTTTCTACCAACTTCCCCCCGTTTCTAAACCGTGGTATAAAGGTAGTTAATTATTGCTAAACGTACAGTATAGCAACAAAACTAAAATGAAGAAAACTGAGTTTACTATCACAACAATCCTTTCATTGGTGATTTTAGTGCTAGTGATTTTTTTCTTTATCAAGTACCATTGGAATAGGAGATGGTTTTATTACCACTCGATGAAATTACCAGGACCATGGGCCTTGCCCATAGTCGGAAGTGCCCATTTGTTCCATGGGGGATACGAGGGTTAGTGTTAACACTAGTTTAATTATTTTTTTTTAATTAATTGGCTCCCAATTCATTTCAAATGATCGGTTTTTAGCAAATTTATTTGGGATTTGGGAGTAAATAAGTTCTCCAATTTCCAAAAACAAATTTAAATTTATTTAGTAAAACGAACTCAAATTAATTTTACGTTGTGCCAATGTCAGGTCTACAGGATGGGCCAATACTTTAAAAACGTATCATTTTTTAAAAATATTTTTTTCGAAATTTTGGTTTTCGAGTTATTCAAAAAAAATTTTTTTTTCAAGTGGCACCCTACTATGGCGACTTTTTGGGTTAAAGATTATGCTCTAAAAATAACTTCTACTTTAATGAAATTAATTTTAAGCCAGTGGTTTTTCTTAAATAAATTATTAAAATTACGTTCCGAGCTCATTACGAAGGTTTTTCGAACTTGGCCGAAGTGGATGTTTATAAGTGCGAAAAATTTGACGAATCAAATTAGTGGATTGATACAACCACTACGGCCAATGACTCGGAACGCAAATTTAATAATTTATTTAAAAAAAATCACTGATTCAAAAACAATATTATTGTGTTAGAAGTAATTCTTAGGGCAGTTACTAAACCGAAACATGGTTATAAAATAAAATTAGAGAAAAAAGTGCCAGTGAATGCTAATTCAAAAATATAACGGAACGTATTGAATTATTACGCTCTAATAGTTAGTATCTACTCGTAATTTGTTAATGAAAGACATTCATAAATGTATTATTTACACTTCTTTTTAAGTTAATTTAAATAAAAACACTGTAACAATCCAAAGTGTTTGCACTTCCTGATTGCCTTATCCTTACACTTGTATACTACGTAGTTCGGTTTTTTCTATTTCCACTGTGGAAGAGTCTAAAGTGACATCAAGGCCACAATAAATATTATCAATAAAAAAATAATAATAAATTCCTCGTTATTAAGTTCCGTATTATTCTAAACTTCCTACTTCCGGATGCTTTAGAAATTTTGAAATAATACTATAATTAATACCTATAAACAACCAAAAACAGCAAAAAAGTGTTATTACAAAATACACGCAAGTACATACTTTAAATTTTAAATAAATAAGTATGTATGTAATTAAAAACTAAAGTAGGTCTTCAAAAAATTTGAGCAATCACGAAGGCCAATTCTAACTGGTTTCTTGACAATTTTCCACTAAAAATCTTCAACCAAATTAATGTTTCAAATAAGAATATATTACAAAATGCACTTATGAAAGTGTTACAATACTTGTCTGTTAATTTGTGTAAAAGTGATCTCAATGACATTTCGTTACAAAACAGCGACCATAAACTTGATCGGAGGATTATTTAATTTAAATCACTCTACATTTTGTTTTTTTTTTATTATTAATAAAAATTGTTTAGAAAAAAATATTTTAAGCAGACGATTTTATAAAAATGTCATTTTATTTTTACAATAATGTCATTTGTAATAATTATGTGGTGCTGAAAAAAAAATGACACAATCAGGGATCGAACCTCAGATTTTTGAGTTCGTATTTGTTCGATATTGCCGATTTAGAAAATAATTAATATTAAATGAATATTTATGGAGAATCTCTCGGAAAATAATATAAGCAGACAAGCAGAAGATTGATTTCTAAAAATGTCATTCATTTTCATACTCGTGTGTATTTCACTAAAACGTTATTTTATTTTTATTTTGAATATTACAAAACAATTCCACCTATTTAAAGATTTTTTTTCTCAGTAGTGTTACCACATTTTTTAGCAATTTTATTTGTTTAATTTGCTTCGTGTATTACTTCTGATCGGAAAATAAAAAAATTGACATCATCAGGGATCGAACCTCAAATTTTTTGAGTTCGTATTTGTTTAATTTACTAATATAAATTAACATAAATAATTTAAACAAACAAGCAGAAGATTTTATGAAAATGTTATACATTTTCATACTCGTCCTTTCTTATGTTATCACTAAAACTTTATATTATTTTTAAAAGCTTTTATTTAACTCACAATGTTGTCTGTCTGTCGGTTATTTTTTCAGAGCCAAATTTGAAAGGGTTCCCGTTGTCCCACTGAATTGAAATTTTGCATACTTACTTAATCTGCGTGACAATGCAATCCTATGTAGTTAAATACCCCCCAAAGGGATTAAATGGGGTTTTAAAATTTTAGGTTATGTTTACAAAAAAGTTCTGGATTTGTACATACCGTAACTTATACCGATGTTGGTCATTTGGACGTCACGGTAGATGCACAGTGTAATAACAATAAATCTATGCAATAAATAAAGACTAACAAGCAAAAAATAAAAATATATAAAAAATGTTTTTTAAAAAAAGCTTTTATTTAAAATATGCACTAAAAAGTAAAAAATAATGTATTTCAATCACAAGAGAATATTTTTTCTTACAGGTTAAAATTCTAAAATTTATAAAAGCTTTGGGAGTTATAAAACTACGGCTTTTATAAATTTTAAGAAAAAATATTCGCCTGTGATCGAAAAACATTTTTTTTTACTTTTTAGTGCATCTTTTAAATAAAAGCTTGTCTTAAAAAACATTTTTTTATATATTATTTTATTTCTTTTAACTGTTAGACAATGTTTATGTAGTTTGACAGTAAATTTAAAAAATACCCCTAATGTTTCACAGTTTCTTTAATGAATGATAGAGACATTTTGGTAATTTTTTGAATTTTTTTTTTTCAGACATGTATCAAGCAATGTTGCGCTTGACCAAATCTCAACCACCACTTTTCAAAATCTGGCTGGGCCAAGACCTGATTTACGTCACTTCCCGACCGGAAGATTGTGAAATAATTTTGAGTAAATGCTTCACAAAGGGAAAATTTGCCAGATTTATGGACCCAGTTTTCTGGGACGGATTACTAACAGCTCCAGGTACGAAATTCCAGATTTGCCCCAAAATTAACAACTTATTGTTTCAGCCATGAAATGGAAAGGGCACCGAAAAATCATAAACCCATCGTTCAATATCCAAATTTTGAACTCATTTATTGGCGTTTTTAACAAACATTCGAAAAAACTGGTCGAAAAGATGCGAAAACAGGGCGGTTCTGACTCGGTGGATGTTTCCTATTGGCTGTTTCGGAACACTATCGATATTTCATGTGGTAATTTTTACTTTTAACAATAATAATAATAATATAATAATAATAATTTTTGTGTGTTTTTTTGCAGAAACTTTGATGGACGTTAACGCTGATTTAATTAAAGGACAAGAAGAATATATAGAGGATTGCATCAAGTAAAAGCACAAAAATTAATTCACCTAATTTAAATCAAATTTCAGGGCTGAAAAATTCTCATCAACTCGCATGATCGGAGTTTGGTACCATCCCGAATTTGTTTGGAAAAACTCACCTCTTGGAAAATTAACGAAAGCCACCTCTAACAAAATTTTAGACTTCGTCAGACAAGTAATTTTTACCAAACATTGAACGCAAAAATAATTAAATCATTTCCAGATAATCAAAGCCAAGAAACAACAACCAGAACCGATTTTCACAAACTGTGGCGATTTTCCGGACGATTCGATGAGAAAAAAACACTTTTTGAACAATTTGCTTAAAATGTCCGAAAATATGACCGATGACGATATTTTGGAAGAAACCCAAACCATGTTAGTTGCAGCTAGTGAAACCACTGCTTTGACAATGGCCACCGTTTTACTCACTTTGGCCATTTTTCCACAAGTTCAGGTTAGTTTATTTGAAAAAAAAAAAACAAAACTGAGTCATTTTTTTAGGAAAAAATCTACGAAGAGCTTGACTCAATTCTGTGGAATTGTGACGAAATAACACTAGAGCATGTCAACAAAATGGTCTATCTTGAAGCTGTAATCAAGGAAACAATGCGGATTTTACCAACCGTTCCGTTCATTAACAGACGGATGACCGAAGATTTGCACTTAAGTATGATTGTTACAGTTGTGATAATAACATAATAATAATTTTGCAGGTGATTGCGTTGTCCCAACTGGTAGTAACATAATCATCAGTATAAAAAACATCCATGATTCGGCGATTTTGTGGCAAAATCCGGACAAGTTCGATCCGGAGAGATTTTTAATTAATAGTGAGACAACAAATCGCTCACGTTGTGCGTTCATGCCGTTTGGTTATGGTCCTAGAAATTGTATAGGTTTCAAATTTGCGATGCTTTCCATGAAAGTAATGATGGCATCACTGTTGAAGAACTTCACCTTTGAACCAGATGTGTACAAGTCAATTGAAGAAATTGAATGTTTCTACAATATTGTGGCGAAACCAAAGAAAGGGTACAAAGTTAAGTTTAGCGAAAGAAAATTGTACAATAACAATGATAAATTGTAAATCTGCAACTTGTAATAAATAAAAATGTTTTGTTTAGCGTTTTTTAACTGTGAGAATTTAATTGGCGCAGTCGGTAGGAAAACGCCTGTTTTTAAATATAATTACATAAATTTTTTTGCACAGTTTCAGTCGATATTTTTAAACGAACTTTTGGAAGGTAATAAGTAATAGTCACTGTCTACATCTTATTTTCAAAAAAAGTCGGGTTCGGAAAATATGAATTTTTAAATATAAGTTGAGGGAAAATTATATTATTGCCTCCTCATAAAAAAATTTTCTGATTGTTGTAACTAAAATTTTTTAACGATATTTTGGGAACTAATAAACATTGTCTCGGACTACAATTGTACAAAACTTCATTGCTGAAATAAATCAGGTTTGAAAGATATAAATTTTTGAAGTGAAATTGAAGAAAAATTAGATTTTTGCCAACTTACACAAACATGAATTTTTTTCGCAAAGTTGCAATCGATATTTTTAAACGAAATTTTGGGAGCTAATAGCCATTGTACAGTTATATAATTGTGCCAAATCTCATTTAAAAAAATAGTCGAGTTCAAAAGATCTGAATTTTTAAATTTAAGTTGAGGGAAAATTAGATAATTGCCTCCTCACACAAAAATTTTTTCAGGTTGTTGTACAAAACTTCATTGCTGAAATAAATCAGGTTTGAAAGATATAAATTTTTGAAGTGAAATTGAAGAAAAATTAGATTTTTGCCAACTTACACAAACATGAATTTTTTTCGCAAAGTTGCAATCGATATTTTTAAACGAAATTTTGGGAGCTAATAGCCATTGTACAGTTATATAATTGTGCCAAATCTCATTTAAAAAAATAGTCGAGTTCAAAAGATCTGAATTTTTAAATTTAAGTTGAGGGAAAATTAGATAATTGCCTCCTCACACAAAAATTTTTTCAGGTTGTTGTAACTAAAATTTTTTAACGATATTTTGGGAACTAATAGACATTATCTCGGACTATAACTGTACAAAACTTCATTGTTGAAATAAATCAGGTTTAAAAGATATAAATTTTTGAAGTGAAGTTGAAGGAAAATTACATTTTTGCCATCTTACACCAAACATAATTTTTTTTCGCAAAGTTGCAATAGATATTTTCGAACGAAATTTTGGGAGCTAATAGCCATTGTACAGTTATATAATTGTGCAAAATCTCATTTCAAAAAATAGTGGAGTTCGGAAGATATGAATTTTTAAACTTAAGTTGAGGGAAAATTAGATAATTGCCTCCTCACACAAAAATTGTTTCTGATTGTTGTAACTAAAATTTTTTAACGATATTTTGGGAACTAATAGACATTATCTCGGACTATAACTGTACAAAACTTCATTTCTAAAATAAATCAGGTTTGAAAGATATAAATTTTTGAAGTGAAGTTGAAGAAAAATTACATTTTTGCCAACTTACACAAACATGAATTTTTTTCGCAAAGTTGCAATCGATATTTTCGAACGAAATTTTGACAACTAATAGTCATTATACAGTTATATAATTGTGCAAAATCTCATTTAAAAAAATAGTCGGGTTCGGAAGATATGAATTTTTACATTTAAGTTGAAGGAAAATTAGATAATTGCCTCCTCATACAAAAATTTTTTCTGATTGTTATAACTAAAATTTTTTAACGATATTTGAGGAACTAATAGACATTATCTCGGACTATAACTGTACCAAACTTCATTGATGGAATAAATCAAGTTTGAAAGATATAAATTTTTGAAATGAAGTTGAAGGAAAATTAATTAGATTATAAAAATACACAAAAAATAGTGGAGACAGCACATTTTGAACATTTTTCGAAACTTTCCGAGTTCGTTATAACCGAACTCCACTGTATTTAATTTTGCATAAATTAATCAATCAAGGATAAAAACCAACTCTTCAATCTGATCGACAGGCGATAAATTTTTCATCAAAGACACAAATGACAAGCTTTCACCCTCAAACAACTCAATCCTCATTCCCTCCCAAAATGTCCCAAGTGCAACACTTAAAATTCAACGTTCTCACCCTCAAACTAATAATGTTGTGGCCTCCAGACGGCCACATGACCCTCAATTACCACCTCAAAAGCTTATCACTCCTCATAATTGTCTATTTAAGCGCTTGGACTTGCATTTATGGAATTCTTCGTACACTTTTCACCGAATCTGATGGTTACGATGCCTTGATCCAAAGAGCAATCGCAACAATTGATTTCATCGGTTGTATTTACATGAGATACTGTTTTCTGGATAAAATCCAGAACGTAACAAGCCTTATTAGGGAGTTGCCAACGTTTGAAAAATTTTGCGAAAAAGTGGAAATTGAAACGACCGAAAAAAAAGTCCGAAAATATAGCAAAGGTATAGTATAGCACTATTTACTGTATCGTAAAACCAGTTACAAAAATTTAGCTTGAAAGCTAAAGAATAAATCGAATAAAATTGAAAACATCTAGTTTTGTGGCCGGTTTAGGTGCTCACTTCTTCCAGGAATGCGTACTTGACCAATAAAAATACGCAAATTATCTCCACCTTGTTTATCTACCGCACAAAAAATTGCAAAGTGTTTGTCATTGGATATTCGTGGCTTAGTGCACTCCCAACATTAAAACACACCAATCAGATGGCGATTAAAAAGTTAGCAAAAAACTGATGTTTATTATTCCGCTACTATTTGCCTAATTAATTGAAATTTCGCTGTTTGAACACTTAACATTTTGAAAATTTTCTCCAAAATCAGGTCCTCTAACCACCTACGAAATGCTATAATTTTGTCGTTTTAATAATTCCTTAGAATTACTAATTAGTGGTTAAACCACTGGATTTTTTAAATTATTTCTAATGATATTTTAAAGCTAAAATTTCGTTCAGAATTCAAAATAAGCTGTCATTTATTTTACATTGCCAAACGTCAAGTTAATCAAGAATTAAAATTTAATTGCGATGTAAACGGACCCAACCCAGGTGGAAACAAAATTTTAGTAATGAATTTGTAAAGGATTTTTTAAATTAAAGTAAATCCTCTTCTAAAGATCAAGCAGTGAGTACGGAACTTATTATTTAGCAACTTATTTACTCCAACGTTGCTAAAACAATATTCTATATATAATAGAAGTCTACTATATTTAACTAAAATCTTCTATCTTCTGTGTCCCTAAAATATAGAAGCTAAATCTTCTATATTTCGCGAGCGAGGCCTTTCATAATTGGCACTTTCAAACGTTCTTAGATTGCAATCATTTTGCAAAAAAACCAGTGGCATATTTGCATATGGGCTATATAGGCTATTATCTTTATTTTTATTATCTTTATCTTTATTTTGATTAAAAAAAGATACTTAAAAGACGGGTTGCATTTTTTTTTTAAATTAATTGATCCGATTTTTAGTTTTCGTCGTATTTTTTTACTTCTTAAGTTCTTAATTGTTTGATTAATGAGTTTTAAGAAGCTTTTAATAGTTTCAATTCATATTGTAGAAAATTCACGATGAATAATGGTAGAAAAAGCCTGAGTAGTAAACAATACAGTAAAATGTCTTTGAAAAAAGTCAATATTATAGAAAAAACAAAAACTTTTTAAATAAATATAGGCTGATTTTTTTTATAATATTAATATCATTTAGAAAATAAAAGAGATAGTTATAAATCTAGTACACGTTTGGTGACATTAGAAAGAACTTTTTGAGGTTTAATTTAATTTTCAGAATTATCTTGCATTTTTTGAAAACTTGTGTTAAAACTGATGGATTTGCTGTTTCATTTAAATAAAGTTAAGGATATTACTGAAGTTTAGAAAAAATCAAGTGATAAAAAAATTAAGTTAAAAGCAGATACATATTTACTGATTACGGATTCGTTTTTATCAGAATCTAATGCTCGAAAATTGATAGAATTTGTTTGATGTTATACTTCTTTAACTGATGTAGAGTAGTGTATATTAAAACGTCAATATCCCTAACATTTTTCGAGCAGTTTTAGCAGTTCATTTGAGGTGCACAAGAGGAGTGTAGATATCATTTAAAATTTTGAAGGGTTATTTGTATTTGAAGTTCGACAAAAAATGTCCTCCTGTCAATAAAAATTGGCTTTTTTCAGGATTTGTAAATTTTTTCTTATTTTCTGAATTAACCAATAGTTTTTTTTTGAAGAAACGTTGTCATAGTCAGGGGCGGCGAAATTAAGTAGCCCAGGGTTACTTTAAACTCACTCTATATAAATAAAGTAATGAAAAGCGGAAAAGTTGCAATGCTCATTTTTAAACGATGTCTTATAATTTTTTATTATATATTTTATGTTTGTTGGAATGGATTTAAATTGATGATTAATTGTTCTTATCTAATTTCTTTGTATTCATTTATCTCAATGTTAACTTTTAATATATTATAGTAATTATAACATGAGATCGAAAATAAACTCAATTAGAGCAAGCCTTGAAAGTGAAGTGTAACTTCAGCCACATCATATGCTGTGTAAAACCAACATAACTTCAAAAGTGCGGTCGTAAATAAACAGCTAAAATATGGCTAAAGTTCTGCAGGCACAGCTTGCTCTAATTGAGTTTATTTTCGATCTCAGGTTATCTACTTAGGGTAATTATTAAAAAATGAAGCTTTTGACTGGCAGGTTCTTTTATTAAAAAAAAAATTCACAATACAATATAGATTTGAGGACGTTTCGGCATAAAAATGCCACCATCAGCTCTAAATTACAATTACGAAACGAACCAACGCCATAACACATTAAATGCAAAATTCGAAATGGCTGTCTGTCCATAAGTAACTTTTTTAATCACTTAATGTAATTACTTAATTAGTAATAAATGATTTATTTGAATCTTCTATATATTTTGTGAAACTTCTATATTTTCAAGTGAATTCTCCTATTTTCGACATTTTGATATCTGGCAACCCTACAAATAAAATTATCAATGAAAGGACTCGGAGGAGATATTTTGCCTTTTAGGCGACAATTCAGACAGCTCGAATATGAAGCGCCAACTGGTGGCCGGTGCCAGAACTAACAAAAAATTGTTATTTGAGATAATCGACTATATCTAGTGAGATTACCAACTTTCTACAACAAATTTCGTTTCTTTCACAGAGATATCAAACGTATTTTTTTAATTAAAAGTCAATTTTTTTCGGAAGTGGGTAATGTCACTAGATATTTTTGTGTGTTTTCAAATGGTCCTAGTCCGATTTATCTACGTATTATGGTTCTTAAGATTATCTCGATGAAGTGTTGAAAACATGGATATTTTGTGATTTTTTATGTACATTATTGAAATTTGGTAAATACTTAGTGAAAGATGTTAACAGTAACATAAACAAAAATCAAAGTCGTATCTCTTATAGTTTAGTAGATATTTATAGTTGAAGTTGACCAAAATCAGAACTTTTTCGCAGAGCGAAATAATTTTGATTATATTTTAATTAATGATTGATTTTTTTATTAGCGGTCACCGTCTACTGGTTTTTTGGCAATTTAATGAACTGCCTGGCACCTCTACATGAACGAAACAAGTGCGAAAATCTGCGAAAATCTCAATTATACGTTGAAAGAGACCCTTGCGGATTAATGGCACGGTGTTTTTACCCTTTTGACGTATCAAAAAAATTATTTCCAATGGCTTATTTCATCCAAGTGTACACGTGTGTTGTCATTAGTTACATTATCATAGTCTTGACAATGACACTAGTCGGGATAATGATGCACATTTTGACACAATTGAAAAACTGTCGCAACTTGATCCACAATTTACATGAAGAAATATCAGAAAGAGAATTTCTAAAGAAGAAAATCCGACATATTATAGTCTACCACATCAAGATTATAAAGTAAGTTGGACGTCTTATTGTAACACGCGATGTTGCAAATTTCATCAAATGTCACTCTGGTCTAGCTATAAAAACCGAGATTTCATTTACTGACTGTAGTTTAACAATGACCCGAAAGCATATTTTTCTCAATTTTACTGTTACAATCCTGAAACTGTCATTTTTGTGGCCTTCTAATGACAACTATGATCAGTGGAGGCTTGTAAAAGACGCCTCCTTGATTGTGTCACTGATGCCTTGTGCCTTGCCAATTTTAGCAGACTTTGTTTTACAAATAACCGGTAACTTAAATTTTTGACACTAAAAACCATTAGTGTTTTTTCAAGATTATGCAAAATCGGTAAGAGATTACTCAATGAATGTGGATTCTAACATATACAGGGTTAGTCTACTTGAAGTATATTTGTACTATATCTCAAAAACTAATACAAATCGCACAGGTATATAGAAAATACAAGGTATTTAAAATAGCAAACGCTGGTGCAATTAAGTTTTAAGGTATAGTAAAATTACACTTTTAATAGACTCACCCTGTATACACAGGCTAAACTGAATAAACAGTTTTTTGTAACATGTTTTTCTAGCCCTTGAAAAAACACTATATTATTTAAAAATAAAGACTATTACTTACGAATTTCAGGCGATGTTTACAATATGGTCACAATAACGGAAAACTTGATCGCTCTGATTTGCATCATCGGCATGATTTACATGACGATATGTTTTGTCAAAAACCGACAACTTGTCAAATCCCTTGTCAAAAACCTTCCGGCTTTCACCAAATATAGTAAAACGTCGGACATCATTTTAACGGATAAAAAAGCCAACTTGTATACAAAAATATTCGTGTTTTACGGAGTTGTGGGCAATGTTGTTTACATGATAATGCCCTATTTAAATATCGAAAAGTGTCAAAAACGTCAAAATACTGACGTTCCGTGTGGTCTAGTGACCCGATGTTGGTTCCCATTCAAATTTGACTATAGCCCGGTTTTTGAAATTGTTTTCGTCCACCAATTTTACACTTGCTTGATGGTTTCGGTCATTATTTTGGATTTGACAATGTTGATTTGTGGGTTTTTGATGCATATTACGAACCAGTTGAAACATTTACGGAGTTTTATTAAACGTTTCGATTGTTCGAAGCAAAAAATTGCAGAAGATGTTATCTACTGTGTCAAGTTTCACACCGCAATCATCACGTGAGTAAAAAAATTACAAAAATGTGATTTTTAATCCAAATTTTTAACTACAAAAGGCGGAAATAAATCATTCATGAATTATGACACAATTGAGCAATTGTTCCGATTAAAACAGTAAAAAATTGTAGTACAGTCACGACCAAAAAGAATGATACGCCTATAGCAAGGCCCTGATTGAAACCTTTTAGGTAACAAATTTCAACAAACAGGTTATTTACTAGTCCAATTATACAGGCTGTTTTGTCTAAACCCCACATTAGAAGTATTGAGAGTTTTAATAATCATAGTCATCTGAAAATTTGTGTACAACCATAATCTTTTAGGTCCTGCTCAATGAAAATATTTTCAAGATAGCAGCACTTCCGGTTATACCGGAAGTCGCTATCAACTTCCTTATTTTAAATGGAATGCTATATTTTTTAATGAGTTTTTAAATTACTAGAGTTATTTTAAGGTAGTTTTCATAAGCTGTTCCTATACCTAAATTTAGCCGTTTACGAAATATTTATGGTTTTTAAAATTTTTTTGGATTTGCACTTTCCAGTTCAGAAATCGATAACTCTGCGATTTTTAAAAATTTGGAAATATTTTTGAGCTCATTTGAAAGGGGAAGCCTAGATCTTTCCTTTGGTGTTTTCAAATTTCTAAAAAAGAATAACAAACTCAAAATTTTTAAAATTAAATTTGCAAAACTTTAAACACCCATAACTCATTTTTTTCTAATGAAATGACAAAAGTTTTATTTCACTAGATGGTAGAGAATTTAATTCTGCTTCGATCTGTGTTAACATTCCCTATACTTATGTTTAATAGTTTTCAAGTTACAATAACTTTTTGTTGGGATTGAGAAATTCATTAGCCATAGGCCTTTTCTCATAGGTTGCCATGGAAACAAATGAAAAAAGGTGAGAAATTAAAGTTTTTCAAACCAACACCCAATGAATTTATTTTGTTTTCACACTGTGATAACACAATTTTGAACAGAATTTGTCGTTTAAGTTTAATCAGAAATGTTTTTATGGCAAACTATGCAAAAACAGCTGTGGTTAGTAAGAAATTTCCTACAATAACAAAAAAACCAACATAACTTGAAAATTATCACAGATAGGTATAGGGAATGCTAATACAGATTGATGCAGAAAAAAATTCTCCTCCATCTACTAGAATAAAAATTGGGACATCCCATTTGAAAAAATTAAGTTTTGGGTACTTGAAGTTGTCCAAACTTAACCTTAAAATGTTTGAGTTTATTAACTTCAATTCCAATTTTGATCACACTGAACAACAGATATAGGCTTTCTCTTTCAATTCTCCAAACATGATTTCAAAATCTCTAAAACTAAGCGAGTTACCGATTTTTTAAGGGACAGGTGCAAATTCAAAAATTTTCAAAAATCCTAAATATCTCGAAAACGGTTAAACTTGGGTATAGGGAAAGCTGATAAAAACTCCCTTAAAATAACCCAACTAATACAAAAACGCAGTGAAAAATATAGCTTTCCATTTAAATAAGAAAGTTAGTAGCGACTTCCGGTATAACCGGAAGTGCTGCCATCTTGAAAATATTTTCATTGAGCATAACTCAATGGATTATGCCTGAGTACCAACTCTCAGATAAATATCTTTATTAGAACTTTCAATACTTCTAATGTAGGGTTTAGACGGAACACCCTGTACATCAACCGAGAAGCTATGTAGTTGCGGTTTTAAGGGTACTATTCTTTTTGACTAAAACTATTCTTTTGTACTAAAACTCTGAAAAAAGTTATGTGCTATTTTGGGACTTTTTACCTAATTTATGTCCTGTATTTTAAAATAATTTTTTTTTAGATACTCTGAAAAAACGAACGAAGCTTTCGGCACCATGATGATGCTCCACATCACACTAACATCTCTCGTTATCAGTGCGTTAGGTTTCGAGATTTTAATTGTGGACAACTTCAATGATTCGTTAAGGTTCACTTTGCACCTTTTGGGATGGTTGGTGTTACTTCTATTGATTTGTTACTACGGACAGCTTCTAATAGACGAAGTATTATTTAATTAGTTTGGTTACAAATAAAAATTTTTAGAGCATTGCAGTTGCTGAAGATATTTATTACGTGCCATGGCATTTAGCACCAGTTGATGTGCAAAAAGACATCTACATGATTTTAATGCGATCGCAAAAACCTTTAACTCTGAATGCTGCAAATATTGGAGTGATGTCTTTTCCGACATTTCTCCGCGTAATTGAATTATGAACGATTTTGTAAATGTTTGACTAAATGTTTTGATTGCAGGTTATCAGTTCGGCCTATTCTTACTTCACTTTGTTGCTTAACATAAAATCATAGAAAGAATACGTAATGGATTTATCAAGCTTTGAAATGTAGTAGAAAGACAACTAGCAATACACACTTGCATCACACGTGTTATAAGTTTTATTACCGCTCAATATTATTTTATTCGTGACCTCAATTGTTACCCAATTATTAAAATGAGAGAAATTCGAGTTAAAACAGCATAATGAACGTGTGACGATATAATTCAATATTTTTTTATTGAATAATGATTCATATTCGGTTTGTGCAGTGCGATGACGCAAAATAACACATTAAAGACACTTCCCATCAGATGTCCTCGGTCAAGTTCAACGTATTTTTAAGTTTACACTTTTTATTATTTTAAAATGAAATAACAATAGGACAATAAAGAATTTACATCGAGCAAGCATCATTTAAAAACATGATTTCTCATGTCATAATTTCATTTGTAAATACTTGCACGACTCAACCTTGCCACAAATATAAATAATAATTTGCAAACTCAACGGTTTGACACTTGAATTTTTTAGAATATTTGTTTTCGACAAAAACTGAATTTCTCAAAAACTGTTAGCTTTAGATGAAAAATAAAGACATTTTTGGAATCCTCACAAAATTTTACGTACGAAAAACTTACAACTGAGTTGGTTTCGTTCTCCAGTAAACTAAATTTTAAGCAGTTCCTTAAACTTTGACTGATGTCTTAAGAACTATCGGTCGTAGATAAAAAATTAAAATAGATTCAAAAACTTTGAATAATTTTGCGTATGAAAAGCTGAAGTATCAACTGTCCAACTTCAATAAAAACAATTAAAAAATTTCATCTCTTACTCAAACTGATCGTTATTTTGAGAAACCACACTTTGACCGATATTTCAAAAACTGTTTGTTTTAGATAAAAAATAAAGAGAGTTTCGGAATCCTCAGATAATTTTACCTAAGAAAATCTTTAATTTAAGTTGGTTTTGTTCCTTATTTTGCCAAAAAAATCATATATTGAGAAGTGTTTAGTTTTTGCCAAACTAAATTTTAAGCAGTTCCTCAAACTTTGACTGACATCTTAATAACTATCGGTGGTAGACTAAAAAATAAAATAGATTCAAAAACTTTGAATAATTTTGCGCATGAAAAGCTGGAGTATCAATTGTTTGAACTGTCCAACTTCAATAAAAACAATTAAAAAATTTCGTCTCTTACTCTAATTGATCTTTATTTTGAGAAACCAAACTTTGACCGATATTTCAGAAACTGTTTGTTGTAGATGAAAAATAAAGACAGTTTCGGAATCCTCAGATAATTTTACCTAAGAAAAACTTACATTTAAGTTGGTTTCGTTCCTTATTCTGCCAAAAAAAAATCATATGTTGAGAAGTGTTTAGTTTTTGGCAAACTAAATTTTAAGCAGTTCCTGAAACTTTGACATATCTTAAGAACTATCGGTCGTAGACAAAAAATTAAAACAGATTCAGAAACTTGAATAATTTTGCGCATAAAAGCTGGAGTGTCAATTGTTTGGACTGTCTAACTTCAATAAAAACAATTAAAAATTTCGTCTCTTACTCTAACTGATCTTTATTTTGAGGAACCAAATATTGTCCGATATTTCAAAAACTGTTTGTTGTAGATAAAAAATAAAGACAGTTTCGGAATCCTCAGATAATTTTACCTAAGAAAAACTTACATTTAAGTTGGTTTCGTTCCTTATTCTGCCAAAAAAAAATCATATGTTGAGAAGTGTTTAGTTTTTGGCAAACTAAATTTTAAGCAGTTCCTCAAACTTTGACTGACATCTTAATAACTATCGGTGGTAGACAAAAAAATAAAATAGATTCAAAAACTTTGAATAATTTTGCGTATGTAAAGCTGGAGTATCAATTGTTTAAACTGTTCAACTTCAATAAAAACAATTAAAAAATTTCGTCTCTTACTCTAATTGATCTTTATTTTGAGAAACCAAACTTTGACCGATATTTCAGAAACTGTTTGTTGTAGATGAAAAATAAAGACAGTTTCGGAATCCTCAGATAATTTTACCTAAAAAAATCTTAAATTTAAGTTGGTTTTGTTCCTTATTTTACCAAAAAAAAATCATATGTTGAGAAGTGTTTAGTTTTTGGCAAGTTAAATTTTAAAGAGTTCCTCAAACTTTGACTGATATCTTACGAACTATCGGTCCTAGACAAAAAATTAAAATAGATTCAAAAACTTTGAATAATTTTGCGTATGTAAAGCTGGAGTATCAATTGTTTAAACTGTTCAACTTCAATAAAAACAATTAAAAAATTTCGTCTCTTACTCTAATTGATCTTTATTTTGAGAAACCAAACTTTGACCGATATTTCAGAAACTGTTTGTTGTAGATGAAAAATAAAGACAGTTTCGGAATCCTCAGATAATTTTACCTAAAAAAATCTTAAATTTAAGTTGGTTTTGTTCCTTATTTTACCAAAAAAAAATCATATGTTGAGAAGTGTTTAGTTTTTGGCAAGTTAAATTTTAAAGAGTTCCTCAAACTTTGACTGATATCTTACGAACTATCGGTCCTAGACAAAAAATTAAAATAGATTCAAAAACTTTGAATAATTTTGCGTATGTAAAGCTGGAGTATCAATTGTTTAAACTGTTCAACTTCAATAAAAACAATTAAAAAATTTCGTCTCTTACTCTAATTGATCTTTATTTTGAGAAACCAAACTTTGACCGATATTTCAGAAACTGTTTGTTGTAGATGAAAAATAAAGACAGTTTCGGAATCCTCAGATAATTTTACCTAAAAAAATCTTAAATTTAAGTTGGTTTTGTTCCTTATTTTACCAAAAAAAAATCATATGTTGAGAAGTGTTTAGTTTTTGGCAAGTTAAATTTTAAAGAGTTCCTCAAACTTTGACTGATATCTTACGAACTATCGGTCCTAGACAAAAAATTAAAATAGATTCAAAAACTTTGAATAATTTTGCGTATGTAAAGCTGGAGTATCAATTGTTTAAACTGTTCAACTTCAATAAAAACAATTAAAAAATTTCGTCTCTTACTCTAATTGATCTTTATTTTGAGAAACCAAACTTTGACCGATATTTCAGAAACTGTTTGTTGTAGATGAAAAATAAAGACAGTTTCGGAATCCTCAGATAATTTTACCTAAGAAAATCTTAAATTTAAGTTGGTTTTGTTCCTTATTTTACCAAAAAAAAATCATATGTTGAGAAATGTTTAGTTTTTGGCAAGTTAAATTTTAAGCAGTTCCTCAAACTTTGACTGATATCTTACGAACTATCGGTCCTAGACAAAAAATTAAAATAGATTCAAAAACTTTGAATAATTTTGCGTATGTAAAGCTGGAGTATCAATTGTTTAAACTGTTCAACTTCAATAAAAACAATTAAAAAATTTCATCTCTTACTCTAATTGATCTTTATTTTGAGAAACCAAACTTTGTCCGATATTTCAAAAACTGTTTGTTGTATATGAAAAATAACGACAGTTTCGGAATCCTCAGATAATTTTACCTAAGAAAAACTAACATCTGAGTTGGTGTCGATCTCCATTTTTCCACAAAAAATTATATGTGGAGAAGTGTTTGGTTTTTGATAAATTAAATTTTAATCAGTTCCTCAAAGCTGTGATCACGTGTATCAATTATCTAGTGCTAATGGAAAAATTAAGAAACTAAACTCTCTATGACAAAATCCACTGAAGATGGTTTTAGTGCATTCAGCATTAAAATAAAAAACATGACCTGAATTAATTGAATCTTTTAGATAGTTGATAGAAATAGCAATTTTTTTAAAGAAAAACCATTTGAAAGCAAGCTTTACGCAAATCAAAAAAACTAGTAGGTAATTATGTTAATGCTTGTCATTAGAATTATGGAAGCAATTTAAGTTTAACTTCAGACTGCAGTAATGACAAGCACGTCCTTGACGAAATAATAAAAATAAAACCACCTTTATGTAATTTATTGTTTCACCATCAAAATATAAAAATTAATTCCGTAAACTAAAACTAGTTCTTACCAGATTTGAAACCACAAACAGTGAAAAAATTGAGCCACTTACCTTTGGTCAATACGAAAAAACCCAATTAAATTTACAGAAATTCTAATTTCTTATCAAATTGATAAAAGCAAGTCTGGGATTGTAAAATCATAACGGAGTTGTAAAGATAAGACAATAAATAAAGTATAACAAAGAAAAAAAATCATAATCGAGCGTCTATTTGCAAAATAAATTAAAAGCCCTCCCCTTCTTTTTAACTACAAGGTATTGTCAAATGTGTGCAAACCACGCCAGTACGGTTTTTCACAAGACCGACTCCACATGTTCTAAGTGAAAGTGTTTGGTTTATTATTTCATACCATACAATCGTGTTGCCGTTATTGCGGTATGGTGAAGGAATTTGGTGGGAAAAGTAAGTCAATTTTCGAAAAAAAAAACAAAATTTTGAGCTCATCTATAAAAAATAAGCGACCACAACAAACCTGCTTACCCCAATCGTTAAATCACAATTTCGAAAAAAAAAAGCAAAATGCGGAAGCGGGTCATGATATAATCGTTCGTATTATTGAATCTAGCGACCTACGATACCCAAGGTCACCTAATTATGATAAATTGCCAGCTTGTTTTAGCTTTATTGGGTCACTAAATTTTTTCGAATCACTTTCACGAGATTTGTGATCTATTCAAAATTTAGGTTGGTTACGAAATCGTTGCGTATTAGAAGACATGAAAGTTGAGGAATAAGTCACCGGAAAGTACCAGATTTAAGCCCTCTTTATTTTCTTTGGTGCACGTTTTAACCTAAATTGTTCGCTCCTAACAAAGCAAAAATAACCGAACCGATAAATAGAAAAGGATAGTGTTTAAAATAAGCGATAAATAAACAAAAGTGTGCACTATTTGGTACTTTATTGATAAACGTACTTAGAGCGTGGTAACACATCCATTGATTGTTAATGATTTTATTAATTTATTTTCCTTGAGATATGGATCAAAAATCAATCAATAAAGTCAAATTCCAGGAAAAAGACCGTTTTAAGCTCGTTATGACCAGATAAAACTGCATTTCCTAATTTCTGTTTTTCACAAAAATATAGCCTCTGATTAAAGGATTTTTTAATCTTTTAAGAAGTGATAAAAAACAATACATGACACGTGACCATAATTAGAAATTAAGTGCTGGGGTAATAAATAATAATGGGAAAGTTAAAGTATATTAATAACTTATTGTGACGTTATTATACAATTAAAATAACCGGAAATTGTAATAAAAAGGTTCGGCACCTTGAACTGCAGTGGTAGAAAAAATCCCAGATACAACTCGGGCCAAAAACTCGATTAAACGCAGTACCGTTCCGGGAAGAATGTTAAAATTTGTCTTGTGGTTAGCATTAATTATTATTTATAGGTAAGACAACACGAAATGGAATAACCTCAAAAAACAATGGCACCGTATCAAACAATAAAACTAAAACACACTACCTCAATTTCGGGGAAGAAGACCAAATGGTACTAGCATCATTGGTACTTCCCCTAAAATATTAGAGTGTATTTTTTTTAGGAAATTTCTGGTTACACGTCCAACCACTTGAAGAAATGTATCACGTGGACGGTTTATGTCCTCACTTTTGGAATTTTGAGACTTATTTTTCATTGGTATCCACAATGGCAGCTGTACGCCAGCCATTCCAAGTGTCCTTTAGGTCAAGCAGAGAAAGTACTAATCACAGTAAGTACGGTTAGCAGCGTTGCCAACTGTACCACTTTGATACAATGTACTTAAATTAATTAAATTCATGAACATGCTTCAGAATTTCTGCGTCTTTTCAAAATTTTTCTCTAGTTACGTTTTGAATTTTTTTAGGTTATTCCTTAGCTTTGCTTCAGTTGATTTCTGATTTTCTGATTTTGTTCAAAAGCCGTTTCTTTTCTTTTTTTTTTAGATAATATTAGAAGTTCCAGTCGAGATGCCTCGTTGCAATTATTTCTCAATTCTTCTCAAACTTTACACTTTCTTTTCTAGATCGGAAATCTGGACTCTTCTTTGAATTATTTTGTAAACTCATCTTTAGTTTCTTCTTAATTGTTTTCTAGAGGTTCCTTAAATCATTTTATGAACTTTCCCAGACTGAACAAATTCTCGTTTAGAGTTTACTCTGCAACTTTCAAAATTCTGTAGTTTCATTCAAAATTCTCCTCTAGAACTGAACGTTTCTCTAGATTTTTCTTAAGATTCTTCTCTGATTCTTTTCTAAAGTAGTTTTAAGATTCTTTTATAAACTCTTCTCTGTGCGTTGTTAATTTTTCTTAAGATTTTTCTGATTCTTCCCTAAAGCCGTCTATGGATTAAAATCCGGAAATCCCCTCTTAAATTCTAGATTTTTCTTTAGTTTTATTGAGAATTCTTCTAAATTATTCTTTAGCATTTTCTGTAATTTTTCCTCGTTTTTTTTAAATTTTTCTCTACTTCTTCTCTAAACCTGTTTTTATTTCTGAAATTTCGAACTTCTCTTTAGATTCGTTCTTTTTTAGATTTTTCTAGAATTATGCATTTTGTATTTGAAATTCTTTTATAAAGACTCCTATATTTTTCAAATTCTCTTTTAGATGTTACTCTGCATATTTCCAAAATTCTTCTCAAGTTTCGATTAAAATTTATTTTGTTTATTTTTCCGCATTGTTTCTATTCTTCTCTAGATTTTCCTTAAAAATTTTCTGATTCTTTTCTAAAGCCGTCTTTGGATCTAAAATCAAAATTTTTCTTTGGTCTTATGTTTAGAATTCTTCCAGATTATTCTTTAGCATTGTTTCTATACTTTTCCCTAGATTTTTCTTAAAATTCTTTTCTACTTTTTTTCTAAACCTGTTTTTTATATGTCTTCTATGATCATTTTTTAAATTTCTATTTAGATTCGTTGTTTTCTAGAATCTAGAATGTATTAAGTAATCGAAATTCTCTTATAAACACTCCCACATATTCCAAATTCTCTTTTATATACTACTTTGCATCTTTTCAAAAGTCTTTTCTAGTTTTGTTTAGAATTTTTTTGTTTATTTTTTCGCATTTTTTCTACTCTTCTCTAGATTTTTCTTAAATTTTTTTTAATTCTATTCTAGAGCCGTCTTTGGATCTAAAATCCGGAAATCCCCTCTTAGATTCTACTCTGCCTATTGTCAAAATTCTTCTTTAGTTTTGTTAAGAATTCTTCCAGATTATTCTTTAGCATTATTTCCGTACTCTTCCCTAGATTTTTGTTAAAATTCTTCTCTAATTCATTTCTAAACCTGTTTTTTTATCTGAAATTTGGATTCTTCTATGATAATTTTTTAAATTTCTCTTTAGATTCGTTCTTTTCGAGATTCTTCTTTAGAATTAATGTATTTTGTAACTAAAATTCTTTTATAAACACTCCTACTTTTTCCAAATTCTCTTTTAGATGCTACTCTGCATATTTACAAAATTCTTCTCAAGTTTCGATTAAATTTTTTTTGTTTATTTTTCCGCATTGTTTCTATTCTTCTCTAGATTTTGCTTAAAAATTTTCTGATTCTTTTCTAAAGCCGTCTTTGGATCTAAAATCGAAATTTTTCTTTGGTCTTATGTTTAGAATTCTTCCAGATTATTCTTCAGCATTGTTTCTATACTTTTCCCTAGATTTTTCTTAAAATTCTTTTCTACTTTTTTTCTAAACCTGTCTTTTATATCTGAAATTTGGATTCTTCTATGATCATTTTTTAAATTTCTCTTTAGATTCGTTCTTTTCTGCATTCTCCTTTAGAATTAATGTATTTTGTAATTAAAATTCTTTTATAAACACTCCTACTTTTTCCAAATTCTCCTTTAGATGCTACTCTGCATATTTACAAAATTCTTTAGTTTCGTTTAGAATATTTTTATTTATTTTTTCGCATTGTTTCTACTCTTCTCTAGATTTTTATTTAGATTTTTTTGATTCTTTTTTAAACCATACTTGGATCTAAAATCCGCAAATTGTCTCTTAGATTCTACTCAGCCTCTTATCAAAATTCTTGTCTAGAAACTCTTCTCTGGATTTTTCTTAAGATTCTTCTCTGATTCTTTTCTAAAGCCGATTTTAGATCTCAAATCTACCTTCAGATTCTTCGATGGTTCCGTTTAGTATTTTTCCAAATTATACTTTTAGCCTTGCTCTACTCTTCTCTAAGATCCTTCTTTAATTGATTTTATATATCCTGCATTAGATTATTGATAAATTCAGATCCTTCTTTACAATTATTTTCATACTCAACTCAAAATTCCTTTATTACTACTTCTTCTACATTCATACATAATAATAAAAATTCGGTACATAACTCAAAACTCACCAAGTTGGCAACGCTGCATTTAGCTATCCTCAACAGTTTTAAAAATGTCATTTCAAGGATAAATACAAGAACAAGTTCAAGACGTATTTTGTGAAAGAGGTTGAGATTTTGACAAGCAATAACGAATTACGAAAAACCGAAAGTATTATTAGCATAAATGGCCTTATTTTTAAAAATGAGATAGAGGGACACCTCCTTGATGTGTACCTGGATGATGGCTCCAGAAAACGTAGGACAATTACAACTATTTGCCCCAAAAACCTATTTTTTTTTTGATATTTAGGACTAGCACAGGTACGAATCGTACGGTGCAAAAAGTTGACCTACATCTGGGACGAGGAAAAGTACAAATTTATCAAACTGTCAGGTTTGGATAAAGGTATAGCATGTAGGGAATTTCACGACCAGAAAGGTTACAAAAAAGAGGAGCAAAATCGAAGACGTATCACTTATGGTACCAATGAAATCAACGTACCTGTGCAAAGCATTGTCACCCTTTTGGTCCTTGAAGCTTTGACTCCTTTCTACATTTTCCAACTTTTCAGTCTTATAGTATGGTTCGCCGAAGCCTACTATTACTACACTATTGCAATCGTGATAATGTCGGTTTTTGGCATCTCGACCTCGATCATACAAACCAGAAAGGTAACAAGTACCATTACCAATACCGTTAAAAATTAATTATCCATCAGAGTCAGGAAAATCTGAAAGGGACCGTGCACACCGCTGACAAGATCATGGTAAGTCGAAGCGATGGTACTTTTGATGAAATACCAACAACCGAACTGGTACCGGGTGATGTAATAATGATACCATCACATGGTTGTGACATGCAATGTGATGCCGTTCTACTCAATGGTAACTGCATAGTGAATGAAAGTATGCTCACGGGTACCAAACTCATCTCACATAAAGTCAAGTGTAAAGTAACGTAGTACCGTTTTAGGAGAGTCGGTACCAGTCACTAAAACAGCACTTCCAAATAACGAGAAGTTATACAATGTTAAAGAACACGGAAACCATACACTTTTCTGTGGTACCAAAATCATACAGACCAGGTATTATGGTACCGAACCGGTACTTGCAGTAGTTATCAGGACTGGGTACTTGACTACCAAAGGCCAACTGGTTAGGAGTATAATATACCCACCACCGGCTGATTTCAAGTTCGATCAAGACAGCTATAAATTTATCATGATCCTATCAGTTATAGCACTGTTGGGGTTCTTTTATACGATTTTTTCCAAGGTATGGCCCAGTCAATAACCAAAACTACAGGCTGTTCCGTCTAAACCCCACATTAGAAGTATTGGGAGTTCTAAAATTTGTGTACAACCATAATCTTTTAGGTCCTGCTCAATGAAAATATTTTTAAGATGGCTGCACTTTCGGTTATACCTTATTTTAAGTGGAATGCTATATTTGTTAATGCGTTTTTGAATTACTAGAGTTATTTTATAAGCTGTTCCTATACCTAAATTTGGCCGTTTACGAAATATTTATGGTTTTTCAAATTTTTTGGATTTGCACTTTCCAGTTCAAAAATCGATAACTCTGCGATTTTTAAAAATTTGGAAATATTTTTGAGCTCATTTGAAAGAGGAAGCCTAGATCTTTCCTTTGGTGTTTTCAAATTTCTAAAAAACAATAACAAACTCCAAATTTTTAAAATTAAGTTTGCAAAACTTTAAGCACCTATAACTCATTTTTTTCAAATGAAATGACAAAAGTTTTATTTCACTAGATGGTAGAGAATTTAATTCTGCTTCGATCTGTGTTAACATTCCCTATACTTATGTTTAATAGTTTTCAAGTTACAATAACTTTTTGTTGGGATTGAGAAATTCATTAGCCATAGGTCTTTTCTCATAGGTTGCCATTGAAACGAATGAAAAAAGGTGAGAAATTAAAGTTTTTCAAACCAACACCCAATGAATTTATTTTGTTTTCACAGTCTGATAACACAATTTGTCGAGTTTGTCGTTTAAGTTTAATCAGAAATGTTTTTATGGCAAACTATGCAAAAATAGCTGTGGTTAGTAAGAAATTTCCTACAATAACAAAAAAACCAACATAACTTGAAAATTATCACAGATAGGTATAGGGAATGCTAATATATAGATGCAGAACAAAATTCTCCTCCATCTAGTAGAATAAAAATTGGGACATCCCATTTGAAAAAATTAAGTTTTGGGTACTTGAAGTTGTCCAAACTTAACCTTAAAATTTTTGGGTTTATTAACTTCAATTCCAATTTTGATCACACTGAACAACAGATATAGGCTTTCTCTTTCAATTCTCCAAACATGATTTCGAAATCTCTAAAACTAAGCGAGTTACCGATTTTTTAAGGGACAGGTGCAAATTCAAAAATTTTCAAAAATCCTAAATATCTCGAAAACGGTTAAACTTGGGTATAGGGAAAACTGATAAAAACTCCCTTAAAATAACTCAACTAATCCAAAAACGCAGTGAAAAACATAGCTTTCCATTTAAAATAAGAAAGTTAATAGCGACTTCCGGTATAACCGGAAGTGCTGCCATCTTGAAAATATTTTCATTGATCATAACTCAACGGATTATGCCTGAGTACCAATTCTCAGATAAATATCTTTATTAGAACTTTCAATACTTCTAATGTGGGGTTTAGACGGAACACCCTGTATATTTTTTTTAGAATATTATCTACTTTTTACCTTTTAGTTAAAAAACAAATGACTATTCCAACACAATTTTTCTATTAAAAGAATAGATGTTAATTTAAAAACAACAATCGACGTGTTTGGTCGTTCTTTACAAAAAATTGCACAATTAATTTATGAATTTAGCTTCTAACTAATTTTCAAAAATCCTAAATATCTCGAAAACGGTTAAACCTGGGTATAGGGAAAGCTGATAAAAACTCCCTTAAAATAACTCAACTAATCCAAAATCGCAGTGAAAAACATAGCTTTCCATTTAAAATGAGAAAGTTAATAGCGACTTCCGGTATAACCGGAAGTGCTACCATCTTGAAAATTTTTTCATTGAACATAACTCAACGAATTATGCCTGAGTACCAACTCTCAGATAAATATCTTTATTAGAACTTTCAATATTTCTAATGTGGGGTTTAGACGGAACACCCTGTATAATTGAATTTTTAATATAGCGCTGCGCGCACTCGTTTTGGCAAACATTTTGCTCGTTAAACACATTTCTTGTAGTACTCCAGAGACATTGCACCTTTGGATATCCTCATCAAAGCCCTGGATTTGGTCACAATAGCCATTCCTCCCGCCCTCCCAGCCGCCATGACAGTGGGCAAACTTTACGCTTTAAATCGTTTGAAAAAGAAGCACATTTATTGCATAAATTCGAGAGTAATTAACGTTTCCGGTTCCGTCGATTGTGTTTGTTTTGATAAGGTTGGTAATGATTTGTGCTGGACTTGATTTTTGATTGTGTGTTGTTTAGACAGGGACCTTGACTGAAGATGGATTGGATATGTGGGGGGTGGTTCCGGTTGAAGACAGCAGAATTGAGAAACCAGTCAAGGATATTAAGACAATGTCGAAAAATTCGCTACTTTTCAGGGGGATGCTGACCTGTCATTCGCTGACGCTGATCGATGGAGAACTGTGTGGGGATCCCCTAGATATTAAGGTGAAAATTTTTCGAAACTAATACTAAATACGATTTCGTTTTCGCGTACCTTTTTTTAAAAAATAGTCCAAAAAATTAAAATTAATAAAATATTCTGAGAGATTTTGCTAAAACAGCAGGTCAAAAATCTCAGAAGTAGGACTCAAAAATGCTACTTTTGAGTGAAAAACGTTCGCTTTAGAGATACGCAAGTCAAAAAATCTAATATTTTCGTGTGTCTTTTACCAAGGGATAGAAGTTGTCCAATAGAATAAAAATTCGCAAATTTAAAATAAAAAC
Source organism: Tribolium freemani (assembly GCA_939628115.1). Taxonomy (NCBI): domain Eukaryota; kingdom Metazoa; phylum Arthropoda; class Insecta; order Coleoptera; family Tenebrionidae; genus Tribolium; species Tribolium freemani. The sequence goes on along the minus strand of OW626788.1, from coordinate 962,378 downwards.
ATTACTGTAAATAATTATAAAAGTACTTACCTACATCTCAGGCGTTACTCCGCAAAACTAAGTCCAGTGAAAGCACGAGTACATGCAACAATTCTGAAAAAATAATCCTTTTAAAATTAAAAACGCAAATCTTGCAAAAAATGTTTTTTTTCTGAAGTCGTCCGTAACGTAATTAAGTGATTTCAGCACTAAAGTTTTATCTTACACTCACATATTCATGATAAAAATATTAAATTTCATTGCCTTCAATACATATTTTAGGAAAACGTCCGTAAATGAATGAAACAATCGAAAAGTCGTTTGTGCACGTGTATTGTTGGTTGCATACCACTCTAATTTTTAAAGCAATTTTATTACAATTTTTACTAGTGTTATATCAAACTCATCTTCGTCATAAATAAATCAACGTTAATGCCTTGTTCTAAATTGTAATAAACAATTATTTACGAAAAAACAGCTAGAAATTTTAAACCGGGAATGCACGAACGTTCCCGAGCAAAAACGAACCCACCCCTTCCAGTAACATGGACTTTCCTTTACCTGATAATAAAAAATTTGAACAAATTCACTGTAAATGAACCAAAAAGGCGCAAAACTGTCCAAAACTGAGAATTCGCTCTGAATTTCAGACTATATTTAAGCCGGCTTCACGCAAACGGTGCCAAATTTGAGGTTAACTTGACCACTTCTTTCAGTAAAAGCGTATTCATGTTTCTTGTGGTTTTAGCACTCAATAATGGTAATTAAACAGTCAAAATGAACTATTAAAACTACCGACGCGACCACTCGACACTTGATTTAATTGATTTGAATTTAATAATAGGTAATATGTGTACTCGTCTTTTGCTCGCATTTTTGGGCTGAAATCACACAAAACACACTTTTTTGGGCATAATTTACGGGAAAAACACACATTTTACACAAAAAATACGCTTGGTGTAAAAAAAGTCCGACACTGTCCGAACATAGCCGAGCTTAAGCGAAGCTGAAGGCAGTGCTACCAACTCAATCGGGCTTGGAATCGAATAAAAAAGTAAAAAGGAGAACAGTCTGGAACATCTATTTATTGCATTAAGCACAAATAATAAGGAAAAAAATACAAAAATATTCTCCAAATTCTTTTATTAGAACCAATTTTTAGATTTTTTCTAGATTTACTACTTTCTCTTCTCTAGATTTTTCTACAGCTTCCTCGCTTGTTATTTAAAAATTCTTCTCTAGATGCTTTTTTCTTGACTCCACTCAAAGTTATTCTAGAAATAATACTTCTACACTCTCCAAATTCCCTTTTAGATTCTACTCTGAGTCTTCCTAAAATTCTTCTCTAGTTTCGTTTAGAAGTTATTTTTTAGCATTGTTTCTGTGCTCCTCTCTGGACATTTCTTTGAATTATTTTGTAAACCCATTTTTAGATTCTTAGATAAATTCTTCTCTAGACGTTCCTTTATAATTAAATATTATCTAAACTCTGCTCAAAGTTATTTTATAAACACTTTTTCATCATTCTTTTTTCCTCTAGTTTCGTTTAGAACTGTTCCAAGTATTCTATTATCTATTAGATCTGGACTTTTCCATACATTATTTCATAAATCGTGCTTTATATTCTTTTAGAAATTGTTCTCTAGATTCTTCTTTAGAATTAGTTGAACCACAGAACAACTGAACTCACAATTATTTTAAAAACACTTCCACATTCTCTAAATTCACACTTAGACATTATTATTCTGCTCTTCTTCAAAACTCTATTATAGTTTTATTTAGATTTTTCTGTTTTATTCTTTGGTATTGTTTCTGTACTAATTCTAAAACTGAACTATCCAACAAAAGTTGCCAACCTTCCAGATGTTCGAGTCAACTGGCTGGATCCTGGAGGAACCCACAATTTCAGACACCTCAAAATACGACCTCCTGGTGCCCACCATCCTCAAAGACAACTCCCCTGACACCCCCCACCTTGAAATCGGCCTCATCCACCAATTCCAATTCTCCTCAACCCTCCAACGCATGAGTGTCATTTGCCGAACCCTAGGTTCCGACCACTTCGAATCCTTCACCAAGGGTTCCCCCGAAATGGTCATCTCCCTATCTAGACCAGAAACCGTCCCTGAGGGAATCCTCAACCGTTTAAAAACCTACACTGAACAAGGCTACCGTGTCATCGGGATGGCCACCAAAAAACTAACCAACATCCCCTTCCACAAAATCCCCAAACTACAACGCGAGGAAATCGAATGCGACCTCCAATTCGCCGGTTTAATAGTTCTGGAAAACCGGTTAAAACCCCAAACCGGGAGCGTCATCCAAAAGTTACGAAACGCCGGAATGAAGATAGTCATGGTGACGGGGGACAACATCCAGACGGCTGTGAGCGTGGCACGTGACTGCGGGATCATCCAATCGGGTTATAGCGTCATTGACGTCATCACAACCAAGCCAACCAAAACGGACATGGCAACTGTCAAGTACCAGGAGAGTGATGCCACGCCTTCCGGCGACAAAGACATCGAGAAAATGGCCGAGCGGAAGTACCATTTCGTCGTGACCGGAAACACATGGACCGACCTTAATCGGTACTTCCCCGAACTAATCCCGAAAATTGTAACGAAAGGAGTCGTTTTTGCCCGAATGTCGGGCTTACAGAAACAACAACTAGTCGAAGAGTTACAAAATTTGGGTTATTACGTTGGTAGGAGTGACACCAAACTAGGGATTTTTTTTATTTAGTGTGTTGCAGCCATGTGTGGTGACGGTGCCAATGATTGTGGCGCCCTCAAGGCGGCAAACGTCGGAATTTCACTTTCTGAGGCCGAATCAAGCGTTGCTTCACCTTTTACGTCACAAGAACCCAATATTTCATGCACTACTGAAGTAATCAAAGAAGGCCGGGCCGCTCTGGTGACTTCGTTTGGTGTTTTTAAGCTCATGCTTTGTTACAGTCTTACCGAGTTCGCGTCTGTTATTATTTTGTACGCCATTGATACCAACCTAACTTCGCTGCAATTCCTGTTCATTGATATTTGTCTAATTTTGAATTTCGCCTCGTTTTTTGGTAAAACACGAGCGTTTGACGAGTTACACAACGGGCCCCCTATGACGTCACTCTTGAGTTTCGTCCCGTTGGCATCAATTATACTTTTTATGTTGGTCACAGTGGCTGTGCAAATCTTCGCCTACTATTACATCCAGACTTACGATTGGTTCGTTCCGTTTGTTTTCGACCCGAATGACACTACTATGTACAGATGTTACGAAAATTATGCTGTTTATTGCGTCTCCATGTTTCAATATATCATAATGGCGGTCGTTTTTTCCAAAGGGAAACCGTACAGGAAAGCGATCTATACCAACTTTATTTTCCTCTCTGCTATTTTTTTAATGGTTGGGGTTTGTTCTTACATCACTTTGGACCCCGTCCATTGGATTATTGAAGCTTTGGAGTTGCAAATGCCGCCATTTTATGACGGACGGGTCGCCATTTTGGTCATGGCGCTTGTCAATTTTGTCATTTGTGTCGTCATCGAGGACGTTTTCGTTGATATTCTCTTGTTTCGATTTGTTTGTCCTAAATTTCGCATTTTGGAAAAGTCGAGACAAATTTATTTGAAAATTGAAAAGGAGCTGAGGGAGGATCCAACATGGCCGAACACCAAATGTCAAAATGTTAATTATGCGGAGATCAAGGAAGGCGGGATTGTCAATAACGGGTTTTGTAACCACACAGAAACGACCAAGTGTTGATTTATTGTATTTTATCATTTTTAAATAAATATTTTACAATCTTTGGCCTAACTCTAGCTTATTTTTACAAATCACAGTCAAAACCTAGATCTAGGATATACTGATATACAAGTCACACTGTGACAAGTTAGCGAAACTTTAGTGACATGAAGTTAACCTAAAGTATCAGTTTTTGACATTTTGCAACTGTCAAAAACAGATCTAGTGCCCTTAGACCGGTTCCTTTAGTAGGGAATTAGTTTTTGAGGGTTTTTTACCAAAATACTCCTCAATCTCTTGTAAGGTCTTTCCCCTAGTCTCTGGCAGGAGTGCCACCACATAAATGGTACCAGCCAGACTCATGGCACCGTAGAAAAAGAAAACTCCTTCCCGGCCAATCCCCGAAATCATGGCCGGGTAAATTTTGACAGTTACAAAATTGAAAAAGTACCCAATTCCTGATGCTAACCCAGTTGCTGTACCTCTTATTTTGGCGGGGAATAACTCAGCCGCCATTGCAAACGGCATTGGCAGGAAACCCACAGTACTTGTGAAAAAATACAACAAAAGAAGAACAACCGGAAGAAAAACAAGTGATTGTTGGGTCGCTTCCGGTACTTTACCCTTCGTTACTGCAAGGATGTAACTAGCAAGCGCCATCATACAAATCGCCATTCCGGAACCGGAAACCACCGATAATGGCCGACGCCCGAAAATTTTACTAATGTAACTAACCAAGATGGCGGAAAAGAGGCGGACTAGACCTATCATGACAATTGCCACGTAGGCGTCCATCTCAACCCCGGCCTCCTTGACGATATTCAAAGCATAGAAAACTATAACAAAAGTTCCGGCAAACTGTTGGAAGAAGAAAAAGCCAACAACAAGGCTTAACGGCTTCAAACAGCTGGCACGGGTTAAATACTTTAATTTTTTGGCGACTTGTTGGAGGATTGTTTTCGTTTTTGGGTTATTTTTCACACCGCGATTTCGGATTAAAGTATCAATTTCTTCCGCCACTTCAGGGATGTATTCTTTGGTACCGAATATTTTGCACATGTTGGTTTTCGCTTCGTCGAAACGGTCCTTCCGAATGAGCCAGGATGGCGATTCGGGGACTAGAAATGTGACGAAGGCCATGCCCACGCATGGGAAAACGGCGGTTATGAGGCTGATAAGGCCCCAATTGTCCTGTAAAAAAACGCCAATTACGAAAAAGTGGAACTATTTTGGTGTAAACTAATGTAAAATGATCCGGGGAATCGATTGGCGTCGAGAAAATCGCCAAATTCCTTATAGTTTTTTAGTTATGAATTTTTTTAAATTTTACCTATTTTTCATTTTACCTGCAATTTTCTCGAAAAGTATTAGTCGGAGAACAATAATCTTTTTTGAAAAAGATAGACAATTAAAAGAGCTTTCCAACGATAATAAACTTCATGGGGTTATCTCTAATAGTTCCGGAGTTATTGCTCGATAAAGTTTCCGGGTACCGAAAATCGACAAAATCGCGACCAAAATTGAAAAAATCAAAATTCTTAAAATCGAACCTATTGACTCTTTTTCTACTTTTAACAACTCTAGAGGGTTGTATGAGCATAGGAAAGTCCATAAAACTTTGATTGAGTGAGTTAAAAAAAAATTTTTTTTTTCATTTTTGTGAAGGTAAGTGACCATTAAAATTTTTAGCAAAAAAAATCAAAATTTTAAATCTCATAAAAAGTTAATATAATACGTAGAATGAGCTGCAGAATCCAATGGAACAAACCGTTTTGCTCTATGACGTTTAGTTTTTAAGTTATGAATTTTTTTGTTGATGAATAAAATACTCCACTATGAAATGGCTGACCTAATTTTAAGCAAAAAAAATCAAAATTTTAAATCTCGTGAAAAGCTGATATAATACGTAGAATGACCCGCAGAATTCACTGGAACAAACCGTTTTGCTCTACGACTTTTAGTTTTTTAGTTACGAATTTTTTTGTTGAAGAATAGAGTACCATTATGCATTAGGCTACCCTAATTTTAAGCAAAAAATTTCAAATTTTTAAATCGGGTAAAAAACCGATATAATATGTAAAATGAGCCGTAGAATTCAATGGAACAAACCGTTTTGCTCTACGACTTTTAGTTTTTAAGTTATGAATTTTTTTAGTGTTAAACTTTAAATGCTTCTGTACCCGGAACCGTTGCCCGGAGCGACTCCGGGTTTTGACGAGAAAATAGAGAATTTCAAGCGCTATCCGATGCTTTATCGATTTTTGTTCTAAGTCTTATAGTTTCCGAGAAAAACGCCAAAAAAAGGTTGCCATTTTGACTTTTTTCTAATTTTTAAACGCCGATTACGGCGAAACTATAAGAGTTAGAGAAAAACGGTAAAAACGGTTAGAAGCGGTATAAAAAGCCCTACAAACTGGCATAGGTTTCAAGGTGATATCTCGCAAAAAAATTTTCAATTTTCAAACGTCGATTACGGCCAAACTAAAAGAGCTAGAGGAAAACGCTTTGCTCCATTGTAAAGAGCACATCAAAATCTATAAGATAGGATGGGTTTGAATTGATTTTGAGAGACTTTAAAAATTGGCCATTTTTAAGGGGGGGGTGTTAACAAATTTTTCAAATTTTTTATTTTCTCTATTACGGCTAAACTATTCAAAAAAGTGGCACTATTTTAATCCTTACCTATGCAAAATGATCCGGGGAATCGATTGGCGTCGAGAAAATCGCCAAATTCCTAATAGTTTTTTAGTTATGAATTTTTTAAAATTTGACCTACTTTTGCTTTTTTTCGAAATTTTCTCGAAAACTATAAGTCGGAGAACAATAATCTTTTTTGAAAACGATAGACAATTAAAAGAGCATTCCAACGATAATAAACTTCATGGGGTTATCTCTAATAGTTCCGGAGTTATTGCTCGATAAAGTTTCCGGGTACCGAAAATCGACAAAATCGCGACCAAAATTGAAAAAATCAAAATTCTTAAAATCGAACCTACTGACTCTTTTTCTACTTTTAACAACTCTAGAGGGTTGTATGAGCATAGAAATGTCCATAAAACTTTGATTGAGTGAGTTAAAAAAAAATATTTATTTTCATTTTTGTGAAGGTAAGTGCCTTGACCATTAAAATTTTTAGCAAAAAAATTCAAAATTTTAAATCTCATGAAAAGTTAATATAATACGTAGAGTGAGCCGCAGAATTCAAGGAACAAACCGTTTTGCTCTACGACTTTTAGTTTTTAAGTTATGAATTTTTTTAGTGTTAAACTTTAAATGCCTCTGTACCCGGAACCGTTGCCCGGAGCGACTCCGGGTTTTGACGAGAAAATAGAGAATTTCAAGCGCTATCCGATGCTTTATCGAATTTTGTTCTAAGTCTTATAGTTTCCGAGAAAAACGCAAAAAAAGGTTGCCATTTTGACTTTTTTCTAATTTTTAAACGCCGATTACGGCGAAACTATAAGAGTTAGAGAAAAACGCTAAAATCGATTAGAACCGGTATAAAAAGCCCTACAAAATGAGATAGGTTTCAAGGCTACATCTCGCAAATCGACCAAAATCTCGACAAAAATTGCAAAACCAATATTTTAAAAATCGAACCTACTGACTTTTTTGTAGTACATTGTACAACAATTCGAAGGCTTTGTAAAAACTTTACAAGAACGAGTTTTCGAAAAAATAATTTTTTAAAATTTTTCCAAAATATTCAATTTAAGTAAAATTTATTATAGAGTGTGTCTACACCTTTCCTTACCTGAAGCACAAAACCTAAGAAGTAGACAATCAGGACCCCCAAAGAGAACGCTATACTGTTCCAAGTGCAGAAAACTCCCCTCAAATTAACACTTGCAATCTCCGCCATGTAGATAGTAGCTGGGGCACTTGACAGCCCTGTCGAAAGCCCAGTCAAAAGACGCCCAACCAAAAGAATAAGGTACTGGTGTTGTGGCCAATAATAGGCCCAGGCTATGAGCAACCAGCCAATAAAACAGAAAATATTGACACAGTACATGGCCCGTCTTCGGCCGAATTTATCAGCAATTGGGCCGGCAACTAAACAGCCGAAAGGTGTCGCTAGTGAGGCTATACTTGCTACAATTCAAACAAAAAAAAATTAAAATTTTTGCTTCAAATTGTATAATATAGTTGTACCAAACCATGACGCTTGGTCACTGTCTAGGGCATAACGGTTGGTAGCCCTGGTTAAAACAGGGAGGGCAACTGCTGAAAATCCAAGACTCATACTGGGGGCAATGCTGGAAAAGTTCGTCAATAGGCCGAGGAGGACCTGGAAGAGGAATTTGCACGTGTGAGATGCGTGGATGATTAGATTTGTGGCATTGTTTAAGTCCAGAATAAATTGGAGTTGAGTGGAATGGATGATTTGAGTTTTTGGAGTGATAACTGATCCGGATTTTATCAATGAGAAAGTTTCCATTTTTTTGAAATTAATACCATTAATAGTTTTTATAATTGTAAAACTAATGGTACTTTTCATTTTTTTATATTCGCAAAAATAAAAAAGTTATAAGACCTCAAAGTTCAAAATTTGACAGGTCGCTCGATAGGTGTGACGTCACGCGGCACAATTGACCCACGTGTGGAAAATTCGAATCTTTGAGGGGCTGTATCTGGTTAAAATTAACACGTTTTCAAAATTCTTTCGCTGTTCCTTAATTTTTTCCATGTTGCACTCCTAGATCTTTTATGAATGTTTAATGAACCTAAATAAAATAAATAAAAATTTTAAAATCTCACGACAGTTTGATATTAAAAAAAACGAGTATATTACAACTTTAAAAAACAAGGAAATCGTAATTTCATATTTTTGTAAACTCTAGGTTCATAATTATAAACCACATCTACTTATTCATGGAACGTATCTTCAAAAGCAACGACAAATAAAGAAATTGGATTTCTGTTTATGCAAGTGTCGATATCTTTTATCAAAAGCCGTTTATAGAACACTTATTTTTTTATTTTTTGAATTTTTCTTTCATTTCATCGTTCCCTTATGCTTACTAAATCATTCCAGCACTTATTTCTTATTACTGTTACATATTACAAACTGTTACTCCTTGCAATGTTTCGTATAGAACTAAATGTATTGTCTTGTTCCCAGTGTAGCTTTACAAACGCTACTAAACTATTTCTTCCCTATATCAAGGGATAAGATATTAAAAAATAGTTTCTTAGAATAATTATTAATTAATTAGTTAAGATTGAGATTCTAAAACAAACTAGGCTTAAAATTTTGTCAAACAGTAATAAATTAAATAAAAAACGAAAAATTCAAATAAAGGTAATTTTGGGGTTAGCAACAATTTTCTACATATTTTTTGCCCAAACATTTGCAAGCATCGTGTGTTTTAGAATGACACTAGAAATCATAAAATTTTCAATACTTAATATTTTTAAATTTTTAAAAATAAAATTATAATTTATTAATATAAATATTTCTTATTATTTAGTATTTATTATTTAAAGGAATTGTAGAAAAATTCTGAAAAAATTCGAAGGCATACAGAAAGAATTAAAGTATTTAATAGCAAACGCTGATTTTTGTGTGATTATTAAAATGGATTATTTTTAGTTATTATAATGATTTATTACAGTATCTACCTTAAATGAATTAAATTAAACAATTTTTCAAGATTTATTTCTTTTAAGTCAATAAAATTATCCAGAGATCTGAACAAAATCGCTGCTACCTTGTGAACAGTTTATGCCGCGTGACGTCATATTTATATATTTTTGTTATTTTTAAAGTTATTGAATTAATTTTTTTTGCATTTAATTTCTTGATTTGAGTACTATCATGCTGATAATAAATAATAACATTTTGAAAAATTGGAAACTTCCTCATTGAGACACTTAACTGAGCTGCATTTTGAGAGGGTTATCAATTTTGTGAAAAGTTTCCAAACTGTGGGATTGGCTCCTAATCTGAACTATTTCGCATTGATTTAAATCATCTAAATTAGATTAAAGTTAATCGCTTCAAGTGATCAAAGCAAACTGAAAAACATTTAGTGGCCTGTAGTGCTATCATTTTTTTTATTTTTTTAAATAGTGTAGATAAACGTCAAACTATCAAAAAATAAATAAATAGAAATCTAATCAGCGATTTTTTTCACAATTTTTCTACCATTTATAGACCAAAAAATTCACATTACGTTTATTTTAATTTTTAATTGAACAAAAAAATAAGAAGAAGAAGAAGAAGAAGAAAATAAGAAATAAGAAAGAAATAAGAAAAATAAGAAGAAAAAATAAGAAACAAAATGAACGAATTTAGCAAATTTTCAGAGCAAAGTGAATAAAATATAATTAATCAATTAGAGCTGGTTTACGCAACATTTAACTTCAACTTCGGTTGTAAACAAATTTCAGTTCGAGCTGACACAAGTTCTGATCTTAATTTATTAAAGGCCGATTTAAATTCGAAATGAAACTAATTCATATTAAGATGTAATTTAATCGCCAGCAATGAAATGTGTAAACTCTTCTTAAATGTAAAAAATACAGGCTCTGCTAAAAGTACACTTTTTCTCTCAATTAACATGTCATTTACTTGAAGCAACAAAAGAGAAATTAATAAAAAAAGTTTGAATTGTAAAACAAAACACAGTATTTTTAGTTACAAATTATTAATTTGTTCAAAGTTTAAAAATTAAAAATTCTCTTGTATTGATAAATATAAACCACTGACACATGGGTTAAGCTTGCGATTAGAGTATTTTGACACTTAATTTTTGCAAAAAAAAATTTGTTACCCCAATTGGCTCAAAAAAATCACTCACCTGTTTGGTGACCGACCTCTTGAACCCCTCTTTCTTCTCCATCACGTCACCACTTGTCACAGCCCACTATCAACGTTAGCAACACCGAAAATGTGCAGCTTTTTTACGAGAGGTCGCTATATATAATATGTAGATTTGTAATCTTTCCCTACTTATCCGTTATTTCATAACGAATCAAAACGCGTAAACAGTGTGACCACTACTAGAAACTTATATGAAATACAATGGGCGGAATTGATCAAAGCGGCAAAACATTGCCGCTTCTAATTGATTCTGAAAAAAAAATAGCTCAAAACGTGTGATTTATGTGAATTTATCATCCATAAATAAATGTGGTAATTAAAACCCGTCCAGTGTTTGTAAAACACTGCAAACAGGTAAACACAATAAAAGAAAAGCTTTCATAGAATTTACAAGTGGAGGTTTTTATTTCGAGTGTCGTCCGCTTTTCTGTGACGCTAATAAATCTCGTCGTTTTGTCAGGAAACATTCGAAATCAATAACAAATTGAGTAATAGGTGATTTGATGCAACGGGTCACTTGAATAAATTCATTCAAAACAGTTATTTTTAGAATTTTATTTTTACAAAAAATATCACTTTAAAAGTAAATAATACTAAAGTTTACAGCCAGGGATGCCACGCTGGGTCCATCCGGCATAAGTTGTCGTGACTGATTGCTGCGTTTACAAGAGTTGATACCTGCAATAGTAAACATTTTGTAATGGATTTATCTAGTTTCTAATCGGAACAAGTTAAAAGTTAAGTGTGATAAAAAAAAAGTAAAAAAAAATGTTGATAAGGCACTAAAAAAGGCGTAGAAGTTTCCTACGAGTTTGTCAAATCACTGAAATCAGTAAAGTAGGTCCTACATAAATATTAAACAGAAACAATTTTCTTAGCAATGTTGGTCGGTGTTTGTTTATTTGTTTATTAACTTGCGGTGAAAATCTGATAAACGACTAAACAAATGGATGTTTTACAACAAAAGCATCTCAGATATATTAAAACTTGTAACAGATAACAATATTGACAAATTACAAATAAGCAAAAATAGATTAAAAAATTGTAAGAAGCAAACTTTCCGTGTTCTTAGATACCTTCCTCATCTTCTTATCTTGATTGTTTTAACTTGTTTTGTGAAAAATATAGTACACATTATTGTTTCAAATCCTTCTGAGAAGGTGAAATTGATCATTAAACCGACAAACAGATTTAATTTGATTTGAAGAAAATCATTTATCTATTCGCACATTTTCTATTATTGTTTTTCACTATTTTCCAATAAAAATTAATCCGTCTTTTAATGTTAACAAACGCAATTCAAAGTACAACAGTAACGTTGATTACATAATTAAAATAACAAGGCACTTGTAAAACAAAGCCACACACTGAGAAAAAAAATTAAAAACTGATGCAGTGATAAACACCATACATTTATTCAGATAAAATCTGTCTGAAGGCTGATGGACATCCAAATATAATTATTGATTATCAATAAGATGGATTCGGTTATGTCAAGTTTACAGGCATTTTAACTTTATCAGTTAATTACTAAAAACAAAACACAGCTTGTGTTAATCAATAATAGAAAATCAAAATTAACATCAAAATAATCTAGAGGATGAGTATTTATAATTAAAAAGCTACTAAAGGTTATAACACAAAATTGTTGAATGCAAATATTTTACGTAACTTTTTTCTTGCTTTCTATTTTTTAATTTAAATAAAAGAAATAGATTTATTTTTTTATATATCTCACCTGAAAATAAAAACAACAATTTCTGTTATCTTTATTTTACCAAGTATGTCTAAATCCCTTCTTGCTTACTGTTTGTTTACTTTCGTTATTGCAGAAAAATTGCAATAATTTTTTCGTAGCTCACTTTTACTACGAAAAAGCCTTGATAAGCTACTACGAAAAGTAAAAAAATATGTATTGTGTAAAACACTACAAATAGTACACTCACCCAAAATGAAAATGACGCGTCCATAAACGAATGCCTACCGTGCAACTCCTGCCATAAATCATTAGAGATTGTAAACTAGTTTTGAGTCGTCTTCCACATTTCATTTATCGGCTTTTAAAATGTTTAAGAATTTCTTGTTGGAAATTGTTGGTTGGACGCGTCATTTTCATTTTAGGTGAGTGTACAATCTTTAGTGTGCCATACTCATAAGTTCAAAAAAAGAACCTTATTTTTTAATTAATTTAATAAGTTTATTTTACTACTGTGTGTTTTTTTTCGTTTTCCAGGGTAACTTTTCAGGTAACTAGGAAAACATTTCGTCCTTTATGCAAAATTTTTTTTTTAAATAAAAATCTCAAGTAAGATGATCATATAGAGAAATTATAGTATAAATTCCTTTGCAAAAAAAAATTATTTGCACAATTTTTTTTTGGAAATTGCAATTTGAATAACTTGAGGCATCGTTTTTTGTCTTTGTTCTATAATTACTGTTATCTTCTTCCTTTCTTCTTGTTGAATTATGTTTATAATTAATTTATTTAACAAAGGGATATAACTTTTTCTCAAATAAATGATAAAAACTTGTAAGGATTATTAAATAAGGTTTCAATTATCAATGTGTCACTTGCTGTACATTTTTCAGATAATTAGCATGAAAACACTTAATATGAAAAAATATAAGTGAAACAATCAACCTTTATAAAATTTATAAAATAAAGACAGAATACAAAGATAAATGTTTTAAATCTTTTATTTTGTTTTGTCTTTTTTTACTCCCTTTAATACTTATTAGAAAAATAAAGAAATATACTATCAAAAACAGTCAAAAAAATGTCAGTTGAGAATAAAAAAAATATATATATATATAATAATAAAAATAAGAATAAAAATTAGTGACATCCTAAATGTTACTATGGTGTCAATATGTAAATTTAAAAAAGTGTTAAGGTTCTGAATAAGCCCATTAAAAAAAACGATTTGTTCGAATAATAACCCATAACAAAGATGGTAACTGGTTTTAGTTTAATCGTAAATTAAATAATAATTCTTTGCAAAATAATTTATTTGATCAATAAACAAAAGCTTGAATATTGATATTGACTGTTATTATTATTATAATCGAGACTGTTTATACTCATTTTATATTTTTAAATGTTTAATCTGGGGATAAAAACCGAATAAAAACCTTATGAATAATGAACAAGAAAATATTTTGATTTTCCATTCATTGATTTAGCTGCGTCAAATTCTTGCAAAAACTAGTTAAAACTATTGACACTGAAATTTAACAACATTTAACCAAATTATGCCGATATTTTAAAAGTACATTTTTCAAAAACTTTCACCGGCAAGGATTAAAAAATAAGAACAAAGTGTCTTTTCAAAATAAAGCAAAAACGATACCATTATTAAAAAACATTATTAGCACTTCCAAACCTTGGAATTTAGACGCAACAGCCAGTAGAAACTGGCCTTTATATCTACGTGTCCTACGCTCAAATAATTATTTTTCTGTTAGTTTGGCCCACCTTGGACCAATTAATTCCGTAAAACTTTGTTCTTTTGTGTGAATTTTAATAGAAAAAATCACTAACCTTGCTATCGGCTCCGTCAAAATGCGCCAAACTGTTCAACCGACTGGAAATCGACGTTACTGCCTTATTCACCATATTAATAATCTGTTCGCTATCGCTCAACTTCTCCGTATTATTCCCTGCAACTTCTTCCGGCTTCTTCATCCTTGACAACACCATTTCGTCCCTCAAAATCGGCTTCAAAATCGCCGTTACTTTAAAATTCGGATAAACGAAACACCTCGCTGTTGCAATCATTGACGCTGTTAAAGGCCCACTAATCCCAATACTGGACAAATACTCGACAATGTTCGGTGTTAACCGAAAGGGGACCGATCTAGTCGCCCCAAACTCCCCAGTACCATCGTCCACATCGAACTTAAAGTAGGCCACGTTCATTAAACCCGAATCCTGGTGCAAGTACATCATGTCTGGGTTAAGTCTAGTCAAGTGTAACACATGTTCGGCAAAACAGGCCAAAGCCAATTGGAGTGTGAACATTTTACGAAATTGCCAGTAATCAGTAGCTGATGGGAACGTTTGCACCGCCCATTGTTTCAACAACGTACGTGGTACCATATTTGTTTGCACCCCTTTTAAAATATCCCTACTCAATTGATGACTGGCTTTAATTCCCCTACTCTGCACCCCACCCAACCTTTCGTAGTAGTAATGAATGGGATCGTCGTGCTCTATCCCCAACTTAACACACCCTTTCTTGAAAACGTCCAATAGGGAGATGGAGGCGGGGTTATCTTCAACCAATCGGATTTGTTGCGAGACGGCAACAACGCGTGGTACCGTAAAGTGTAAGAATCGACGTGCCGTTTCTTTTTGTTTGCCGAGACAGTGATTGAGCATGCGCAACAATTGAAGGACGCGTTCTTCACGACGTGCGTCGACAAGACCCGAATCGTTGACAACTAAATAAGGGTAGATTTTTCCATTGTGACCTCGAATGTAAAGACGCCTTGCGGCGGCGTTGTGTTTTTGCACAACGTCAACACGAGGCATAAAACGAGTAATGCGAACGTAGTAATGGTTGTGTTTGGGGAGGAGAAATTCGCCGGGGATTTCCACTTCGGCCGTTTTGAGCGTGAAGTTCGACAAGAAACGACATTTTTCTTCGATCAGGAACGACCTAAGACAAAAAACATGTGTAAAGTACGGGTTTGTTAACGCTCTCAGCTTCGCTTCGGTTCAATATCAAAATTGAAATCTGTAAAATGCCCAAGTAGGTCAGGTCAGGTCAGGTCAGGTCAGGTTTTAGGTCTAGAGGAGGATTGAATCAAGCAAAGACACGAACTCTGATTTCTCAAAGGTGACTAAGATCAAGCACCAAATTGAAGCATAATTTTTTACTTTTAGACAACTAGAAGTATCAGGTATTCATTATTAAAAAAACTCGCAGCATGCTCTGAGATTGTTACGGAAGTCGTAGAACAATTTTTATTATTGTATTGTTGGTTGCCTAGTAAATTGTCTCACAAGAATTCATAACTTAAGATTGATAAATAGTGTTCAAAGGCGATGTGTTATGTGTGTTGAACAACAAGGAAGACATTTCCAACAGTTTTTATAAATAATAAATAAATATTTTTATGAAAATCTGTTATCTTTTTAATTGTCAAAAAGTAAGGTTATAAGAGAACGAATTAATCACAGACATGCAAAATAATTTTTTTTTAATTTTAAAGCACTCTAGAGTTTTTTTTTTAATAAACACTTGTTATTTCTTTTTTGAATGGCACTAAAACTTGAAACGCTCTGTACATCTGTAAGATATAAGGCCAAATGATAATCTCAAAAGCTGAGGTTTTTTCGTAATATACTACGAAAAAGGAATAAAACATTGAAAAAATTAGAAAAAATAAAACTTTTAGAAATTAGAGTTTTTTCTTCTTGAACTTATCATCTCTAAAAGAAGGAAAAATTAACTTTGTGAGATTTTTATTTTCAATTATCTAAAGCCAAAAGTTTCCAAAACCGATTTTTGGCAAACTCAGACTACCCTTAAGCTAAAAATAAAGGTCAATACAATGTTTGCGTTAAAATGACAGCAATGGATTGATCTGATGTTTTAAAATTGAACAAAAGAAAATACATTGTGTTCAGCCATATAAAAAAACTCACTGTATATTACAGGGAGTGGCAATCCAGAATTTTAGTTTACAGGGTTTAAATTGTTAGAGTTTTTTTATTATTATTTTTACAACTTCTTGAACTGTATTTCAGAAATTGTAAAGTTCATCTCAGAAAATGTTGTAATTTCGAGTAGTATTTAATTAATTAATTAAAATTAAAATTAATTAAAATTTATTAATTAATTTAACCTCCTTTTTGAGTGATTAGCCCATTTGAACCTATAGTCCATTTAAAAGAACGGTTAACATATGTTTCATTATTTTTGTTTAAATCGTTTGTTGCTACTTTTAATCTATTAGCTGTTTCAAAACTATAAAAACGCCAACGTCGCAATTTATCGAATTATTTTTTTAAATAAGATTGATAAAATTGTAAAATAGTTATTAATGATTAGATCTCTCATTGAAACTATGAATTACATTAGCTATAATTTTTTTGAAGTGCATGAATAATTTATAACAGCTAATTTTAAGAAAAAATGCGACGTTGGCGATTTTATAGTTTTGAAACAGCTAATAAACCTTTTGAAGTTTTATAAACATTAGCATCATTTTATTCGGTGAAAAAAGGAATGAGTATCAAAACTGGAGTTTATAATTTTATTCCAATTTTTCGTACAAATCCACTTGTACAAAGATCATAAAAATACTACTACGTTAGAATTTGGCATAAAATATTATATTTTTTGAAATGTACTTCTGAGTCATTTAGAGTTCTTTTAAAATAAAAAATGGAACATACGTTTCATCAATTTTCTTTACTTCCTAATCCATAAACTATATTTTAACCCTATATTTAAAAAGAGGGTTATGAGGCAAACCCTCACAACTTTGTCTTGGAAAATATGAAACAGACAGACAGAAAACAAGGCAAGTTAAATAAAAGCAAGCTTTCAAAACTTTGTTCTTTTTTGCGTTTGCTTACTAAGTTTGTATTAATTTAAAAAATCTTTAGATGTCTTTAGGTTTTCTGTGTTTTAAAGCGTCTCTTTCTCTCTGTTTCTTTTTTGGTTTTCTGTCGTACTTTTTTACGTTTGTATATTTAATTTTCTTCGATTAAAGTAATAGTAAATAATACTTTCGTAGATCAAATTTGCTACAACGAATTGCAGGAAATTTATGCCTTACCTTTTAATACCACTAAATGCAGTTCGAATTCTTGCCCTGGGTCTAATAGCTAATGTTACCTACCTGTCCTGGAGACAGAAGTACAAAAACCGATTCCCAAAATTTTAATTATTTTACTTGTTTATTTTATTTTTTTGTTTGGTTTTGGCCATTTTACTTTATTCTTCTTCTGTTTCCTTTCTAATTTAATGGTTTAGTTTGTTTTCGTAACTGACTAATTACAGCCAAGTTGTTAATAAATCAAATGTGGTTTAAAACTGCTTTCATTCTTACAATTTTCCCTGAATTAATTTCTAATTATTTTTTCCACCTTTTGTGAGGGAATCCAACCGATAAATGACATAATCTCATTATTTTATAAGCAATTAGGCTTGTGAAATATATATTATCATATAAATATCACTAAAGCGGCTGTCAAGTTGAAAAACGCGTGTGGTAATATATTATATTGTTTTTTAGTTCTTCTGGTGAAATATGACATATGATAAGAGGTAGGTTTTGCAAAAGAAATAATTGTGCAAGAAAACTTTCCATACAGAAAAAATAATCGAAAATATCACAACTATCACTACAATAAACAGGTGACCTGCAATTTCTCGGGTGATTTTAAAAGTGAAATAATATCTAATTTCCGCTTTGGAAAATCAGTCCTTTTTGTATCCAAAAGTTACAAAGTCAAGCAAAATAAATCTGAACAGCAACTGACCATCTATTAAGGCGCTGAAATTCACCAAAGCAAAAATAGAAAAAATAACTAGATATTTTTTGGTTTAATCCTGAAATACCAGCTCTACATAATATTGTGTAGTATAAGATGCTTGTTATTATAATAAAATAAAAATTAAGAAAAATGTATTATGATTACCTACCTGTTACCTTTTTAATAAAATACAAACCAAGACAATATTTTTATCAGTGTTTCATAATAAAATAATAGTTATTTATGTAATCAGTTATGAAAAGACCGATTTTGTTTAACAAGCATCATGTTTGCCAAAACGAGTGAGCGTAGGAAATGCAAATTACGTGAGTTAAACAATAATAGGTAAGTTTTAAAGTTCATATACAAAAAACCTCAATCTTTAATTTCCTTTCACTGTTTTATTAAAAAAGAAACGAGATACTTTCAATTTTAGTATAGTTTACGATTTTTTTAAATTATTTTCAAGTGAAACAAACAAAATACTTACTGTAACAACATCTTGGAGCGATTATCCAAAATCTTGATCCACTTCTTCAGCTTAAAAATCAACGTATGTAACCGCATCGAATTCGTTTGTGAAAAATCAAAATCCTTGGTAAAATCCTGCTTCATCTCCTTAAACACTGGATCCTGATACGTTGCTTCGGCCCTTCTGGCTAGACTTTCACTAGCTGCCGAATTAAACGTAACCACAGATCCAATATTCTCAACACCAATGCCAAACGTTGACATTAACTTTTTCACAAAATTAAGTATATGTGGTGTTATTTTCGCCTCATTTACACTTTCACGATTCTCAAACGCAATTGCGTAACATTTAGTCAAACCTTGCCGTAACTGTCTCAAAACTTCTTCGTACCAATTCTCTCTAAACCACTCCATTTGATTGGCTATCCCTTCGAGACTTGACAGAGCTGTGGTGTGAATATCACGTTGCATTTTCATTATTTTTGAACACCGGATCATAGCAGGTGTTGCTTTGATTGATGATGTTTCACTGGTTGTGATTGTGGCAGTGTTGCCACTCTCTTGTTGGTTATTTTGACTATCGGTTTGGTCTTGTGGTTGTTGCTGGACTGTGTTTGTTTTACGCGCTGTTGCCGTACGTAAAGTTAGGTATAACGTACGGATGGGAAAATACACAGCTTGGGGAAACATTCTACCAACCTAAAAAAAAAAACAAACCACCAAACTCAAATTAAATAATAAAATCTAGTTACCTGACATAGCAAGTTCAAAATCACGTGACCCTCATACTGGACCAAACAATTGAGTAGTTGTGGTGTCCACGGTAACCATAAAATCGGGGGAACCCCGACCGAATATTTATCTAAAGCGTCCATCAAACTTGAATTTTCGTCGTCGTAACTCAAAAGCCACAAAACTTTAGCTAAATATTTGCGCGCTTTTGATTCGTTTTGATGCCGACAGGCGTGCAAAAAACAGGCCATTGCGTTCACACCCAAGGCGATTTGACGTGAATCACGTGTAAAAACTTGCTCCAAATAATCACCATAAAGGGCCCAAGCTTTGATCGAAGTGTCGTGCATTTGAACGGCGGCGCTGAACGATTTATTTGCTTCGTCCGATTTGTCTGAAACAATTAATTAAATCTCGTTTCTAACCTCAAAAACTGGATGTCAAATTACAGCGCCAACGGGAATTAATTGAACTAAAAAAACGTGCAGGCAAAACTACTTACTGCTCAAGTGGTAAATCATGCCCTTGAGGGCATAAATCTCGGCGGTTAGTTCCTTAGCGAAATACTTTACGTTGGTATTATTAATGACTTCCAAGCCCTCTTGTAGTTCATTTTTGTTGTTCATTGATGCCAACTGTAGGTAACACTTGACTTGTTGCCTGATTTTTTGGTAACAATCAACAATTGGGACGCTTTTAATCGAATAAATCCGATTGAGTGATTCCAAACAAACATTAACTAGTTTGTGTTTTCGGGCGATTTTTCCGAAATGTATAATTGACTGAGCTGAGGCGTGTATGCCCAACATTGAGTTGGTATTTGTGGTATCTCTAATTGACTCGTAATGGTTTACGATCACTTGATAGTGGTGTTGTCTCCAAGTGAAAATATCATTCCAGTGAGTTAAATCATCGGCGATTACCGGAAGTCGGTTCCGCCATGTTTTAACAATGGCTTTCATGTCATGTAGGGAGTTTTGGTGGCCTTGAAGGAGGCCTTTGTGGATTTGGTAGGCTTCTTGTAATTCCATGATTTGTTGGGCGGCTTGGAGATATGGTAAGTGTATGTGGCTGACAATGTGCGGTAGGCGGCGCCACTCGTTCAGACAGAGGGCGCTCGCGCTTTCAACATATCTCTCCACGAATTTCAACGGTTTGCTCTCCTCGGGTTGGCAGATTAGGAGAAAACCGCCATACATCGTGATCTGAAACAAATTTTCTATGTTAATGGTAAGTTATTGACTTATACATTCACTAATTTGAAACAAAACAAGAAAACTACAATGCTCTTCCGACACTATCTGTAGTTGAAAAACAAACTACGCTTCTAAAAG
The DNA here is from genome assembly GCA_939628115.1 of Tribolium freemani. Lineage (NCBI taxonomy): Eukaryota > Metazoa > Arthropoda > Insecta > Coleoptera > Tenebrionidae > Tribolium > Tribolium freemani. The sequence continues at coordinate 941,806 of OW626788.1, read as the reverse complement.
TTACGAAAAAAGATTATGAAACATAAGTAAATAATGAGTTTTTCAAAAGTTAGTAGTTAAAGCACTAAAAAGTTCGTGTCACAAGTATCGTGATCTCAGAATATTTTTTTTATTTTTTTTTCCTCCCAGTAAGTATATATGAGAAGGTTTTTTTAAATAAGTGACATACGGCAACACTTGACCGTACCTTAAATAATACATATTATCACTAGAAATATGTAGAATTTAATCAGTTATTCCAAAAACTTGTTAACGCCAAAAACGTGACTTATAATAATGATAATAAAAATGATAAAAAGAAAAAACTTTTATTAAAGAAAAATGTGAGAAGGTGAAGTCTAGCTTATGCTATTCTACTTAATCTCTCTCAAAACAAAACATAAACTATGAAATATAAACCCAAAAATAACTAAAACTAGAATAAATGCAAAGAGAAAATACATAGAATAAACAGAAAATAGTACAAAAGTAATAATATGAAAAGAAAAGTATGTATTCTTAATAATATTGAAGAAATGTAAAAAATAATACTAAAAAAAATTATAATACAAAATAAATAAGTTGACTGGCTTTGACATCAAATAGTTTTCGAAATTATTATAAATGAAGGAACAAGGCTGTAAAGTCAGCAGATTAATGAACTCAACAAATCTTATGCATAAAAGTTGGAAAATAATACCGAAATAGTGTTAAATCTGCAAAAAATGCTGATATTGATTTAGTTATAAAAGACCCTCAACTGTTGTGTAAGTGAATTTTTTTCTGATACCTCACAGTTTCAAATGAGAAACACATGTTCAGTTCAAAGTTACGTAAAAGAAAAATTTTTCTTAATACCTATCACACCTGATGAGATAATCGCAATCATTAACAAAACTTGTGTAAAAAAGGCAAGTTGTACTGATATACCAGCCGTTAAAGAGTTTACATGTTAACCGTTATCTTATTTAATCAATGAATCTTTCTCCACTGATACATTTTCTGAATCTTTAAAAAAACATCAAAGATCATACCAACCTACAAGAGCAAAGGCTCAATACATCAATATGATAATGATAATGATAATGATAATGATAATGATAATGATAATGATAATGATAATGATAATGATAATAGAGTACGTGATATTCCAAATAAATTGATAAAAACATTTTTATTTATTTCTATATTTCTAGTCCTACTATAAATATAAGTGAGCCACACCTATTTGAACCAATCATTTTTATAATATTTATTAATAACTTACCTTTAGTTGGTCACCAATAAAGATATAAAAAAACTATCAAAAGTGCGAACAATTAAGTCTCTGACTTAACGTAAATAAAACATACATGATTAATTTCTGCCAGAAAACATATCACTTAATACTGGTCCACTTGTTGAGTTATGTCAAAAATTATATTCAACATGTAGCAGAGATTAATTTTTTTGGGTGTGATATTTAATTCTAAACTCACATGTGAAAGGCATACAAATGTATTATGTCATAAAACTGATAAATTAAGTGCTTATGAGCTGACCTGACCTGACCTGACCTGACCTGACCTGGTATATACACTGAGGTTTTTATTTTACTGAACATCACATAATACACATAACACTATTAATCCTCTGTCCAATTTTAAAAATCCATGTCAATGCATTACCTTCAATTCCATATAAACGCAAAATAAAATCTTCACTATATATTACATCTTTTACTGTTTGTTAAACAAAATCTTGCAAATTTTGAAATACGTAGCGATAACATACACTGTTATATTACCAGAAATAAGGAATGTATTAAAGACCCATTTTCTAGAGTAACTGTCAGTCAGAGTGACCCATTATATTATACAGCGTGATTCTTAAATAGACCGATAAAATTCTACCCATGGTAGTGTCATATGTGTACATGCCGGGAAAAATTGTAAAAAAATTCCTTGTATCACCGTTTTCGAAATAAATTTTTTTACAGTTATGTTGGAGATAAAGCGTACGCCACTGATGTGTTCGTAAGTAGTATTAGCAGAGATAGTTGAAAACAAACATGATAATCATTTGATGACAATGTACTTGATCAATGGAACATGATCACTGTGTATTATCGAAATTCATGATGAAAACAAGCACATTTGAACTCATGAGCGTCGTAAGTGGCACGGATTAAGGGGTTTCTACCCCTACAAAATTAAAACATAAATATGGTACAGTCGAATTTTGTCGGTATATTTAAGAATTAGCCTGTATAACAAATTGACACACCTGAAAAATACATCATTTAATATATTCAGAAAGCATTCATCTCTATTTCAACGTGAAAAAGCATTTGACAGCGTAAATAACGATCTTTATGTTTTATATATAATTAGTAGTTTCACCTACCTTCCAGCCCAACTCCTTGGGACAATTATACTCGACATTACTGAGCACCTCCTTCATAATATCCCAGTTCGGTATCCTCCAGGCACTCTCCAACAACAAATAGGGATCATAAACCCCATTTTTCGCATACTCCATCAGGATATTCCATTCGTTCAATTCCTTCGTACACCTGATCCACCTTTCAGTCCACAACAACACCTCCCGTTGTGTATGCGTAGGAACAGGACCCATTGAATTATCCTGTTTATGTTTGGCCATGGCAGACTCATACGCACCTTGTGCCTGTTCAAAAAACCCATGTTGTTCATACGCAATCGCAATACTCGTCTCTTTGTAATGCGCATGCTTGAGCCAAAGCCCCGCCCACAGATCCTCCTCACACAGCAGCGAGTATAGCTCACCCAATGAATCAAGCAGCTCGTTTTTCGATTGGTCAGTTTCAAAATCGTAACAACTGGCATTGGTGGCTTTGGCAGAGGCGGGGTCAAAGGCCATCTGCTCCAGCCCGAGTGCCATACGGTGCCAGAGATTGTGGGACTTACCCAAGTATTTCATAAGGGGCGGGGCGATTTGTATAGGTGGGTTGCACCGACTTAAGGCTTCCACGAATGTGTTGATTGCGCTCGGATGGCAATCTTTCTGGATTATGTGAGTGCCGGAGGTTATAAACGGGAGGATTTCCTGGACCAGGACGTTGCGTTGCTCCTGTTCCAGGATTTCCCAAATTCGGGGGAAGAACTGGAGCCAGACTTGTTCGGCTAGACTCGTGTCCATGTGACACAGTTGCGAAGCGGCCAACAAGAATTGGTCAGTCGTTACGTTTCGACTAATCTCGATAAACTCATAGTGTTTTTTGATCATTTTCGAAATAGTTTCGGCTCGATCGATTGGTTTTTCCTCAATTGGTGGGTTTGACTCGACGTTTGACAAGTCTAAGTCTAACACTTCTTCCTTGATTTCGGTTGTAGTGTAGAAATTTGGATTATCGACTTGCATACTGCTGAATTCTTCGCGTTTTTCGGCCGAATTTATAACAGAAGTGATACTTGGGAGAATGCTACTTTCGTGTGCCATTTGTATGGAAGTGTCAGGGACCGCAGTCACGAGTAATAATTCAATGCATTGCTTAATCCAATAGTGTTGACCGATTGCTTCCCAATTTTGCGAACACACGATATACAGTAAGCGGTCGTGTAAACGACGTCTCATTGACTCGTCGAAAATTTTAAAAAACTTTGCACGAATGTGAGGCTGATTGCAACGCAAACCGGCCAAAAAGGCCGGTTCTAGCTTCGAAGTCAATTCGGTTGTTTTCAAGTTAATATCACTGAAAGTAAAACTAGTAGAAAAAATTCAGTCCTAGTCCGGAAGCAAGCAAAACCAATATAACGTCCAGACTCGAGACTGCACACGTGCGATTAAATTGAAAGTCTTAACATAAACATATATTCCATATCGAGCGCGATCCAGGTCAGACTTTAATTTCCAGCATTATTTCACTCTTTCTGTGAGGGGCTTAAACAGACCGGAAAAAATGTTACGACTGGCGGAAGAAATGGAAGAATACGGATTTGACTTAATAGCAATACAAGCAAAGCAAAGAGAAACTATCACAAGTAAAATAAAGAAAACCATCTTCTTCAACAGTGGAGTGGCTTCTTATTAAACGAAAAAATCACAGAGTTAGTAGTAGAGTTTAAACCAATGACAGAAAGAATGTGCTATATCAGGTTGAAGGGAAAATTCCAGAAGGTTAGTATCTTGAACATTCATACACCGACGAGGACGCGGATATTGAAGAAAAAGAGAACTTCTATGACAAACTAAGAGCAGAATATGCAAGAATCCCAAAATATGATATGAGTGGTTCTAGGAGACGCCAATGCAAAAATTGGAAAGGAGGAAATATATATAGGAACTATCATGAGGTAACAACGGAAAACGGGCAACTGTTAATTGATTTTGCAATGGAACATAATATGAATATAAAAAACACCTTTTTCGAAAAGAAGAATATACACAAAGGAACCTGGAAAGCGCCCGATGGACGGTGCATAAACCAGATAGATCACGTACTAGTGGAAAAGGAGGAAAGCAGAAATATAACAGAACATATAGAGGACCAGACATAGATTCAGACCACTTTCTAGTAGGAGTTCAAACAAAACAAGACATTCCATATAATAGAAATAAAAGAAGAAATCAAAAGCAAAGAAATTTAACAAGATTAAAGGACGAAAAAGAAAAGTTTAAACAAACCTTAGAAGACTACAAATTATTAACGAAGACAGTGACATGAACAATCTTTGGAAAGAAATAGAAAAGCTTTGGAAAGGAAGTCGAAAGAGAAGTAGTAAAGACAAGGGATAAAGAATGGTTTGATGAAGAATGCCGCGAAGAACAGAAGAATGATAATATTAACAAAAGAATCATATGAAACTAAAGAGGAATACAAGAAACAAAAGAAAAAGCTGAAAACATTAATAAGAAAAAAGAAGAAACAATATAGCGGAAATAGAAGAAAACTTTCAAAGGAGGGAAGTGCGAAATCTATTTCAAAGTGTGAAGAAAGAAAGGAGGGGAAACCATATGGAAGCAGTGTACCTCAGAAGCGAAGAAGGCGAACTAATAGCAAATGAAGAGGAGGTTCTGCAAAAATGGGTCCATCATTTCAATAAACTGTTGAATGGACAACCGACTGAAACTGAAAAAACACTGACGCAAAAAAGAAAGGAAAATCAGCAAGAAGGGCAAGAAAATAATGATTTGGAACAACCACCAGACAAGACTGAAATTAAAAAGATCATAAATGACATGAAAAATAACAAAAGTCCCGGAATTGATGAAATAACAGCTGAATACTTCAAGAATGGAGGAGAAGAGCTAATTGGAAAGTTTCAGAAGTTAGTAGAGACAGTATGGAAAGAAGAAAGAATACCGGAAGAATGGAAAGAAGCTATTCTGATACCAGTACACAAAAAAGGCGACAAGACAGAATGTGCAAATTACCGAGGAATAGCATTACTCAACGTTGCTTACAAAGTTCTTGCAATACACATTAAAAACATGTTAACACAAAAAATGGAAACAATAGTGGGGGAGTACCAAAGCGGTTTTAGAAGAGGAAGGTCCGTAACTGACCATATTCACCCTACGAGAGCTGCAAGCCGAAAACTACAAGAAAAAAAAAACAAGAAGTGCAGAGGAACTGAAAAAAGTAGCAAGAAAAAGGGGATTGATTATAAACGAAAATAAAACAAAATACATGAAATGGTCAGAACAACAGTACACACCAGGAGGAAAATTAAGTATAACAACAGAAATAGGAAAAAGATATAATTTTGAAGAAGTAAAAAGAACACTAACAGAAAATAAAGCACTTCATTTTTTGACCTCCATAATAAAGAACAAAAAGTATCACGAGCATTAAAACTGAGAGTTTATAAACACGTACGGATGTGAAAGTTGGACATTGACCAAGGCAGATCAGAAGTGGTTAGGAAGATGGGAAAGAAAGGTTCTGAGAGCTATCTTTGGAGGAAAGAAAATAGATGAGCTATAGTATAGAAGAACCAACGAGGAACTGAGGCAGCTGTATGGCGAACCAAACATAGTAGCAGTGATAAAAGCGCAGAGAATTCGATGACTGGGACATGTTCAAAGAATGGATTTCGAAAGAATACCGAAGAAAATTCTCGAAACAACTATTGGAGGAAGAAGACGAAGAGGAAGATGGAAGAAAGAACTGAAGAAAGATCTGAGACAAATGAAAGTAACAGACTGGAAAAGCAAGGTGGAAGACAGGGAAAAGAATAATACATAAAACCATGGGCCAACTAGGCCTGGTTTGCTAATATATATATTTCACTCTTTCAAATCATAACTAGGGGTCCTATGCCCAAATAAATTTTTTTCTCTGTTATCTGGGCCCCGCTTGGCCAATTTCGTTTGCAATCATTTCAGGAGACAAAAAATACCAAACAAACACAAAAAAATCGGTGTGCCATCGAATCTGGACGAACTTTCAAAGTGCCTGCTCCCCAACTATGTGTGAAAAAATTACGTGTAAACGTAGCTAACAAGTTCCAGAAACTGCGCATTGAGATCGGCATCCTCCGGGAAGCGTTTCTCAACGTATTGCATCATTTTCCCCAGAAGAATGGACTTTTCTCTCAGACTTGGTGCCTGGTTTAGTGTTACAACGTTCTTACACTTCATCCACTCTTCCAGCATTTTAGTGATGGCCTTCATCACTTTAATATCTTGCGTTTTTTCAATAAGACCGACAAGAATCGTGCCAATAAAAGTCTTACGCATATCAACACCCATTACAACAACGCGGGTTTTAACAAGATCAAGACTTAAGATGAGAAGTTCGCTGTTAACTAACAAACACACGATTATCTCGCCTTATTATTACCATTTACCACTTACTTGCGGCATATTCCGTGGACGTCGGCTGCAAATGCTCCTTGGCCAAACGATGCAAAACCCGCATAAAGGGCGTAATCAACAAGTCAATATACGAGTGATTATTAGCACATGCAGCTTTCAAAATCATCATAGTTCCGAACAAACTGGACGAATTCGCTTGTGCGTTAGTCTCATAATTATTCAATCCTTCGAAAATCACCTTCCCCACAGTTGAATACAAAATCTCCAACTCCTCGTATTTGCACACTGTTGTGCTGGAACGCTCGGTTGGAAACAATGCCATCAACTTGGTCAAAAGCCCATGGACTAGCTTTATAATTTTGTTGTTAGCAGACGTAATACACGCACCTAGACCACGTTGAAGCGGCTTAAAACTCGCCAAAATTTGCTCTTTCTTCAATACGGTCAAGAGATAAGTTAACAGTTCAAGTGCCGTACATACGTTTCCAATGTTAGGACTTGGTCCCTCAATTGTGAGAAGGATTTTGTCGAAGAAAGCCAATTTCAGGTCAATTGGTTGTGGCCACAACTCGGGTTTAAGGGCAGTTTTGAGTAAAATAACACACCGGCGGGAGAGTAATTCACCGGGACTGCTAACAGTCGGATTGGCCGGGTTTTGAGGAGTGCTATCATTGACTTGACACGCGAGACGTAGCAAAAAATTCAAAACTGTGTCAATATGAACGCGATCAATTGGTTTATTAATCCCAGGTTCCTGTTTTATCACCGGTGTGGGTGAGTATGATGTTGAGGGTTGTGACACAGCTAAACGTTTTCGCTGATTTTCGATCGCATCATCAATTGGTCGTTTGGTTGAAACGTTTTCAACACCATCACAATCACCCTCTTCCTTAATACCGTACAACTCCCACTTGATTATAACTTCAGCCAACTCAACGGCCAACTTCCGATGTTCAAGTGTTGCAGTTGGGCTGAAGCCTAGTCTTTGAATCGAATTGACCATATGTTGGACCAAGTGGTGCCTGACCGGATAATAAACCTTATAGTGTTTAACAACAAGTTGCAAAATGTGAAACAACTGTTGCATGGAATGTCCTTCATCGACTATTATTTTTTTGGTCCAGTGGGTCAACATAGTGTTACCCTCCTCCATACGGAGGGGCATCGAAGGTGTCAAAATCTCCAAAGCCTGTCTTACGACATTGCGCGCTTCAAGCGCATGCGCTTTCAATAAACTGTGAAACACCTGAAGGATTATCTTCCGATGAATTGCAAATTTATCAATGATGTGTGACAATAACAAGTGACCGTGGTATCGTGTGGCTGGGTCGAAACAATTCTCAACCAATAAACAAGGCCAAGCGAACGTCATCAAACGTCGCAGCTTCGAACTTTGCGTTTTATTATGGTCGTGGATGTGTGGACTCGCTTGTTCAACGAGGAGACACGAGAATTGTAAAAGAGCGATTCGGACACAATCGGCTGTAGGGAAGGGATTATCAGGATCTATTAATTTGTTGATAAAAACGGACACCACGTTATCGGGACTGTCCTGATAGGGCATAGGAGGGCCCCCTACTAGTTTGTTCGTTTCGCCCTTTTCGAAACTGACGGCGAAACAAGGGATTAGAATAAATTGTAAGACTTTTGATTTAAGTTCTTGCGACATAGTGCTAGTCGGGAATAGTTTAACGAAGCGGAAAAAGGCCGAGCGTTTCCATTCGACGGTATAGTTTTGGGCAACCGTGTTAGCAAGGAAGTCCTTCAAAAACTGGAAAAAATATTTGCCCTCATAATTATAATAACAGTTTTTTCGTTTTTAAGCAACAAAAATTATGATGCTTACCTGAAACTCGGGTATGAAGCGGTGGCACAAACACCTCAACAGTTGGAACAACAAATCGACATTATTCGGATGGTAGCAGAAGTAGTGCAATAAAATCTTGACCAAAAGTTTGGGCTCCTTCCAATGGGGATACTCCAAATTATCGACACTTTTATGCCTCTCCTGATACGCATCATCACACCAAATCTGTTTCAACGCTTCCACCAACTCCTGTTGTTCGGACAACCACTGATCGTCACATTTTATCAACAAGGAAATAATCCTGATACTCTGATATTGCAATTCGTTACGTTCCTGCTCACTTAGAGTATAGTTAACGTGAACGTTGGCCAGTGCCATCTGAATCAATCTCTTAACCATATTAGTTTGTATATAGTCACGAAAACTCTTCCCGTCCTTATGTTTAATCAAAAACTCAAGATAACGACTAAATTGTTTATCCTTAACGTAGGTATCATCAAGGAACATATCGAGAGTATCACCGGGATAACGTAACAAAAATTTCATTAAAACCTCCCGGAAGGGGGAGCTGGCTTCGATCAGCATGGCCTGCTCAGTTTGAAGAATAAGCTGGCACAACTGATTTATAAATTTCGATGAGGCGGCCGGTGTTTGGTGAAAGATTCCAATGATTGTGACAATCTTTTGCTCCTCGTCACCTTTCTTCGACACGCCAGTGGACACTATTTTGCAATAAACTCAAATAAAGTAATGACAGAAGCACGTTGGGCGCCACGAAGTGGCGCCCAACGTGCCGCTTTGACATACAAAACACTCACCTTTATGGCTATTTGTCAAGTTTTCGAGTAGTTGTTTGAGCAGTTCCAACAGTTGCTCACACAAGCTTTCGTTAAAATTCAATGGAAACAATTGTGTCAAATACGATAACATTTTCACACCGTTAAGGGTCAAATTTTTCGCATCGCCTAACGTCAGTAGGAAGGGTTTAATAGTTTGATAGACCAAATCCTTATTGACTTGATATCCTGCGATAAAATCTCGCATACATTCGAATGCTGTTTGTTGCAATTCTGCGTTAGGCTTCTCTAGGGCTTTGTACAACACTTGGAAAATTTGCTCGCGCACGTCTTCGAGGTAATGGCAGGCGGCGAGAACACGCAATGCTGATTTCCTCAACGGTATGAAATTGGTAATGTTTTTGTAGCAACTGAATGTGTTCAATTTGACGTCTTCACTGTTACACAGTGAGAGCAAGTCAAGGATAAATAAGTTGTGTTCTTTGATTGATAAATCAATTGTGAACAGTCGGGGGTTTAAGGTGGTGCAGAACTGGTTCCCGTCCATTAAACCCATCTGGGCTATAGCTGGTTGGTGTTTGAGTAAATGTTTAGTAGGTGGCACCATATCGGCTAACACTTCTTTGAACGGTTCCATGACCGAAGTGACCGATTTGTTTTGTTTTTCGGCCAATAGACGCAAAGAATGCATCGATTGTTCCCTCACCATTGTATGGGGACTTGTTACTTGTCGAACCAATTCATGTGTGACCTCATGTAGCGCCTTCTTTTGCAAATCACGCGTTTCTTGATCGGCGCCTTTCGGCGGTTCCGTCACACAAACATTCAACATCTTCTCGAGATTATTTTTAGCCATATCGAGAGCACCACTTGACACTTCCCCAGTCAAATCCATCATAACGAAAAGCAGAGCTTTCAAAAACGTAAACATGTGTTCATAAACCCATTTACGGGCACACCTCTCAAACATAAAACTGATAGCGATACAACCGCCCAATTTTGCATACCATGCTCTTTCATAGCATAATGCACACATTTTTTCCGATAGGTATTCAATCAAAGGTAAACGACAGGCCATTTCTTTACTTCCGAGCAGTGTAGAGGCCGTATCTAGGATTAAAACAAGGCCTACATGACCCGGTTTACACAATTCCTTTTCCTCATGTCCCATAATCACTGCTAAAGCATCAACTAAGACAAGTGGATCAAGAGCCACTTGTTCGTTATGTTTGGGCGTACAGGCAAAAGCACCCGATTGTTGGGCCACCGCCACCATAGTATAATGACGGACAACAGCAACCATCAAAGCCACAACCGGTTGTCTCAATTCTTTAATAGCTGCAGCAACAAACATTCCAGTAAGAGCAGTCTGATGTGTCTCACGTGCTTGTTTATAAATGCTCTTATAGACCGAACCCTTGACTTGAGGAATAGTTTTAGGGTCTTGAAACGTCGAATGAAGAAATAGATTAATTAGAGTGTTTTTATCGTCAGTGAGATTACGAGAAGCGGTTAGGTAATAATTGATTACTTCCCACGCTTGTTTACGGTAGAACGAATCAGTGTTGCTTTGCTTAAGTGCATTAAACGCGGTTTCGATTATCTGAAAGAAGCAAAATGCGGTAATTTGGCGCACAACGTGGGGCCAAATGGCGCACAACGTGGGGCACAAGTCTTACCTTTTGAACCGGAAATTCGATCGTCTTGTCCTGATCGTAGAACTTGGCAATGATCGCAGGTGGATCGTAATCAGACGACACATAGTCCAGTTTTTGTGGCTCGATCATCATTTTCCTATTACCACCTCCAAACTTACCCAAAACTCTACAAACGCCAATTAAACCACCCCCAAATGTAAAACACCAACTCACTTAAATGCTACTTGTGCCACCTGGTCATTATTGCGCAAAGTGCGCCACAAGGCCTGCATCAAGTCGGCCCTAACCGGTTGTATATGTTCGTATAAGAAATCATGTTGTAAATTATCAACGCACAATTCTAACGTCCGCAACCCTTGACTTATCAAAATATGTGAACCGTTCAGAGCCGATACTAACGGATCCATCAACATTGGTAGGTACGGTAAGAGGGAACTTAACCGAACCGGAACGGTTAGACACAACTCAACGAATAAATCCTTCATGTGTTGTTTGTGCAAACCGCTCTGTAGCCGGTTTAAACCTTCAAGAAGGTTAGGCAAGAGAGGGAGGAACTCCTGATAGAGTAAATCATGGCTTCCGCCTCCGATTGAACGGAAAAGTGCTCGCAAAAGGAGGAAATAATTGTACGGTTCTTTGGCACTCATCGCCAACTCCATTGATCTAAGATAATTTGGTCAATTATCGCACTCGCTACGCTCGCACTCACCTGTTGACGATTTGGTGCAAATGTGGACGTAACATGTTCTCGTTTTCTTGCGGAAATAACGAAACACTACCAAACACCAACTTGAAAAGTTTCAAATAAAGATTGCTACGTTCGAGATTCGAACCCATCTCCTCCATTCGTTCTAACAAATATTCGACTAAAACAGTCGCGAAAATCGGACTTGTGGCCGGATTTGCAAGCAGAGTGTTTGGAACCTACAAGTTTTAAAAAAAATAATTATGCTCTTTCTTTGTTTTTAATTCTAATATTGCTCATTTAAAATATAACTTATATAGCATAGGAAAAAACTATGAAAAAGCTAAGAATGCAACAATTTACACCTATTGTAAAATGGAGTTTAATAACGAAGTAATAATAAAAAATTGCAATATTTTAGCATTTAAGAGCAGAACTTTAAACATCTCTTCTTAAAACATAAATAATTACTCCATTTCCATAAAAGAAGGCATGAACAAAGTTTACTCTGTGATTGTAGGCAACAATTTTTACGCAACAATGGTCAATACTATTTTAAAATATCGAAAGAAAAATCAGCTTCTTATCTTGGTTTTGAGATAAAATTGAATAAATATTAATGTAAAAAAAAACATTCAACAGGTAAAATTCTTTTTAAAATGATCAGTACAAATTACTGATTTGTCTGTTACTCAAATGTGCTTATTTATTTATTTTGTTTTATCTTATTTATTTTCCACCTTTCAATTTCTATCCGTTCAGCTTTTGTTTTATCAAGTCACTTGTGTGTTTACACATTTTTTTATCGTTACATCATTCCGTATGTCATCGCCTTCTTAGTTTATTTACATTTTTCTTATTGGATTTTATATTTCTAATGATACTGATATTTCACTTAGCTCTAGTTTTTTCGACTTTATATGACTGATGACTTATTTTAACATATTTTTGATGCCCGATTTATACTTTCATTTATTTTTCTTTTACTAATTAGAGTATTCTTCTTTTTAGTTTTATGATTGTCTCACAAACACATTTTTTATACTCTTATAATTCGTTGTTTAATTTTAGTTTCTTAATTTTTGTTTTATAATTTTCCCTTCGACTTTTCTAGTTTTTATTTATCAAGGTTCCATGTTACAAAATTCTCAGTGTTTGTAACATTCCTTCAAAAGATAGAAATAAAATAAAATTGCCTTTTATTTTTTATTCTTGAATCTTAGTTCATTTGCCTTTCCAATTTTAAATATGTATTTTTATCTATATTTATTCCCATTTTCTTGCTCGATTTACGCATTTCTGCATTTAACTGTAAATAGTGTTCCCTTTGATTTGACAATTATAATTAGAGCTATAGGTTTTTTGTTCGACTTTAAATATGCAGTTTTGCTTTTTTAATTTCCTTGATGCTTGATTTAGTTTTCCATTCTTTACTTTTTTAAGTATTCGTCTGTTTAGTTGTATACAATGTCCCATTAAAAATTCTTATACTCCTTTATTTGTTTTGTTTATTTTCACTTTCTCAGTTTGTTCTTTAACTTTATCGTTTCTGCTTTTCCAATTTTTAATTATCCCAGTAGTACTTTATTCATTTCTCGGTCTTCACAGATTAATTAAATAAAATCGTGTTTAAATAAATTCCATCAGCAAAAATAATAGTCTTACTGGAAGAGAATTGCAAAGTAAAATATTTGAGAAAATTTGGTAATTGTAAATTTTAACAAAGAAACAATAGAAAAAAGATAAAAAATAATTCATTTACTTACCGTTTGCAAGGTCGGATTCTTGTAAACCCTCTCGACCAAATACTCAATAGTCGTGGAAAAAATCTCGTGAAATGTTTGCGGATTCATCATCGAAAACTAAAACCGAAAAGATTAAACCCAAAAAATGCAGACTTACCAATCGAGTTACCACTCCACTGAAATGTTCCAAAACAACCTTCTCCTCCTTATTCCTTTCATTTTGTTGATTAATCCTTTGAGGACCTGTCACTTGAGGTCCAGGATACAACGTATAGATATCTAACGCTTTCAAAGCCCACTTAACCAATCTGACAAAAACCAACGTTTCATGTGGTTGAAAATGTTTCGTTGCCACCAAACTAAGACTCGAACTCGACTTACATGCAGAACAACCCCACGTTATAGTTTTAACCCCACAAACTAAAGTCTTAACAAGACTATGATAATCAGCAACGTTGTAATTATTATTTTGTGGAAAACCAAACTTTGACTTCTCCTCCTTTTGTTCGGTGCGATTTTGCGTTGTCGCTAACGCATTTTCAAGAACTTCAGCCGGGTTCTGAACGACATCTTCAGTCTTAATCTCGACTTGTGTTTTTTGTTGTTGTTGTTGTTTACATTTTGCTGTTAAAATCGGAAGTTGTATCTTTGCTATTGTTTTAAATTTGACAACAAAAACTTCAAGCATGCGCATTAGCAACTCGCGACCTTCGGTACTATTCTCGGCATCCGAACGTATCCGAATACAGTCGACAAGATTCAAAAGTAGTTTACACGACATAGTTTGTATAGTCGTTGCTAACGTATCATCATGTACGTTTTTACTGAACAAATGAACGGCACGTGTCAAATCGCTGAGTGGCAATTGTTGTCGCACGTGATGCACTAAATCGGCCAATGTGGAGTAGGCAAGTGGGCGGAGCGATTCATGCGTTGTCCAACCACGTCCAAGGAGGACGTCTTCATCGAAGAGTTTCTCCATGTGGGGGACGAATCGATTTCGTAGATCCGTTGCTAGGATATGTCGTGCGGCGATTAGTAACTCACGTCTGAGATGAGCCACTTCCATTGGACATAGCATGAGGAGTCCTAGCATGCCTTGGACCATCATGGCGGAATGGCTTTGGACGTGTTCGAGGTAGAATTTGATGATGTAGGCGAGGAATGATAAAGTTTTGACTTGAGCTCCCATAAAATCAACGAAGATTTCCTTGTTGAAGGTTGGGGCTTGACGTTGTTCGGAACTAGGTTGGAGAGTGATAGTTTTCATGATTAGAGGGATAAAGTCACTGACATCTTGATGGACGCTTTGCTTGTACAGTTGGTACATGAGAACGACTATTATTGGGAGTTCTTGGAGGACTTTGAGGGAGAGGACGGCTTTAGGGATTAAGTAATACTGAAAAAAATATATATACCAGGTGAATAGATAGTATGAAACCATAAAACATCTTTGTTAAAGATTACGATTTCATGGTTGCAATTATAAAAGAAATTGAATAGAGAATAAGTCATTTAAAAAAAAAACGCTCAAGAACAAAACAACTTCCTCTATACATAATCACATTATTACTGAAGGTATAGAGTTAAAATTAAAAAAAACTTGTATACCATGTCGCGAACGTAGCGAGTGCGTTAACTAAATCTCGATTAGAAACGAGTAAAGTTATAACAAAAATGTAAAAATTCAATAAAACAATCATAAATCACATATTTAAAACTAAAAAAAATATTCCATTTCTTCTGTTTTCTTATGTATGTGGTCCGATAACCGCAAAGAAGTCAATTTTTACACTTAATGTTTTAAAACATTTTCTTCTTCAATTATGAGCAAATAGTATGTTATTTCAGACAATTTAGCTCGTCAAGAAACTATTTTTAGTTGATTTTCTTTATTATCCACCCTTTTTTAGCTCTTTTAAAAAAGATATAAAAACACAAATTAAAATATAACTTAGAATTTTAAGATCCTTGTCGTTTACTTTATTACCAACTTACACGACTGAGTGAAACAAAAACTCACTTATTAAAAAAATTATCGAAAAAAATAAAAAATTGAAGAAATTGGTGTAAATTGTGTTACTTCAGGCCTTTAACTATTAAAGAAACGAATTTGGACGTGATTAATTGATTTTCTGATTATCTACTTTTTGGTCTATTTGAATAAAAATATAAATAAAAAGATATCTATAAAAACACAATTAAATAACAAAAAAAATTACGTCCATTTATTTATTTTTCAATTTATTTTTCAACTCACTTATTAACAAAAGCACCAAACAAACTCAAAAAATTGTCTTTGGTCTAAATTTTGTTCTTTCAACCCATTTAATGTAAAGAAACAACTTGGCATTAATTATTTTTTTAATTACTTACCTTGGCCTTTTTAAAAAAGATATAAATAAAAAAAATACAAAAATACAAAATAAAATAACAAGAAAATAAGTCCACATTTTTATTTTTCATTGATTTTATTATCAAGTTGCATGATGTCAAGCAATCCTTAACACAAGTAAACCAGAAACTCACTTATTTAAAAAAGAATCACCGAAAAAAAGTCGCAAAATCGCCATATTTGGTCTAAATTATGTTAAATTATATAAATTATTTTAAACGTAATATAATTGGATTTTCTTATTGTATACCCCATTCTGGACTTTTTAAACAAGAGAAAAAATAATAAAAAAGAAGGCAAAATAAACGACAATTAATAAGTGACTTAGGGCCGGTTTATAGAAAGTTGTGTTAAAATTTAATTCGTTGTTAAAAGTTAACAACGCGAATGGACCAACCAAATTGCTTGAATTCGGTCACGTGACCAGTTAATCACCCATTTAATTGCGGATTTAATTAATGACGCTTCTATAAACCGGTCCTTAATGTTACATAAAAACAATGCAATTCATTATAAAATATAAGACAAATAGAGTTTAAATAGACAAAAATAACGGCATTTTCAAAACAATTCCGTGACTTTTCTGTTTATTTTTGCAAAATAATTGCTAAAAAAACGTTCTACAACGCTTGAACAAAGAAGAAATAATTTAACTTTGGCCTAATAATTGCGTTAGAAAAACGAGCTTATGCTCAAAAATACTCAAAAAATGCCAAACTAATGTTGGTGGTTTTTTTTATGAAATTTCACTAAACAATTACATTTCTAACTAAAAATTGCTAGAAAAATATTTTCAAGACAAATTAGTAGTTTTTTGGCCCGGTTTAACAAAATCTCGTTATAATATGTGTTTAAACTTTTAAAACAGCTTGATTCTTACGAACCAAATTGGAACAAATAAACAAAAATTAAACGTGATTCTAGCTATTCAAAACGATTTTTTTTACAGAGATTCGTTGAAAATCAACTTCTTTAAACGAGCCAAATGGTATAATAAGGTGCATTTAAGTATTTCCAGGCGATATAGTTCTTTCTGAAGAGAGAAAAATTGTTAAAAAAATTTTTAAACCAAACTTGAAGGCCATCAACATCTATAATACATAAATATTAGCACATAATCAGCGGTTTTTAAGATTATTTGCAAAATTTAGTAAATGTGGATAAAAAATATTTTTTATTGCAAGAAATAAAAAAATGATACATACCGTAACTAAAGTGTCGTCTTTATTCTTCTTCTCTGTTTGTATGGTGGTCATTGTGAACGTCTCCTTAAGTAACTCCTCTATGTTCAACTCATTTAAATTATTGACTTTAATTGGCGCCCTCGGTTCAAAAATCTTGTCCATATGATTGGGCAAATCCGAATAAATCGACTTAACAAATTGGAGAAAATGTTGTATCTATAAAAACACTCGAATCTCAAACGAAATTATTTAACAAAAAATCACCTCCGGATTAAACGCCGGCCGATATTGCTTATGCAACTCTATAATAATTTTCAAACAGATCAAAACATTCTCCTCATTGTCAATCTCCAAAAGGCGCAACATGAGCGACAAAATCGACTTAACATAAGGTCTCAAAAGATCATTCGTTGGCAGTCTGTACAACATTTCAAGAATCAATTTGCGAACTTGCTGTATGTTATACTCGGCGATAAAATGCGGATCGCCCTCTTGCAATATCTTGAGGAAGATTTTCACAGAATGGTCCAAAAATCCCTGATAGAGAGAGGACGAAAGAATGATCTGAAAGCTCATTTTCAGGGACATTTTTCCATAGTTTTGACCATCTATACCTCGAAATTTTTGCTAATCTCTTGCGTGGCTTTCAGTTTCAGGACGTCCTTACAGCTGGCGTCCCCCAGCATCGTGACGTAGCTCCTGAACTGGTTCATTTGAGTCGTATGGGGGTCGATGCCCGCCATGGTCGAAGAACTTGACTGCATTTTGGGGCCCACTTCACTTTTTACATCGTGAGACCTTTAAAGTGAAGAGGTGCTCAAAACTTGCCCCAAAAACGTTCAAATTTGAGGAGTGAATGAAAAACATAACCTCCAAACCAAAACAATCAAGTGGCCGCCTTATTATTGGAGAATTTCACAAGTGTAACAAATGTAGCGGTTCATAAAGCTGAAATGTACTCACTTTTTGTAAAATTGTACGTTTTTCTAACACTGGAACACTTTTTTCCGTGTTTTAAACATATTCACGATGAATGAATGGGAAGTGGCTGCGGTTAACTGGGTGAAGAAGTGGCTAGGGTGACGCCATGTTGGTTCACCAACCGGTTGGGAAATATGATTTTGCGGCACTTTTTGCCAATAAATCCACACCTAACTAATTTTAGGGAAAGTAAAGTACAACATTGTTTAACCTGTACCAGAATTTCGGTTTAACTCGCGAAAGAGTTGTAAATGGTGGTAGGCAACCAGCTATACACACTAGTTTGGGGAAGTAAAACACTGTTCAGAAAATAAATAAATAGTCATTTATTCATCAATTGTATACACAAATAGTTGTTTGTACAAGTCAATCACCGTCGGTTCTATAAGAACTAATTTTTTTCCAACT
Organism: Tribolium freemani; assembly: GCA_939628115.1. Classification (NCBI taxonomy): domain Eukaryota; kingdom Metazoa; phylum Arthropoda; class Insecta; order Coleoptera; family Tenebrionidae; genus Tribolium; species Tribolium freemani. Next base: position 923,387 of record OW626788.1, on the reverse strand, counting down.
AGTTGAAAGTAATTACGTCATGTCTGTATCCGCACCGTGTAAATCCCCTCATTTTTGGTCACTTCCGGGCAAAATCCCTCGTTATCAAACCCATCTAACACTTTCTTACGTTTGAAATAATCCTCAATCTCCTGTAAGGATTTATTCTTGGTTTCGGGTAAAATATATTTACAGAAAAACAGTGCGACCACTGCTGCCAACAGAAAAGTCATCAAAGTGCCGCTAAAATTCAAATGCTGGATCATGTCGGGGTACATTTTGACGAAAAGGAAGACAAAACATTGCGCTATGCAGATGACAATTCCGCTCATTATGGACCTAACTTCCAGTGGGAACAACTCCCCGACCAGAATCCACGGAATTGGGAGCATCCCCACCATGGAGAACATCACATTAAAGACGACACAAATCAGGGGAAGTACCGGAAAAATGCGTACTTCCCCCGTGTGCATCTCGTAGTATTTAAAATACACGACCATTGCCAACATTGTAACGCTCATCCCCCCACTCGAGGCCATGCAAAGTAGGCGACGGCCGAACTTATTCACTAGAATCGCAGTCACCATTGACATCCCGAACCGAATCGCCCCGACAATAATCGAAGACACGTAATTGTCCACTTCGAGATCAGTCTCTTCGAAGAAATTGACAGCGTAGAAAAGAATCGTGTAAATCCCCGATAATTGTTGGAGAAAGAACAAAGTGACAAGGATAAGGAACGGTTTAATGGTGGCAGCACTGCAGTAGATTTCTTTGGCGCTAATTTCGATTTTCTCACTTGGCGCGTGTTTCGAAACTTCGGTTTGGGCCACAGCTACATTGCGCCGAAACCAAAAATAACTATCGAAAGCTTTGGAGTGAAGCCCGGCCTTAATTAAATACGAGGGACTTTCGGGAAGAAACTCGACCGCGATTAAAGTAAATAAAGCAAATGAGACGCTCAGAAAGGCCACAGTTGACCACGAGAGGACGTAACCAAGCGTGTAAGTGAGTAAAATCCCGAAGGAGGCACAGATGGGGCCCAGGGATTGGAGGATTCCCCGGTTTTCGGGGGTCGAGATCTCGCTCACGTAGGTGTAGCAGGCTGTAGACATTCCTGCAAAAAATTTACAATTATCGATTTTGTCTTTGTGCAAAATTGCAAGTTGTAGAAAAAATTTGTATGCAACTCGCGCGCACTCACCTGCAGCTATCCCCGTGACCAGGCGCCCGACATAGAGCAAGGTGATATTGTCGGCCAAAGCAATGCAAAGCCATCCTGCCAGAAACGGCACACTGCTGATTTGAATGGACCTTTTTCTGCCAAAGTACTCTGCCAACAGTCCGGACAGGATCGATCCGATTGGATTGGTCACAGCACCCAGACTTGCTGAAATGAGACTTATTTTATAGACTATATCGTTGAGGCACTCGCGCAAAGCTCGCTCGTGCTTTAATTATTAATTTAACAAATTTTTTAACGAATTGGTTAAGGTCTGGGAGTTGGGAAAAAATGACACAATGTGAGAAAATCGCGTCGAGTCAAGGTTTACAGAAACAATACCGACATTGGTATTGCGTTTAATAAAAAAATTGATTTATTGCAACTTCCTTCCGATCGGACGGAAGTCAAGCGAGGTCGCCCGAATCTGGAGGTTTCGTCAAGGTGTCAATAGCCCGGTCATTGTGTTGCGATTTGATTTGGATACTTGGACCTTGATTGGGGTTTTGGTAAGTTGAGGAATTTGGAGTGGAGGGTCGCCGGAAGTGACCTTTTTTACCGGACAGAATCTGCCTTTCTTTTGACGTCTTTGACACAGTTTTTGGAAAAAATGAGGCGAAAAGGTTAAAAATGAACAGGATAATGAAAGCGAAGCGAAATCAGCAAAAAGTTTTGAGATAATAACAGATAATCTCGGTTTGAATCAAGTCATTAAACTTGATTTGGCAATGAAAAAAATATTTGAACAAATCGGAATTATCACAGTGAGTTTGTGTTTTATTAAGATTATTATTACAGTTATTACAACATTGATTTTTCGCCTAATACAAGAAATAATAACGTTTAGAATATGCAAATGTTTTCTGAAAAAAAATTCTTTTCATTTAAATATTTTTGTAACATAAAAATGAAATTGGAAAATTAATTCTCCCACAAATCACATAAAAAGAACAATAGTGCCAACCTTCTAAACATGGAAAAACCAGAAAAAAATATTTTCAACGAAGAGAGATAATAATAATAACATTTTATTTGTACGTTTAACAGAAATAAGAAAGAAAATATAAAAATAAAACAAGTTGGAAGTAAAAGAGTAAAGATAATAAAGTAAATATAAAGATACATTTTCACTTTGTTGGAATTGTTTAGAAACTGTTAGCTGCTTTCTTTAAGTATCTTTATGTAGTGAATTATTTTCTTGAACAGGGGCGGATCCAGAAATTTTTAGAATGGTGAAGTTATTGAATGAAACTTTTGTTAGGTATGTTAAAATACATATTTAAATAAATTTGCACAAAATTTAAGCCCAAAAAACTTTTTTCAAACTAATTTTACAATGCGAATTTATATTTTCTCAAATAAAACACCTTATATGTTGTGCATTTTTTGGATATTCATAGTTGTTGATCATAACGTTTTTTTACTAGTCGGTTTCGCTAAGTTTTTAAAATAATTAGTTCTCATTGACAAAAACAACACACTCTTTTTAATTATTAAAAAAAACTACAACATAAAATACAATTAAGTAAGTTTAAGTAATAAAAAATTCTGGACGTAAAAAATTTCTGAGCAATTTCCTTGTTTTACTTTTCGAGAATCTTCGCATAATATTTTATTAAGTGGTAATAATTTATTTTCATTGTAAGAAAAGGTATTTGGTATTTTTTGGCTATCATCTAAAAAAATACAACTTTCTAGAAACGTTTCCATGTTAATTTAATTTTCTTTAGGCCGTCAATTGTTTTTTATAAACGGATTGAAGAAGATTAAATTAAGACGAAACGTTGCCAGAAAATTGTGATTTTTTAAATGATAGTGTAAAAAACACCAAAGAGGTACCTTTCCTTATACTGAAACTAAATAAAATGGACACAAACATATTAGAAATTAATGATTTATTTATTTATCTATTAAAAATGTGCATTAATGTGATTATTTAAAAAAACATTTGTTCATTAAGCTTTTATATTATTTATTAAAAAATTAAAATTAGTGTTTGGGGGAACCCCTGGCCCTCCCTGACCCCCCCCCCTGGATCGGCCATTGTTCTTGAACTAGTTTGCGATTTTTAGACTGTGATTTATTATGAATTTTTATTTAAATAACTACTCGCTGTCTCTTCTGTTCACTAATTAGTAAATAGACGTGTTTCTGTATCTTTGTATTTCACTACTATATTATTATTTTATGATTAATCTATACAAATTTTTACTTATTGGAAACCTCCTGAATAATGTTTGAAATAAAGTGTTTGTAACAAAGGGGAACGTTTTTTATTTAATATTTACAATCCTTCAGATTCTTTATTTTTGGCTATAGACATTTAAAATTTTTCTAATAAAAAATTTATAACTCGAAAACAAAGAGTAATAAAACGAAACGGTTTATTTTGGCAAATTTCAGGCTTTGTTTTACATATTATAGACATTTTTCAAATTTTTGTTTGTTACCAAATAACCAAATTAGAAAAATTTTCAAATAAAATTGATTTACAATCGCCACTAATTTTTTGCATTTTTCTCCTAAACTATAAGAGCTAAAAAAAGAAGCTAAAAAGCAATAAAAATCTCTTTAAAATTTTCTATCAACGTATTTAAACCTCAAATGGAACCGTTACAACTAGAGACATTTAAAAAAATTTTAATAAAAAATTTACAATTCGAAAACAAAAAGTTCTAGAACGAAACGGTTTATTTCGGCAAATTTTAATAATATAATAATAATATAATATAATATATAATATAATAATATATGTATATATATATGTTATATAATATAATAATAATAATATAAGTCGTTAAGTTTTTTTTTCAAATAACTGCCCTTTCTACAAAAAATATTTTCCCCTAATAAGCTACATTTTAAAAATAACTAAGCTAGTTATCTGCACTATTTTAAATTTTTATGTGTTATTGTTTATTCATAAAACTATTATCAAACTATTGTGTTTGTATTAGTAAAAAGCAGACATTATTTCATACATTTAATAATAATAATAATAATAATTTTTATTTGCTACTTAAGTATAAAATATAAAAATACTGTGCAGCTCGTTATATAAAAGCGAAAGAAAAGAGTATAAAACAATAATTTACATTTAAATACATAACACAAGATAGGAAATATTAGTGTAAGAAAAAATTCTCCAAAGGTGTATTCATACAGGGTGTTTCAAGTTTTAGGTCCAGTCAAAAAATAAATACTTCTAGTATTCCAAAATAAAAAATATATATCGCAAACGATAGAGTTTCTAACACGCTTCAATTTGATGCTTTGCTGATATCCCAAATTTTCATGATATAAGCGTAAAACGCAAAAAACTACATTAAAAAATTTTTTTTTCAAATTATTCCAATAATTTTTTTATAATAAAATTCCTCCTATTTTTTAAGTAAGACTTCCGAAACTGAAACAGTAAAAAACCCAAGGCGTATTGAGCAATTGAAATTTCAATTTGCAAAAAAAAAGGGCATTTTTTAATTGACAAGTAAAATTTTAGTCTGACAGTTAATGACGTTTCAATTTTTTGTGAATCAAGCAAAGACACGAGCTCTGTTTTTTCAAAGGTGACTAAGATAAAACATTTATTTGATCTTTTGCAAATTGAAATTTCAATTGCTCAATACGCCTTGGCTTTTTTACTGTTTCAGTTTCGGAAGTCTCACTTAAAAAATAGGAGGAATTTTATTATGAGAAAACGATTGCAATAATTTGGAAACAAAAAATTTTTTATCTAGTTTTTCACAATTCACGCTCATACCATGAAAATTTCGTATAACATTAAAGCATCAAATTGAAGCGTGTTAGAAACTCGATCGTTTGAGATATATTTTTTTTCTTTTGGACAACTAGAAGTATTTATTTTTTGACTGGACCTAAAACTTGAAACACCCTGTATATAAGTGTAACAGACATTTTTTAATAACAGATTTAAATTTCATAGTAGTCAAATTTTTTACGTTATTTGGAAGTTTATTATAAATTTTCACATCAAGAGAGAGAAAAAGACAAAAGAAATAGAATTACTTCTTAATACTCAAAACCAGAAAAGTCACATTCCAAATAATAATGAAATTTTTACACCATATATTCTTATTACATTACCTAAAGTGTGGCTTAGTTTTTATTATTTTATTATTTTTAAACCCAGGCCCTTTCTACAAAAATATTTTTCCCTAATAAGCTACACTTTATAAATAACCAATATTTTTCTTTACAAATGATTAAATAAAAATTCTACAAACGACAAGTATTTTCAGATATTTTAAATTTTTATGTGTTATTGTTAATTCATAAAACTATTATCAAACTATTGTGTATGTATTGTAAAAAGCAGACATTAATTCATGCATTTAATAATAGTCACGAATAAATCTCAATTTTTTTTAAATCGAAATGCAAAAAAATGCAATCCTTGACTGCTTTTAAGATAATTTTGGGTCCATTTCATTATTGAATTTCGGGTCGTTTATTTTTTGTAATTTCTGGCGTCATCATTATTATAATAAATATTCAATCGTTTTTTTGCACTCTAGTAGGCGCCGCAAAATTTTCCGCCCGCTTTTGCGACTCTTAATCAAGTCACAAACAGTTGTTTATGTTCGTTCCAAACTCTTGAACGGAAAACCACATTCCATTCATCTCCCTAACTAACTTTCCATTAAAACTTCGGCCCAGTTTCTGATCAAAAAATGATTTTTTCGCGAATTTTTCGTCTAGGTCAATGCTCGCGTTTAAGGACAATGTTAAGGCCACCGCTCCCTTTTATGATTTATTGCTCTAATTTCCATAAATACCAACCTAGCCAGGAGCTCTCTTCCGAATCCACGTGGATACTGGCCGAGGAGGTGAGCTGAGGGATCAAAATCGCGCTGTAGCCTTGACAGATCCCGATGGAGATCGAGACAGAATGGGCACAGAAGGCGGCAAGGGCCTGGAAAAAATCAAATTGACAAATTTTTATGTGTCTGACATTTAATGGGAAAAAATGTGTGGTATTTCGACTGATCTGTGATTAGTTGTTCAACTGATTTGATTACGAGACTGTCTGACGCTGTACAAGGACGACAGTGACGACTGTTTTTGCAAAATATCGAATGTCTTGGATTGAAAACAAAGTCTGATTTTTGGTGATTGCTCCAAGTGAAGCCGAACACATAAACACTTATTTTTTTCAATTTGTCTTATTTCAGTATTTGGCTAAAATATGAATAATCTTGGTGTTGTAATGTTGTCAATTTGAAAATCAGAATAAATTATTAAGGGTCTAGAAATGTCCGAATTTTTACAGACAGAGCCCCTTTTTTTTATCTGCAAAATAAAAAAATCTCTATACAGGAAGTAATTAATATTCATGTTTCATGGTATTTTGAGGAAATACAAAAATTCATAAAACCTAACTAGTGATTATTACATTACTAGTTTGCCATTTTTACAGACTGAGCTTCTTTTTACAAGCTTTGTTTTCTACAAAAAACAGGAAAATCGCTGCTTGGAATGACACATAAAAAATAGGAGTGTAAGGATTAATTGCAAAGTTATTTAAAGAAAGTTAAGGCTTTAACTAGTAAGTGCCTGTTTACCACTTTTTTACAGTCAAAGTCTCTTCTCATAGATTTTCTGTTCAGCAAAAATCAAGAGAATTACTGTACGGAATGACACTTGAAAAAAATTAAAAGTTGCTATTGTGAAGATATTTAAATAAAATAAAAAAATTCGTTAAGGCCCTAATTAGTGATTGTCGGTTTACCATTTTTTTACAGTTGGGGGCCCTTTTTATAAGTTGTGTTTTCTACGAAAAATAAAGAAAATCCGTACACGGTATGACACTTGAAAAAATATCTACAATTTGACAATTATTTAAAAACAAAAAATTCATTAAAGGTCTAGAAAATGTACTAATTTTTTACAGTCAAAGGCCCTTTTGATAAAATTTGTTTTCTGAAAAAAATCTGGGAAATTGCTAGATGGGATGACACTTAAAAAAATTGTGTTCTGATTTCTGAAGATATTTTAAAAAAATTAAAAATTATTAAATTATTATTATTATTAAAATTATTAAGGCCCTAACTAGAGGCTTCTAGCTTACCATTTTTTTGCTATCGAAAGTCCCTTTGTTAGGCTTTGTTTTCTGCAAAAATTAAGAAAATCTCTACAAGGGATAATACCTGTAAAACTAGAGGGGAAAAACTGGGAAAATCAGTTTTTCAATAATTTAAACTAATAACGTCTTCAGTTTAGAAAAATTGAGAATATTGACTGCAGTAATTCTCTTTATTATATGGGAAAAACCGAAGAAAAACAGTTATTATTATTTATTACATTTTTTGTTGTTGATATTTTTTTTTTACTTTTCTTTACAGGTACAGGATTAGTCAGCCAAAAATATTGTTTACTATATCTCAAAAAATAATAGTCGCACCGAAATCAGCGTTTGCACTTAAATACCTTATTTTTTTCTATGTACATGTGAATTTTTTCAGAATTTTTCTACCCTTCCTTATAATTAAAGTTACTTAATTAAGAATATTAATATCCACATAAAAATATTAATTAAGCAAAAGTTTATGAATTCTAGTATTATTCTGAAACAACGATGCTTTTAAGTGATGTTCTCGAACAAAAAATTCTTAATCAAATTATTGGTAGTAGTTATTCGAAATTTTAATTTTAATTTGATTATTATTTTTGGGGCTAGCAACATTTTAAAAGCTTTTTTAAAACCTTTTAATAAGCTTTGATTTAACTCACAATGTTATCTGTCTGTCGGTTATTTTTTCGGAGCCAAATTTGAAAGGGTTCCCGTTGTCCCACTGAATTGAAATTTTGCATACTTACTTAATCTGCGTGACAATGCAATCCTATGTAGTTAAATACCCCCGAAAGGGGTTAAATGGGGTTTTGAAGTTTTAGGTTATGTTTACAAAGGGGTTCTCGATTTGTAAATTTGAGAGGGTTCCTGTAGTCGCAATGAAATGAAATTTAACATGCTTACGTAATCTGCGTGGCAATGCAATTCTATATAGTTAGTTACCCTCTAAAGGTTTTAAATAGGGTTTTAAAATTTTAGGTTATGTTTACAAATTGGTACATATCGTAACTTATACCGACATTTATACGTCACGGTAGATGCACAGTGTAATAACAATAAATCTATGCAATAAATAAAGACTAAAATCAAAAAATAAAAATATATAAAAAAATGTTTTTTAAAAAAGCTTTCATTTAAAAGATGCACTAAAAAGTGAAAAATAATGTATTTCAATCACAGGAGAATATTTTTTCTTACAGGTTAAAATTCTAAAATTTATAAAAGCTTTGGGAGTTATAAAACTACGGCATTACACAATTACTTTGTTCAGTTGACAACTCCCAATTTTAACCTGTAATAAAAAATATTCTCCTGTGATTGAAATACATTGGTTTTTACTTTTTAGTGCATCTTTTTTTTTTAAACATTTTTTTATATATTTTTAGGATTTTTTTTGCACCAAGCAACAATGAAGTATTGGTCTGTTTGGAGATGACACAAAAAATAGCAATTTTTTGTATCTACCTAATCTACTGAAATAAATCTGTGTACAGAAGTATTCACTTAAACAAGTAAAAGGCGTCAAAGTATTGAAGAACATCATTTTTTGATGAAATCTTCCATCATTTTTTATTCGTATTATCTTTATATAATAAATATTGTTACGTATTATCCTGTTCTTGATACCAAAGGTTGAATTTTTTTGTTACATGTTTCTGAAATAAATAAATAAAAATACACTGAACGAATTATAACAAATTCAGTTGTAAAAAAAAACGTCTTATTGTTTGATTTTTGAGCAGTTCATATAAAAATAACTGTTTTTTTTTTGCTTTTAAATACCGCTTGTTTACTGTTTTTTTTTTGGATTAAATATCCTTCTGAAGTCGTAAAATTTTGAAACATAATTAATTGTAGTTTTTGGTTATTACTCAGTTTATTACCACAAATCACAAAGATATTGACCTGGTATAGAGTTTCACAAGGACTCCCTGTATGTAGAAATTTGACCTTAAATTTCGGATAACTGTTAAGATTAAACACAATTTCAAGTGTTAACAAATTATCAATTTTAATTTACCATGGAAAACACTTAAAAAAATTAGAGACATTTTTTTATTATCACCTTACTTATTATCTTATTAATCATTTTAGAAATTTTCTTTCATCTGTCTGGAGATTATACTCCAAAAAACACACACACAAGTGCAAGTATTGTATTTTTATCAGATCACTTTAACGATCTAATCTCCAAATCTCCAATTCGAGTAAGATCAAGGACATGTCCAATATTTTTACGACTTGTCCGATTTGCATTCGCTTATTCAAGGGTGCCGCCACAAACGAACAATTTTGAAATTACAAGCCATGGAAGAGTGAAATCCGCGTTTTACCTAATCATGAAGAAAGTTGCCAACAACTTATCTAAACATTGTTATATAAACTCGGACACAATCAAAAGAAATGTGGTGCGCAGTAAGCCATTAAACGACTCACATCCGGACATTAAGATGAATTTTCGCGTTTTAACAATTACGATCAATTTACGTGACGCAACAATGAGGAAACAATTGACGAGCGGAATTGCGTTACCTTCGGTCAAGATCAAGGCATGCCGCGGAGAAATTTACGACCATTGAAAAAAAAAACATTTCGTGGTTATTTTAACACAATTTTCAAGCATTAAGCCATTTTTTTACAATGAGTGGAGTGTTTAAAACACGAGGGTGGCGCTTCGAGTGATTTAAATACTATAAGTACTTTTTATTAATTATAACTCACGAATTCACCTAAAGTTCGGTAAAATAACCCAAAATAAACAAATTTATTGCAGTTATTAAAAAAAGGTCAAAATTCTCCGTTTAGAGTAATATATGGGTAATAAATACGAGTACAATTTGTCGATGAATATCATTGTTTATTTAAAAAATACATATTACAACTAAACACAAATTCTTAAATAGGAGAATAAAATGTCCCCAAGTATTCAAAAATAGTTTTTTATAAATTAGATTAATTTAAAAAATTTCAGTAGACACACCTTGTATATTGCTAATTTTTGAACATAAGTGTTGTCCAATTATGTATTGTTTTAGCAATTCTAACAATCGTATTTTAATCAGACCTAGTTATTTTTAATTTTTTTTCCATTAATCATGCTCTGAATCATTTATGCCAATAATGTAATCGCGTTTCATAAAAATTAGGAAATAATTAACATAATTAGCTAGTGTGCTGTGCAAAATTTCTACTAGAAAAACAGCCAAAAGAGAAGGACAGATTAGTACAAATTGGCGAAAATATTAATTTTGAGTAAAATTAATAAAAATTTATTTATTTCTTTTTTTTTTCATATTTTTGTTTTGTTATCTTTATCTATATCTTCTACTGAGGTGTATTGATTTTTTCTGTCGTGCTTTATCTTATTCTTTGTTGTGTTTTCACAGACAAATTAAAATTTCATTTCATTCATTTTTGACTATATTTTGATATTATGCTGTTATTTTTTGGTGTAAACGTGATTTGACAGTTCTTTACGTCATAACACACTAATTATTATTATTGTTATCAGGCCTTCTATGTATGATCATAAATTTTCTGTTGCATCGTTACACACTAAACTGCATATGTTGCTAATTGCGTCTATAAACACGAATTAAAATATATTATGGTCAGTTTTATGTTTACATAACTTTCGTGATTTTAAGATATGGGCAAGATATTTACCTTTTGAAAAAAAACTAAAAATTTTTAGAAAACTCAAAAAAAAACATATTTTTTTATAAAATATTATACAGGGTTAGTCTGTTGAAAGTACATTTTTACTGTATCTCAAAAATAAGCGTTTGCTATTAAGAACGTTATTTATTTCCTTCTCTAATTAATATATGTCACTAAAAATATATTTTCTATTATTTCTATTAACATTCCGAAAGAAATGTTTTGTCTTATTTTGTTCACAAAAATATTACAAAATTGTCTCAGTTTATACGTCTAAAACCATTTAATATTTTTTTTAATTTTTGAAATCTGAACATAAATAAAAATTCTACAGCACCTGCCGTTTATAAAAAATCACCCTGTATATCTATACATTATTTAAAAATTTTGAAAAAATTTACTTACAGAGAGAAGAAAATACAGTAGCATTTAGCAAACGCTGATTTTTGTGTGCTTATTAGTTTTGAGATACAGTCAAAAATATTTTTAATAGACTAACACTGTATAACAAACAATTTCGAATATATCGTAAGTTTTTTGTAATATTACTACTCATTTTTTTCTAAAGACAATTACAATTAAAACAGGAGTTTATTTATATTTTGAAAGAGAACAAAACTCTATTCTATTATTTCTATTCCGAAAGAAATGTTTGGTTTCATTTTGTTCAAAAAATATTACAAAAATTGTCTTTAGACAAGAAAAACTATTCGTTTTGTAGCGCATGTTTAACTGAGTCAAATTTTAATTCGCGATTAATTTGACCAACTTAATTAAAAATTACAATTAAATGTGTGTTAGAAAATGTGAGTTTCACAATCAATAAACTTTTTAGAGACTAACCCTGTATAAAATCTGTTGGCATGTCATACAACCTTTATGGACAATAAACTATAGCACTTTATCTTTTACTGATTTATTTGTCCGGAAAATAATAATAAATTTTTTTTTGGTCGCCCTGTATTGCAATTTTTTGAAAAAAACTTGAATTTCATAAACTTGGAATAAAGATAACATTTCTTTAAAGAACTGACACTAACACAATTTACATTATTTAACATTTTTTGGTAGAAATTATGTTAAATTATTACATGTTATTTTTACCTTTTCACTTTGACGTTAAATGGAAATACTTGTATGTATTTTTTAGTTGAAAGAAATAAAAAAAAATTAGTCCATTCTCGATATTTCTGTCGTGAAAAAATTATTGCAATGAAAAGTAACCATATTCGCAAGGTCGCAGTAGGCCAAGTCTATTACTTATATGAACTTGAGTTCAATATCTTCGCTAATAACGTTCTCTTAAAATAAATAAAATATTTCAAGTTCTTGTATTTACAAGACAAAAAAGTTTTGGAACGGTTTTAATTTTTTTTTAATGAAGAAAATTCTTACCGTCCTTCCAGCTCCGTACTCCCAAAATTTGTGTACGAGTTTCGGCAAGAGTCCCATTTCGGTGCCCAAACCTCAATTTTCCCTCTAAACCATAACGAAAAATATCACAGTCGCAATAGGAAACAAAATTGGAGAAAAACAGCCGGCGTCTGTCTCACATAGTTGGCAGCGAAATCGAAAACAAACGAGCGTCGCGATACACTACTGTCAGATTTTCTTCAATCACCACGATGTCGCGATTTCTCTCCCTCCTCTCGTCGTGTGACTCACAGCACACTTGATCATTTTCACACAGACTTGGGGGTTTTAAACGGGGGAGATAACCCCCACCCCCAACCACCACGTGACAATTTTCCGGAAAAATTCAAGCACGCCACTGGTTTTTCCTCCTCAAAATCGAGTCAGAAAGGCGGCCGTGACGGTATTCATATACAGGGTGACAGGTGTTGACAGGATGCTGCAATTTTTATCGGATTGTCATCAGCTATTTTCCGGAGATTTTCCATATTTATGAAATCACTCACTTTTTATTATTAAAGGTCGAGCTTTCGCTTGTTTTCTTGAAAACAAACGCAAAACTTAACAACAAACTCGCCATAAAAATAAATAAAATAATGGCAAAAAATATATTGCATTTTAATGAACATACTTTATGTTTCAAAAATGTGTGTAATGTCGCTTATTTTTGACTTTTTTTGACAAAAATTAAAGTTTCAATACTAAAAAACACTGACCACAATATTGTATCTTTATAAGTAGTGTTTTCCTTTAGTCGTGACCATACAGACTGTTCAAAAATGATTGTTCATGAAGTCATGTATCAAATTTAAATGTGATTTGCCGCTTGGTTTACATTGTGAGTCATGTTATAAGTGACAGATCGGCCAGACTAACGTCAAAAACTTCAAATCTAAGCACAAAAAAAAAATTAAAAATACAACTTTACTGAAAAATGTAGAAAAATATGACAGATTTGACATTACTATTAAAATAGTTCTTTGGATGAAGCGGCAAATTGGATTTAAGTGTCATGGTTTACACGATCAACAATTATTTTTGAACAGTCTGTACAAAAATTATTACAAAATTTGAATCATTTTTTGGCACTTTGGAGTCCTAACATTTCATTTTTGACACTATTTCAAGTGAGCTAGGTTTTCGCCTTTAAAATGTCATAGCAGACTTGATGAAGTATTTACATACAGGGTGACTTTTAAAAAACGGCAGGCGCTGTAGAATTTTTATTTATGGTCCGATTTTAAAAATTAAAAAAAGGAATTAAATGGTTTTTAACGTGCTATAAGCTGTTGCTTTTAAAATGTTTCTAAATAGTATGTTTTGGGTTGAATTTAACTTTGTTATTTTAAATTGGAACCTATATATTTCTTTTTATATTTTGAAAACATGTACAATATAACCTACTTTTACTAAAAATTATTGTTTAAAGAAATTATGGTGATAAATAAAACAATTCCATTATTCTTATGTCAAAAAGTAGCAGATAAAAAAATATTGTCAATATTTTTTCAAATATTCTCGTAACAAAACTATTTGTAACATCAGTACTTTATTGACACCATGCAACTAGATTTTATTGATTTTTATTATTACTTTTTAATTTGAATAATTTTTAGTAAAAGTCGAATATATTACACACGTTTGTAGAAAAAACTATTATTTTTCAAGGTATGAAAAGGAAAATATAAGCCCTAATTTTAAATAAGAAAGTTGTGTGTATAGCCCAAAATACAATGTTTTTAAATGATTCTCATCTAGTTAATTTTGAAATTGGTTTACATGTAAAAAAAATGTGCCGCTCTGTTCAATTAAGTTCTTTGTCAATAAATGTCAAAACTGTCAGTTGTGAAATTCACAAATTGTCAACTAATTAATTTTAAATTTTTGTTAAAATGCAACTAAATTGTTACATTGTACAAGAAAACACTTTTATTATCGAATCTTATTTACGAATTGGAGACTTACTAAATGGAGAATGGTGTCTAAATGCCTGTCATTAGTTCTACAAAGCGGCATTTCCGATTTTACATGAGAAATTCACAGACGACTAGATGAGAATTATTTAAAAACACATTGTATATTCCGACATTTAGAAAAATTTTGAAACCATCAGTTAATGCAACACTTAGAAGCATATAAATAAAAATTCTACAGCGCGTGCCGTTCATAAAAAATCACCCTGTATATTTATAAATTGTCGAAAAATTCTGAAAAAAAATCAAGTAGGTATTTAGTTATTTTTGTGTGCTTGTTTGTTACTGTGATACAGTCAAAAATATTTTTAATAGACTAACCCTGTATAACAAACAATTTCGTGTAAACCCAAGATGGCCGTACTTCCGGATATATCGGAAGTTTTTTGTTATTTCAAATGAAATATTTTTATTGCGTTTTTTGATTACTACAATTACAATTTAAAAAAAGAATTCCATTTAAAAAATTGATTGCATTATCATTTTTAAATATTTAGAACTTGTGTTGGGACATTTGAAAGAGAACAAACTCAGGTTTTTAGGGGTTTGTTTGGAGAGCTTCAGACACTCATAACAATATTTTTTTTAATGAAGTGAAAAATAATTATTTTATTATTACGAATGAATAATTTTAGAAAAAAGCTATGAAAGCAAATATTTTTCGGAATATTTTTTTCAAAATTTGAATGTTAACAGTTAATTATTTTGAAAAAAATTTCACCCGGCTGTGGCCCCACCCAAAAATATTAAAATTATTGGCCAACACAGACAATGAACAATAAAAAATTCGAACACGGCCTACACAATTTCCAAAAACAATTGAATCAATTTGAACAATTTAAAACGGCAAATCTCCGATTACAAATGAATTTGCTTCGCCCACAAATTTCGAAATTCTGTTTTTCGTAACAAGTGACAAAAAATTATAATGTGAATAATGGTAATAATTTGTCGGAGTCAAGATGAAGGTTACCAGCTAAAAAAATCCTCTTTTTGTCCTGCAATAAAATTAATTTTGCAAAAATCACCACCGGAAATATCACTGTTTGCGACAACCGGAAACGTGTTATTAAAGGGTAGATTTCTGTATATTTTTGCGTCTAGTCCAAGGCGCAGTTGTCGGATATTGTAAAGTAATTACGTTTCGAAATTTCCAATTTTAAAATTGAATTAAATCGATCAAATAAGTTATCGCATTGACCCCCTCAGTCATCAGAATCTAATTACGGCCGCAAGGACTGTCCACTTGTATCAAATATCGAACTGAAAACCGATCTAAGGTCGGCCGATTTTTCCACTTGATGCAGTTTTTCCGCTTTTCCTGACACCGAATCGCGCTGACATTGTTCTTGATCTTTACTTTGCAATAAAGAGATTATTGCAGATATTGTACTGTTATTGACCCATTTTAGCAAATGTGTTTTATTATGGTCGACGGTACGCCCACAGCATAACATTGCTTAATGAGCAAGTGTTGGATTTTTTTTCTATGGCTTGAATTTCGACACTTTGGAAAAATTTTGTGATGTATAATCGGACGCGATTTATCGGCACGTTTGTGTTAATCGATTTGTTTGCGCATCAAGTGACCTCTTTTTAACGACACTCGGTCTATGTACAATTACACCTACGAGGAGTTGCACAACTGTGGGAGGAGAACAGAAAAGTTGGACCAATTCTGGATGAAATAAATAAATAAATAAAATTATACTTTTAATAACTCGAGAAGGTTCTAAATCTAAAGGCATAGTAAGAGTCCATTAAACTTTGCTAAAGTGACAAATTTGAAAAAGTATTTTTTTCATTTCTAAAATATTATGCAAAAAATTTTAAATTTGGTGAAACCCTAGCACTAATGCGTAAAATGAACGGTAGAATTCACTGGAGTAAACTGTTTTACTCTACGGCCTTTAATTTTCGAGTTATGAATTTTTTTGTTGAAGAGTTAAGTAATTTTCTATGATTATTTTACTCTAATTTTTAGCAATAAAATTCAAAATTTTAAATATTGAGCAAAGCTGGGATAATACGTAGAATGGGCGGCAGAATTCACTGGAACAAACCGTTTTGCTCTACGACTTTTAGTTTTTTAGTTACGAATTTTTTTGTTGAAGAATAGAGTACCAGTATGCATTAGGCTACCCTAATTTTAAGCAAAAAATTTCAAATTTTTAAATCGAGTAAAAAACCGATATAATATGTAAAATGAGCCGTAGAATTCATTGGAACAAACCGTTTTGCTCTACGACTTTTAGTTTTTAAGTTATGAATTTTTTTAGTGTTAAACTTTAAATGCCTCTGTACCCGGAACCGTTGCCCGGAGCGACTCCGGGTTTTAACGAGAAAATAGAGAATTTCAAGCGCTATCCGATGCTTTATCGAATTTTGTTCTAAGTCTTATAGTTTCCGAGAAAAACGCAAAAAAAGGTTGCCATTTTGACTTTTTTCTAATTTTTAAACGCCGATTACGGCGAAACTATAACAGTTAGAGAAAAACGGTAAAAACGGTTAGAAGCGGTATAAAAAGCCCTACAAACTGGCATAGGTTTCAAGGCGATATCTCGCAAAAAAATTTTCAATTTTCAAACGTCGATTACGGCCAAACTAAAAGAGCTAGAGGAAAACGCTTTGCTCCATTGTAAAGAGCACATCAAAATCTATAAGATAGGATGGGTTTGAATTGATTTTGAGACACTTTAAAAATTGGCCATTTTTAAGGGGGGGGGTGTTAACAAATTTTTCAAATTTTTTATTTTCTCTATTACGGCTAAACTATTCAAAAAAGTGGCACTATTTTAATCCTTACCTATGCAAAATGATCCGGGGAATCGATTGGCGTCGAGAAAATCGCCAAATTCCTAATAGTTTTTTAGTTATGAATTTTTTAAAATTTGACCTACTTTTGCTTTTTTTCGAAATTTTCTCGAAAACTATAAGTCGTAGAATAATAATCTTTTTTGAAAACGATAGACAATTAAAAGAGCTTTCCAACGATAATAAACTTCATGGGGTTATCTCTAATAGTTCCGGAGTTATTGCTCGATAAAGTTTCCGGGTACCGAAAATCGACAAAATCGCGACCAAAATTGAAAAAATCAAAATTCTTAAAATCGAACCTACTGACTCTTTTTCTGCTTTTAACAACTCTAGAGGGTTGTATGAGCATAGAAATGTCCATAAAACTTTGATTGAGTGAGATAAAAAAAAATATTTTTTTTCATTTTTGTGAAGGAAAGTGCCTTGACCATTAAAATTTTTAGCAAAAAAATTCAAAATTTTAAATCTCATGAAAAGTTAATATAATACGTAGAATGAGCCGCAGAATCCAATGGAACAAACCGTTTTGCTCTACGACTTTTAGTTTTTTAGTTACGAATTTTTTTGTTGAAGAATAGAGTACTATTATGCATTAGGCTACCCTAATTTTAAGCAAAAAATTTCAAATTTTTAAATCGAGTAAAAAACCGATATAATATGTAAAATGAGCCGTAGAATTCAATGGAACAAACCGTTTTGCTCTACGACTTTTAGTTTTTAAGTTATGAATTTTTTTAGTGTTAAACTTTAAATGCCTCTGTACCCGGAACCGTTGCCCGGAGCGACTCCGGGTTTTGACGAGAAAATAGAGAATTTCAAGCGCTATCCGATGCTTTATCGATTTTTGTTCTAAGTCTTATAGTTTCCGAGAAAAACGCAAAAAAAGGTTGCCATTTTGACTTTTTTCTAATTTTTAAACGCCGATTACGGCGAAACTATAAGAGTTAGAGAAAAACGGTAAAAACGGTTAGAAGCGGTATAAAAAGCCCTACAAACTGGCATAGGTTTCAAGGCGATATCTCGCAAAAAATTTTTCAATTTTCAAACGTCGATTACGGCCAAACTAAAAGAGCTAGAGGAAAACGCTTTGCTCCATTGTAAAGAGCACATCAAAATCTATAAGATAGGATGGGTTTGAATTGATTTTGAGACACTTTAAAAATTGGCCATTTTTAAGGGGGGGGGTGTTAACAAATTTTTCAAATTTTTTATTTTCTCTATTACGGCTAAACTATTCAAAAAAGTGGCACTATTTTAATTCTTACTTATGCAAAATGATCCGGGGAATCGATTGGCGTCGAGAAAATCGCCAAATTCCTAATAGTTTTTTAGTTATGAATTTTTTAAAATTTGACCTACTTTTGCTTTTTTTCGAAATTTTCTCGAAAACTGTAAGTCGGAGAACAATAGTCTTTTTTGAAAAAGATAGACAATTAAAAGGGCTTTCCAACGATAATAAACTTCATGGGGTTATCTCTAATAGTTCCGGAGTTATTGCTCGATAAATTTTCCGGGTACCGAAAATCGACAAAATCGCGACCAAAATTGCAAAAACCAAAATTTTTTAAATCGAACCTACTGACTGTTTTTATACTTTTAACAACTCTAGAGGGTTGTATGAGCATAGAAATGTCCATAAAACTTTGATTGAGTGAGTTAAAAAAAAATGTTTTTTTTTCATTTTTGTGAAGGTAAGTGCCTTGACCATTAAAATTTTTAGCAAAAAAATTCAAAATTTTAAATCTCATGAAAAGTTAATATAATACGTAAAATGAGCCGGAGAATCCAATGGAACAAATCGTTTTGCTCTACGACGTTTAGTTTTTAAGTTATGAATTTTTTTGTTGATGAATAAAATACTCCACTATGAAATGGCTGACCTAATTTTAAGCAAAAAAAATCAAAATTTTAAATCTCGTGAAAAGCTGTTATAATACGTAGAATGAGCCGCAGAATTCACTGGAACAAACCGTTTTGCCCTACGACTTTTAGTTTTTGAGATATGAATTTTTTTTTCGAAGACATTTTTTTTATTTTAATTTTTTTCTAACTCACTATTTGTATTTTTGTTTGAACAGCCGAAGTTCAAAAGAAAATTTTCACCATTAATAAAAATTCTCAAACGTATAATCAGCGAGTTTTAATAATTTTTTACATAGTGTTATTTTTTTGAGTGTCTTAATAATCGGTATTTATATTTACTATTTATAATAGTATTTATATCAATCAAAATAATTAATTTAAAACACAAACAAATTGCAATAACAAAGCTTATAAATAGAGTAATAATAATTTTGTAAATTCCAATTACGTCTAATCACGATAAACACATTGTTTACAATTTGTAGCTGTATCAAGTAAATTTAAATGAAACTCCAATGAAAATATATACCATTTAATGCAAATTTTCATCTAAGTACAAGTCACAGAAAAACACATCACATTATTGGTGCAGTAGTAGTTGAAAAAACAGTATTGGAAAAAAGTGCGCCACATACAAGTAATTCGTCAATAACAGTCGATTTTTGGCACAAAATTACAATGCGCAATTATGATCCCATCATGTGGAACACTCTGTATACAGTAAATAGACTTATTTAAATATTAACGTTCGTATAGCTTTGCCTTAGTAAATAAACTGGCTGCTTTTATTTACTAATCTCACACAGTCAAGTAGCAAATCTAATTATTATTACACTAAATAATAAAAGGTGGGCCGACCAGTGGTATCACAAACCAGTGAATGTGTAGACAAAAATTGCATTGTATCATTTTTCGTGATTTATTTTATCGAAACTTTCAAAATATTTGCATCAGTTATCAATAACGTGCTTACTTTACTATAACTGTGTTATCGCACTTTATCAAGTGGGTCAAAATCCAGTTTTACCACTTTCAGCCCACCCTTACAACAATATTTGGCAACAATAGTTATTAAACTTGCTTTATAAAAATAACCCTATGAAAAATAATTCATTTGTAAGCTCACTGTCGATTATATCATACATCTGATTGCATTTTATAGAATAAAATTGTTTTTTGATTTTTCCTTGGGAGTTAATCCCGTGCTCAATTCTCTGGAATGGAGGAATTTGTCGCATTGTGAAAGCAATAATCCATTACTTTCCCATGGGAGCAAGTGTCGATCTCGTTGAAGTCAACGATGAGAAAGACAACACCCAGAATAGCGACTGTAAGTCCGAAAAGGACAATGGCAAGGGCTGGAATTTTGCGGGAGGACAAAACGTGTCCTTCTTCCAGCTGAAGGTAACTGAGAGCTGGCAGAATGTAAGCCAAAGGCACGGCTGCCAGGACACCCTAGAATTGATTAAGTTGCTTCAGTTATTTCATTGCTGAGAATAATTATATTAGAAACCGGATCTTAGGAAATTTCCCTCGGACCAGGACCGGATTACCCATTAAATTACATTCAGTTGTCGTCTACGATCGTTTTTGAGTTTAAATTAATGAAAACTTATTCAAAATCAATACGAAGTCAAAATTTGGATAATAAAAGCTTGATAATAAGGATTTAGGAAAAAAAAAGAAAATTAGTGTCTAAATTCTATACAATAATAAAATAATTTTTACTATACCTATCTTAAAAATTAATAATCTTTGCTATTATACAGGGTGATTCTTTTAGGGCCTACATTAGAAACTTTTTAACTTCTAGTATAGATAGAAGTTTAAAATTTAGTATACGATCCAAATCGACCATTCTGAGTTCAACTAAATTATTTTCAAAATGGCTGAACTTCCGGAACGTGGAGAAATTGGCGCCAACTTTGAAATTTTAAATAGTAACCACCTATTTTTATTACATTTTTGAATTCGCCTTTTGAAACTGACTAAAATATACCCTAGTTGTTAGTACTTATATGTCATAGTTTTTGACGTATGTCAATTTTTTTTTGCAAATTTTCATTTACCGGGGTTTATTTAAAATACCACAACTCTTGAACCCTTTACAGTAAGTGAATAATTCTTTTTGCATTTGATAACCAAAGGTTTGAAGGATCTTCTAAAATCTTCAGAATTTTGAACTGTCAAATTGCAAGGCTACTATGATTTTTTGAAAATGATGATCAAGAAATAATTATAATTCAGTTTTTTCAAATGGAATGACCTTGTTTTTTCAATGGCAATCAAAAGAACATCGATTTATATGGAGACTTTTATCAACAATTTCTATACCTATCTCTTATAGTTTTTGAAATAATCGCAAAAAACAAAATTTTAGCTCATTATTTTCATTTTTAATCGAGTAAACTTTCAAAAAATGCGATAAAGTTGTGCTATTAATTAAAAGAAATGTTCGATTTGTCTACCATTTTCATTCAAGAAGTTCAAAATTCGATGGCATACTGACTGAGTTACTTTACATAATTCACTAAGTTATAATAAACCATAATTAAATATTATTGTTTTACTGCTTATTCGATTATGAACCATCTAAAAACTAAATAAAATGTTGAAGTTTGACAACTGTTGACCATTTTACAAGACCTACTTGATTAACGATGAAAATTACAAAGTAAAATTCGTTTTTTGTGATTTCTTTCAAAAACTGTACGAGATAGGTATAGGAAATGTACATAAAAGTCACCATAAATGTCGATGTTCTTTCAAATGCCGTTAAGAAAATTGTGTCGTTCCATTTGAAAAAACTGAGTTATAGCCGTTTTTTAATAACCATTTTGAAAAAATCACACTACCCTTGAATTTTGACAGATGACAATTTTGAAAATTCTAGAAGGCTCTTCAAACCTTCTGTTATCGAATACAAAAAAAATTATTCACTTATCGCAAAGGGTTGAAGGGCTGTCACATTTTAAATACACTCCTGCAAGTGAAAATTTTAACAAAAAAATTGACAAATGTCAAAAACTATGACAGATAAGTACCAACAACTCAAGTACATTTTAGTCAGTTTGAGAAGGTGAATTCAAAAATGCAATAAAAATGTGGAGTTACTATTTAAAATTTCAAAGTTGGCGCCCATTTCTCGTAGTTCCGGAAGTTCAGCCATTTTGAAAATAATTTAATTGAATTCAGAATGGTCGATTTAGATCGTACACAAAATTTTAAAGCTGTAGCTATATTAGAAGTTAAAAAGTTTCTAATGTAGGCCCTAAAAGAATCAGCCTGTATACTTTGTTTTTCTATACATATGACTTTTTTAGAAATTTGCTACGATTCCTCATAAAATTAATTAATTAAAAATATTTTAATAATAGTAGATTTATTCATTAAAATAAACATTGAAAGATTCAGGAATCGGAATTTTGTAATTTCTAGTGTGATTCCAATAAAACAAGCTTGGTGTAGCTTGCTAGTCTCAAATTTACGTTTACTATTTCAATTTTTATTTTGGTTTAATTAATTAAGTTTTGGGGTTAGCGACACTTTTTTAATATATTTTTCACACAAACCAATATTTAAGCATATATGAACAAATGGGATGCCTACTTATTTTTTATTAACTCGAATAATTTGCTTGAAAGTTTACATTTATTTTAAAAAATTTGGAGTGCACAAAAAATTGTACGGAGCGGCAGAACTACACTTTAACAGAAATTGAAAAACCGTTAAAAAACTAAAAGGACACTTTTTAAACCTATTTAGTTTTGTGTAATAGGAGTCATACTTTTTTCAGTTAAAAATTGAAATTACAATGATGGTATTAATGAATTTTCTTGAATGAAATGTCGTAAAATTCGATTTTGGAGTATAGGTAAGGGAGACATTGTTATGTTTTTTTTGCGTTCGTTATTTATAATTCGTTTTTAATTTTATTAAGTTCTTTACTATTTATTTTTTACGTGTTTACCTTGGTTAAAAAACTACAATAATTAATAAATCATATAAAATTAAAGATTAGTAAAAAGGTAGAAGGGTAAAAGGGGGTGCCGTGTCAGATTAGCCTAGGGGCTCCCACAACTATAATCCGGCCCTGCCTCGGACTAAATTTGTAAATATTTGACTTTTAATTTTTCCTAAATTCCTAAACTGATTTGTACCCTAAATGTGTTTTAAACATTCTGACTTTGTTTTTAATTTTCCTATTTCAAAACTGGATATTTTTTTATTAGTATTTAGTTTAAAAACAATACATCTGGTTTTTTAATTTAATAATTTTTCAGTTTTAATTCTAAATATTTTTTGTTTCTTTCGCTTCTAGTATCACAATCTCACAGTTTTTTTCTAGTGTTTCAATCACACAATTTTAGGTTTTTCAGTATTTCAGCTTAATTTATCCATATTTTATATTTATTTTCTATTTTTTTCAGTTTTTTATGTTTTTATTTATAATAATTTCAGTTTTTCAATTTCTTAATTTTCTTACTTTGCACTTTTATAGTGTTTTAATTCATGACTCACTTAGATCTACAGAATTGTAATCTCACTGTATTTTAGTTCTTTTGTATTTTAGTTTTTTAGTTTTGCAGTTTCTTGGTGTCCTGTTTTTTTATTCAGAATGTAATGTTTCAAATTATTAGTGTTTCTTTTGTCCAGTTCTGTAGTCTTTTTAGTTTCTCATTTTGTAAGTAGCTTAGTTCTTAGAATTTGAATCAAATTATTTTTTAGTATTTTTTTGTTTCAGCTTTTTAGTTTCTCAACGTTAAAGTTACCTTGCTAGTTTTTAAACTTATTATTTTTTAAAGTTGCCTGTCTTTTAATTCTGAAGATTCATGAGCTCTTATAATAGCCCAACATTATTTTAGCTAAGCAACTTTGGAAATTCACTTACTTTCACACTTTAAAATTTTAACGAATAGCATAACAAAATTAGAAATAGTAAGTCTGTCACTTGTTGAACTATTGAACTCGTGAATAAAGTGGAAATTTTTGTAAAAAGTATTGCAGGAATTTTGGACAAATTAGTTAGTGACAAACTGTATAAAAAAAAGCTGGATATAAAAATCTACTGAAAATAAAAATATTAATTGAATGAAAAAATATTGGTAATGTAGAGATGCCTGATTTTAGTACTAGTACTAGTATGAATTTCCATACAGTAAGTTCATTTTCTACTTATCTCAACCTAGAAAATAAACTGAAAATTTTTTACAAAAAAATAACTAATTTTACAACAGCAAATTTAGAACAATATTTATGTTCAACAATTAATTAACTTCTTTATAAGTTTTTCTTTGTGCAGGAAAGAATTTTAAGTTTTTTACAAATAATATTTGTTTTTGTATGGAATTTATTGCAGTAAAAATTATGTTTTTATTTTTCTTGCAGTGGGAATTAATAAAAAATTTATCCTAAATTACCAGATTTAAATTCCTAATCTGTCTGTTTTTTTACAACCTATTTTGACACTTAAATAAAGTTTGTAACTTCCTAAAAATCCAGTCTCTCGAATTATGTCTTGATTTCGTTTTGATTTTTTTAAGGAATTTTGTGAATAAATCAATAATTCCTAATTACTTAAGAGGTGACAGAAAAAAGGTTCTTTTAAACATTGGTTTTGAAACTATCGGAAACATTTATCTTTTATTATAATTATTATTATTAAAGCCATAACCCGGTCTATTTCAATAATAAAATCTGAGAAAATTTTAACCCCCTTAACAAATTAAAAGATAAATGAATTTCAATTAAAACAACGTGCGGATGTTTAGAAAGTGGGTAATAATGTTTTGACGATTTTGTTTAGACTGTTTTAATGAATTTAGTGAATAAATCAATCAATTCCACAAGATTATCTTTAATTAAGATGTGTCACAAAAAACAATTTTAAAATTAATATGAAATAAATGAAATGAATTAAATGAATTTATCTATTTTTTTATAGCACGTGTTCAATTAAACAAAATAAAAGCAAAGACAGACTAGGTACATAAGTCGTTGTTGCCAAATTAATTTCAGAAATTTAAAAAACGCTTTATGTTACTTATTTTTTGCTCTTTGAATTGGAAGGGAATTACTGGATTTTAAATAAAAACCTAAGCAATATGTTTCAAGCAAAATCAATTATTTTTCTTGCTTAGTTGAAATTTGATAAAAAAACACGTTTGTTAAATGCCAAAGCTTTATAATTTAGCACACAAACATTGTTATTTACTCTCCAAAAAGCGAAGATTTTTACTTTAAAAAGTTCCACCTTTAATTTGCTGGTCTTTGTAATTAACTTTGTTTCTTTGGTACATTTTTCAATAAACAAATAATCTTGTAAAAAACGAAAACTATGGTAAATAAACAAAGTTTATAATTGTTATAGTAAATATTTTCAAAAACAAAACTGCTCATAAAACTTTTCATTTCTTGCTAAATAAAGAAATCTTACTTAGTTGATGATTTATTAATTAATTCCTTCTTTAAACTAAACTAAGGCCTTTGCTTTTGATACTTACCAATTTTTCCTTTAGATTCCTTTAAGATAACTAATTCTTTTAAAATTATTTTTATTTTCAAAACTAATAAAACTGAGACTCTGCAACTGTATTGTTTATTGTTGTTACAAAGTTACATTTTTTAGAACATCAATTATTGTTTTTTAATATTTTTTTAAAAACTTCAGAATAATGTTTTCTAGCGACAATTTTTTTACGTATTTTTTGAATAAAACAACATTTAAGCATCCCTTGTTTTTTAATTAATTAATTAATTAATCAATTTTAATTAGAAAAAATTTTAGATAAATTCACAGGCATAGAGAATAATACCAAATATTCAGTTGCAATTTAATAGACTTACCTTATACCTTTAATGTATACCTACACAAAAAATTATTTAAAATATTTGCTTTTGCTTGTTTATTACTAATTTGAAAAACAAACATTTGATCAATTTTTAACTTACCTACCTGTAACCCAGTTCATAATGCTAACCTTAATTTTTTTATTTTATCCAAGAAAATCAGTGATATGTTAACACAGAATAAGTGAGTAAATAAAAAATATTCCAAGTCCAAACCGGTTTCAAGTTTAGCTTTTATATTTTATGTATTTCAATCACAGGAGAATATTTTTTCTTACAGATTAAAATTCTAAAATGTATAAAAGCTTTGGGAGTTGTCATTGAACAAAGTAATTCTGTAATGCCGTAGTTTTATAACTCCCAAAGCTTTTATAAATTTTCGAATTTTAACCTGTCACAAAAAATATTCTCCTGTGATTGAAATACATTATTTTTTACTTTTTAGTGCATTTTTTAAGTAAAAGCTTTTTTCAAAAACATTTTTTTATATATTTTTATTTTTTGCTTTTTAGTCTTTATTTATTGCATAGATTTATTGTTTTTACACTGTGTATCTACCGTGACGTCCAAATGACCATGTCGGTATAAGTTACGGTATGTACAAATCGAGAACCCCTTTGTAAACATAACTTAAAACTTCAAAACCCCATTTAACCCCTTTAGGGAGTATTTAACTACATAGGATTGCATTGTCACGCAGATTAAGTAAGTATGCAAAATTTCAATTCAGTGGGACAACAGGAACCCTTTCAAATTTTGCTCCGAAAAAATAACCGACAGACAGACAACATTGTGAGTTAAATAAAAGCTTTTAAAAAATATACAAGGCACTGAAATTATGGTTTATGTCGTTTCTTCAAATAATAAGCTAAAATTTTGTTTATTATTGCGTTATTAACTGATTTAATCAATAGTGCGGAATTATGGGAAGTATTCAATTTTCTCAAATAGAGGAATTTCCAATTGCTTCCATTATTTTCATTAGTCGTGTGCACGACAGTGTTAGTTTTAAACCATTTTCCGAATTAATCCAATCAGTGAAGCTTAATTTAACGCTTTAATTTGTCCGACGTGTTAAAACCTCCTCCTAAATTATATAAATTATTGTCAAAATTGTTATTCTTTAAACATGTGATGCAACAAATTGTGCAACATCTATTTTTATCGTTATTTAGTCGTTAGTGCACTTGTGACGTTTATACAGGAGATGTAATCAAAAACGTATTTATTTGAAAACAATGTGATTAAAATACTTACGTTCAATTCGAGAACCACCCCTAAACAGTCGGTGGATATCGAAATGAAATACGTGGTGCCAACAATGGCCAAAGTAATCAAATAATGAGTTCGTTCGGAGATAGGGACGTTGGGGTCGTTTCGCAGGAAGGAACTGGTGATGACTTCACGAGTGACGAAACATTCAATTGGGTAGGTTAGGAGGATTTGGACGCTGAAGAGAAGACGGCTGAAGTTCATCAAGTCGTCGGTCCAGCAGTAGTTTTCAAGAAGGTCGCCTGAAAATGAAAAAATCCCCTACCTGACTTTTTTTGAAAAAATAAAATATTCACACGTGTTTTCTGTTTGTTTTTTTTTAGTGTTATTTGAACAATTTTAATTCTAGAAGGTCTAAAAGAAGCAGAAAATGTCTTTCACTTATGAAAAAAGACCTATGAAATATTTTTACAAATTTTGTTTAAAATACGTCAGTAAATAGAACTTTTTGGGTGTTACTAGTAAAATCTAGTTGAAATAAGGAATAAAAATAAAACATTAACTAATAACGTCAGTAAATAAGTTCAAAAGATTTTTTTGAAAAATGTATTAATTTAAAAAAAAAATAGAAAATTTAATGAAAAGGTGTAACAGTTTTAATTTTTTTTAGAATACTGTAAAAGTCTTCACCAAACTTTTCTAATGACATAATTAAAATGAAACAAAGTTTATTCAAGCAGTATTTAAGATCATTTTCTAGTTTTGAAAATATTTATCATCTTTACAGGACTTGAAACAGCTTTTGAAACCTCTTTTTTATTAAAATAATAAAATAAATATTTTATTATTATTATTATAAATAATAAATATTATAAATAAATAAAATATCTACTTATATATGTATCTAATAGCATATCATCTCTAAAGAGTTAGAGAAGAGAAACTAACAAAAGAAAACAAAAACTAGACAAGAAAGAGCTAGAAAAATAATTAGAATAGGGATGTAATAGAGAAAAAAGTGGAAGAGCTAGAAAGAAAAAAAAGAAACTATAAAAAAAAGAGTCAAAAAAGATGAGCTAGAGAAGAATAGAGCTAGAAAAAAGAAGAGCTAGCGAAGAAAATAGATGTGCTATAGAAAAAAAGAACAACTCTAAAAGAGAAGGAAATAGCTACAAAAGAAATGAGCTAAAGAAAAGATAACTATAAAAGAGAAGAATTAAAAAAAATAGAGTAGAAAAGCTAGAAAAGAGTAAAGCTAGAAAAAATAGTAGCTAAAGAAAAATGAGCTAGTGAAGAAAAAAGCTAGAGGATAAAAGAACTGATCTAGAAAAAAGAAAATTTAGAGAAAAAAAAGTAGAGTTAAAAAAATAAAAAGCTAGAAAAAAGAAGACAACTGCAGGATAATAGAAAAACTAGAAAAAATACAGAGAAAAGAATGGAAGAGCTAGTAAGGAAAAAGAAGAGCTAGAGGAAAAAGTTATGACTTATGAGCTAGAGAAGAAAATAGATGGACTCGAGAAAAAAAGAAGAGCACCAAAAGAGAAGGGAAGAGCTACAAAAGAAATAAGCTAAAGAAAAATTACTAGAGAAGAGAAGAACTAAAAGCCAGAGAAAAGAAGAAATGAGCTAGAAAAGAGAAGAGTTAGAAGAAAAGCTAAAAAAGACAATATTTAAAGAAAAGAAGAGGAAAGCTAAAAAAAGAAGACAAAAACAAACTGGATAAATGAAGAGAGCTAGAAAGAAAAGAGAGAAGCTAGAAAAAAAAGAAACAAAAAAGATGAGCTAGAGAAGAATAGAGCTAAAAAAGAACAGAGCTAGAAAAGAGAAGAGCTATAGAAAAAAGTTAGAACTTATAAACCAATAAAAAGGAAAGCTAGAGAAGAAAATCCATGGGCTATAGAAAAAAAGAAGAACTCCAAAAGAGATGGAAAGAGCTATAAAAGAAATGAGCTAAAGAAAAGATAGCTACAAAAGGGAAGAACTAAAAAAGAATAGAATAGAAAAGCTAGAGAAGGGTAAAGCTAGAAAAAATAGCAGCTAAAGAAAAATGAGCTAGCGAAGAAAAAAGCTAGAGAATAAAAGAGCTGAGCTAGAAAAAAGATAATTTAGAGAAAAAAAGGAGAGCTAGAAAATAAAAAGAAGAGCTAGAGAAAAAAGTTATGACTTATGAGCTAAAGAAGAAAATAGATGGGCTCGAGAAAAAAAGACAAGACCTCCTAAAGAGCTACAAAAGAAATAAGCTAAAGAAAAAATTACTACAGAAAAGAAGAACTAAAGAAGAATAGACGAATCGTAGAGCTAGAGAAAAGAAGAAATGAACTAGAAAAGAAAAAAGACGAACTAGAAAAAAGAAGACGAGACATAAACAAAAAAAGAGCTAAAAAAAGAAGAGGAGAGGTGAAAAAAAGAAGAGTAAAAAAAGAAGAGAAAAACTGGGTAAATGAAGAGCTAGAAAGAAAAGAGAGGAGCTAGAGAAGAGTAGAGCTAAAGAAGAACTGAACTAAAAAAGAAAGAAGCTGAAGAAAAAAATAGATGGGCTAGTGAAAAAAAAGAGGAGCTATAGATAGAAGAAATGAGCTAGAGAAGAAGAAAGCTATGAAAAAAAGAGCTAAAAAATATAACCAGAAAAGAGGAGAACTAAAAAAGAGAAAAGAAGAAAAGAACGATTGTGAAAAAATGGAGTGAAAGGAGTAAAATTATGTTGATTAGACTAACAGATCGAAAATCTGAAGATGAAAGAGAAAAAAGGAAAGAGGAAATTACTGAAAGTGTGCTGAAAATTTGAATCTTATTACAGTTTTCTAAAAAAAAAAAAACAATTGATTGAAAAAAAGAGAAATATCAATTTTAACGCAGCTGAAGGAAGTCAATCAATTTAAATTTTATTAATATTAAACTTACATACAATTAGATTTAAAAATTTCATTCGTTTTTGATTTTGAAAAATAAGGTATAAATTCCACAACTGGAGATAAAAAAAATTATATTATACGTGGGGTAGAACGCATTACAATACTCATTAATTATTATTAAAAAAATCTCTCTTTTCAGAGGTTTTATTTCGAAATAAACCTCATTTTTTCGCGTAAAACCGGTGGTAATTAATTTTCCAAACACAATCCATCAGCGTTCTATGTCAAGTACGGTTAATTTATCATCACCGCTCAAATTTATTCACCAGTAAATAAAGAAATGAAAAATAACGCAACAAAAATCACCCACCTTGTGAATACGCTGTAAAAGTCGTATACCCAGCAATACCAAACAATAATGCAACGATCAAACTTGTCAAAAGCGAAATATGTGTAACAATCTCCCATCGTTTTTCGTTAGCGTTTTCGATTGAGCCGTAAATAAGAAACGTGTTGTGGTGACACATGAAGGCTAAAATTCCTCCCTAAGTTTTAACAAAAAAAATATCACTAAATTCTCACCAAACGCCATTATTCCAATTGCAGGAATGATGTCTTTGTTGAAGAAAGACCAGGCGTGCGGATGAGGAGGCCTAAATTTTTATTTTTTTGGTGAAAAAAAAATTGTAAAAAAATACTTACACAATCTCACTCATGGTTCCAATGCGTACGAAAATCGCAAATAAAATAAAACCGATGCAGACAAGGCTCACGAATGAGATTTTCGCCAGTTTTGCTATTTTTCGATAGAGGCAAAGAGGAACTGTGACCAGGAGGGTGGCTATGAGGACGATTACGTGGCGTTTGGCAAAAAGCGAATCAGGGGAGATTCCTGTTAAGCGAATTATTACTTTAGTTACGGTGTCTCCGACTACCACGTTGTACGAAACCATGGCTGAAAAAACAAGTTAAAAATTCATTGATTCACTAAAAATTTTGATCCTTTTTAAGACTGCACCACTACGACCCATAGGGGAATTACTTGAGATGACTTTCACCTCCAGTTTTTGTAAAAAGGACGATTTATTACTTAATAACAGAGTTTTACTTTATCGTTTGATGCATTTCTTCAAATAACTGAATACTGAATTTTGTTTTTTTTTCTCGAAACATGTCAAAGAAGAACAATAAAAAAGAAATGTAACAAAAGATAAGGTAAAAAAGAGAAGAGTTAGGAACAAAGAAGAACTAGAAAAAAGAAGAAAAGTTGTGGAGAAGAGAAGAGCTTAAAAAAAAGAAGATGAAACTAGAGTATGATGAGCTGAAGGAGAGAAGAGCTATAGAAGAAAAGAGCTAGAGAAAAAAAGAGAAACTAGAAAAGCGAAGAAGAGCAAGAAAAGACAAATGCTAGAAAAAAAAGAGCTAGAAAAAAGATATAAGCTATAGAAGAGAAACAAGAGGTAAGCTGAGAAGAAAGGAAGTAGAAGAATTAGGCGCAAAAAATGAGTTAAAAGAAGAAGTGATACAAAAAAATGAAAAAAGTAAGATCTTGAACAGAGAAGAAATAGAGAGAAAAATAGAAGATCTAAAGAAAAAATGAAGAGCTGGAATAAAAGAGAAAAACGGAGAAGAGATATATAAGACAAGAGCTTCAGCAAAGAAATGAGCAGCTAAAGAAGAAATGACCTAGTGAAGAGAAGAGCTAGAAGAGTTGAGTTTAGAGAAAGAGTTGAAAAAAGGAGAACTATAAAAAAGAAAGAGCTAGGGAAGAAGGGAGAAAGGAAGAAGAAGAATTAGGTGTAAAGAAATAAGAACTAGAAAAAAAAAGAAATGAGCTAAAAAAGAGAAACGATATAAAAAAATAAAAAAAATAAGATCTTGAATAGAGAAGAAGTAGGAAGGAAAATGGAAGATTTAAAAGAAAAATGAAGAACTGGAACAAAAGAGAAAAACGGAGAAGAGATATATAAGACAAGAGCTACACCAGAGAAATGAGCAGCTAAAGAAGAAATGACCTAGTGAAGAGAAGAGCTAGAAGAGTTGAGTTTAGAGAAAGAGTTGAAAAAAGGAGAACTATAAAAAAGAAAGAGCTAGGGAAGAAGGGAGAAAGGAAGAAGAAGAATTAGGTGTAAAGAAATAAGAACTAGAAAAAAAGAAATGAGCTAAAAAAGAGAAACGATAAAAAAGAATGAAAAAAATAAGATCTAGAACAGAGAAGAATTAGAGAGAAAAATGGAAGAGCTAAAGAAAAAATGAAGAGCTGGAATAAAAGAGAAAAACGGAGAAGAGATATATAAGACAAGAGCTTCAGCAAAGAAATGAGCAGCTAAAGAAGAAATGACCTAGTGAGGAGAAGAGCTAGAAGAGTTGAGTTTAGAGAAAGAGTTGAAAAAAGGAGAACTATAAAAAAAGAAAGAGCTAGGGAAGAAGGGAGAAAGGAAGAAGAAGAATTAGGTGTAAAGAAATAAGAACTAGAAAAAAAAAGAAATGAGCTAAAAAAGAGAAACGATATAAAAAAATAAAAAAAATAAGATCTTGAATAGAGAAGAAGTAGGAAGGAAAATGGAAGATTTAAAAGAAAAATGAAGAACTGGAACAAAAGAGAAAAACGGAGAAGAGATATATAAGACAAGAGCTTCACCAGAGAAATGAGCAGCTAAAGAAGAAATGACCTAGTGAAGAGAAGAGCTAGAAGAGTTGAGTTTAGAGAAAGAGTTGAAAAAAGGAGAACTATAAAAAAGAAAGAGCTAGGGAAGAAGGGAGAAAGGAAGAAGAAGAATTAGGTGTAAAGAAATAAGAACTAGAAAAAAAGAAATGAGCTAAAAAAGAGAAACGATAAAAAAGAATGAAAAAAATAAGATCTAGAACAGAGAAGAATTAGAGAGAAAAATGGAAGAGCTAAAGAAAAAATGAAGAGCTGGAATAAAAGAGAAAAACGGAGAAGAGATATATAAGACAAGAGCTTCAGCAAAGAAATGAGCAACTAAAGAAAAAATGACCTAGTGAAGAGAAGAGCTAGAAGAGTTGAGTTTAGAGAAAGAGTTGCAAAAAGGAGAACTATAAAAAAAGAAAGAGCTAGGGAAGAAGGGAGAAAGGAAGAAGAAGAATTAGGTGTAAAGAAATAAGAACTAGAAAAAAAAAGAAATGAGCTAAAAAAGAAAAACGATATAAAAAAATAAAAAAATAACATCTTGAATAGAGAAGAAGTAGAAAGGAAAATGGAAGATCTAAAGGAAAAATGAAGAACTGAAACAAAAGAGAAAAACGGAGAAGAGATATATAAGACAAGAGCTTCACCAGAGAAATGAGCAGCTAAAGAAGAAATGACCTAGTGAAGAGAAGAGCTAGAAGAGTTGAGTTTAGAGAAAGAGTTGAAAAAAGGAGAACTATAAAAAAGAAAGAGCTAGGGAAGAGAAAAGATAGAGAAAAAAGAGCTAGGGAGAAAGGAAGAAGAAGAATTAGGTGTAAAGAAATAAGAACTAGAAAAAAAAAGAAATGAGCTAAAAAAGAGAAACGATAAAAAAGAATGAAAAAAATAAGATCTAGAACAGAGAAGAAATAGAGAGAAAAAATGGAAGAGCTAAAGAAAAAATGAAGAGCTGGAATAAAAGAGAAAAATGGAGAAGAGATATCTAAGACAAGAGCTTCAGCAGAAATGAGCTGGAGAAATGAACAGCTAAAGAAAGAATGATCTAGTGAAGAAGAAGAAGAGGTAGAAGAGTTGAGTTGAAAGAAAGAGTTGAAAAAAAAAGAAATATAAAAAAAGAAAGAGCTAGGGTGTAAAGAAATATTAGAAGAACCCGAGAAGTTTGATTAAGAACATAAAAAATTACAATTGTGGCAAAAAGAATTACAATTACAAATTTGAGAAGAACAAATTGGAAAAAATTTGAAACGAAAAGTAGACAAAAAAGGAGAAAAAAGCAGAATTGTTGAAAAAAATTAAAAAAGAAACACGAAAACTTTGACAATTAAACATTTAAAAAAAAGCTTGAAAATGTGACAATAACTTTTCTTATTTCGCTTCTTAAAGATGCAAAAGTTTTGATCGAATTTAAAGACATACGTGATTAGCAAAAAAAAAAAAGAAGAAGAAAAGAACAAGAGATCAAAAAATTACAATTAATGAAAAAAAAATTGTAGCGAACCTAAATCAACAAATTAAAGAAGAGGAGCGTGTATAAAAACAAATTATTCGCTATATTTAAAACAAAAAGAGACAAAAAAAAACAAAAAAAAACAAAAAAAGAGTGTTCTTCATAACATTGAACATTGAACTTAATTGGAATTAAAGAAAAAGCGTAAAGGCGTTAAAAACGTACTGAAGCAGTTTTAAACTTTAAATGAAGAATAGAAGAAATGAACTGATGCTTAATTTCTATATAGCATGGAAAAAAAGAAGCTTGTTACTGAGATTATACAAAAACAAATTAAAGAAAATATTGAGACAAATAAGAAAGGACAAAAGGAAGAAATGAAGAAATGCTGGAAGAAATTAATTAATGATGATCTCGAACCACAGAACTTAAAAAAAATAGAAAAAAGATAAAAAAAAAGATAAATAGATAAACTGAAATAATTTTCTTACTAAATGTCCACAGAATTATTTTGTATAATTTTTTTTAAATAAAAATAAAAACAATAAAACCCTGACCCTTGTTTGTTTCGGCAGTAAATCAAGACAATCATTACTCATTTGAAAAAAACAACATTTTTATTCGTACTTTTAATTGAAGATAATTTAGCAAGTCATTTGAAATCTAAAAATAAATTGCAACACATACGCTTTACCGAAATAAGTAATATAAATCTATCACTTAAGTGGCACTTGAAAGAAACAAAGAAATTTTATTATGGCGTTTAATTGTCAATTAAAAAATAATTTAGATACTTATTTTAGATAACAGAATTTTTGATAGAAACGAAAGATTAATATCTAGTTATCAGATGCGTAGAACTGGAATGTGCAAAATACTCCCGAGCTACTTAAAAACGAAAAAGTTGTAAAAAGATAAGAATAGAAAAAGAAACGGTGAATACGAGCTGATTTATCTGACTTCTAATCAAACAAAAGAATAGTTTGTAAAATTTGTAACAAACAGTCCCTTATCAAATACGAAATAAATAATTATTTTAGATAGTAATATTTAGGCCTGTCTTGTCCAAACTCACCAATAAAAGGGTAAAAAAACTGCAAAACCCCCAACAGGACATATCCAGGTTTACCAAACGCAGCTTCCATAATCCCCTGGTAGGAAAACTTGCCACTAATGTGCCCACTCCTCACCATCAAAATCAAGGAATAATCGGTAATATAAGCAACCAGAACCAGCAAAAACAACCCGAAAAAAAAACCAGCTTCATGAAGGGCATACGGAATCCCAATCACCCCACTTCCAATAATGGAATTAATGAAATTAAAACCGGCCCATGGTAGACTAGATTTATTACTACCATCATCGTCCTGCAACATTTTCGTAAAAAATATTTCTTTGTTATAAAAATTAATATGTACGTTTATTAGTTGTTTCATGTCGTCAAAGGCATTTTCATTCGAGTCAATACTACTGCCCTAAAAACCCCAAAAAAATAATTGGAAGGGTTAATTAATGTCTCACCCTTTCTTCACTGTAGTTTCGACGGTCGAGAATGTAACTGGTTTCGTTTAGGTTTTGCGTGTCCATTTTTGCTTAACTGTGCATTGTGGGAGAAATGGGAAATTAAGGCGATTTTAGAACCAACATTGTGTGATGTTAAGTCGGTTGTAAAGGGACGGATAGGGAAGTATTGTCGGATGAAATCAGAGAGACTGACGTAGGTGGAAATCATCGATTTTCGGAGGGATTGTGCGCATTAGGGGTTGATATGTTTGTTTTTTCACGGCAAAAGTTTCGGAAATTAGTCGATATTTTATGACACGTTGTAAAGGGA
The DNA here is from genome assembly GCA_939628115.1 of Tribolium freemani. NCBI lineage: Eukaryota > Metazoa > Arthropoda > Insecta > Coleoptera > Tenebrionidae > Tribolium > Tribolium freemani. The sequence continues at coordinate 887,525 of OW626788.1, read as the reverse complement.
TGAATGGGGTGGGTTTCTTTTAGTGTGATTTGATTTTATGTTCAATCAATATTATTTTTTTTTTTAGAATTTGTTCCTGAAAAATTTAGTTATGAATATAGAGACCGGATCTTAGGAAACTTTTTAAGGGTTTTTCTTAAAACTCGGACTAAATTTGTTTCGTTAAAAATGTAAATATTTGACACACTTTTTATTTCTCCTAAACATTGTGACTTTGTTTTTAAACTTCCTACTTCAAAATAGGATATTTTTTATTAGCAATTAGTTTAAAAACAATAGTTTTTTAGTTTTACACCTAAATATTTTTTGTTTAACTTAGGCTTCTAGTATCGCAATCTCACAGTTTTTTCTAGTGTTTTAATCACACAATTTTGGGTTTCTCAGTATTTCAGCTTAATTCCTCCATATTTTATATTGATTTCCTATTTTTTTCCAGTTTTTTATGGGTTTTTTTATAATAATTTCAGTTTTTCAATTTCTTAATGTTCGTACTTTGCACTTTTATAGTGTTTTAATTCATGACTCACTTAGATCACAGAATTTTAATCTCACTGTTTTTTAGGTTTTTTGTATTTCAGTTTTTTAGTTTTTTAGTTTTTCAGTCTCTTGGTGTACTTTTTTTTTATTCAGAATGTAATGTTTCAAATTATTAGTGTTTCTTTTGTCCAGTTCTGTAGTCTTTTTAGTTTCTCATTTTGTAAGTAGATTAGTTCTTAGAATTTGAATTAAAGGTTTTTCAGTATTTCAGCTTAATTTATCCATATTTTATATTTATTTTCTATTTTTTCAGTTTTTTATGTTTTTATTTATAATAATTTCAGTTTTTCAATTTCTTAATTTTCTTACTTTGCACTTTTATAGTGTTTTAATTCAGGACTCACTTAGATCTACAGAATTGTAATCTCACTGTTTTTTAGTTTTTTAGTTTTGCAGTCTCTTAGTGTATTGTTTTTTTATTCAGAATGTAATGTTTCCAATTATTAGTGTTTTTTTTGTCCAGTTTTATGGTCTTTTCAGTTTCTCATTTGGTCAGTAGCTTAGTTCTTTAGAATTTGAATCTCATTATTTTTTAGTATTTTTTTGATTCAGCTTTTTAGTTTCTCAACGTTAAAGTTACCTTGCTAGTTTTTAAACTTATTATTTTTTAAAGTTGCCTGTCTTTTAATTCTGAAGATTCACGAGCTCTATAATAGCCCAACATTATTTTAGCTAAGCCACTTTGGAAAATCACTTACTTTCACACTTTGAAATTTTAACGAATACTATAACAAAATTAGAAATAGTAAGTCTGTCACTTGTTGAACTATTGAACTCGTGAATAAAGTGGAAATTTTTGTAAAAAGTATTGCAGGAATTTTGGACAAATTAGTTAGTTACAAACTGTATAAAAAAATCGATATAAAAATCTACTGAAAATAAAAATATTAATTGAATGAAAAAATATTGGTAATGTAGAGAGAGATGCCTGATTTTAGTACTAGTACTAGTATGAATTTCCATACAGTAAGTTCATTTTCTACTTATCTCAACTTAGAAAATAAACTGAAAATTTTTTACAAAAAAATAACTAATTTTACAACTGCAAATTTAGAACAATATTTATGTCCAACAAATAATTAACTTCTTATAAGGTTTTCTTTGTGCAGGAAAGAATTTTAAGTTTTTTACAAATTGTATTTGTTTTTGTTTTCGTTTTAAATTTTTTGCAGTAAAAATTTATAAAAAATAATCAGATTTCAATACCTAATGTCTGTTTTTTACATTTTTTGCCACCTAAATAAAGTTTTTAACTTCCTAAAACTTATGTATTTTAAATTTTATCAATAAAAATCTAGAGCTGGATAATACATTTTCCTTACGAATTTTTTTGTTTAGTGTTATTATAAACGTTGGTAGTTTTCTCATGTTTGACTTTTCATTATTAATTGTGTACTAAATTGCTAAGAAAATAAAGGTAAAAAATTGCTAAAATTATTTTGGCCCGACTTTGGTCTGTAAAATAATTACATTTTAAAATCCGGAACGTCTTAGAAAGATTACTACTTTTAATTACAGATCTACAATTAAAGGTGACCTTAATGGATTAAAAAAACGGAAAAACAAGTTTAACTTTATTATTTTCGTTACGTTTCATATCACAAGAAATTAAAAATTATGATTGCATTTTGATCAACATTTAAAAACCAAATAGAATGTATATGCAACCAATTATACTTTTATTTTACAACAATTAGCCGGGATGTAATGGACACAATCGTTTCATGGTCAGAAAACGAAACTATTTTCAGTCCAATATGTTCTGGTATCCCCTAATTGAATGACAATTACTATTTTATTACATAAATATATTTCAATTAAAATGCTAACTACGATAGAAAATAAAAGTCAAGAATGATTTACATACTGGGATTTATGTTTGGCATTTCATAAATATAATTCAACCTGAATTGATCATGTAAATTCCCATTTTTAACAACTTGTAGCTAATCATAAAATGCATTTTTCTAAAAACTCGTTTATGATGATTGACAAATAATAAAAAGAAGTCAAAATAGATTTAAACGACTGAAAACGCAGTTAGATTTTGGGACCATTTAATTACAACTTGTACAATGTTAAATAATAATCGTTGGGCACACCCATATTTTAGAAAAAAATATGCAAAAGTATTTGAGAGCCGAATTTTTTCTTTTTTTATTTTAATTTCATTATTATTATATTTTCTATTATTTATTTCTTTAAGATTAAGTTGAATAATTTATCATTGTTTAATTTTATTCAATGAAGGCTCATTATTATTATTATTATTATTGTTATTATTATTATTATGTAAATCGTTAAACAGTCGAAAAAGATTTTATTCTCCAAATTTTTTTTACACAGACTGAGAAATTGCATAAAATTGGAAACATTTTTAGTTTTGTTGCCGGTTTCATTTGTTCCAAGAAAGCGTAATTGACCAATGAAAATACAGAAATTAGCTCCTCCTTGTTTATCTACCGCACAAAAAATTGCAAAGTGTTTGTCATTGGATATTGACGGACTAACGCACTCCCGACAATCAGACGGACCAATCAGAAGGCGCTCAAAAACTTAGCAAAAACGTAATGTTTGATTATTTTAATATCCGCTAATAATTAACCAGAATTTCGGTGTTTTAACAATTCGTTAAAAGAAAATGGCAAGTAAACATAATTATTGAACACAACAAATTATTTCAATTACAATTACAATTAAATTTTAGGAAAAATGATACAAGTTTGGCTTTTTTATTACACTTTTTAGTTTTTAAGTGAGAAAGTTACCAATTTGGCAAAATCTCGTCCAAAATAACAAAATTAGAGCAAAACGGGCGTTATTTTGCACTGTTTAGAACGATGTTTAAATTGCTTTGTAAAGAAGAAAAAAACCGACCGAAAAATTCGTAAATTAGATCATAAATTAATTACGTTTTATTTTTAAATAAATGACACCTATAAAAATTTCAATGGAGATTGAAATGACATACTGTTAGTCTTTTTCAAAGAATTTTATTCTTTTTAAAAGTTTTTATTTAGCTCACAATGTTATCTTTCTGTCTGCTATTTTTTCGGAGCCAAATTTGAAAGGGTTCCTGTTGTCCCACTGAAGTGAAATTTGGCATACTTCCATAATCTGCGTGACCATGCAATCCCATGTAGTTAAATACCCCCTAAAAGGGTTAAGTGGGGTTTTGAAGTTTTAGGTTATGTTCACAAAGGGGTTCTAGATTTGTACATACCGTAACTTATGCCGACATATAATAAATAATAATATATATAAAAAATATATAAAAAAGCTTTTATTTAAAAGATGCACTAAAAAGTAAAAAATAATGTATTTCAATCACAGGAGAATATTTTTTCTTACAGGTTAAAATTCTAAAATTTATAAAAGCTTTGGGAGTTGTCAACTGAACAAAGTTATTCTGTAATGCCGTAGTTTTATAACTCCAAAAGCTTTAATAATCTTTAGAATTTTAACCTGTAAGAAAAAATATTCTCCTGTGATTGAAATACATTATTTTTTACTTTTTAGTGCATTTTTTAAATAAAAGCTTTTTAAAAAAAAACATTTTTTATATATTTTTGTCGAATTTAGCAAAATTTTGTCAAAAAAGACCAAACTTTATTATTTATTATTATTGCCATTTTCAGTTAAATATTCGTCCTGAATATCGTGTTGCCTACAATAATCCACTTGATTGATTAATTAATAGCTCGAGCACTTGCCCAATTTCCGTCCAGTTTTCGTCACTTTTGACCCGAAATCGACCACAAACCGCTTGCTAATCCTGTCAAAATGTCACCAAAATGATTCAATCAAATTCCAATGTGTCCACACATAGTCGACTCGTGTGAGAAATCCCCGTTTCCGCCGCCTATGTTTTGAGGATTTTCCCAAACACCCGGAATAAGTTAATGGATTTGAAGACAATACCGCTTTTGTTATTCATCTTTTTTATCACGAACTGCGATGGTTCGAAAGCGTGCCAGTTTTCGGTGAGCTTAAGTTGGCTAAGTAAACTAAACTTGAGGATAAGTGAGACGGTTTTTGGGTGAGTGAAATCAAACGATTTATTGGCAGATCATCATTTTTATTTATATCTTCTTTGTGTAATAACAAATTCAATAAATTAGTAGTTTTGTAAATTATATATTATTATTATTATTATTATTATTATTATACATTGTAATTGTGCTCGCATTTAAAAATTTTAAAAAAATTTGTAATTAGCTAGTCAATTACCATTAGAAAGAAAATGTGTAACATATACTGCATTTTTTTAAATATCGACGAACTTTGGATGTAATCAATTAATCATTTAATTAATTGATCACGCATCGCTAAATAAGTCATATTTTATTCAAGAATTTTTGCTGAACTTAAAAAATTTTTTCCGCTAACTACTACTATCAAAGATTACCGAAAATTCAAAAATATTTTCGGTCTCTATGGCCAGTTTTAGTAAAGTAATTATAAAATAAAAATGTAAGTATAATACAGCTATATAGGTAACATAAATTTCTTTCTTCTTTTTTTCTAATTCCAAGAAGAATTAAAAGATTTTTTTTGAAAAAACGAATCCATTGTTTTCTTATCCGCATACCTACCGAAGTAAAATTGAAATAATTGACCTTCGACTTGTTCGAATTCCGGTATCCACCTACACATTAAAATTATTAGGTAAATCCGAGAGTACCTAGATCATAACAGGTCGAAATTTTTCTTCTAAACAAAAACAATGTTTCTTCACTTTTAACTTAAAGTATCATTATTTAAATACAGAAAGTCACAACTATAAGAAACTAGCTATGTTAAAAATGAAAAAGTATTTATAATTCATCTGTTATTTGTTGCTATCAGTTATTGAAGATTTTTCGCCGGTAATTTTTGACATAATTAGATGGTTTTCGGCGTTTTTGAAGGAAACTTTACCGGGAAAATTAAGTTTATCACTCAAAAACGAGCTAAATCTTTTAATAAAATTACAAACAAGTCTCTTGATTTTAAAAAGAAATTGATCTAAGGATTCGTTGTCTAACTTTTAACTTATTTCAGCAAAAATATGTAAAATAAGGAAATTTTTGACTAGAAAGCGTGCTAAAATTTGTTTATTTTTGACAAAATTTCTCAAAATTAGTGATTTTCTTAATAAAAAACAAAATCCTTTAAGAAATATTACAAAAAAAGAGTAGAAAACATATCATTTTCCACCTTCATTAAAAAAATCGACCTATTAAAGCAAAATTTCGCAAAAAGGTGAGCTTTTGTCAAAAAAAATTGACCCAAATAGGAGATTTTTCAGCCAATTTTAACACAATGTTGCGAAAAACGTTTCTCGCTTGTAAAATAGCAAAAAAGTGTTCTAAACAGAGCATATTAACAACAATTTCAATATAATTTAACCTTTTTTGACAAAACTTTGCAAAATTTCCTTTGAAAACTCTAACAAGGTATGTCATATTTTTATGTCTTATTAGAACGATTTTTAGCAAAATAAGTAGGTGTTTATTTAAAAAAAATGTAATTTTTTTGGTCAGTTTTAACGAAAATTAACAAAAAAGTTTATGGTCCACAAAGCAATTTAAAAATCGTTCTGAATCCAAAATTCAAAATTCTTTTTTAGTAAAGTTTTGCAATATTAGTGACTTTTCCACTCAAAAACAAGGAAATCTAACAAAAAAGACCACAATAATGTCATTTTGGACTTTTGTTGAAAATGTCTAGCCCTATATAGTGTGAGTTTTTATCCCAAAATTACATTTTTCGACGAAATTATAATTTTTTCAGCCAATATTCATAAAGAATTTATTTCGATGTAATTCTGTCGAAATTTAATCAAAAAGAAGGAAAGTACACGGAAAAACATAAAAAACTATCTAATCTAATTTTTGAAATAACTAAATATTTTTCGGCAAAAAATCAATTCAAAAATTTATATCTTTCAAACCTGATTTATTTCAACAATGACATCTTGTACAGCTATAGTCCGAGATAAGGTCTATTAATTCCCAAAATATCGTTAAAAAATATTAGCTACAACAGTCTGAAAAAAATTTTGTGAGGAGGCAATTATCTAATTTTTCCTCAACTTAAATTTAAAAATTCATATCTTCCGAACCCGACTTTTTTTCTAAGTAAGATTTGGGGCAATTACAAATGTGGGCAATAGCTATTAGCTCCCAAAAATTCGTTTAAAAATATCGATTAAAACTGTGAGTAAAAAATTCATGTTTGATGTAAAAAAGCAAAAATTTAATTTTTCTCCAACTTCACTTAAAAATTTATATCTTCCAAACCCGACTTATTTCCACAATGGAATTTTGTACAATTATAGCCCAAAATAATCTCTATTAATTTCCAAAACGCCATTAAAAAATATTGACTACAACAGTCTGAAAAAAGTTTTGATTATTTGAGGAGACAATAATCTAATCTTCCCTTAACTTAAATTTAAAACTTCGTATCTTCCGAACCTGATTATTTTTTCAAATGAACTTTTGCACAATTATATAACTGTACAATGGCTATTAACTCCCAAAATTTCGTTCGAAAATATCGACTAAAACTGTGAGTAAAAAATTCATGTTTGGTATAAGATGGCAAAAATCTAATTTTCCTTCAACTTCAATTCAAAAATTTATATTTTTCAAACCTGATTTATTTCAACAATGAAGTTTTGTACAGTTATAGTCCGAGATAATGTCTATTAATTCCCAAAATATTGTTAAAAACTATTAGCTAGAACAATCTAAAAAAAATTTTGTGTGAGGAAACAAAAATCTAATTTCCCCTCAACTTAATTTTAAAAATTCATATCTTCCGAACCCGACTTTTTTTCGAAATGAGATTTGGGGCAATTACAGACGTGGACAACAACTATTAGCTCCCAAATTTTCTTTCAAAAATATCGATTGCAACTTTGCGAAAAAAATTCATGTTTGGTGTTAACTGGCAAAAATCTAATTTTCCTTCAACTTCACTTCAAAAATTTAGATCTTCCAAACCCGACTTATTTCCACAATGGTATTTTGTACAATTATAGCCCAAAATGATCTCTATTAATTCCCAAAACGCCATTAAAAAATATTGACTACAACAGTCTGAAAAAAGTTTTGATTATTTGAGGAGACAATAATCTAATCTTCCCTTAACTTAAATTTAAAACTTCGTATCTTCCGAACCTGATTATTTTTTTAAATGAACTTTTGCACAATTATATAACTGTGCAATGGCTATTAACTCCCAAAATTTCGTTCGAAAATATCGACTAAAACTGTGAGTAAAAAATTCATGTTTGGTGTAAAAAAGCAAAAATTTAATTTTCCTCCAATTCCACTTCAAAAATTTATATCTTCGAAACCCGACTTATTTCAACAATGACGTTTTGTACAGTTATAGTCCGAGATAAGGTCTATTAGTTCCCAAAATATTGTTAAAAACTATTAGCTAGAACAATCTAAAAAAAATTTGTGTGAGGAAACAAAAATCTAATTTTCCCTCAAGTTAAATTTAAAAATTCATATCTTCCGAACCCGACTTTTTTTCGAAATGAGATTTGGGGCAATTACAGACGTGGACAACAACTATTAGCTCCCAAATTTTCTTTCAAAAATATCGATTGCAACTTTGCGAAAAAAATTCATGTTTGGTGTTAACTGGCAAAAATCTAATTTTCTTTCAACTTCACTTCAAAAATTTATATCTTCCAAACCCGACTTATTTCCACAATGGAATTTTGTACAATTATAGCCCAAAATAATCTCTATTAATTCCCAGAACGCCATTAAAAAATATTGACTACAACAGTCTGAAAAAAGTTTTGATTATTTGAGGAGACAATAATCTAATCTTCCCTTAACTTAAATTTAAAACTTCGTATCTTCCGAACCTGATTATTTTTTCAAATGAACTTTTGCACAATTATATAACTGTACAATGGCTATTAACTCCCAAAATTTCGTTCGAAAATATCGACTAAAACTGTGAGTAAAAAATTCATGTTTGGTGTAAAAAAGCAAAAATTTAATTTTCCTCCAATTCCACTTCAAAAATTTATATCTTCGAAACCCGACTTATTTCAACAATGAAATTTTGTCTATGTCTATTAATTCCCAAAATATTGTTAAAAACTATTAGCTAGAACAATCTAAAAAAATTTTGTGTGAGGAAACAAAAATCTAATTTTCCCTCAACTTAAATTTAAAAATTCATATCTTCCGAACCCGACTTTTTTTTCTAAATGAGAGACAATTACAGACGTGGACAACAACTATTAGCTCCCAAATTTTCTTTCAAAAATATCGATTGCAACTTTGCGAAAAAAATTCATGTTTGGTGTTAACTGGCAAAAATCTAATTTTCCTTCAACTTAACTTAAAAAATTCAATCTTTCGAACCCGACTTGTTTCGAAATGAGATTTGGGACAATTACAGAACTGGACAATGACTATTAGCTCCCAAAATTTCAGTTGTTAATTTTTGAGAATACGTTTTTATAAAAAGAGAGAAATAGCACAATTTTAATTGTATTCCCTACAACAAAAATAAACGTGTTTGTGTAACTAAAACGCCTTTTAAAATGTAGCTAACTTTTGTGTCCATTTTATTAGGTCATAACAACTTAACAGGTGTTCATTACTTTATTAGTTTGTTGTACAAAACAATATTGATTTCGGAAATCGTAAAAACCCAACGTATTTTAAACCAAGCATTTTCCTTAAGTTTGCTCAATCACCGGAACCGAATGTCATCATCAGTGTCAGCATTCAGGCGTTTCCATCAGTTTTAAAGATGCCCATCTAAAGATGCACATCTTGAACCTCCTTCTGTGCTTCATCACAACCAAAGCGATGGTCGTCAGACCCCAGCTGTACTCCAGCCCATGTCCCGACACCTTCCAGTACGAAATGGACCAAAATGGGCAACTGTATGGTACCATCGGAGTCTATTCCTTCGATGAAAACATCGTCAGACTCAACGTTGAGCTGTCGGTTGGAAACCGCGTGAACGTGAGCAGATTTTCATTATTCAATATGCTTTGATGAGTGTTAATTTATTGCTAATCACACTGATCGTTATGTCATCGAAAAGTTCAAGGACGTGCTTTTGTTAAGGAAAAATAGCCAACATCCTGTTAAATCATTAATCGTAAAATAATTCGGATTAGAAAAAATCAAAAATAAGAAATAGAATCCGTTTTTTATCGGACAGTTTGAGATGATTTTGTAATTGAATTTTGCAATTTTTTCTCTTGCTCTAGGTTTCACGAAAGTGGGCTAGTAAATTTCCACTTGTCCTTACCGATTTTTAGGACTAAAACACAAACTAATTTTTTCTTGAATTAAAAATAGTAATGTGATAAAAATTCATTCACTTAAATAAAATCTTGTATTAATAGTAATTATTATGATAATTGTCCTTACTGAACTGGACAGCACATTTACACAAAAACTCTGCTAAGATGGCATGGTTTTAATTATTATTATTATTTTTTTTTTGGGATGAGAATAGTAATGTAATAACATTTTTGAGGGTCATTCTCTTAAATAAAATGATGTAGCAATAATAATTATTACAGTTTCACTCGACACACCTTAAATCCAATGAATTGCACCATTTATTTGTACTTTAGTACTTACTTTCAATATTCTGTGATAATTAACTTAAGAAATAAAAAATGGATTCGAGTAACACCTCAGGTAATAGAAATAGCAGACAGTTTTTTATGTTAATTTAAATGGGTTGCAATTACGGACAATTAAATACTTAGCAATAGTAAAAAGCAATTAATTTTGATTACTCAAGTTATACCTACCAAAAGAGTTGTCCTGAGTTTTTATTTTTTTTTTTTAATAAAATATCATTTTTTCTTTATTAAGTGGAACATAATTTAATTTGAGGGATTAAACATTCAGCTTCGCGACATAAACTGTCACTTTTACTCCGGTTGCTACTAAAACATCCATAACCTAAAAACCAAAAAAAAAAAAATAATTTAAAAAATATTGCAATTTGATACTTGTTATTTACCAATTAGCAAATAATGTAAGCAAAAAATAATTACTTCTATACTTTCCATTCACCTGGTATGTATGTTTTAGGTTGTTTCTTTTAAATAAAAAAAAATTAATTCAATATTTTGAAAATTCGTTATTTTAAACAATTCGCACCCGAAATTTATTATAATCGAACAAATGCAAAAACACCGATTTCAGTATTAAAATATTATACTCGAAATAAAAGAAGAAAAAAATTATAAAAATTCCTTCGATTCAAAACACCAAAAGAATGCAAAATTTTATATCTTGAGAAAAGTTGGTACAATACAGAAAATGAGAAGTAGAAGTCACTGGAACAAACCGTTTTGCTTTATGACTTTTAGTTTTCGAGATATGAATTTTTTGTTGAAGAATTAAGTAATTTTTTATGAAATGGCTATCGTAATTTTTAATAAAAAAATTCAAAAATTTTAATCTTGAGGAAAGTTGGTATAATATGTAAAATGAGCCGTAGAATTCACTGGAACAAACCGTTTTGCTCTACAACTTTTAGTTTTCGAGATATGATTTTTTAAATAATAAGTCGGCGCATCCACCATTTTTAAAATTAAAATAAATTTTTAAATAAGTTTTCAAGTAAGGTAATGTCGTAAAAATAGTGGTATAATATTTAAAATGAGCTGCTGAATTCACTCGAACAAACCGCTTTGTTCTACGACTTTTAGTTTTCGAGATATAAATTTTTTTGTTAAAGAATTAAGTAATTTTCTATGAAATGGCTAACGTAATTTTTAATAAAAAAATTCAAAATTTTTGAATCTTGAGTAAAGTTGGTATAATATGTAAAATGAGCCGTAGAATTCACTGGAACAAACCGTTTTGTTTTACGACTCTTAGTTTTTGAGTTATGAATTTTTAAATAATAACTTGGCGCATCCACCATTTTTTAAATTAAAATAAATTTTTAATTAAGTTTTCAAGTAAGTTAATTTCGCAAAAATAGTGGTACAATACTTAAAATGAGCTGCAGAATTCACTGGAATAAACCGATTTGCTCTACGACTTTTAGTTTTCAAGATATGAATTTTTTTGTTGAAGAACTAAGTAGTTTTCTATGAAATAGCTATTCTAATTTTAAGCAAAAAAATTCAAAGTTTTAAATCTTGAGAAAAGCTGGTTTAATACACAAAATGAGCAGCAGAATTCACTGGAACAAACCGTTTTGTTCTACGATTTTTAGTTTTCGAGATATGATTTTTTTTGTTGAAGAATTAAGTAATTTTCTATGAAATGGCTATCGTAATTTTTAATAAAAAAATTCAAAAATTTAAATCTTGAGGAAAGTTGGTATAATATGCAAAATGAGAAGCAAAATTCACTAGAACAATTCGTTTTGCTCTACAACTTTTAGTTTTCGAGATATGAATTTTTTGTTGAAGAATTAAGTAATTTTCTATGAAATGGCTATTCTAATTTTAAGCAAAAAAATTCATTTAAATCTTGAGAAAAGCTGGTTTAATACACAAAATGAGCAGCAGAATTCACTGGAACAAACCGTTTTGTTTTACGACTCTTAGTTTTTGAGTTATGAATTTTTAAATAATAACTTGGCGCATCCACCATTTTTTAAATTTAAATAAATTTATAAATAAGTTCTCAAGTACGCTAGTGTTGTAAAAATAGTAACATAATACGCAAAGTGAGCCGTAGAATTCACTGAAACAAACCGTTTTGCTCTACGACTTTTAGTTTTCGAAATATAAATTTTTTTCTTAAAGAATTAAGTAATTTTCTATAATTTTAAACCAGAACATTCAAAATCCCCATTTTTCCTAGAGTTACAACGGCGAGATCCAGTTAGCCAACCCCAAAGAACTCATTTTCGACGACATCCACCAACAAAGACCCATCAAATATAAAATTTTCTTTCCTCGGTGGGAAAACACACCACCACGAGTAACCAAAATCATCGTCAATGGCCAAATTGTGTGTTCAGGACCGCCGATTCAAAGTAGTAACTCAAAACAATAACACCCTTCCATAACCCTATCCATTTTATTATATTGCAGTGAACAACTGGGTTCGAATCTTGACCAAAATCAACCTCGAACACACCCTAACCATCAAAGTATCACCTCTTAGGTCACAAAGCGGCCCTTTTGTACCATCACGAAACAACCCGTTCCTGTCAGAAAAGGCAAACCCGTTTCAGGACACGAAAATTGTCACAAAACCGATTCGAAACCAGTTTTTGGACGAACTCCCGGCTCCGGTAAGGACCACAACGGAGAAGGTTTTCCGGAGCTCAGGACCCTCCAACGAATTGTGTACGTACTTACTTAATTCTTGATTTATTACATTTTCAAACAAACAACCAAAAATAACGCAAAACAATTTTTTTTTACATTTTTGAAAAGTCTAATCTAGCTGTTACTAAAACAGATATATTATCCCTAAACGTCACACTAAACGAATGTCACTTGTTTTTTTTTTACTTTTACTAAATTATCAATTTTCTCCTATGTAAAACAAATAAGGTGTGGTCGTTTTTAAAAGCATTTATTTAGCTCACAATGTTATATTTCTGTCTGCTATTTTTTCGGAGCCAAATTTGAAAGGGTTCCTGTTGTCCCACTGAATTGAAATTTTGCATACTTACATAATCTGCGTGACAATGCAATCCTATGTAGTTAATTACCCCCTAAAGGTGTTAAATGGGGTTTTAAAATTTTAGGTTATGTTCACAAAGGGGTTCTCGATTTGTACATACCGTAACTTATACCGACATAGACGGTATGTTGGTCATTTGAACGTCACGGTAGATGCACAGTGTAATAACAATAAATTTAAATAAAGACTAAAAAGCAAAAAATAAAAATATTTTAAAAAATGTTTTTTAAAAAAAGCTTTTATTTAAAAGATGCACTAAAAAGTAAAAAATTATATATTTCAATCACACGAGAATATTTTTTCATACAGGTTAAAATTCTAAAATTTATAAAAGCTTTGGGAGTTATAAAACTACGGCATTGCAGAATTACTTTGTTCAGTGACAACTCCCGAAGTTTTTTATAATCTTTAGAATTTTAACCTGTAAAAAAAATATTCTCCTGTGATTGAAATACATTATTTTTTACTTTTTAGTGCATCTTTTAAATAAAAGCTTTTTTTAAAAAAACATTTTTTTATATATTTTTTTTACAATAGGAAAAGAGTATTAATCTTTTGTTTGATTTTACAGATTTGTCAACGAATCAAACTTTTATTTAAATAAAAAAATGTTAATTAAAGCAAAAAATACAGATTTCATAAAATAGAGTTAATTCAATCTCGAATTTTTTAATGATTGGCCAGATTTGTGACCAATTTGTTAAATTCTAATAAGTTTTCTGGCTATTCTGTTTCACCAAACGAAAAATTTTTTTGAAAAAAATGCTTTCAAATGACTAGTCTAGCTCTTTTAAAGAAATGTTTATATTTTTTATATTTACCTACACTCCGGAAATCACAAGTTTAAAATTTTCTCTTTAAACGAGGCAGAAAATTGCAAAAAATGTTCAAAATTGAATTTTCCAGTTTATTTTATTTTCAACAAGAATCTTTTTTTTAATGAGTGTTGGCCTGTTTTCTCTTGAATTATAGTACCAGAATTTCTTAGAAAAAGTCAAAGTTTCGTTACAAGCTATAATTTTTTATTTTTAGCATATGTCGTTAGAATGAACTTACTTTTTATTGCCTCTGATTAAAGAAAAATAGTTCAGTTTATGCACAAATATGCTTTAAATATTTAAATTAATATGCTTTGGCTTATTTTGCTTAATCTGACTGTTTGTTTAAAAATCAATTTTTTTATGTTGAATTTTATGTTCATGTTATAATTTTATGTTGTTGCTAGAAATCGTAGGATTGGTTAAATGAAATTCCTCTTCTTTAAGAGTATAAAAAGTTGCAAGAAAGTTTTCAAATTTTAATTTTTCAGTATAAACTGATCAAAAAAAATTACGAATATTATTAAATTAAAAGAAAAACTACAGAAGCAATAAAAACAATATCATTTGTGCTTTTCTCCCGTAAAAATTATTACTCTTATTAGAATCTTCAAATGCAGTTATAAATGAATATTGAAATACCAGTATCCCTAACCTACTCCGATCAGTTTCTTTTTATCAATTGAGTAACTAATTTTTCAACGAGGATCACACTTATCTGATTTTTTTAATAATTGATTTTTCTGTCGAATTAGTTGTTTGGAAAAAATATTAAAAAAATTCTTCGTTGATGCAGAGAATCACACAACAAGAATATTTTATTTGGTTAAACTTAGTAACAACGAAAATTGGCTTAGTTATATCGAAAAAAATTGTTCAATTCATTTATACAAAAATATGCTTTAGCTTGTTTCGTCCAATTTGGCTTTTTTTATAAAAGTCAACATTTAGGGCCGGTTTATAGAAAGCACTATTAAATTTTAATTCGTTGTTAAAATTTAACAACGCGAATAGACCAATCAAATTGGTTCAATTTGGTCACGTGATCACGCATTTAATTGCGAATTAAATTAATGACTCTTAGTATTTTGTTGAAATGGGCAAAATTGAAAATTTTACTTACTTTAATAGACTTTTATTCCATCGTAAAGGATAAAATCGTATTTTATCCACTGTTTACTTCATGGTAAAATGGAAGTTTATCATCTAGCAAAGTAAAGTTCACAACCATTGTTGTTTTTCTGTTTTTGACATTTTTTTCATTGACTTTTTTTGACGTTTATAATTGTCAATCAAAATTACTCAGAAATTCAATCGAAATAATGAAAGATGGAATAAAATTTTATATTGCACACGACGATAAAATTCACTATTATCTAAAATCAAATTTTATCGTCTTGTGTAATAAATAACTATTAGCTGTTTCAAAACTGTAAAAATGTCAACGTCGCATTTTCTCTTAAAATTAGTTCTTATAAATTATTCATGCACTTCAAAAAATTAATAGCTAATGTAATTTATAGTTTCAATGAGAGATCTAATTATTAATGACTATTTTACCTTATTTAAAAAAAATAATTTGGTAAAATGCGACGTTGGCGTTTTTATAGTTTTGAAACAGTTAATATTAAAGTACTATCTACTAAATTAATGTAAGAATTAACATTTGGAACAACAAAAAACAATTATAAAATTTTGTTTGAACTTTACACAATTTAAAAAAAAATGATGCACTTAGACAGATCAAATAAAAAAGCTCCAATATAATTTTGTGTTATAATTTCACTGAATGAAGCAAGAGTTTTATAGTTGGAGGCAACCCATTCCTCAATGGTAAACCAACAATACCACCAACCCAAACCCCACCACGTGACTCTCTCCCATCATCTGACACGTGTGGCGTGTCAATTGTAGCAAACCCATTGGTAATCAATGGTAACACAGTCCCACGTGGAGCCTTTCCATGGCTAACTGCAATTTTCGCGGTCACCACCACCGGTCTTGAATACAAATGTAGCGGTTCACTGGTATCCCAAAAACACGTAGTCACTGGTAAGTCCCTTGTGTAAGTACACTCAGAAAAGTTTAAAATGTCGTGTCCATAAACCGGGTCCTTGTAAATCATCTGCAAGGGGAAAGTAATAAAGATGCATTTGCATTGAGTTTCAACATCTGTTTATTTTAAATATTTACAAATTAAATTAAATTTTAATTCTGGATTAATTCTGTGTTTGTTAATGCAATCTAAAAAATTAAAATTTAACTGTGAAATAAACTAATTCGACATTAAGTTGCCATTTAAAATGCATTAAGAAATGTCAAGTTAATCAATTTGATTGCGATTAAAAAGTTCTGTAAACCGGTCCTAATAGACGCACAATTAAAATTTAATTGCGAATTAAACTAATTCAACATTATTCTTTTAAAAATTATTGACAAATGTCAAGTTAACCTCAAATTAAAATTTGACTGAAATTAAAATGTTCTGTAAACCGGCTCTAAATATTACTAAAACAATAGTTTAATTAAAAATATGTATCAAATGAATCAAAACAATGTCTATTATTTTATTCGTGTTGACAGGAGCAATGTGCAATAAATAAAAATAATAATAAGCGAACAAAGTAATAAAATCCTGTCATAAATTACGTTTTGAAAATTCCACTTCCTTTTCATTATGGGACTATGGAAGAGCCAATTATTGTTGACATAATTTGTTTAATAAATTTTTTAAATAAAAACTTAACTGAAATTTAGATTAAAAATTACTTTTTCCAATTCCTAAATGTTCATATTATGTATTAAATCTCATCTTTAATCAAAAATTCATTGATAAAAATAGATAATGAATAGGACTAGCAATTTGGAGATTGAATAAAATGTTCATATCAACACTTTATTTACACTACTATTGCCATTACGAATAAATAAGTAAAAAAAATTAATATTTTATTCGTTGTTTTGATTCATTTTATTCATCCTTTTCGTTAAACTATTGTTTTAAAATAATATTTAGGGCCATGTTTCCAGAGAGCGAATTAAAAGTTAATTTAGGATTAAACTAAATTAAGTTGCCAGTTAGTTGCATTGACAAATGCGGAATTAATTGCGAATTAAAAGACAGACGAATAAAATAATAGACATTGCTTTGATTCATATTTTTGATTAAACTATTGTTTTAGTAATATTTAGGGCTGGTTTACAGAATAATCAAATTTAAATTGCGATTAACTTGACATTTGTCAATGCATTTTAAATGGCAACTTAATGTGCTTAAAGGCATTGGCAACTTAAAAAACAACTTTTTCCTAAATGATAGTACTGGAAATGCTTATTACAGTAGTGAAAATCGTTTCTCTGTATCTGCTCTCTAATTCGAGTTATTTCGATTTAAAGTTGTAATTATGACGTCATAGCTGCCTTTTGAGCATTTGGTCCAATTTTAAGATCAAATAGTTTTTGACTTTTAAGTGACACTGACAAAATTTCTGAGATGTTTTCGAAAAGTTCAATACACAATTTAGAACAGAAAAAAGTCGAGAAAGTAGTTAATTTTTTATTTTGTGGAAGATGTATGGAAAATGTTCAAATATCTGTCAAGTTTCTAGTGAATGAGAGGCGGTTCTTCCTTTCGAAGTGATTATCTCGCTTTCATCGCACAAAATTTTGAAAAGGACCGACATAAAATGAACCACATTTTCAATTTTGGTCAAAACATAAAATAGGTAAAATAAGTTTAATCGTGGATTAAATTTTAATGACGCTAACAATAATAATAAATCAGTCGACCCTTAAAGTCAATTTTCAGAAAAAAGCGAATTAAAATTTAATTGCGAACAAATGTATTATTATTACTTTCCCCCCGCAGATGATTTACAAGGACTTGAGTAGTAAGGGTCGGTTTATGGACGCGACATTTTTAACTTTTCTGTGTGTACAATGATGGTATTAATTTTCCCCAGCCGCCCATTGCGTGCAAGAAGGGCGCAAGAAACCCCAACCTGAGCGCTTCCTTTTCGTCCTTGGCAAGCTCAACATCAAGAAATGGTCGCTGGCAGAGGGTGAAAAAATGGTCGAAGCCGAAGACATCCGAATCCACCCTGACTATGTCCCATTGACTTCAGATGCAGACATTGCTGTTGTAATTCTGGCCGAGAAAATCGACTTTAGTAAATACATCCGGCCCATATGTCTCTGGTCTGAGCCAGACGATATTGACAACATTGTGGGCCAAAAGGGCAAAGTTGTAGGGTGGGGACGAGACGAGTTGGATAATTTGATGACAGCTGAGCCCAAACAGGCCAATATTCCCATTGTGGGCCAAGAGGAGTGTCTCAGGTCATCGGAAGCCTTCAAGTATATCACATCAGAGAGGACCTTTTGTGCCGGTACTTGAAAGTGAGAAGTTTGGGGCCAGTTTTGTGAAAATTTAGTTTCAGGGGAGAGGAACGAAAGTGGGCCGTGCAATGGCGATAGTGGGAGTGGGTTCATTATGAAGAGGAATGGCAGATGGGCACTGAGGGGGGTAGTGTCGATTTCGACATATGATCCCATTAAACAGAGCTGCGATTTAACGAATTATGTTGTTTTCACTGATGTTAGTAAGTTTAAGGCGTGGCTGTTGGCTATCGTTGTTATTTAATACATGTATTTATTGTTTCGTGGTAGTTTTATTCAAATCCTTTCCTTAATCCTTGAAAACTCATTTGGAAACACAAAAATCCGTCTGCAAAGTTTTGTTTTTTGTCCGACTTTATCACAAATAGCTGATGTAAATATCAAAATCAAATCAAGTTAAATGGAAAAGCAGAGAGAAAGATTTAGTAACTAGAGACCGAATTTTTAGGAGGTTAGAAACTCCAGGTGTCAAGGGCGGATCCAGGGGGGGGGCCCAGGGGGCCATGGCCCTCCCCAAACACCAATTTTAATTTTTTAATAAATAATATAAAAGCTTAATGAACAAATGTTTTTTAAAGAATCACTTTAAAAGTCTTTTTAATGCACATTTTTTAATAAATAAATACATAAATTATTAATTTCTAATGTGTTTGTGTCCATTTTGTTTAGTTTCAGTATAAGGAAAGGTACCTCTTTGGTGTTTTTTAGACTATCACTTAGAAAATCACAATTTTCTGGCAACGTTTCGTCTTAATTTAATCTTCTTCAATCCTTTTATAAAAAACAATTGACGGCCTAAAGAAAATTAAATTAACATCGAAACGTTTCTAGAAAGTTGTATTTTTTTTAGATGATAGCCAAAAAATACCAAATACCTTTCCTTACAATGAAAATAAATTATTACCACTTAATAAAATATTATGCGAAGATTCTCGAAAACTAAAACAAGGAAGTTGCTTAGAAAGTTTTTTACGTCCAGAATTTTTTATTACTTAAACTTACTTAACTGTATGTAAATTAACCTTGCCTGTTGTATTTTATGTTGTAGTTTTTTTAATAATTTAAAAGAATGTGTTGTTTTTGTCAATGAGAACAAATTATTTCAAAAACTTAGCGAAACCGACTAGTAAAAAAACGTTATGATCAACAACTACCTATGAATATCCAAAAAATGCACAATATATAGGGTGTTTTATTTGAGAAAATATGAATTGGCATTGTAAAATTATTTTGGAAAAAAGTTTTTTGGGATTTAATTTTGTGCAAATTTATTTAAATATGTATTTTAACATAACAAAAGTTTCATTCAATATTCAATAGCTTCACCATTCTAAACAATTTTGGAAGGGCCCCCTCCAAAATTAATTTCTGGATCCGCCCCTGCCAGGTGTTAAGACCAGAAATTGGGCAGGAAAAATAAAAACATCATTTTTATTACAATATTTTATTTACAAAAACTGTAACGAATTGAATTAATCGTTGAATCTAAATATTGGGCCAAGTTTGCTGTTGCAAAATTAGTTTTTTTTACGAATTCATCTCAACTTGGAAATAAATAACATGAGATCGAAAATATACTCAATTAGAGCAAGTCTTGAAAATAAAGTGTGACTTTAGCTACAACATAACTTCAAAAGTGCGGCCGTAAATAAAATGTGGCTAAAGTTCGGCTCTAATTGAGTTTATTTTCAATCTCATGTTACATACATAACACGAAAATTAGACGTCTCTCTATTACCATTATTTTTTATTCAATTAACATTTTTATTTTCCGATTCACAATTTTTCTTGTATTTACAATTTGTCCTAGTTTGTCACTAATTTTTCTACAAATTCTGGAGTGTTACCTTAAAGCATAATTAAATATACAATATAGTATTTCTAATTGAAAAAGTAGAAAAATTCAAAAACTGATATTCTAAGTAAGTAACTTTAAACACTGAGAAACTAAACAGCTGAAACACTAAAACTAAAAAATTGGTATGAAGAATTACTAAACTAAGTCAAAAATTTCAATAGTTTTTAGAACTATTGTAGAAGCAAAGTGTACTTTTTACGGGTGATCAAATTTATTTTGGTCAGTTTTTCATTTAAAAATGCAATTATTTAGCGAAATATTGTCAAAATTATTCAGAAACCAACAAATCCAATTGAAAATGACGTTATTTTTGCCTTTTTAGAGTAATGAACATGTTTTTTTTGAACTTTTTTGTTTGAGAAAGTTTTTTATTCAAAATATTTTTATTTTGCGAAATTTCGAAAAAAAAAATAAGCCGATAAATTGCCGAATTGGGTCGAAAATGTTGTCAGTAGTGGCTTTATCGAGCTTCATTTTAGCTAATTTTTCATTTAAAACGCAATTCTTCTGCAAAATTTAGTCAAAATAATCTAAAAGTCTACCAATTTTGACTAATTTTTCGTCTAAAAATAAATAAATCTGATCAAAAATAACATAGCTTTGCTTTTTTAGAGCACTTAACAACAAAAATTCAATTTTTTACCAAAGTTTAGGAAAATGTTTCATCCAAAAACGCACAAAATTTGTGGAATTTCGGTAAAAATAAACCGATTAATTGATAAATTGGGTCAAAGATCTAATTCTTTTTGACCAATTTTACATTTAAATAGACAATTATTCTGCAAAATTTCGTCAAAATATATCTAAAAATCGACAAATTAAATCGAAATAGCGTTATTTTTGCTTAAGTTTAGCAAGTTTTTATATCAAAAGCGCAAAGATTTTGTAAAATGTTGATAAAATTAAACCGAAAATGACGGAATTTGATAAAAAAATGATTAGTTTTGTCTATACAAGCAATGAAATTTACTTTAGTCAAGTTTTCATCTAAAAACGCAATTATTTTGCTAAATATTGTCAAAAGTTGGCTCGAAAATAATAGTATTCTTATTTTTTTTAAAGCGCTTAATGATTTTTTAAAACTAAAATGTTTTTACAATTCCAGATTTTTTTGAAGTATTCTTATGAGATCTAATGATGTATTTCATATACACATTTTTTTCCATTTTAAAATTTTTATTTAACTCACAATGTTATCTGTCTGTCGGTTATTTTTTCGGAGTCAAATTTGAAAGGGTTCCCGTTGTCCCACTGAATTGAAATTTTGCATACTTACTTAATCTGCGTGACAATGCAAGCCTATGTAGTTAAATACCCCCTAAAGAGGTTAAATGGGGTTTTGAAATTTTAGGTTATGTTTACAAAGGGGTTCTCAATTTGTAAATTTGAGAGGGTTCCTGTAGTCGCAATGAAATGAAATTTAACATGCTTACGTAATCTGATTGACAATGCAATTCTATATAGTTAATTACCCCCTAAAGGTGTTAAATGGGGTTTTAAAATTTTAGGTTATGTTTACAAAGAGGTTCTCGATTTGTACATACCGTAACTTATACCGACATAGACGGTATGTTGGTCATTTGGACGTCACGGTAGATGCACAGTGTAATACAATAAGTACAATAAGTAAAGACTAAAAAGCAAAAAATTAAAATATATAAAAAAAAATTAAAAAAAAGCTTTTATTTAAAAGATGCACTAAAAAGTAAAAAATATTGTATTTCAATCACAGGAGTTTAAAATTCTAAAATTTATAAAAGCTTTGTGAGTTATAAAACTACAGCATTACAGAATTACTTTGTCCAGTTGACAACTGAAGAAAAGAAAAAATATTCTCCTGTGATTGAAATACATTATTTTTTACTTTTTAGTCCAACTTTTAAATAAAAGTTTTTTTTTAAAACAGTTTTTTTTATATATTTTTTTATTGCAAAATTAATATAATTTCTAATTTCAACGTAACTTTCATGCCTATTATTTTTTAGTGATACAAATGTCTTAAAAATTACCAAAAAAAAAAACGGTTGAAGTGGATTGAATTGAGTGTTATTTTCGTTTTTTTAAGTGCTTTAACAGTAAACACCCATTCCAAATAAAAATTCAGCGTTGTTTAAAAGATTTTGCTAAAATTTTCGAAAATGTCTGTTGCAAAAAAGTAAATTAATAAAATGAACATAAAATTGAGTTGAGGCACTTTAAACCTGACAAAGTTATTTCAAGACCCGCAAATTTAAACAACTATCAGCAAAACCAAACCCAAAATAAGTAAATAATTGGCACAAATCACAACAACTCAAACTCAATTACTGATCCCTCTTATTGCTTGCCTTATAATTAGTATATTTCCTTAAACTAGCAAATTTAAATTTTGACCTAAACCTTGACTAATGCACTTCCTGCCCCCCATTAGGTCAAGTTCACCGTCTTCCTCTGACATTTTCCTCAAATTCGACCAGCTCGAGGTAACCCCTTCTAGTCAAACGTTGCTCAAGAGAGAAAGGTGTAACGAAATTAAATTTTGTAATAACACGAATAACACAAACATTTATCTACGAAATCAGTTGTATTTGCTAGATTATCATGTACGTTTTAGTGCTCCTGTGCACAGTTTTCCTCCTGTGGTGCATTCACTTCCACTGGAAGAGATGGCGACTTTTCCGAATGTCTTGGAACACTCCAGGCCCAAAAAACCTGCCCCTTTTAGGCGCCAGTTACCTTTTTTTGGGCAAAAGTGCGCCTGAAATTGCCCAACGGTTTATAAAACTGTTCGAGCAATATCCAGATCTGGCCAAGTTTTGGATGGCCGAGGAGCTGTTCTACACTGTAACGAAACCCGAATATTTGGAAGTGATTTTGAACCATCCCGGGGCTTTGGAGAAGATGGACATGTACAAATACATGATTCCGAGCATTGGAAATGGACTGGTTTCAGGCCCAGGTTTGTTGAATTAAATTTTAGGAAAAAACAGTCACATACAATTTTTGTAGTCAAAGTTTGGAAAAAACACAGACGAATAATCGTGCCAACTCTAAGTCAGTCGATTTTGAACACTTTTCCGCTAGTTATTTGCCAACAGTGCGAACTTTTATTGGAAATACTTGAGAAAAAGTGCGGAAAAGGCGAAATAGATCATTACAAGTTTGTTACCAACTTTGCAGTGGATGTTGTTAGTGGTGAGTTATTTTTTTTTTTTTTGGTAAATATTTAAGTGTGTCGATTAGAAACAATTTTTGGTGTTCCCCTGAATGCGCAAATCACGGACGCAAATTACAGTCACACATTTGATAAGATAATGGAGGTTGTTTTTATGCGAATTTTCCGCCTGGATTATCACTCCGATTTTCTCTACTCCTGGACTAAGGAATATAAGGCGGAACAAGAAAATGTGAAGCTGGTCAAGGAAACAACACGTGAATTAATCGACCGGAAGAAGGAGCAAATCTTGTGTCAATTGGAAGTGGAAGGTTTGTGTAAATAATCAACTTCTGATTCTAGCAAATTCTGTTTGTAGAAGAAAAAAAACGGCCGTTTCTTGAAGTCCTTGTTGGTAAATACCTGAATGAGGAACTGACTTATCAGGAATTGGAGGATGAAGTTAGCACATTTCTCTTTGCTGTAATTATTTTTTGTAATGTTTTATTATTGATTGTAAAAATTGTGTCGATTGCAGGGTTCTGACACAAATGCAACTTCGGGTTGTTTCGTTTTGACGCTTTTAGGGATGCACCAAGACGTACAGGTAGTAAACTCTCAATTACGCCAAAACTATTCAAACAAGTGAAATTATTTTGATGTAAAGCTATGTAAAATGATCTGGGGAATCGATCGGTGTTGAGAAAATTGACAAATTCCTAATAGTTTTTTAGTTGTGATTTTTTTATTAACTAGCTCGGCGCATCCACCATTTTTCAAGTTAAAAATTAACTTTTAAATAAGCTTTCGAGTAAGATAGTGTTGTAAAAATAGTAGTATATTACGTAAAATGAGTCGCACAATTCACTGAAACAAACCGTTTTGCTCTGCGACTTTTAGTTTTTAAGTTATGAATTTTTTTAGTGTTAACATTTAAATGCCTCTGTACCCGGAACCGTTGCCCGGAACGACTCCGGGTTTTGACGAGAAAATAGAGAATTTCAAGCGCTATCCGATGCTTTATCGATTTTTGTTCTAAGTCTTATAGTTTCCGAGAAAAACGCAAAAAAAAGTTGCCATTTTGACTTTTTTCTAATTTTTAAACGCCGACTGTGTTAGAAGTGTTAGAAAAAAACGGTAAAAACGGTTAGAACCGGTATAAAAAGCCCTACAAACTGGCATAGGTTTCAAGGCGATATCTCCCAAAAAAAAATTCAATTTTCAAACATCGATTACGGCCAAACTAAAAGAACTAGGGGAAAACGCTTTGCTCCATTGTAAGAGCACATCAAAATCTATAAGATAAGATTGGCCATTTTTAGGGCGTGTTAAAAAAAAAGTGGCACTATTTTAATCCTTACCTATGCAAAATGATCCGGGGAATCGATTGGCGTCAAGAAAATCGGCAAATTCCTAATAGTTTTTTTGTTATGAATTTTTTAAAATTTGACCTACTTTTGCTTTTTTTCGAAATTTTCTCGAAAACTATAAGTCGTAGAATAATAATCTTTTTTGAAAACGATAGACAATTAAAAGAGCTTTCCAACGATAATAAACTTCATGGAGTTATCTCTAATAGTTCCGGAGTTATTGTTCGATAAAGTTTCCGGGTACCGAAAATCGACAAAATCGCGACCAAAATTGAAAAAATCAAAATTCTTAAAATCGAACCTACTGACTCTTTTTCTACTTTTAACAACTCTAGAGGGTTGTATGAGCATAGAAATGTCCATAAAACTTTGCTAGAGTGAGTTAAAAAAAATTTTTTTTTTACATTTTTGTGAAGATAAGTGCCTTGACCATTAAAATTTTTAGCAAAAAAATTCAAAATTTTAAATCTCATGAAAAGTTTATATAATACGTAGAATGAGCCGCAGAATTCAATGGAACAAACCGTTTTGCTCTACGACTTTTAGTTTTTGAGTTACGAATTTTTTTGTTGAAGAATAAAGTACCCCTATGAAATTGTTACCCTAAATTTAGGCAAAAAATTTAAATTTTCAAATCGCGTGAAAAACTAATATAATATGTAGAATGAGCCGTAGAATTCAATGGAACAAACCGTTTTCCTCTACGACTTTTAGTTTTTCAGTTATGAATTTTTTTAGTGAAAAACTTTAAATGCCTCTGTACCCGGAACCGTTGCCCGGAGCGACTCCGGGTTTTAACGAGAAAATAGAGAACTTCAAGCGCTATCCGATGCTTTATCGATTTTTGTTCTAAGTCTTATAGTTTCCGAGAAAAACGCAAAAAAAGGTTGCCATTTCGACTTTTTTCTAATTTTTAAACGCCGATTACGGCGAAACTATAAGAGTTAGAGATAAACGGTAAAAACGGTTAGAACCGGTATAAAAAGCCCTACAAACTGGCATAGGTTTTAAGGCGATATCTCGCAAAAAAAAATTCAATTTTCATACGTCGATTACGGCCAAACTAAAAGAGCTAGAGGAAAACGCTTTGCTCCATTGTAAAGAGCACATCAAAATCTATAAGATAGGATGGGTTTGAATTGATTTTGAGACACTTTAAAAATTGGCCATTTTTAAGGGGGGGGTGTTAACAATTTTTTCAAATTTTTTATTTTCTCTATTACGGCTAAACTATTCAAAAAAGTGGCACTATTTTAATCCTTACCTATGCAAAATGATCCGGGGAATCGATTGGCGTCGAGGAAATCGCCAAATTCCTAATAGTTTTTTAGTTATGAATTTTTTAAAATTTGACCTACTTTTGCTTTTTTTCGAAATTTTCTCGAAAACTATAAGTCGTAGAACAATAATCTTTTTTGAAAACGATAGACAATTAAAAGAGCTTTCCAACGATAATAAACTTCATGGGGTTATCTCTAATAGTTCCGGAGTTATTGCTCGATAAATTTTCCGGGTACCGAAAATCGACAAAATCGCGACCAAAATTGCAAAAATCAAAATTTCTTAAATCGAACCTACTGACTGTTTTTCTACTTTTAACAACTCTAGAGGATTGTATAAGCATAGAAATGTCCATAAAACTTTGATTAAGTGAGTAAAAAAACCATTAAAATTTTTAGCAAAAAAATTCAAAATTTTAAATCTCATGAAAAGTTAATATAATACGTAGAATGAGCCGCAGAATTCAATGGAACAAACCGTTTTGCTCTACGACTTTTAGTTTTTTAGTTACGAATTTTTTTAATGTTAAACTTTAAATGCCTCTGTATCCGGAACCGTTGCCCGGAGCGGCAAAAAAAGTTGCCATTTTGACTTTTTTCTAATTTTTAAACGCCGATTACAGCGAAACTAATAAAGTTAACAAAAAATGTCAAAATCCATTAGAACTGGTCTAAAAAAAGGACATAGGTTTTATTAATGTTTTTTTTTCAATTTTTTGCTTAGGATAAACTTTACGAAGAAATAATCCAAGTTTTGGGCCCCGAAAAATCGCCAACCCTTGACGATTTACCAAAACTCAAGTACACAGAGCTTGTGATTAAAGAAACACTTCGGTTATTCCCCGGAGCTCCGTTCATTGCGAGAATAGCTTCAGACGATATAGATTTAGGCGAAGCGGTGATTCCCCGAGGTTCAAACATAGCCATAGGTTACGTCCACTTGCACAGAAGCGACAAATACTGGGAAGAGCCTTTAAAATTTAATCCTGAGCGCTTTTTGCCCGAAAATGTAGCAAAAAGACACCCATACACGTGGCTGCCTTTCTCAGGAGGGCTCAGGAATTGTGTCGGTAATACAGAACGCTGTACTGCGACGAATCATGAATGTAGAATCACTTGCTTGGTTTCAGGCGGGAAATTTGGAATGATGGTCGTGAAAATAATGATAGCGATGATTATACGAAAATTTCGGGTGAAGAGTTCGATCAAGTGTGTTGGAGATATTGATTTGACGGCAAATATTGTTCTCAAGCCGAAAAATGGGTTCAGGTTGGCCTTCACCTTGCGCTAATCAAAATAGTGTGTAACAAACTGTACAGTACAATTATTGTCTTATTTAAAAACATAATAAAAATTTTTAGTACCTATATGGAGTGAGTTATGATTTACCGATGTTCCCAAAATTACAAAAAACACAACTTTAAGAATTATGTTCAAAAACTCTAAAAAACAGAAAACTACAAATAAAAGTAGTTTTAAAACGACAAAATCTAAAAAAATGGAATAATCACACAGAAATAAGCGTTTGTTGTTAAATACTTTATATTTATTCTCTATATGTCTGTGAATTCTTCTAGAATTTTTTAAATTAAAATTAAGAAATTATTGAATTAATTCTTTGCTACTAATTAGCTGCAAAAAAATTGCTACTTCTTGTGACATCTGAGAACAAGCGATGTTTAAAAGTTTCTTTAGGCAAAAAAATACGTTAAAAATTCGGCTAGCTAACAAAATATTATTACGTAAAAAAATTAAAAATTAAAAATTAAAAAATTCGATTAACGTAATTTTTGCTCGGAATAACCAGAAATCATAATAGGTACACTATGTATTACGATTAATTAAAATTTTAATATTTTTTATTTTATTGCTATTTATATTCTTAATTAATTAATTTAAATTTTATAATTAAAGGTTCAAAAAGGTAAATAATTAGGATTTTTAAGTTGTTTTCTTAACAAAATCAACAAACCATTCTGTAAAAATTTAAAAAATAATTTATTTATTTATTAATTTGAGCGCAGTTTAACCGAGACTGTACCTAAGTACAAAAATAAAATAATTATATTATTACTTAAATAAGAGAAAAAGAAGAAATGTAATAAACAAAAATAAAAACAAATCAAGAAGAAAAAGTAAGTAACAAAAAAAATAATGTTTAATTGATTTGTATATGTGCTTACTTAAAATTTTGTGAGAATGAATAAACTTTTAATTTTTCTGCAAAAATGCGTTGTAAACAGAAATTGCATTATAATTTATAAGGAAACGATCGCTAAAACAAAACTGAATGAAAATGACATTACACACAAATCGTGAAGTGGAACGATTTTCTGTAATAAAATAACAATAATATAATGAAACCAAGAAAAATTAGACAGAAGTTTATACTATTACAATTAATAATTTATAATTTATAACACGCTAGGTCTTTTATTTAAACCTGAAATCTTACGAAAATACAGTTTCCAAGCTTAACGATCTTCCCAAAAGCAAATTTAACTTTACTTAAAAAAAAATAAACCGGTGGACAATTTTTGTAAATTTATTTCACTGAAATAATTAAGAAAAAACTTTAACGTTTCTTTTAGACAATTCCGAACTTACGAATACATATTTAATAGAATAAATAATAATAATAATCTTTATTCACTATACTTAAGTATCTATAAATATGTAGCTTGTTACAGAAAGAAAACAAATGTAAAACATTATTTAAAAAGACTTACAATATAAGAAATATCAGCAAAGGAAAAAATTCCCCAAAGGTGTATTAAAATATTCTTAAAACAGACAATTTTTTACATTATTAGGACGTTTATTATAAATTTTCAGGTCAATTTTTTTTCCAAACGACAATACGGAAGTTTCATTAGATTGGCTGTTCTACACCTTTTCAGTTCAGAATGTATCAGATTAATTTGAAAAAGTATCAAATGTATTTCAGAATAGTCAAATGTAGTTCAAAAAATATTTCTTAACTACAATCGGAAAAGGTGTAGTATTATAATCAATAATCATATATGACCGACTGCAAAGAGAATTTATTTCATGAGTTAATTATGTAAATAATAAATATTTTTATAATGTTATACACAAATCATAGAGGAGAATAATTTTTGTAATAAAGCAAAAAGGTAAAAACCAAGAAAAATCATATATAACAATTTTAACCCTAAAACTTGAATTAAAAAAACAACTTAGATCACTCACTTTTAGGCGCAAAATTATCTTTTTATGGTTTTTAAAGTTACTCAACTCATGTTATTTTCCCAAAAAGCAATCTATAGTTTTTTTCCACAATTCCTTTTGTTTTTTTTTGTTATTTCATTCTTATTTTATTTTCAGTAGTTTTTCTAATTTTAAAAGCTTTTATTTAACTCACAATGTTATCTGTCTGTCGGTTATTTTTTCGGAGCCAAATTTGAAAAGATTCCCGTTGTCTCACTGAATTGAAATTTTGCATACTTACTTAATCTGCGTGACAATGCAATCCTATGTAGTTAAATACCCCCTAAAGGGGTTAAATGGGGTTTTGAAGTTTTAGGTTATGTTTACAAAGGAGTTCTCGATTTGTAAATTTGAGAGGGTTCCTGTAGTCGCAATGAAATGAAATTTAACATGCTTACGTAATCTGCGTAACATTGCAATTCTATATAGTTAATTACCCCCTAAATGTGTTAAATGGGGTTTTAAAATTTTAGGTTATGTTTACAAAGGGGTTCTCGATTTGTATATACCGTAACTTATACCGACATAGACGGTATCTTGGTCATTTGGACGTCACGGTAGATGCACAGTGTAATAACAATAAATCTATGCAATTAATAAAGACTAAAAAGCAAAAAATAAAAATATATAAAAAAATATATAAAAAATATACAGGCTGATTCTTTTAGGGCCTACATTAGAAACTTTTTAACTTTTAATATAGCTAGAGCTTTAAAATTTTGTGTACGTTCTAAATCGACCATTCTAAATTCAATTAAATTATTTTCAAAATGGCTGAACTTCCGGAACTACGAGGAATGGGCGCCAACTTTGAAATTTTAAATAGTAACCCCACATTTTTATTGCATTTTTGAATTCATCTTCTTAAACTGACTAAAATGTACCTTAATTGTTGGTACTTATCTGTCATAGTTTTTGACATTTGTCAATTTTTTTGTTAAAATTTTTACTTGCAGGAGTTTATTTAAAATATGACAGCCCTTCAACCCTTTGCGATAAGTGAATAATTTTTTTTGTATTCGATAACGGAAGGTTTGAAGAGCCTTCTAGAATTTTCAAAATTGTCATCTGTCAAAATTCAAGGATAGTGTGATTTTTTCAAAATGGTTATCAAAAAACGGCTACAAATCAGTTTTTTCAAATGGAACGACACTATTTTCTTAACGGCAATTGAAAGAACATCGACATTTATGGTGACTTTTATGTACATGTCCTATACCTATCTCGTACAGTTTTTGAAAAAATCACAAAAAACGAATTTTACTTTGTAATTTTCATCGTTAATCAAGTAGGTCTTGTAAAATAGTCGACAGTTGTCAAACTTCAACATTTTCTTTAGTTTTTAGATGGTTCATAATCGAATAAGCAGTAAAACAATAATATTTAATTATGGTTTATTATAACTTAGTGATTATGTAAAGTAACTCAGTCAGTATGCCATCGAATTTTGAACTTCTTGAATGAAAATGTTGGATAAACTGAACAATTCTGTTAATGAAGAGCACAACTTTATCGCATTTTTTGAAAGTTTATTCGATAAAAATGAAAATAATGATCTAAAATTCAGTTTTTTGCGATTATTTCAAAAACTGTAAGAGATAGATATAGAAGATGTTGATAAAGTCTCCATAAAAATCGATGTTCTTTTGAATACCATTGAAAAAAAGGTCATTCCATTTGAAAAAACTGAATTATAATTATTTCTTGATCATCATTTTCAAAAAATCATAGTAGCCTTGCAATTTGACAGTTCAAAATTCTGAAGATTTTAGAAGATCCTTCAAACCTTTGGTTATCAAATGCAAAAAGAATTATTCACTTACTGTAAAGGGTTCAAGAGTTGTGATATTTTAAATAAAGCCCGATAAATAAAAATTTGCACAAAAAAATTGACATACGTCAAAAACTATGACAGATAAGTACTAACAACTAGGGTATGTTTTAGTCAGTTTCAAAAAGCAAATTCAAAAATGTAATAAAAATAGGTGGTTACTATTTAAAATTTCAAAGTTAGCGCCAATTTCTCCACGTTCCGGAAGTTCAGCCATTTTGAAAATAATTTAGTGGAACTCAGAATGGTCGATTTGGATCGTATACTAAATTTTAAAGTTCTGTCTACACTAGAAGTTAAAAAGTTTCTAATGTAGACCCTAAAAGAATCACCCTGTATAAATAATGTATTTCAATCACAGGAGAATATTTTTTTCTTACAGGTTAAAATTCTAAAATTTATAAAAACTTTAGGAGTTACAGAATTACTTTGTTCAGTTGACAACTCCCAAAACTTTTATAAATTTTAGATTGATTGTGTGACCTGTGATTTAAATACATTATTTTTTACTTTTTAATGCATCTTTTAAATAAAACCTTCTTTTTTTTTAAATTTTTATATATTTTTTTAGTTTTAGTACAACACAATTTTTTAAAATTTCATTTCGTTGATTCGTTTATTTACTTATTAAGTGAGTTAAGTAATTGCTAGACTTCGCCTCCCGACTTGTATTATCCTGTTATTACAAATAATTAAACTTGGACAACCACTGTTGTACAAATAGTTGAGCGATTTTTCAGATTCGGCCTGAAAAATGCAAATTCTTGCACTAGTTTGAAGGTCGCCTTATCTTTTGATTGAAAGTGAATCAAGTTAAGGTCAAATCACTCAAATCGGGTAATTTTCCCGTGTCCTTGAATATCGACAATAATCATTAATCTCGTTACCGACCGCTGATTTTTTCACAATTTTCATTTGAATAATAAAATTTCATACAAAATAATTGGCTTCCGAGAAAGAGATTGGCATGAATGCATCACGTGATGTGGCAGTAATTCACCTGTCTCGAGAAATGCACTTTCTGTTTTTTATCATATGTGTTAATTAACACCCATTAATATGCAACAGGATAATTAATACAAATGACACGTTCTGAATTATTTTTTGTCCCTTTGAAACAACCCATCAGTAACCCATCAAGGTTTCAATAGTAAAAATTGCATTTTCCTCCGGAGGTGTGTCTGCCCATTGCACAATTCCTTGTGGTAAATTGCATAACACTGAAAGGAGCGAGAAAGGATAAAACCATGATTGTACCCAGCAAGGGCAGTTTGCCGCAATCTTTACTACCATCACCATGTTCCTCCTCATCGTTTTCCTCAGTCTGTGCTTCATTTGGTGCCTCCAGTTCCACTGGAAGCGCTTCCGGTTGTACAAACTCTCCCGGAAAATTCCGGGCCCTCTCAACGTACCGTTCATCGGTTGTGCCCACCTTTTCTTCACCGGAAACGCGGCCGAAATCGCCAAACGCTTCATGCAAATGTTTGACGATTACCCGGACTTGAGCAAAGCCTGGATGGGCCCGGACTTGTACTACCTAATCACTAAACCGGAGTATCTGGAGGTGGTCCTGAACCACAACGCTACACTCGAAAAAATGGACCTTTACAAGTTTATACGACCAATTGTGGGCGATGGTTTGATTTCAAGTCCGGTTAATGTGTGGAAAAGGCACCGGAAAATTATAGCACCGACTTTCAACCAAAAGGTTTTGAACGAATTTCCGGGCGTGATTAGTGAGCAAGTGAATTTTTTGATTGAGTTGCTGCATAAAGAGTGTGACAGGGGAGAGATTGACCATTGTAGGTATGTAACAAATTGTGCCATTGATATTGTTGGTGGTGAGTCAATGAATTGGGTGAATTAGGCGTCCAGACTTGAATTTTCCTTCCAGAGACGATTTTTGGAGTCTCGATTGGGGCGCAAAGTGGGGGCAAGTCATACAGTCATATTTTTGACAAGTGGATGGAGGTTGTTTTTATGAGGATTTTTCGGCTTGATTATCAATTTGAGTGGATTTTTTCGTGGACGAAGGCCAGTCAAGTCCAGGAGGAGGTTAAAAGTATCATTCACACCATGACAAGGGACATAATTGAGAAAAAGAAGGAACAAATTAGGTGTCAGGTGGAAGTCGATGGTTTGTAATTGTAATAGATAAGTATGTAAATAGACGGAATAGAAAGCTTCTTTTGCGTAGAAAATGATCCCGTAATCGCCACTTCGTACAAAAGGTTCAATTTCAAATCATAGGCCTTGGAATATCAAAAACGGGTTAATTAATTTCAACTATTACATTTTTCCGGAGCTTTTTAGACAAAAATTTAGGCACAGTAAGAGTTGTTTTGAGACAATTCAGTTGTATTTTAACTCATTATGCCAAGTAGTACCTCTGGTACTTGCAGTGAACAGCCCACAAGAGTACGTGGGGGCGAATCCAGACGGAATAGTGAGTTTATTGTGAACAAAACATGACTGTGTGATCGCCAATGTTGTACAATAACTAATAACAAAGTTATAAGGTTGGGAAAATTGACCCCTTTTTACGGTATCGAAAAAAAGTTGAGCGATTTTGACGAAATCAAGTCGCAATACTAATTCCTTCTTGAGCAAAAAATGATCGTCTTGTTCCGATTATGATTAAAGGCACCATTTCTGTGTTACAAGCCTTGGAATTTTAAAAGCATGCAAAAAAAGGTCAATATTTAAACATCAATTTTAACTATACATTCTTCCGGAGCGTTTTAGACAAGAATTAAAGCACAGTAAAAGTTATTTGGAGACAATTCAGTTGTATTATGCCAAGTACTACGTCTGGTACTTGTAGTGAACAGAACCCAAGAATATTTGGGAGCGAATTGAGACGGAATAGTAAGTTTATTGTAAACAAAACATGACTGTGTGATCGCCAATGTTGTACATTAAATAATAACAAAGTTGTAAGGTTGGGAAAATTGACCCCTTTTTACGGTATCGAAAAAAAGTTGAGCGATTTAGACGAAATCAAGTCGCAATACTAATTCCTTCTTGAGCAAAAAATGATCGTCTTGTTCCGATTATGATTAAAAACATCATTTCTGAGCTACAAGCTTTGTAATTTTGAATAATCAAATCAGAAATTTTTTTAGACGAAAAAAAGAAGCCTTTCCTGGACCTCTTGGTCGAGAAACACCTCAACAACGAACTAACCCTCCAAGAGTTAGAAGACGAAGTCAACACCTTCCTCTTGGCTGTAAACCCCCCACTTTCTAATTCCAAAACACTTAAAAATCATTTCAGGGATCCGACACGAACGCAACTTCTGGCTCCTTCATTTTGACACTTCTTGGAATGCACCAAGACGTTCAAGTAACTGTTTATTGTTTAAAACTATCACAAAATTCACTTTTTCTAGGACAAACTTTACACCGAAGTGTTGGAAATTCTAGGCCCAGAACGCCCTCCAACTCTTGACGATTTGTCAAAACTCAAATACACCGAACGGGTGATCAAAGAATCGCTTCGGGTGTTTCCGGGCGCTCCTTTCGTGGCTCGTGTGGTCGAGGAGGATGTGAATTTGGGTGATGTTTTAGTGCCCAAAGGCGCAAATATCGGTTTGGGTTATTTGCATTTACATCGAAGTGAAAAATACTGGAAGGAACCGCTACAGTTTGATCCTGAGCGATTTTTGCCGGAAAATTCCATAAATCGGCATCCTTACACGTGGTTGCCTTTTTCCGGGGGTTCCCGCAATTGCATAGGTGACTAGATCGTTTTGCGAGACATTAAATTGTGTAATTGTTTGTAGGTTGGAAGTACGGAATGATGGTTTTGAAAATAATGACAGTGATGGTTATACGAAAATTTCGGGTGAAAAGTTCAATCAAGTCAATTGGAGACATTGAATTGACAGCAAATGTTGTTCTAAAGCCGAAAAATGGGTTCAGGTTGGCCTTTGAGAGGCGTTAGTTGTTACTTTGTTGAAGTTGTTGTTGAATTGAAATAATAAATATGAACCAAATTTTTGTGCTTTTTATTATACTTCCATTTTGTATATATTTTTACGGTTTAATTGTAAGCGAAACAGTTATTTTAAAAAACTGATTTTTTAATGTAATAATCGTCTGTTTAAAAGTAGCGTTAAAGTGAATCAAAATACCATGAGATCGAAAATATACTCAATTAGAGCAGGCCTTGAAAGTGAAGAGTGACTTTAGCCACATCTTATGCTGTGTTAAACCAGCATAAGACAACATAACGTCAAATGCGCAACTGTAAATAAAAGGCTAAATTGTGGCTAAGGTTCCGCAGGCACAGCTTGCTCTAATTTAGAACAATTTCGATCTCATGGTATAAAATAATAAAATGTGATTTAACGCTTTTTTGTAAGGCAAGAACAAAATCTCTTCGATTAAACAAAATTTTTATAAGAAAATAAATGACATGAAAAAAAACTGGTTTTAAGCTTTCTTACTTTAATTATTATTATTGATTCAATAAAATTTTCAAAATAAAATACACTTTCATCAAAAAAGGAGTCCAAATTTCAAGTGTTTTTTTGCAAAGTAAATGAAACAGCCCAGATTTATCAATATTATTTATCGATTCAAGGAAACATTTTACATAGATTAGCCCTTAATTAACTTAAAAATTTTCCAAAAAAAAAATAAAATTTACACTCAGTTTTTAAAAGCTTTTATTTAACTCACAATGTTGTCTGTCTGTCGGTTATTTTTTCGGAGTCAAATTTGAAAGGGTTCCTGTTGTCCCACTGAATTGAAATTTTGCATACTTACTTAATCTGCGTGACAATGCAACCCTATGTAGTTAAATACCCCCTAAAGGGGTTAAATGGGATTTTGAAGTTTTAGGTTATGTTTACATAGAAGTTCTCGATTTGTAAATTTGAGAGGGTTCCTGTAGTCGCAATGAAATGAAATTTAACATGCTTACGTAAACTGCGTGACAATGCAATTCTATATAGTTAATTACCCCCTAAAGGTGTTAAATGGGGTTTTAAAATTTTAGGTTATGTTTACAAATGGGTTCTCGATTTGTATATACCGTAACTTATACCGACATTTATACGTCACGGTAGATGCGCAGTGTAATAACAATAAATCTATGCAATAAATAAAGACTAAAAAGCAAAAAATAAAAATATATAAAAAATGTTTTAAAAAAAACTTTTATTTAAAAGATGCATTAAAAAGTAAAAAATTATGTATTTCAATCACAGGAAAATATTTTTTCTTACAAGTTAAAATTCTAAAATTTCTGTGCGTTATTAAGTTTTTCTAATTTTTTTTTATTTTATTTTAATTTCTAAATAGTTTTTTATCAAACACCCTAAACAAAATATTGATTCTTATTATTGTATTAAGAATTAAATAATTTCGTACGCACTTTTGCTTCAAGAAAAAACATTTTTAGGTATTTAATAAATAATTCATAGAACAAATGAATGGAATAAGATATTCTTTTGTCTTAGTTTTTCATTCATTCAGTGACGTAAATGCATGAATTAGCCAGAAAAGTTCCAAGGTAAAAATCAGAATGATTAAAATAAAAATTATTTTGATCAAACTAAAAAGGTGGAAGTCAGTTAAAAAATAATTACTATTTGCAAAATTATAAATATTAAAATATTAATTAATCGAAATGTTGTGATTCCTAATTTACTTAAAATACGTAAAAAAATTAGTTAACCCCAAAATTAGGTTTATTTGATTTTATTAATAGTATTTATTTTTTACTATTAATTTATTTATTTATTACTTATTTATTATTATTATTATTTATTTACATTTAAAAAAATCGTTTATTTTTTTTATTTTTAAGCGACTTAATATTTATTAATCAAATATTTGTTAATCAAAACTATAGAAAGATTCTGAAAAAATTCGTATTCATAGAAAAAAATATATATATTTAATAGAAAACGCTGAATTTTGTAATTATCACCTTGTATAATTAAATGAAAAGTCACTGAGACATAAAATTGCAATTTTTTTCGCATAAATCAAGCAAACATTCAACAAAAAAACAATTACATCCGATAAACAGTTATAATTTATTTTTTGGAATTTTTGAAAACTAAACCAATCTAACGAAAAAAATCTGAGTCTGACAGTAATAAAAACATTGGTCTTTAAACTTTAAACTATTCCGAAATTAAACTATTTTAATATATGTAGGTACAGTCACGATCAAAAAGAATGACACCCCTACCAACCGGGCCGGAAAGCAAGAGTCCGACTAAAATCTTTTAGGTTATAAATTTCAACAAACAGCTAGTTTTTAAATTTGTGTCTGCGGTTTTATGGGTGTCATTCTTTTTGATCGTGACTGTACGTACCTATAATGTAAGAAATGTTATTTTTTTAACCAACTCAGTGTCTCTTTTTTTAGTTTAGCTTATTCGGTTTAGTTATTTAGCTTGTTCTTGTTGTGGGATGAATAAAGTAAATAAGAATAGAATGACTTCATTTCGCACATCCTCTTGTAAAACCCTCAAGGCTGTGCATTATTTTACGACTTAACCTTGGCAATGATCGGTCGTTAATCCGGAAGACATCTCTGATAACTCGCTCCAAATGTTGAATGTCGTATCAAATCAAACAGTTCTTGAAAGGACACGGTTGAGACCAGTTGGAAAACCCGCGCAAAATGATTCAGTGAAACACAATGTTGCCATTACTGATCTTGGCCGTGTTTGCAGTGAATGTGTGCAGTCAGACAAACCCGGAAAATCCGTGTCCGGAATTTTTCGCGTACCGACAAGAAAGGGGAGTGTTTTTTGGGGAGATTTATATCCCATACGATGGAAGCAAAAATCTCAATTTGGCTGTGAATATTTCCATGGTGGGGCTGTACCAAAATTTGGTATTTTTTCGTATTGTTTTATATTTTTTTGTGTTCATTGTGTGGTATTTTTTTTAGAAATTGAGACTCGAACTTTTGACTCCTGCTGATCAGATACTTTCGGCACAATATTTGAAATATAGGGTGAATTTTCCCTTTCAAAATGTCATCCCGCGAATTACTCAGATTGCGTTTAATGGACGGATTTATTGTTACGGTCCCTCGGAGCAAGGTTAGTGTCTTATTTTGTTATTTTCTCAATTACGGCAAAACTATTCGAAAATGTGGAACTGTTTTGATGTGATTCTATGTAGAATGATACGGGGAATCGATTGGTGTCGAGAAAATCGCCAAATTCATAATAGTTTTTTAGTTATGAATTTTTTAAAATTTTACCTATTTTTCTTTTTACCTGCAATTTTCTCGAAAAGTATAAGTCGGAGAACAATAATCTTTTTTGAAAATGATAAACAATTAAAAGAGCTTTCAAACGATAATAAACTTCATGAGGTTATCTCTAATAGTTCCGGAGTTATTGCTCGATAAATGTTCCGGGTACCGGAAATCGACAAAATCGCGACCAAAATTGCAAAAATCAAAATTTCTTAAATCGAAGCTACTGACTGTTTTTCTACATTTAACAACTCTAGAGGGTTGTATAAGCATAGAAATGTCCATAAAACTTTGATAGAGTGAGTTAAAAAAAATGTTTATTTTTCATTTTTGTGCCTTGACCATTAAAATTTTTAGCAAAAAAATCAAAATTTTAAATCTCGTGAAAAGCTGATATAATACGTAGAATGAGCCGTAGAATTCACTGGAACAAACCGTTTTGCTCTACGACTTTTAGTTTTTTAGTTACGATTTTTTTTGTTGTAGAATAGAGTACCAGTGTGCATTGGGCTACCCTAATTTTAAGCAAAAAATTTCAAATTTTTAAATCGAGTAAAAAACCGATGTAATATGTAAAATAAGCAGTAGAATTCACTGGAACAAACCGTTTTGCTCTACGACTTTTAGTTTTTAAGTTATGAATTTTTTTAGTGTAAAACTTTAAATGCCTCTGTACCCGGAACCGTTGCCCGGAGCGACTCCGGGTTTTGACGAGAAAATAGAGAATTTCAAGCGCTATCCGATGCTTTATCGAATTTTGTTCTAAGTCTTATAGTTTCCGAGAAAAACGCAAAAAAAGGTTGCCATTTTGACTTTTTTCTAATTTTTAAACGCCGATTACGGCGAAACTATAAGAGTTAGAGAAAAACGGTAAAAACGGTTAGAAGCGGTATAAAAAGCCCTACAAACTGGCATAGGCTTCAAGGCGATATCTCGCAAAAAAATTTTCAATTTTCAAACGTCGATTACGGCCAAACTAAAAGAGCTAGAGGAAAACGCTTTGCTCCATTGTAAAGAGCACATCAAAATCTATAAGATAGGATGGGTTTGAATTGATTTTGAGACACTTTAAAAATTGACCATTTTTAAGGGGGGGGTGTTAACAAATTTTTCAAATTTTTTATTTTCTCTATTACGGCTAAACTATTCAAAAAAGTGGCACTATTTTAATCCTTACCTATGCAAAATGATCCGGGGAATCGATTGGCGTCGAGAAAATCGCCAAATTCCTAATAGTTTTTTAGTTATGTATTTTTTAAAATTTGACCTACTTTTGCTTTTTTTCGAAAATTTTTCGAAAACTATAAGTCGGAGAACAATAATCTTTTTTGAAAACGATAGACAATTAAAAGAGCTTTCCAACGATAATAAACTTCATGGGGTTATCTCTAATAGTTTCGGAGTTATTGCTCGATAAATTTTCCGGGTACCGGAAATCGACAAAATCGCGACCAAAATTGCAAAAATCAAAATTTTTAAAGTCAAACTTAGTGACTGTTTTTCTATTTTTAACAATTCTAAAAGGTTGTTAACGCATAGAAAAGTCCCTAAAACTTTGATAGAGTGAGTTAAAAAAAAAATTTTTTTTCATTTTTGTGAAGGTAAGTGCTTTGGGACCATTAAAATTTTTAGCAAAAAAAATCAAAATTTTAAATCTCGTGAAAAGCTGATATAATACGTAGAATGAGCTGCAGAATCCAATGGAACAAACCGTTTTGCTCTACGACTTTTAGTTTTTTAGTTACGAATTTTTTTGTTGAAGAATAAAGTACCAGTAAACATTAAGCTACCCTAATTAAGCAAAAAATTTCAAATTTTTAAATCAGGTAAAAAACCGATGTAATATGTAAAATGAGCCGTAGAATTCACTGGAACAAACCGTTTTGCTCTACGACCTATAGTTTTCAAATTATGAATTTTTTTAATGAAAAAAAAAAACTAAAAAGTCTGTGTTCTGTATAGTACTCGTAATTTTAAACATTTTTTCCAGTATCCATGAAAGGTGTGACCAACCTTTGGTCCAACATCGTCTACCGCATCAACCAATACACCTATAACATCCAAAGCGGGTTCAAGGAACCTATCAACTCCAATAATTTAAACCAATACAATAATGAACCCATGCACAACTCCTTCATCCACCCCACAACGGAAACAACCACCACCACCACCACCACCACCACCACCAGTCCCACAATTCAAAACAACTGTGGCATAGCCAACGACATCCAAACCTTGGTTCTAAAGGGTGACAAAACCATTGAAAATGAATACCCATGGTTGGTTGCCATGTTCCATAGACAAGGGGTTTCCTACGAGTTTCAATGCACGGGGAATTTGATCACTGATAGACATGTACTTACAGGTACAGTAAAAATATTATTTGAATAATTGAATATCAGTCAAGGTCAGTGACAATAAACAAAATAATCGAGTTATTCTGAGTTTATTTGTCTAAACTTTGAACTGAAAGACTTATCTGTGGTTAGTGGTAAACAGAATTTGAGAAAAGTGGGTCAATAAAAAAAATATTGTTAACTTAGGTCTGTAGCCAAGCAAGTAAAACTAAAACAGACTCATGGAAAATTAAACACAGGAAATGTAATTACGCTAAGTAGCTAATTAAATGTATAAAATCAAGTTTTATATTTAAACATACCTTATCCGCAAAAAATCTTATTTTATAATACGAAACAAGTTTCGTTTTGATTAAGATATTCGAACCTGTTTTATCAAGCGATTTTTAAATAACTGGACAGGAATGTTATGTAAAGAGTTTAAATGTATCTTTGAAATAAGCTTCTGATCAGACTGACCTTTCACGTTAAAACTAAGTTAAAACCGATCAAAAAAATCACAAATTTGGGTCAAAAATTATATTTGTTATTATTTTTTTTCGAAAATTATTTTTTTTTCAAAAATAATATTTATTATATACTTATTTTTGCAATTTTTGTTGATCGTTTTAGCATGTTTCCCAGACATAAAAATACAAAAACAACAAAAAAATCAGCCAAAAAATTTATTAATAAAAATATATAAAAAATGTTTTTTAAAAAAGCTTTTATTTAAAAGATGCACTAAAAAGTAAAAAATAATGTATTTCAATCACAGGAAAATATTTTTACTTACAGGTTAGAATTCTAAAATTTATAATAACTTTGGGAGTTGTCAACTGAACAAAGTAATTCTGTAATGCTGTAGTTTTATAACTCCCAAAGCTTTTATAAATTTTAGAATTTTAACCTGTAAGAAAAAATATTCTCCTGTGATTGAAATCCATTATTTTTTACTTTTTAGTGCATCTTTTAAATAAAAGCTTTTTTAAAAACACTTTTTTTTATTTTTATTTTTTGTTTTTTAGTCTTTATTTATTGTTAATTACACTGTGCATCTACCGTGACATCCAAATGACCAACATA
Organism: Tribolium freemani; assembly: GCA_939628115.1. Classification (NCBI taxonomy): domain Eukaryota; kingdom Metazoa; phylum Arthropoda; class Insecta; order Coleoptera; family Tenebrionidae; genus Tribolium; species Tribolium freemani. Next base: position 845,758 of record OW626788.1, on the reverse strand, counting down.
CCGTCTATGTCGGTATAAGTTACGGTATGTACAAATCGAGAACCTCTTTGTAAACATAACCTAAAATTTTAAAACCCCATTTAACACCTTTAGGGCGTAATTAACTACATAGAATTACATTGTCACGCAGATTACGTAAGCATGTTAAATTTCATTTCATTGCCACTACAGGAACCCTCTCATATTCACAAATCGAGAACCCCTTTGTAAACATAACCTAAAACTTCAAAACCCCATTTAACCCCTTTAGGGGGTATTTAACTACATAGGATTGCATTGTCACGCAGATTAAGTAAGTATGCAAAATTTCAATTCAGTGGGACAACGGGAACCCTTTCAAATTTGGCTCCGAAAAAATAACCGACAGACAGACAACATTGTGAGTTAAATAAAAGCTTTTAAAAAAAATGATATAATTTTCGCTTTTAGCACGGTTTAAACAAGAATTGAGATAATTTTGTCAATAATAAACCGTTGAATCGACGGATTACAAAACGAACTACAAAATAATCAAGTTATGTCACTAAATTGTGTTCAATTTTCATGGTCTTTGCACTGAAAACTCAGTTCTTTCACAAAATTAGGTGAATTATTCTAACATCTTTTCTTTGAGTGTTTAAGCACTTGTCTAAGATAAGAAATTTCGCTAAAACCAATTTAAAAAGTTATATTTCGAGGAATTCCGTCAAACAGAAGTGGAAAAATCATTGCCTTTTTGTTGCTTTCTGTCACGTTCTTGAATTAAAAACTCGATGTTTTTACTAAATTTGCTGTCACGGACAGAGGTACTGCCATCATATGGTTTTGACAATGACAGCGGCTTTTTGACCTTGTCAAATCGACTAAATTGTCAAAAATTGATATTTTAGGTTAATTTTTGTGTCTATAAAGCATGTGATACCGACACTAAAACTTTCAAATTTTGTCACTTTTTGGCATTTTTTCAAGGTCAAAAAGCCGCTGTCATTGTCAAAATCATATGATGGCAGTACCTCTGCCCATGACAGCATCCAGTATCTTAAGTGGACCGAAAAATAACAAAATTGAATCAAAATAAGTTACATTTTGCTTTTTCTATTTAACTATTGAAGCCCTCAGCTTCGCTTCGGCTCAAATAAAACTGAAATTTTCCATATTTTTCAGCTGGCCACTGCGTTTGGTACTACAAAGCCCCCCTAATTGACAAATCCGACATCCTCCTCGTCCTCGGCCGCTCGGACATCTCCCATTGGGCCTCCACCGGAGCCCTCATACGCACCGCCTCCCAAGTCACGCCCCACCCCCACTACAAGCAATACTCCGGCCATTGCGACCTCGCAATCATCAAAATGAACGAAGAGGTGACTTTCAAGCCCACAATTCGCCCCATCTGTCTCTGGACGGGCGACACCGACCTCAAAACCTTCGCCGGTGTTAGGGGCGTGGTCGCCGGGTGGGGCAAAAGCTCAGAGGGGCGGCACGTCGTTGCCACGCCCCGAAAAGTGGCAATGCCGGCCGTTTCGCAAGAAACATGTCTACGATCGCATGCAAATTTCCGTAATTTAACGTCTGATATGACGTTCTGTGCCGGGAATAGGGACGGGAGTGGGCCGTGCAATGGCGATAGTGGGGCGGGGTTTATGGTGAAGAAGGAGGGGCGGTGGTATTTGAGAGGCGTGGTCTCGACGGCGATTAAAAAGGAGGATTTTTCGTGCGATTTGAACGAGTTTGTGGTGTTTTCGGATGTGGGGAAGTTGAAGGGGTGGGTTAAGGGCGTGGTTGGGGAGGGGTTATTGTAGTGAAGGTTATTGTTCGTGTAATTTATTGGCTTAACTCGGATTAAAATTTTTTCGTTAAAAATTTGTTATTATTATTTTAATTTATTTTTCCTATTTTCCAAAAAAATAATTAGATATTTTTTATTAGTATTTAGTTTAAAAACAATACATCTGATTTTTCAATTTCTTATTGTTTTAGTTTTTCATCTAAATATTTTTTGTTTCTTAGGCTTCTATAGTCTTTCAATCACACAGTTTTTAAGTTTCTCGGTATTTCAGTTTAATTTATCCATATTTTATATTCATTTTTTCAGTTTTTTATGTTTTTATTTATAATAATTTCAGTTTTTCAATTTCTTAATGTTCTTACTTTGCACTTATAGTGTTTTAATTCATGACTCACTTAGATCTACAGAATTTTAATTTCACTGTTTTTTAGTTTTTTTGTATTTCAGTTTTTTAGTTTTGCAGTCTCTTAGTGTATTGTTTTTTTATTCAGAATGTAATGTTTCCAATTATTAGTGTTTTTTTTGTCCAGTTTTATGGTCTTTTCAGTTTCTCATTTGGTCAGTAGCTTAGTTCATTAGAATTTGAATCTCATTATTTTTTAGTATTTTTGTGTTTCAGCTTTTTAGTTTCTCAACGTTAAAATTACTTTGCTAGTTTTTAAACTTATTATTTTTTAAAGTTGCCTGTCTTTTAATTCTGAAGATTCACGAGCTTTTATAATAGCACAACATTATTTTAGCTAAGCCACTTTGGAAATTCACTTACTTTCACACTTTAAAATTTTAGCAAATAGCATAACAAAATTAGAAATAGTAAGTCTGTCACTTGTTGAACTATTGAACTCGTGAATAAAGTGTAAGTTTTTGTAAAAAGTACTGCAGGAATTGTGGATAAATTAATTAGTGACAAACTGTACAAAAAAAATCTGGATATAAAAATCAACTGAAAATAAAAATATTAATTGAATGAAAAAATATTGGTAATGTAGAGATGCCTGATTTTAGTACTAGTACTAGTATGAATTTCCATACAGTAAGTTCATTTTCTACGTATCTCAACCTAGAAAATAAACTGAAAATTTTTTACAAAAAAATAACTAATTTTACAACAGCAAATTTAGAACAATATTTATGTTCAACAATTAAGTAACTTCTTATAAGTTTTTCTTTGTGTAGGAAAGAATTTTAAGTTTTTTACAAATAGTATTTGTTTTTGTAATGGAATTTATTGCAGTAAAAATTTTCTTGCAGTATAGCAGGAATTAATAAAAATAAATTAATAAAAAATGTCTAGTCTTTTACAACCTTTTTTGACACCTAAACAAAGTTTTTAACTTCCTAAAAATCCAGTCTCTATTTTTGAATAATAAAAGTTTTATTTTTAACACTTTGTATTCGCTGTATGTCTCTACATTGTTCACTTTTACGTTAAATATTATTTAAAAAAAAACACAAATAATTCCAAGTCTTGTCAAAAATAAACCGAGTGTCTTTCTACATTTGTTTAGCATAATAAGTTGTAAAATATTTATTTTAGTAGATAATAATTTCAATGTTTCATAAAACAGCTAATTAAAAAAACAATTTTCTTAGAAATTGAATGGTTATTGTTTTGTAGTAAAAACTATAAATACTAGAAGTCTATTTACAAGTTCTTACAAAAAAAAAAGTTACAGCAATTTTTCTTTTTTGCCGTTTTTGCACAATGTTTCAAATGCGTTAATAAAAGTACATAATTAAGACAATAACAATAATAAAAAAGAAATACCTAACCAAAAAAAAATCAGTAAGGAGTAAAACAATGAAACTTATACTTCAAGTCCATTTCATTCATTCAAGTCAAAAAGAAACTGCTTGTTTTGTCTGAGCATAAAATACAATATCGTTGAAATAAAGCAATTTTGCAAAAAAAAAAACAGAATTATTTAAACTTAAAACTAAACAGCTTTCAAAAAATTTAAAAATTGCTGTATTTTTCTGTCTTCTTGGTTTGTTTTTGACCATCTTTAGATTAAGTTGGCAGCATTGGCTTATTGTTGCCAACCCATTTTTTGTCTTAAATCTAGCGCGTTAAACAAATTAGGTTGGCAATACTAAATTTTAAATAAAAACATAACTCCAGTGTTGCACACAGATGAATAAAAAATTGTTCTCAATTCGAAATATATAAGTAAGTAAATAATTTAATATAAAAAAAATATCTCTAAAAGAAAAAAAATAATATTTAAAAATGTGAACTACAAAAAGTACCTATTTGTCAGTAATAAATTTTTAAGGACTAAATCATTATAAAATTATAAATAGTGCCAACTTAATTCAAAATCACTTTGATACATTCAGAATGTTAAATATACAGAGTGATTCATATAACTTTACGACCCTGACGAACTTTAAATGCATCCCATTATACATTGGAGGTTGAATTACGCTTAAATTGGCCAAAACAAAAACGCCAGAGACTGCAATAAGAACTTAATTTTGTAAGGTTTGCAAGAAATATCCAAATCACAAACAAATTTATAATTATTAGTGTTTTTGAATCAAATTATAATTGAGTAGTGTATTACTGGTTGCATTTAAAATTCGTTAGGGTCGTAAAGTTATGTGAATCACCCTGTATAAGAACACAATTTTTTATCGAATTTACAAGGTAATGGAAAACAAATAATCGCACACCTTACACCAACAATAAGTTGTAAATTATTTATTTGGGCAATAACTAAAACAATTTTCCCAAATAATGAATCGTTAATTCATAATGGTTAACCTAAAAAATGGTATAAAAGGCCTCTTGAAATAAACTAGTTGTAAAAAAAGTAATAGTTTCACTCAAAATGCTGCGTTTATTCCTTTTTGTCACTCTTTTGGCAAGTATTTCAAACGCGTTTCATCCCCCAAATCCCTGTCCCCGGGTTTTCACCTACAAGTTACAAAATAATGTATATTACGGCGAATTAAAAATTCCCTACGATGGAAGTCGCAAATATAAGCTGAGAACAAACTTTTCAGTCTTTGGCACGTACAAGCATTTGGTAAAACAATTCAGTTTTTTTATATTGTTTGAATAATCAATTACAGAAATCTCAAATACAACGCTTGACTTCAGATGAACAACTACGAGCAAAAGTACGTTATGTACATTTTAGAATTGATTTTCCACGTCTGCCTCATGTTCCACGAATCACCAAAGTTGAGTTTAATGAGCGAATTTTCTGCAAAGGACCACCAGAAAAAGGTACAAATAATTGTTTTCTTTTATAAGCATTTTTACGCATTTTTCACTTTAGTGACTTTAAGAGGTGTAACCAACTTTAAAATTGGTTTAACCAGATCCTAACTAATGATGTGGAAGCGAAAGTGTAAAAGTTAATAAAGCGACTGTTGGAGCACATTTATTGTTTTTTTTTTCGTCTAACAAAGCTATTATTAAGTTAATTTAAAAACAACATTTTATTACTTAATCTTGTTTAATTTCGAGAATACTTGTTAACGGACATTTTAGTTGCTACCAATAGTAACAAAAGTACACACGAGTAAGTTGAAAATGTCGTGCTTTTACAAAGTGTTCTGTTGGCAACTCTGATTTTTATTTATAATTATTGATTGATTTCCTTTCGTTTTGTAAAGATTTCTTGCACAAAAATTGCAAAATTCGATTTCGAAAACCTGATTCCTTATTGGTTGTATTCTATTATTTTCTTTTTTGTACAACATCCTAAAAATCTATAGTTTCCTACATTACTGACATTGTCACTTTGAGATTATTATTTAGACAACCACTAACAAACAACTAATTGCAATATAAAATTTTAATCATGACATTTAATATGAAATGTTGGGATTGATTAAAAAAATTCCACCTTAACTTATTGGTTTTTTATTTCATCAAAAATGTAAGTACAGTTTGAATCAAAATACGAAATAATGTTTATACTCCAGACAAACTTTTTTTACCATCTTGATAGCAGTTATTGTAGTTGCTAGAAATAGTAACAAAAGTACACTCGAAAAAGTTGAAAATGTCGCATACACAGTGCTCTTAGAAAGTGGTCAAGAACGACTGTTTTTCTCGGCAATTCTGAATTTTATTTATAATTATCGATTGATTTCTTTCGTTTTCGAGACATTTCTTGCCCAAAAATGTCAAAATTCGCTTTCAAAAACCTGATTTCTTATTGGTCGTATTCTCTTATTTTCATAAATCTTTAGTTTCCCACATTCCTGACGTGAGATTATGTCACTTTGATTTACGATTTTTAACGCCCAAAAGATAATATCGCACTCTGTATGGAATATGACATGACTGTGTTAAGAACATTAATTTAGTTCGCACGTGTTATAAAATTCCTAGTAGTTACGTTAACCACAATAGAATTCGCCAAAAAATTTAGTCATAACATTTGATAATGTAAGGATTGATTAAAAAATACCACGTTAACTTGTTGCTTTTTTATTTCATCACAAATGTATACAGTTTGAATACAAATAGAAAATGATTTTTTCAGTTGGCTATACTGAAATTTATTTTTATTCATTTTAGTACAATTCAATTTAACAGCAATGTAATAATTTCGTTTTTTAACTACGACTACAAAAAAACTATAATTTGTAAATTTGTAGATATGATAGCTGAATAACAGAATGGCATAAAAATGTTCCAACAAATTATGTTCTTTCACATCTATTCTAATAGTTCTGTTTTTTTTTGTAAGAGTCCATTCTTTGTCCTATAATGTGAAGTGAACTTTAAAATATGCCCCAAGACTTCATTACCACATCGTGTAATGAACTCAAACCTTAAAACAAAATGACAATAACACATTTTTAGTATTACATAAATCACAAAATGTCATTAGTAGCAAATTTACATAATAATCACAATCACAATACATTGATCACAACTGAACGCCCGGAATATTTTAGACGTATGTCGCGCATACAAGTGTTGTCTCAAATAGTCACTTCTTTTGGCCTTGTAGTCACAAAACTGACACGCAAACCGGAAATTTGAATCGTGTATTTGCACGTCTTTGCTCAGGTTGTCCTTGAGCTTGCCCCTGAACGGACAAAACTCACACTTAAACCATTCAATCTCAGAACTGTCTCTATGTCTCGAAATTATGTGTCTCCTTAAATGCGAAACATTTCGCGACACGTAATCACAATCTGTAAACTTTGGCACAAATCACTAAATGTCGCGAAAACGTGTTAAAATCACACTTGGGACACTTATAAATTGGATATTTGACACGTTGTGATGCGTGACCTTGAACGATGTGATGTCTCAGTTGTGACAAAAATGTCTGACATTTGTGACACTTGTACTGTTCAAGGACACTACAACAATCGAATTTTTCATTCCCTATTGTATGAATTGTCAAGTGGCTTCGTATCGTAGATTGGAGTTTTGTCCTAAATGTGCATTTTTTGCACTTGTACAGTCCCATTGAAAAAAACTGGAAAAAAGTAAGGTTAGGTAAGGGTTGGTTTTACGATGATTTGGGCACACCAATCAATAAATACGCAAGTTTTAGTCACATTAAGAGTGAATTATCGTTGTTTTTCACTAAAACAGTCAGAATTCGGGACCTAAAGTGAGGTTAAGCAATGACAGGTAGGTCGGGTACGTTCACAAAATTGTGAATACTTGGATTTTTCTTTTTGTAAAAAAAGAATTAATTTGTGCGGTAGATGGGTAAAAATAAAACAATAATAATAATAAAATCATTTATTTGTTGTAGAATTTTTGTTCGAAATAATTAATAACTAGGGAAGCAAAACTACAAGTGATATCAGCGCATTCTCTGTATATAAAAAATATATAATTATAAACTTAGTATCAAAATATAATAATAAAGTGAGAGGTGGCTGTTTCGGTTGGTAACAGTCAGAATTGCCAACAGAAACATTCTGGAGCAAGGCACTAGGCGAGGCCGAGCTTATGCCGCCTCCTTAGATGCAAGATCAAATTGTCTTTCCTTTTGGTTTTATGAGCACAATGCGCACAATAAACCCACTTATCAGTGTGTTTATCATAATTATGTTTCCTGACGCTTGACCGATAATTGCTTTTAAAATCGCAAAGTTGGCACTGAAACAATTTTGCGTTCTTCAAATGTTTTTCCTTTTTATGTGTCACAAGCTCAAACTTCGTTTCGTAAATCAAGTTGCATTCGTTACATTTGTACGTTCCAAGGTCATGAAATGCTCCACAATGTCTGATAAATGAGCGATTATCGTTTGTTTTGTAGTCACATGTTGCACAATGAAATACGGGATTGTTGACGTGTTGAAACCGTCGGTGGTTGATGAGATTGCCTTTAATTTTAGTTTTGTAATTACATTGCTCGCATTCGAAAATTTTGGGACTTTCGGTGTGTTTACGAATGACGTGGTTTTGCAAGTTTTGCTTGTATTTCGTTTCGAAATCGCATTGGTCACACTTGAACCAATTGGAGCCGTGCATGACAGTCACGTGATTGTCCACGATGTGTTGAAAGGCGGCCTTGAAATGGCATTGTTTGCACTGGAAGTACTTAAAGTCACACAGCAACGCATGCTTTGCCACTTTGTGTATTTTTAATTGAGCTTTATAGGCACATTTATAGCCACAATGATCACAAATCAAAGGCTGGAATTTGCTACTTTTCGTTCCGTGTTGAATAATTACGTGACGTTTCAAATCGTAGTTGAATTTGGCCTTGAAAGGACAGTGCTCACACTCTAACCAATTAATTTCCGAATCGTCCGTATGTTTGATGATTACGTGGCGTTTCAAACAGACAAAAAATCTAGTCGTGTAATTGCAATTTATACACTTGTAAATATCCCTTTTCCGGTGTTTTGTGAAAATTAAATGTCTCGAAACCAAATATTTCGAAAACGATTGGAAATCACACTTGGGACACTTGTAGATTGCCGATTTGACACGTTGTGATGAGTGACCTTGAACGATGTGATGTCTCAGTTGTGACAACAATGGCGCTTCGAATGTTTTACATTTGTGACACTTGTAGGGTTCAAGGCCACTTGAACAATTAAATTTTTCTGTGCCTTTAGTGTGAAGTGTGGCATGTCTTCTTACCTTAAACAATAGCTTTGTCTTGAAACTGCATTTATCACACGTGTGGTACAGTTTCATTTCGGTAAAAAATCTATAAAAAGTAAGGTTAGGTAATGGTTTGCCAAAATTTTGTTTCAAACCAATAAAATATAAAGAAAAACACTAGTATGAGACATGCTAAATTATGTAAACATAGTTGTTTTTGGTAATTTTTTCATTGCAGCGATCACTTGATTATGGGTTAAGCAACTGGTTGTTACGATGCGTAATACCAACAGTGCGAAAGAACTAAAAGTGGGTACGTTCCTAAATTACAAACAAGCGAGTTTTAAATTCAAATAACAGTTTATTTATTCCGTGGAGAACGATTGTTACGCAACGTTTCGTCGATTATAACATAGACATCATCAGCCACTTGCTAAATTAATTACCTTTAGATAAGGACTCATATCTTTTGAACATATTAACAACTATTCGCCCTCATTACTAGAAATTCTGTGATGACGTCATGGCGCCGCCATATTGACCGCCATGACTGATCCAGTCAGGTCAAGTTTGAGCTCAATTAAAATGCAAAATTACCTGTTTTCGAAGTTTTGTATTTTTGAAAAATAAAAGAATTACGAATTTATGTGTTACTTTAAACTCACTCTATAAGAAGACGTTCAACTTCACAAGAGTATTTATTTATTTATTTATATATTTTTGTATAAAAAAACTGTCCAAGGTTTAAATAAACTACTGAAATAAAAGACAGATAACCAATTAACAATTAATTTATTTCCTGTCTTCCGTATACATCCAAAACCACAAACCACTAGATAAACCCCAGATTTTTTACCACTTCAAACCACGATTTCAAACCGAAATTGCATCTTTGTTTTGGCTTGTGTCATTACCATGTTTAAGCCTTTGGTGCCTTGTGAGATAATCCTTAAGTTGCGTTGTGTAGTTGCACTTTTCGCATTTGAACGTTTTAAGATTTGGAGTATGTTTAATAAGGACATGGTTTAGCAAGTTTTTCTTCCAGTTCGTTTCAAATTCGCAATGCTCGCATTTGAACCTATCAGAGCGATGTTTGTTAGTCACGTGACTGTTTAATCTGTGTTTAAGAGCCGTTTTAAACTGGCATTGGTTGCATTTGTACTCAGGGTGAGACAAATGCTGTGATATTTTATGTCCTCTTAAACCATCTTTTGACTTACATTTGTAATCACAAAGATCACAAATGAGAAATTCACCTTTAGCTTCATGTCGATTAACGTGTTCTTTCAAAACGTCTTTCCTTTTTGTCTTGTAGTCACAATATTGACACGAATAGACAACAGTTTCGTGGTTTCTCACAATATGTTTTCTCAAATTGTAGCTGTGTTTGGCCTTAAACGGACACTGCTCACATTTATACCAAGAGATTTGGGAATCGTCCGTATGTCTCAAAATCACGTGTCGTTTCAAAATGTAGAAAAATCTACTCCTGAAATCACAATTTGTACACGTGTAAGCCTCCTTGCTGTCATGTTTGGTGAAAACGAAATGTCTGGCAACCAAATACTTGGAAAACGACTTGAAATCACATTTGGCACACTTGTAAATTGGAGTTTTGACACTTTGTGATGTGTGACCTTGAACGATGTGATGCCTCAGTTGTGACAACAATGGCGTCTCAAATGTCTTACATTTGTGACACTTGTACGGTTCAAGGCCACTTGAACAATCAAAACGTGCTCTACCTATTGTATGAATTGGCAAGTGGCTTGTTATCGTACATAAAAGTTTGGTCCTGAATTTGCACTTTTTGCACTTGTACAGTTCCATTTTGTGACAAATAACTGGAAAAAAATAGGTTAGGTGATTGGTTTACCAGTTAATTAAACACACAATTGTAAATAAACACCGTTTTTGCGATATTGCGAGGTTAAGTAACAGACAGGTGATGGGTACGTTCACAAAAAAACACAAATTGTGACAAATAAGTTTAATCATCCCCAGATTTGCTAATACATAGTGTATGCTGTGTCCTCAGATGCCTGAGCAAACTGCTCTTCCATTTCGTTTTGTAAACGCAATGCTCGCAATTAAACCACGTATCCGAATGTTTGTGCAATTTGTGATTGCCGAAGTTTCCCTTGTGCTCACTTTTAAAACTGCAAAGGTGGCACTCGTACAATTTAACGTTCTTCCAGTGTTCATTTTTTTTGTGTGTGGCCAGTTCAAGCTTCACATTACTTTTAAAATCACAAAGGTGGCATTCATATTTAACGCCCTTCAAGTGTTTATTTTTTTTGTGTGTTGTGAGCTCAAATCGCGTTTCAAAACTCAAATCACATTTGTTACACTTGTGAAAACCTGTAGCATGACGTGCATCACAATGTTTGATTAAATTGCGATTGATATTTGTGGTATAGTCACAAATGTCACAGTGGAATAATGGAGTGTTGTCATGTTTGTACTTCCGGTGTTTGATCAGAGTGCCCTTTGTTTTAGTTTTGTAGTCACATTTGTCGCACTCAAACATTTTGCAATTGTGATTGTGTTTGGCAAGGATATGGTTTTGTAAATTTTGCTTGTATTTCGTTTCGAAATCGCATTGGTCGCACTTGAACCAATCAGAGCCGTGCGTTATGGTCACGTGCTTGTTTAATGTGCTTTTAAACACCGTCTTGAACTGGCATTGGTCGCAGTGGAAGTACTCAAAGTCGCACAACAACGAATGCATTGCCAGTTTGTGCTCTTTTAAGCGATATTTTTTCGTACATTTGTAATCACAATGATCACAAACCAAAAGTTGGGAGGGATTTACATTTTTGGCTTCGTGTCGATTAATCAAGTGTTTGCGCAAATTGTCCCTGTTTTTGGCCTTGAATGCACAATGTTTACATTTGAACCAGTGGATGAGTGAATCGTCTGTATGTCTCAAAATCACGTGTCGTTTCAAATTGTAGAGAAAATTAGTCTTGAAATTGCAATTTTTGCACTCGTAAACCTCCCTTTTCTCCTGGTGATTGGTAAATAAATGTCGCGAAAACAAATATTTCGAAAACGACGTGAAATCACAACTGGGGCACTTATTAATTGAGGATTTGACACTTTGTGATGAGTGACCTTGAATGATGTGATGCCTCAGTTGTGACAACAATGGCGTCACAAATGTCTGACATTTGTGACACTTGTAGGGCTCAAGGCCACTTGAACAATCAAAAGTTTCATCGCCTTTTAAATGAACTGTTAAGTGATTTGTTATCTTAAATGAGAGTTTGGTCACATAAGTGCAATTTTGGCACTTGTACAGCTCCATGATGAAAATCTGGAAAAAGTAAGGTTAGGTGAAGTTGGTTTTGCCTAGATTTGTTTCGCACCAATCAATAAATATACGACCATGGGAAATACAAATAAACGTTGTTTTTAATTTAATTTTCATTTCAATAGTCAGATGTGAGCAACACAGCACAAATCACATCAAAAAAATAAATTAAATGGGACATTGAAATTTGGGTACGTTCATAATTTGCGTTATAGTTTTAATAAAAGGCACATTTCATGTGAAATAAAATCGATTCACACCTTTGTGCATCTTGTAACGCATGTTTGTGATGATTTTAGCATTTAAAGCACACGATTTGTGGGCTTGGATAACCTAACCTCACAAATTCAAAAATGTTAAATGCAACAATAGTCCCAAAACTGGCCTTCGAACTGCTCCAAGAGACCGAAAATTTGTACAAAGGGCACAAAAAACGTAATTACACCAATGGTCTCTTTCACAGTTTAGATATTTGATTTCAGTGCCCACCGAAACCCTCACTCAATTACACTCATTTTTCGGCCCCACGCTATCCCAAGCCACCGAATTGCTCGAAACGTGCAAAATCACGCAATACGACACCAAAGACAAGACTCGCAGCATCTACAAAGTCGGGAGCAACTTAGAAAGATATACGATTTATAATAACATCAATTTTTGTCAGTGCCAAGCTTTCCAGTTGCAAGTTTTACAAGACAAGACCAGTCTGACTTGCAAACATGTGTTAGCCTTGAAATTAAACCAAATTACTGAGGTGGTAAAAATTAAAAGTGAGACTATAACCGATTCGCAATTTGTCGAGTTCTTGAACGAACAGTTGAGCAGCCTTAAGGAGTGAAATAAAACATGTGTGACGTACTTATATAACATATATTACATTGGATTGGGTACACTTTTGAACATCTATTGTCCTTATTTGATTTTGCCAAATAGTGACCGTGAAATCAAGTAGACAACTGTCACAGTGACAAGTGGCCATTTTTTTTTTTTATAATACTGACTCGTTTTTGTTATTTTACACAAAACTGTATTGATTTTCAACAGCTCGTGCCTCGGAAATTTGTTCCAGAGTTGTTTCCTGAGTTCGCACACTCCCATTATGTGTTTGGACCTAAAACGGTAAAATTGTGTCATATTTTCGGACAACACCACGTACAAGGACAAAAATAAAATAAAACAAGCGGTAAAATCATGTAGTTTATTTTCATAATTTGTACTATTACTACGGATATGGTTTTGCATTTTTCATATAAATAAAAAAATAAATGAACTTAAAAGTAAAGCTACCAAACGTATCATTAATTTAGTCTCTTAACTGTAAAATAAATACTTAAAAAATGTACACTTATTGCACGAAAATATATACAAATTAAGTAGTAAAGCAAAGCACACTCGTCACAAAAATATATACAACACATCCATTTTTATCTCACTTGTCTTATTTCGGGTATGGGCGGGACCCTTCGTTCGTGCACGCCATTGGTCGAGGCTTGCGAGCTCCGCCCCATTGAGCCCTGGAGCTGCCCTCTGGCGGCGGAATTAACAACGAAATCGGTGAGTGTGACGTCAGAATTGCCGCCACTTTCGAGCGGAATCGGCTGTTGTCGGAAGTGTTCGAGCATTTCGTAGATCGATTGAAACCAGAAGTGTTGCACTCGGCATTGGCCTTGGTCATTGATGGTCATCCGGAGGTGCTTAGCCCGGCCCTACACGACCGTAGCGAGTGAGTGAAAAAATAAAAAAATATATTTACTTGAAAATTGAAAGTTAGGACGAATTCGCCGGTTCTGGTCTCACTTTGGCGCACCAAAAACAAACCATGGCCTCTAGCACCGTCATGGAGGACTAGATTGGTGGCTTCGGACCGGCCTAGGGTGCCATGGAACCAGAATTCTTTTTTTAACGTCTGGCCAATATCAGTCTCCATTGCTTTAAACGAGAATTTTTTTAAAGTGTTTTGGACAAGGGGGCTCACGTACAGATATTATCGCCGGTTGAGGGGCACATATCAAAGTTACTACTGGAAGACAACCGGTCGCCCCCTCGGCCTGAGACATGTCTCGGGGGCAGCTCAGGGGCGTCCGAATGATAGTCGCGTTGATCGCCGGGGGCGGTGTCACCATAACCCGCCCCCGAACGTATACAATACTTAATTGTGGCAAGCCATGACCTGGAACAAACCAATCAAGTTCATTTGCCTTTATTTTTGTGAATTTACAAACGTCAAGTGTGACATAACCTCACATTTTGCTCACCTCATATCATCGGTATCTCTGGCCAAAATCACGAATTCGAGACTATTATTTGCCTTGAGAACGAAAGTGTTTTCATGATCGGGCATTTCCAGGGCCGTAGTCTCGCGGGCTTCGGTGATAAGGGCGCAAAAAACGCCACTACGGGGCTGCAATTATCCAAGTTAAAACAGAGTTTAAAATGCGAAGCCCTACTTTGGTGCTCTTCGGTGGCGAGTAGAATTCGAGCATGTACCCCCCGACGGCTTTGACAAGGGCTAGGCGGCACTTCTCCCACTTGGGGGGCCCCCCAGGTTGGTCGAGACTTTCGGGGGTGGAGTAACTCACAATTCCTTCCTTGCGGCACTCCACAACAATCTTGGCCAATTTAGTTTTATTATGAGCCAAGTCAACCTCATCTGAGTGCTGTTTATGGAACAAATCTTTGCCCTTCCGCAGCATTTTGAAACTTAACCTACAATTATCCCGTGGTGCTTTAAACGCGGCTTGGGGCACTTACCTCCGGAAGAACGGCTTGTGGGGCATCTTCGGGGAGCCCTCCTCGGGCTCCGAGGCGTCGTCGTCCATGCGGGAGCCCCCATTCGCGATTTTGTTCACTTGGGACTTGCGCTTGTTGAAGTCGGTTTCGAAGTGTTCGGTGAATGTGTCCAGGAATTTATTGAGGAAGTCTTTGTGGGTTATTGTCGCTTTGGCCGATTCCGAGAGGTTTAACGACATGAACTGGATGCAACTTTTGGAGAAGTCTTGAGCTGCGTTACTTGCATGCCGTTCGCAAAATTCGATCCACGAGTTGTCGACCGACGGGAGCTCCACCGCGCTCGCCATTGGACACTTCAAGGGGGCACAACTTGGACAGAATCACATAGTTTCGCCTTTTTACGGTTAATTTATTATTGTTTTATGTTTTCACAGGTGAGACCGTTTTGACGTTTCGCGCACTGCTGCCAACACTAATTGAAAGTCACCAAAAAAACGAGCATTTTTTCATTTTTTACGCCCTGCTGGACGTAATATTATAACAAAAGTAGGGACAAATTGCCTCTTGTACGCCCCAAGTTTGCGTTTTTAATTAATTAGCCCTGTTTTTGTTTATTACTAATTTTAATTAATGGCAACCGAATTGGTGAAAAAACCCTAAACGGGTGTTTAAGTCGTGATTAACAATTTGCATATTAACATTTACGCAGTTAAAGTCATAAATTCGAGCATTTATTACGTAAAAGACATTAAATGAGTCGGCATTATTTTTATTTTACTTTCGTTTCCTAATGGGGAGCTTGTCAAGACTAGAAAAGTACACGAACAAAACCGTCATAGACAGAAACGTGCAAAACTATTAGAAAAGTATCAGCCCCAGAACCGTAATTTTATTTATTTCATAGTCAAGGATAAAATCGTGATTTTGTTTAACAAACTAACTTTTGACAGTTCTATTAAATATGCGCACAGAATTTTTATAACTTTGTCTTGTTTCGTTTTATAAAAAATAAACTTCTAGCTTATCATGTCGTTTAGTTTTTAAATAAGTAAGCTTGACGGAAATGTGAACCTTCCAGATCCAAACTCAATTAAACTTCTAAAATCTAGTTTGTTTAAAAACAAAATTGTTGGCGTTTTTTCCAAAGCACTCTTCGCAAAAATGCTTTTTTCTCCATTTTGATCAGCATGTAAGATTCGATCATATCATGTGATACATCGTTCTAATCAGCAGGAATAAAAACGCTTTTCAAAAATACAAAAAACGAATAAGGCTTCCATAAAAAAAGCAGAGTTGAGTGTTTAATTTTGACATCAAGAACGCCTTGGAAAATATGACGACAGATTTAGATTTCTTGTAAAAAAGTGCCTGAAGAACGTCCTAGTTAAAAACGTCTAGTTTTCCTTTGAAAAATTACAAATTTCCGTTTGTTTACAATAATTCAAAAAATAAAAATGACACATCAAATGTTCTTTCTGATAATTGTTCAGTATAAAAATGCGCAACATTGCCCTAATTTAACCGACCTCACATCCCTTATAATAACTTATAACTTTATTCTTCCTAACATTTCTCTTGTATCTGTAACTTTCAGCGTTTTGAAAAATATGTCAAAAGTGACAGCTGTTTGAGAAAATTGGTTCCCAGGTTGGCAAAAAACACACTTTTGGTCACATGATATATTCCATCTGACATTACAATTTATTTAAAAACAATAACCTACAACAAAATTGAGGTGTAACAATAAATAGAGAGGTTCTACTGAAATTATCACAAAATTGTAAACTAAACTACTGCGAATTTTACCGTGAAAAGAAATTCAAGACCCAGATAAGTACAGATAAGACACCTAAAAATATACCTAAACTCCGTATCATTTTTTATACAAGATTGATATATATAATAGTACACTTATAAGAGGATATACCTTTCTCAAAAATGTCGGTGATAATAGCAAAATATATTTTTTTTTCTCATTTTTATACTAAGCCTTATCCAAAGCTTGATTACCACTAGGTGTGAACTAAAAACCGCACTCGTCCTTGACTTGTGCTATATATCTTACACGTAACAATAAACAACCAATGACATAACATAAAGCACAAATCATTCGATTTGCAAAATTTTATTTAAAAAATCAAGATCTTTGGTTAATAAATGGGAATATCGGGCATTTCGCATTGCCCTATCGTCACCCGATACATGGCCATCTCTGATATTCCATGATAATGCACGAAGGCGCCCCCTAGCACAAAAACATGGAAAATCTGATGCGAGTGCAACCAGATATCGAATTTCCCGGGGAACCACCGCTCGGGCACCCTCAGTGCATACAATATGGCCCCCATGATGTACAACAGCCCCATCAGAATCAACCATCCGAGTGACTTCTGACTAACTTTATTGAACCAACCTTCCACAATCCCATAATGGATGGCTGGTACAATCCCACTGAGCCCAAAAGTCATGAAAACGGCAGCTCTGAACGGCCTCCATCCAGACTCGGAGAACTTGTCCCATAAACTAACCATAATGCTGGTAATCCCTAACGCACAAACCACCGATAAGTAGACAACCTTTGGTCGGAAATGGCAGTAGAACCCATAATAAACCCATGGCACAAACGACCCCATTATCAGCATGGCAATGCCGCAATAATCCAATTTCGAAAATAGTTTACCGATAAATTGCGAATGACAGTTAACGGTATGGAACATGAAAGACATCCCCAGGCAGATAATAGCCCCCGCAAAAAATGCCCCAAAAACAATCTTCTCCTGGAGTTCGATTTCCATCGAGGGACGCATCAGGAAAAAGATAGCGATAGCTGAAAACAAACATGTAAGAGAGAGATAGAGCAATACACGCCTACTTGTGTACCTATAAATGCAACGCAACCGAGAAGATGTGTCCAAATATTAGCGGTTTCGGTGTGGATGCGAAAAATGCTTTTGAAACAAGCGCGAAAACTAGGAAGTGGTGGACGATGGCCAAAAATCAAAAAATCGTTGTCTTGAAGCCAAGCAGGAAGATTACGGAAGTGACAAACGGACCAACCCGCTTGGATCATTTTACGCACCACGTGCTCCGCCTGGCTGGCGGCATTGTGGGCCAAGGTGGTGATGTCGAGCTCGTCACCTGAAGGAAAAAAAGGGAAAGTCTTTTTTTTTTCGAAGGAAAATGGTATATTCAATTTTTATTAAAGCTCTCAGCTTCGCTTCGGGCTTCAATATTCAAACTCTAAACGCTGTATAAAATAACTAACGCACAAATAATGTTCACCACGAGATGGCGTTGATTGGTATCTTCCCTCCAAAAAAAAAAGTATTTATTTTTGAATGCTGGTTAGATAAATAAAAATATATAAAATAATGTTTTTTAAAAAAGCTTTTATTTAAAAGATGCACTAAAAAGTAAAAAATAATGTATTTCAATCACAGGTTAAAATTCTAAAATTTATAAAAGCTTTGGGAGTTGTCAACTGAACAAAGTAATTCTGTAATGCCGTAGTTTTATAACTCCTAAAGCTTTTATAAATTTTAGAATTTTAACCTGTAAGAAAAAATATTCTCTTGTTATTGAAATACATTATTTTTTACTTTTTAGTACATCTTTTAAATAAAAGCTTTTTTAAAAAACATTTTTTTTGCTTTTTAGTCTTTATTTATTGCATAGATTTATTGTTATTACACCGTGACGTCCAAATGACCAACATACCGTCTATGTCGGTATAAGTTACGGTATGTACAAATCGAGAAACATAACCTAAAATATTAAAACCCTATTTAACACCTTTAGGGGGTAATTAACTATATAGAATTGCATTGTCACGCAAATTAAGTAAGTATGCAAAATTTCAATTCAGTGGGACAACGGGAACCCTTTCAAATTTGGCTCCGAAAAAATAACCGACAGACAGACAACATTGTGAGTTAAATAAAAGCTTTTAATGAGAGTGGTAATTTATCATTTATCATAAATCATAAAGTATATTTTTTCCGTGGTTTCTTGTAAAAAAACAGATACCTTAGTTGTCAAAAATAAATAAAAATGTCAATTACAGTTCCCAAGGTCAATCATATTTTTACCAAGAAACAAATGCAAAGTCTGACATTATCAAGAAAAATGTACAAAATATCAGTTATCTGTAACAGTTTGACCCCACTTGAGATAGTATTTTACTCTTGATTAAATAAAAATCTAAGCTTTCCAGGGAAAACACCTAGTTATAAATACATTGGTTTTATTAGTGATTTTAAGTATTTTAAAATTTTTAATACTTGTAGTTATTTACCATATAATTTTACAGCGTAAAGGTTTAATATTGAAGCCCAAAACGAAGCTGAGAGCTTTAATAAAACTGAATGAAATAAAGTGACATTTTTTTAACTATGCAAACGTTGACGTTTTAATAAAAAATCCTATAAAGTCAAAACTGCCAACAAAAATTTCAATTTCCAGGGCCACCTTTTATGGCAATTTAGTATAAAAGTATAAGTGTTATAATATGATCTTCACAAAGTTTAATTCAAATTTAATTGATGTAGGAAATCAAATAAAAAAAATTGCTTAGTTTTTGGCTTCTTTTTAGAAGGCTATTAATACGTAACACCTTAAAATCCCAAGTCTATTTTTTTAACAACAACATGGCAGCCCTTGAATTTTGACAATTTCATTAAATGCTTCCAAAATTTACATCATTGGTTTTTGAGCAGAGACATTAACTAGCGAACTATGAGAAATATAAAAAATGCTAAAATAAAATCAAATAAAAAAGTTACATGTAATAAGTAATTGTTATTGTCTCATTTCATAAAGAGTGACTGTTTAATTTAAACAGTTTTTTTATTAGCGTAACAGCATTAGAAAATACGGCAAAAACAGAGAGATAAAGACTCTGGTGTGTAATTATCAGTAATTTTGTACCGTATTTTATTTCATTTAATTTTTATATTGACCAGAAAGATAAAGGAATGTACCGGGTGACTATAAAACATTGTGTCAAAAAATATATTGGCAGCATTTGACATTTAAATTTTGATAGTCATTGTTACCAATTTAAGATTTTAATTACAACCAACCTGACAACAAGAATCACCGGTACCATCAAACGTTTAATTTTAAATAATAAATTAATAAAGAAATCGCTTTCCCAGTTTAGAAAGTTTACCAAAACTGTCGCAAAAAAAATTGTAATCTTGTTTTGGCTTCGGTTAGTTTATATACAACGGAATAGCCAAAATTTGTTTAATTTGCAGTTTTAATCACATTTGTGATAACAACAAAAGTGTGACCTTGGCCATCAATCTAGTTGGCTATTCGTGGCCACCTTCAATTATACCAAATGTCAAAATAATTGTATTGTTTCCAAGCCTACTTGCGGCTCGAAAATAACAAATAAACGTAAAAAAAATAAAATAAAATCTAAACTACTGTACCTGTACCTAAAACGGCAGCTTTCAACACATCGCTCATCTCCGAATCGAGCATATTCTCATCCTCGGGGGTCGAGGGCAGGGGGCACCCCACACAGTCCTCCTCAACCAGCGAATTAACATCATCGTCTAGCAATTCCTTGATTTCCGAAGTGATGGACTCGGTCTCAGGGTCCCAAATTCTCCGCTTACGCACCCCCATTTCGGCGGCTATGTCAATGGAGTCTTCGGCATCGCTGTAGTGCGACATTTTCCCCAAATCACAGCTGGAATAAAACTGAGCGTTTTGTGCGTCTGGTGTGATAAAACCACACGAACAAAGGTCAATAATTTCGGCCAACATTTGGTATAACGGAGAAAGTGCAATTTTTACGAAGGGGGGACACGGGGGCGACTTACCCGGTTTCTGGGGGGCTTACCTCCTTGAACACGCGGTTTTTAGTAAACAGACACTGGAAATTTGTTAAATGGTTTGACAAGTGGCAAAATCAGCTGTGTATGGAGGCTTGGTCACAAAACTGGGTATTTTCGCCAGCGGTTGGCTACACATTTGAAATAATTTGCGATTTTTTCGCTTTTAAACCCTTTCAAACAAATAAAACTCGTAACTTATTAATTCGTTTCGTTGTTTGATTATGGGGGCACGCGATTTTGGACCAATTATCATTACAAATGACACATTTCTTAATAGTGAGGTTATGTACCAAAATTGGACTGAATCGAACAATTAGCACATTTTCGGGCATAAAACGCTCAATTAGGGCTGGCCTGTTAGTGCATTTCGTTGTTTAATTAAGGGGGTCCGTTATTTTGGACTAATTACCGTTAAATAACACATTTTTTACTTGTGAGGTTATGTAACCAAAAGTGAATCAATTACCAATTTTCTCAAATAAAACACTCAATTAGGGCTTAAAAAATATATTGACACACGATAGAATACAGTACAAAACGATAAATCGGGTTAGAGTCCCAACTCCTTGATTAAATTCCCTGCGATTACAAGTCGCTGTATTTCGCTTGTCCCTTCGTAAATTTCGGTGATTCTGGCGTCCCGATAGTGCCTTTCGGCCGGCATGTCCGAAACGTAGCCCATGCCCCCCAAAATTTGTATACACTGGTGGCTCAAATAAGTGGCAGCTTCGCTGGCCGCCAGCTTGGCCATGGCAGCCTCCTTGGTGAAATTCTTGTGATTGTCTTTAAGCCAGGCCGCCCTCCATGTTAAAAGTCTCGCTGCGTCCAAACGCAACGCCATTTCGGCCAATTTATTTTGAATTGTTTGGAGCTTAAGGAGGGGCTTCCCGAAGGCCATTCTTTTGGAGGCGTATTCGGCAGCCACCTCGAGGGAGGCTTGGGCGATGCCTAGGGCTTGCGAGGCTATGCCAATTCGGCCCGCATCTAGCGTCATCATTGCGATTTTGAAACCTTGTCCAGGTGACCCCAAAAGGTTGCTTTTGGGAATTTGGCAGTCTTCGAAGATGAGGGAGCACGTGGAGGAGCCCCGGATCCCCAACTTGTCTTCCTTCTTGCCCAGTTCGAGCCCCTTTGTTGGTTTAGGGACGATTAAAGCCGAAATACCTAAATCAAGAAATGAAGCGGTTATGCAACCAATTATACACGCACCTTTATGTTTTAAATTCTTATCTGTTGTGGCCAAAACCACGGCCGCTTCACTCTCAAAGCCATTAGTGATCCAAGCCTTGGTCCCATTCAGCACCCACTGGTCCCCATCGAGCCTCGCCGTAGTGGAGGCAGCCCCCGCATCGGACCCGTTCCCGGGCTCAGAGAGGGCAAAGCACCCCACCTGCAATACTAAATCAGCTCCGTAATTAAACTAACACGAACACACCTTATCCCCTTTCGTAAACGGCGCAATAAATTTCTCCTTCTGTTCTTTATTTCCGAAATATTGAATCGGCCCTAAATACAACGAATTATTAACAGACATTATAACACCGGCACTGGCGCACCCTCTGGAAATCTCCTCCATGGCGATGGCGTACGCCACGTAATCTAGGCCCGTGCCCCCGAATTCTTCAGGCACGGCCACGGCCATGAGCCCCAACTCCCCCATTTTCTGGATCTGTTCTTTGGGGTACAGGTGCTCACGGTCGATTTTCGCAGCGATTGGTTTCAGCTCGTTTTCGGCGAAGTCGCGGCAGGTTTTTTGCAACATTTGGTGTGTCTCAGAGAGGGCTGCCAGCGAGGCTATGCCCCGCGATTTGACTGGAATCAAGACGGCCGTGGATAACCAAATTTGGATAAATTACGCAAAAATTACCATTTTGGGCGACAATTCGCGTGAAGACGAACATGATGTACCGTAAACTGAACGGACGTGTACTTTGCTCGTTGATTATTGAATTATTGTAATCAAAATTCCGTAAGTGATTCCAAGGTTAGGTCAGTTGTCAAAAATGACAGGTGCATTTTTTACGAATTAATGGGCGCCGATTAAAGTCGGAGGAATGTTTTAATTGAGTCTAAGGGGCGCACGGTTGAATGGTTAATCAATAATTTATTTATTTATCAATTTAGGCGGGTACTTTAGTTTCGTTGTGTTGGTAATGCGCCGTTAAGGTGGTATTGTCTGTCATCTGTCACTTTCCTTTACACGGTTGATAGCCGAGTTCACCACGTGCGTTGTGGAGAAAATCAGCCTTTTTGAGTGTCCCAAGCGTTTAGAAACGTACGTAAAAGCCAAAAACGATCAAAAACATCACTATTTAAGTGTTTGTAGTGAAATTTTGGTGTTTTTTGACCTATGTTTGTGTTTTTCCAGATGCCGTTAGCGGTCGATTTATTGCACCCTTCTGCCGAAAAACAGAAGAAATCGCATAAGAAGAAGAGGTTGGTGCAACATCCCAACAGTTACTTCATGGATGTGAAATGTCCAGGATGTTACGCCATCTCTACCATCTTCTCCCATGCCCAGTCTGCAGTCCCCTGCAAAGGGTGCTCCACTATCCTGTGCACATCCACCGGGGGCAAAGCCCGACTCACGGAGGGCTGCAGCTTCAGGAGAAAGCAACATTAATGTAGTGTATTCATTTTTTCTAATAAATTTTATTGGGAGTAGCCGCTTTTTTATTTATTCCTATAGTAGCGGAAACGGCTAATCTATTACACAAAAAAAAGGGAAAAAATGTAGCAAACTTGTGCAATGTTGTAATGCTAGGAAATTGCACTTGTGCCAAAAAACCCATAAACAGGAGATGAAAAATCAATGACTGGTTCAATCTATTTATTTAATAAGTGTCATTTGTCACAAAACCACAGTTTAAAAATAATTTGCAGGTTTCGACCAGTTGAGACACGTTCGGTCATTTGACACTTGGGTCGATAACACATAACCTCACTTTTCGGCTAACTTAACGATTTACCGTGCCGTAAAGTCCCAAAGGGCGCAATTAAAGTCAGACCAATTCATAAAAAATAAAACAAGCAACTATTAATTATCGTTTTATTTGAAATAAATGTGGAGCCGGTGGCCGGTAAAACAGACCACTGTCGCACAAAACACCGTACATAACCTCACAAATGCGTCGTAAACAAACTGGTTCTGTGAGTGATTTTGTGCCCCAAAATGTCGTTCAAGAAGGGCGTGGACCCCAAAGTGTTCCGTGCCATCCAAAACGTGGACATGCGCCAGCTGTCCGAATGCTCCGAACTGGAGATCCGCCCCGTGTTGCCCTGCCTCGTGCGAATGGGGCTCATCTCGCCCCTTGACACGTCCAAAAAATGCACCACCATGAAGGTTGATATTCTTACAATAGTGTCCGGGATGGAATTGGTTAATTCAATAGTTGCCCTTTTATCGATTGATTTCCATAGGTTGGAAACTGAGGTTAAGAAGGAGCAACAATTGCGCCAGAAGGGCGTAGCCCTTCAGAATGACTCGATTTTGATCGGTAATTTATCAAACACTAGCATGGCCTTGGAATACGAACGGAGCGACATGACCAGGCGTTTGAGTATATTATTGGGGGAATTACTCTACGTCCAGAGCCAAATCCAGGACGAAAATTCGGACTCAAGCTATATCAAGCCCTCCGAACTGTTCGATAACGATATTTTCGCCGAGGAATTATCCGATATTATTTGCATAGCCTTGGCTGAACTCCCCATAACTTTAAACATTTTGACAATCACTGAAACCCTCCTCCATTTGCACAACGGCCCGCCCATCATTTGCCGAATCGTGGCGAACTTCCCCGACTGTTTCCGTGAAGTTTGCACCTACTTGATCCAAACGGGGGAAAAACAGGAAGAAACAAAACTAAGCACCGTCCGCGCCTCCACCATTTCCCTCCTTTGTAAAATGAACCCGAGCCAAGCTTTAACAATCCGAAGCAAATGCGTCGAATTATGCCGAATGCCCGCACTCGCAATCACACTATCCTTGGACGGAGGGGAGGGGGACATGGTCGCGTTCATATCCGGTCTGTTACTAGGCAACGACCAAACAACACGCAACTGGATCGCGTTGTTTATCCGGACTGGTCAGAAAAAAAAGGGGGAGATTTCAAGCACCGCCCTTTTGCAATTAAGGGAGGAGCTACTCCGTCGCCTACATGTGATTCTCTCGGCTTCGGTGGAAGGCCACCTATTGGACAGTCTCGTGGTGCAAGGCTCCGCCCTCTTACGCCTCTATTGTGCGCTTCGCGGAATCGCAGCAATCAAGTTTCAAGAGGATGAAGTTACGGCATTGGTGCGTCTCTTGACGTCACACCCAAGCCCCACCCCTGCCGGCGTCCGTTTCGTTTCGATTGGTTTGTGCATGTTGATCGCCTGCCCCTCCCTGATTTCGCTGCAAGAGCACGAGCGACGTAGCATCGAGTGGGTGCAATGGCTGGTGAAGGAAGAGGCGTATTTTGAGTCGGCCAGCGGTGTTAGTGCAAGTTTTGGCGAAATGTTGCTACTAATGGCTATACATTTTCATAGTAACCAGTTGAGTGCCATTTGTGATTTGGTGTGTGCCACTTTAGGGATGAAAATCCCAATAAGACATAACAACATGACCCGAATGAAACAAGTCTTCACTCAGGAGATTTTCACAGAACAGGTTGTAACCGCACATGCGGTTAAGGTTCCAGTTACGAGTTTGTTAAGTGCGAATATGTCCGGGTTTTTACCGATTCATTGCATCCATCAGTTGCTTAAATCACGCGCGTTTGCTAAACACAACGTGAATATAAAAAACTGGATTTATAAACAGATTTGTACGAGTGTCAGTCCGTTACATCCAGTGTTGCCAATGCTAGTGGAAGTGTACGTTAACAGTGTTATAATGCCAACATCGCGGAACACTGAAACTAATAAACCGCTCAGTGAGAATGAGATACGTCGCGTGTTTCAAAGTTCGATTTTTGGACAGTATTTCGACCACAAAAAGTCGATTTTTACAATGGATTTTGATTTAAATAGTGAGAATCAGGACGTTGTGGTGGATGGTACAAGTCTCACCCCACAACTCCTCCTCCTCTATTATCTCCTCTTGTATGAGGATTGTCGTCTGGTTAACGCCCATATTTTGGCCGCGTTTAACCGCAAAATTAAGTTGTATAGTTCCGAATTCATGTCGGAACTACCAATCAAATACTTGCTACACCATGCCCAGAAGGACCAAAGTTCCTATTCGGGACTTTTCGGTCCGTTGCTTAAACTCCTAGCTACGCATTTCCCCCACTTGACACTAGTGGAGGATTGGTTGGACGACATGTCCATTAAAACCGAACATAAGCCAACACACGTGACACAAATTAGCGTGATTGAAGCTTTCAATGACTTGGACACTAACCCATCAAAGTGTGCCAAACTTATGCAAACCTTACTTAAACAACAGTCCATTGATATATGGCCATTTGCCGAGATTTTCACCCAATTTGCCCGTAAAATTTTAAATGATAATGTCCCACGCTACTTACAAGACCTGTACAGAGATGTATGGTTACGTTTCAATACGGTACTTCCCCGCCGATTGTGGGTTCTAACCGTCAAAAACCTAGTCGATGACTTTTCAAACCTGACACGAATCGATGTCGCTGAGGATCCTCTCCAGATAATGCGATGTGACGAACGCGTTTTTCGCTGTGCCCCTTTATATGCGATAGTCTTGAGGGTTCTAAGAGCAAGTCTCGCCTCGTCTCGCAGCCAACTAATGCAACACTTGCAAGCCAATCCGAGATTGGATCATGCAGGACAGGTTTTAAATGAGAGTGATAGAGAGGAGATGTGTCGGGCGACCATTGCAGCACAGGAAAGTGCAGCAGTTCAAATGTTGCTAGAAACGTGTATTGAGACAGATGAGGACCGCACAATTGGGGGGCAAAAGTGGGCACTTCAGGAAGTGCGCTCGCTGGTTTGCAGTTATCTGCACCAGGTTTTTATCGCCGATACGATGTTGGCCAAACTGGTGCACTTTCAGGTAAGTGATTGTTTAATTGTGGTGGAAGTTTAGGTTAAGCCCATAAATCAAGCTCTTCACATCGCGCCCGATATGGAATACTATATATTTGTGTTAAGAACAATTCTTTAATTCGCTATTAGTATAGTTTTTGATGTTCATTTCAGGGCTATCCAAGCGAGCTAATCGACGTGATGGTCAAGGGCGTGCCCTCGATGCACATCTGTTTGGATTTTTTGCAAGAATTGATGCAACAGCCAAGTCTCGATAAGCAAATTTTTGCCATTCAGTTGTTATCACACTTGTGTATACAATACGCGCTACCCAAAAGTTTAAATTTGTGTGTGGCAGCACTGAACTTACTTTACGCCCTACTTGGAAGTACGTTTTGGTTTTTTTGGGGTGTAATTTAGTGAGTTTGGTTTTCTTAGGTTTGTCGAGTAGTCAAAGGGTGCGCCTATTCCGGCCTATTTTACCCGCCTTGGTTCGTATAAGTGAAGCTTTCCCGCCATTGGTTGATGATATCGTCAATCTAATGATGCAATTGGCTAAAGTTTGCAAATCACAGGCGTCGCTAGCGTCGCATTTTGACGTTCACTTAGGGAAAGAACTGGAAGTTTCAGCCGAGGAAAGCAAAGAGTTGTGTGTGTTGGTTCAAGAGACGTTTAGCAATATTTTGGATAGGGCTGTCTTCAAATCGAAGATTTATAAGCAGGAATAAATTTTTTATAAAAAGTTAAGGCATTTTTATTTAGACGCCCTCTAGTGACGATTTTTCGTACTGTGTCAAAAACAGTAATTATTTAGCAATTTTTCTTGTATATTGAACTATAAGTATTGGATCATAGCGAACACATTTTGGGTTCAAAAGTGTTCCGGTTAGCAGTACTAATTCATTGTCAAAATTTGACACTTGGCACAAGCGCAGTAAGAAAAATTGTAATTTCACATTGAAATTTGAAAAATGAGCAGCCAAAAGTCTACATAGAACTGTGCAAGACTAAATATTGATGTAACACAGGCAATTATAAAATGCCACGCAGAAATCAAGCAACTTTGCCAGCCGTTTCGAAAAATTTTAACGCAATATAAATTTTTATTAAAACAAAGTGTTAGTCTTGATACCCTGTCTTTAGACCAGTTTCATAACTTTACAGATTTAATTTAAGTGAATAATTAACAGATTTTAAAAACTTTTAGAGCTTCTAACCTAATTTGTGGACTCTGTCAATTCTGACAAATTTCTCACTAGAAATTACCAGAAACAATAGCGCTCGATTAAAGACCGAGTTACATAAGCCAAATATAAAGAACTTACACTAGAACGTGGTTTTTATGAAAGTAAACCGACTTTAATAATTTTACAATAAAGTAAGTGGTCATTCGTGTTTTTCTCCTCATCTCTAATTTGTCATTCATTCATTGTACCAAAGGTACAATAGGCAGTGCAATAATGGTGGAGCCCAAAAATTCGTACAACGCTCTAAATATCTGAATAAACACTTCCCGCCACTTATGCTCAGTGGTGCCGCTAATGCAGTTCCCTGTTTACTTGGTGACTTTGCGTTTGTCCCCACGTCAGTTTGACCACCGTCATTGAACGGTTTTTATTGACAATTGTGGTGGTCGTGTTGGAGAAATCGTGCAAAATGCGAATTTAAATTCAAGTCGGTGCCATTCTCCCGCTTCCAGAGCCCGTTTTGAGCGTTGTATGTGCGTTAAAGTTGGGAAAATCGCCACGGAATGGATTCAAAACGCAAACTATCGTAAGTGCCCACCTGGCTTGAGATCGGCGGGTGAGAAAGGCGGTGTTTTTTATTTAGAACGCAAGGGGATTCCCTGTACCAGATCTTAGCACTGCCCAAGACTGCGACGTCGGAAGAGATCAAGAAAACCTACAGACGGCTAGCGCTCAAGTACCATCCAGATAAGAATCCCAATAATCCGGAAGCGTCCGAGAAGTTTAAGGAAGTGAATAGGGCACATTCGATTCTGAGTGATCCGACGAAACGGAACATTTATGATAATTACGGCTCGTTGGGGCTCTACATTGCCGAGCAGTTTGGGGAAGAAAATGTCAATGCGTATTTTGTTGTTACGTCGACTTGGTGCAAGGTGAGTTTTTCTTTACCAAACAGATTTTTGGTAATTAATAGTTTTTTTATTGTCTGAAGGTTGCAACTTGTTCAAGGCGCAAATATTTTTATTTTTACTTATTTGCCTGCGCTTGCTTGATGGTTTGTATTGTGACTAATAAGCGTTTCAGAGATTACTTTGTTTATTCAAATTAATGCCGACTGTGCCCACACACTTTAAGGCGTCTTAGATAAATAAAAATTATAAAAAAAGTTGTAATCATCAGTTTCTCAGTAATGTCTCATTAATTTTCCCGTACAGGGCTTGGATACAGCTATCATTTAAAAACAGCAAAATTTGTAATAACAATTTATTTAAGTTATAAACGATTTTTAGTTTGCTTATTTTTTTATATTGGAAATTTTTCAATTTTTGTTTATTTTCTCAATTACGGCAAAACTAATCGAAAAAGTGGAACTATTTTGATGTAATCCTATGTAAAATGATCCGGGGAATCGATTGGCGTCGAAAAAATCGCCAAATTCCTAACAGTTTTTTAGTTATGAGTTTTTTCAAATTTTACATATTTTTCTTTTTATCTGCAATTTTCTCGAAAACTGTTAGTCGTAGAAGAATAATCTTTTTTGAAAACGATAGACAATTAAAAGGGCTTTCCAACGATAATAAACTTCATGGGGTTATCTCTAATAGTTCCGGAGTTATTGCTCGATAAATTTTCCGGGTACCGAAAATCGACAAAATCGCGACCAAAATTGAAAAAATCAAAACTCTTAAAATCGAACTTAGTGACTTTTTTTCTACTTTTAACAACTCTAGAGGGTTGTATGAGCATAGAAATGTCCACAAAACTTTGATTGAGTGAGTTAAAAAAAATGTTTTTTTTTCATTTTTGTGAAGGTAAGTGCCCTTGACCATTAAAATTTTTAGCAAAAAAATTCAAAATTTTAAATCTCATGAAAAGTTAATATAATACGTAGAATGAGCCGCAGAATCCAATGGAACAAACCGTTTTGCTCTACGACGTTTAGTTTTTAAGTTATGAATTGTTTTGTTCATGAATAAAATACCCCACTATGAAATGGCTGACCTAATTTTAAGCAAAAAAAATCGAAATTTTAAATCTTGTGAAAAGCTGATATAATACGTAGAATGAGCCGCAGAATTCACTGGAACAAACCGTTTTGCTCTACGACTTTTAGTTTTTTAGTTACGAATTTTTTTGTTGAAGAATAGAGTACCAGGCTACCCTAATTTTAAGCAAAAAATTTCAAATTTTTAAATCTAGTAAAAAACCGATATAATATGTAAAATGAGCCGTAGAATTCACTGGAACAAACCGTTTTGCTCTACGACTTTTAGTTTTTGAGTTATGAATTTTTTTAGTGTTAAACTTTAAATGCCTCTGTACCCGGAACCGTTGCCCGGAGCGACTCCGGGTTTTGACGAGAAAATAGAGAATTTCAAGCGCTATCCGATGCTTTATCGAATTTTGTTCTAAGTCTTATAGTTTCCGAGAAAAACGCAAAAAAAGGTTGCCATTTTGACTTTTTTCTAATTTTTAAACGCCGATTACGGCGAAACTATAAGAGTTAGAGAAAAACGGTAAAAACGGTTAGAAGCGGTATAAAAAGCCCTACAAACTGGCATAGGTTTCAAGGCGATATCTCGCAAAAAAATTTTCAATTTTCAAACATCGATTACGGCCAAACTAAAAGAGCTAGGGGAAAACGCTTTGCTCCATTGTAAAGAGCACATCAAAATCTATAAGATAGGATGGGTTTGAATTGATTTTGAGACACTTTAAAAATTGACCATTTTTAAGGGGGGGGTGTTAAAAATTTTTTCAAATTTTTTATTTTCTCTGTTACGGCTAAACTATTCGAAAAAGTGGCACTATTTTAATCCTTACCTATGCAAAATGATCCGGGGAATCCATTGGCGTCGAGAAAATCGCCAAATTCCTAATAGTTTTTTAGTTATGAATTTTTTAAAATTTTACCTACTTTTGCTTTTTTTCGAAATTTTCTCGAAAACTATAAATCGGAGAACAATAATCTTTTTTGAAAACGATAGACAATTAAAAGAGCTTTCCAACGATAATAAACTTCATGAGGTTATCTCTAATAGTTCCGGAGTTATTGCTCGATAAAGTTTCCGGGTACCGAAAATCGACAAAATCGCGACCAAAATTGCAAAAATCAAAATTTTAAAAATCGAACCTACTGACTGTTTTTCTACTTTTAACAACTCTAGAGGGTTGTATAAGCATAGAAAGGTCCATAAAACTTTGATTGAGTGAGTTAAAATAAATGTTTTTTTTTCATTTTTGTGAAGGTAAGTGCCTTGACCATAAAATTTTTAGTAAAAAAATTCAAAATTTTAAATTTAGCGAAAAGCTCACATAATACGTAGAATGAGCCGCAGAATTCACTGGAACAAACCGTTTTGCTTTACGACTTTTAGTTATCGAATTATGAATTTTTTTAATGAAAAACTAAAAATGCTTCTGTAATCTGTAAACAGTAGTTCAGTTCCAGTAGATAATTTAAAGCGTATTCTGATGCTTTAACAATTTTTGCTCCAAGCCTTGTAGTTTCCGAGAAAAACGTCTGAAATTTTCACTTAACGCCGATTATGGCGGAACTAGGAGATAAAATCTAATTCCATTGTAAAGAGATATAATTTAAAAAGATAAGAGGTGTTTCATTAATCATTATTCATTAGTCACACTTTTGACACCTCATTTTCCTTAAAAAATTGAAATTAAAGAATCGATTTTCTATTCACACGACTCATTAATAAAACAAAAAGGCAAAGTCGGCTGATAAGCGATCGTTTGTACTTTAATTAAACCAATTGTATCAACTAATCACTATCAATAATTATGAAACGAATCAAGCAAGCGTAGCGTTTTTTTCATACGCTACTTTGATCCGATAATACAAAGTTAATTCATGATCGCAATAATAATAAATCTTATTTTCGTTCACTCGCTTCAAGAGATAAAACAAAATAATCACAAAATGAGACCTCGTGATAAATGCATCACACACTATTATAAAAGATGCCCGATAACCTAAATTTCCCGATTTGCTGTTACTATTGGTCTCAAATAAAATTACTAGGCGATGATTTTAGGGTTATTATTTGTTTTTTATCTGTTCAAATAATAACTTCAATTTTTTCCAGGCCCTCTTCGTCGTTTGTGGCATCCTATCGTGTTGTTACTGCTGTTGTTGTTTGTGTTGTTGTTGCAATTTCTGTTGCGGCAAATGCAAACCACGACCACCGGAAGAAACCGGCGATTATCACACGTTGAATGTAAGTTTTAGTGTTTTATTTTTTGCATGTTTTTGTGTTTTCTTTATTATTGGCTACGCCATCTTGATTAAGGTAAGTTGATGCCATTTTTAGGCCACTTCGGATCGGGGGCGGGAGGGGGTACGATTTTGTTTATTAAATATTATGTGTCTGAGATTGATTCGGACGGGTCGGTAATACAGAACTCTACTTGCCATTTCCTTCCATTGCATTGTTTTTTTTTAATTTATTTATTATTTTTTGGTTAGTCGTTCTCATACGTAGTGATGTTTTCAGCGAGAACAAGGTCCAAGTAATGAACCTGTCACGATCCAGCCAGGTAAAAGGGTGAGTCTTGCTTTTAACAAACTAATTTTTTTAAAATTGGACGCCTTAACCTTACGATTCTTTTACTTTTTTTTCCTACCCACGTGATTACGGTAAGACACTTGTACCACACTTTTATTGTACAGAGTGTTTATTTATCCTTCCCCCTCCTCTCCCTGGTCCTGCGTTTTTGTTTTTTTTTTTTTCAAAAAAAAATGTCTCGATGTGTCATTGTTTATGCTTGCAGGAGGACGGCTCTGATGATGAGTTGGCCGGTTCTCCTAAAAACGATTCGGCAACGGTCACAACACAACCGTCTCCCAAAAAGGGGCCCAATGCCCCCGTTTACGCCATGCCGCCTCCAACGTCCAATTTGGGCGAAAGCGCGGCCCTCAATCAGGGTGACGTGCCCGTCTACACGCCAGGTGAGAGTGAGGGGGAATTTTAATTTTTCACAACCAATGCGGTAAACAAATTTTGCGCTCCCACAAATTTTCGCGGAAATTTACCGAAAAAACGTCCCGATTGTGTTTTTTTTAATAATGTAACACGAAAACGGCACTTTTCGAGTGTTTTGTGTGGTTTTGGTGCGTTTATAACCCCAAAAATGGGCAAAATTGTGAAATGTCATTCGGTGGCAAGATGGCGCCTGAATCAAAATTACCACAAATTATAATTTTACCGAAGTTTTTGTTAAGAAATCGAGTAAAATAAACGTTTCTTGCATTTCGTTACGTGTTTTGTGTGGCTTTGGTGCGTTTTTAACCCCAAAAATGGGCAAAATCGTGAAATGTCATTCGGTGACAAGATGGCGCCTGTTCAAAATTACTGCAGATTTTACAAATTTTACAAAAAAAAACCAAGTGAATTAAAGGTTTCTTGCGTTTCGTTCGTGTTGAGAATCAGTGTAGTGAATTTTGGTTGTTTTAGTTTGTAGTAGTGTGAAATAAATTCGTAGGCCAAGTTGGCACAGTGAAAATTGTTTCAGGAATGACGAATTCGCCAACGAAAAGCCAGCAATGGTGAGGGGAGAGAGTCGACGTTAATTACCACCAAGCTCTTGAATCCTCTAGTCATGAGAAATAAATAAAACGCGACTTAAATTCGCCTGGATTTACACTTAAAAAGTATTTTTTGTCTCCTTGTCTTACCATTTATCGACACACATTTAAAACTATTAGCCAAGTTTAAAATAATAAATGAGAGTACGAATTTTTTGTAGCAAAACTCGTGTCATGTTTGTTAGCACGTAAAGGGGTTATACTTACGTCCTTTTTTTTTTTTCGTTTGTTTATTTATTGAGGACTCGACGAGTTCTAGTATTGTATGCTACTTTTTGGCAGTTTGTTGTAAAAGGGGTATTTCATTACTTGCTGTTAGTGTTAAATTCGATTTTTGAATCAATTAGGTAAGTTGTGAGGACACCTGTTTGTAAAAATAATAATTGCATCACTAGTTAAAATCTGTAATTTTACTATTTATGAATGTATAATTGTTAAACAAACGATTATTTTAGCTTAGATATTATACAGCAACTTGAATGTACATTATCAATTAAATTGCGTAACAACAATTTTTTCGTTTCATTATTTCTCCCAAGTCAATCAGTGTTTGTTATTAAATTGTATAATGATAATAAAAAACGTGGTCACGTTACCGATTATTTGCAAGACTGTTGTTTTATTAATAGAGAAAAAACCAGCCGCCGTAAAGTCGGGATAATTATTCAAAACTACATTAATAAATTCGGAAATATCTTTCTTCTCTTTTAAAAACACTTGTTGCCGGATTTTATAAGCCAGTAAAAGTGTAGTTTTCACTTCTTCCAAAACCGAATCACACGATAATATCAAAGTTACGGTACCAACCTACAAATTCAAACCGGTGTTTAAAACAAAAACAAATTCCCCCAACTCACATTTATCACAAATGCAACGCCAACGTTTGCAATCACAACTCCAATGTATTGTTTCTTGTCGTAACCGAAATTGTTATTAAAAACCTCATCGATGTAATTCAAGAGCATCAAACTGGAGTATAAAATAATCATAATTATGGGCCACCCGAAAACGTCATTAAAAATCATATTCAGCTCTTTGATCGAACACACTAAACCTTCCATTTTTTTCACGAAAAAACGGCCATTTTGTAACTGTTCCGTCAACAACAAATTGACATTTCGGTACTTCCCTCGAAAAATGCGCACAACAATGCATAAAAAATAAGTGTAGTAGAATTGCAAATAGAGTTGGAGCGCTTCGGCCAAGTACTCTCTGAAGTAACCAAAACCTAAAATATCGGTCCAGACGTAGGCTGAGTAAAGCGCAACGAGCCAATAAATCAAATTTGGCGCCAAAAATTTGACACACGTGTGACAGTTGTACACTAGTTGGTGATTCCCTAGTAATTTTGACATAAGTTGGCAGTACTTTCGCCGTTTGCAGAAAACTGGTGCCAGCACTGTGTAACAACTGAAGGCGTTGACAATTATCCCCATTACCATGGCGACGATTGATTTGGTTTCGGAAATTTTTGCATAGACTGGTTGTCGGTAGTAAATTATCGAAAGTACCGAAGGTGTCACTAGGGCTATAATAAAACAAAGGGCGTAAATTTTGCTACGAATTTTGCGTCTTGACGGTGTTATTGCGAAAAATTCGCCAACTGTCGTAACTAATCGCAGTAGGTTGTGGTCCGCCATTTGACGCCGACAGTAATTAAATTTTTTAATGTTTTTGTTTGTTTTCGATTGAGACTTGATAAAGTTGATTGATGATTACTTTATTGATGAATTCCGGGTTTGGCACAATGCTGCCAACCGTTAAAGTAAATTACACTAAATCGTTAAATTTTATTTAAACTCGCATATTGGTATTGAATTGTATAATTATGATAAAAAACGTTGTTACGGTCCCCATCATGTGAAAAATTGTGGTTTTGTTAATGGAAAAAAATCCAGCCGCTGTGAATTGTGGAGAATTATTTAAGACCACGTTAATAAATTCGTAAATTTCTTTCTTTTCTTTTGATACGGCATATTGTCGTATTTTGTACGCGAGCAAAATTGTTGTTTGCACTTCTTCCAAGACCGAATCACACAGTAAAATTAGGATTGTGGTACCAACCTAAAAAACAATTACACCAAAAACCCTAGTTTAGTTTGTGCCTCACAGTTGTCAGAAAAACAACACTAATGTTTGAAATAACCACTCCAAGGTATTGTTGATTGTCGTAGCCAAAACTATTTTTAAAAATATCGTCCAAATAGTTCAAGAGGAGCAAACTTGAGTACAGAACAATCATAATTATCGGCCACCCGAAAACTTCGTTAAAAATCATATTTAACTCTTTTATCGAACAAATTAAACCTTCCACTCGTTTAATAAACGTGTGAAACCTGTC
Source organism: Tribolium freemani (assembly GCA_939628115.1). NCBI lineage: Eukaryota > Metazoa > Arthropoda > Insecta > Coleoptera > Tenebrionidae > Tribolium > Tribolium freemani. The sequence continues at coordinate 809,932 of OW626788.1, read as the reverse complement.
ATGGTCCACAAATGGCCGACTTTGCATGTGTACCAACTGCTCCGCCAACAAGAAATTAACATTGCGGTACTTCCCCCAAAAAATCGCCACAACAACGCACAAAAAATAATTATAATAGAACTGAAAATACAGTTGTACCACTTCAACGAAATACTCCTTGTAGTAATTAAACCCTAAAATATCCGTCCAGACGTAAGCTACGTAAATCGTAACCATCCAGTATATCAAATTTGGTGCCAAAAACTTGACACAAGTGCGTAAATTTGGTTTTTGGTGATTTTCCACCAACTTGTCCATAAGTTGGCAGTACTGTTGGCGTTTACAGAACACGGGTGCCAGCACTGTGTAACAATTGAACACGTTGACAATCAACACCATTGCTATGGTCACGACCAACTTGATTGGGGAGAAATTGACGTAAAGTGGTTGCCGGTAATAAATGACCGAAACGGTGGACAGTGTCATTAAAACAAGGATAAAACAACTGGCGTAAATTTTCGTTGCGATTTTGTTTTTTGAGGGCGTGATTGCGAAAAATTCGCCAACCGTGACGATTAATCGCAGTAGGTTGTGGTCCATGGAAACACGACGCACAGCCGACTCGATTTAAATATTTTATTAATGATTTCCGCGTATATTTTGATTAAGTGTTTGACGTTTGTTATTTTAACATCAATTATTTATGTTTTTTCGGTTTCCGGTTTATTTTGGTTAATGTTTAATAAAACCAATTTTACCAACCTACAAAATTTATTAAATCAGATAATTGTCTTCGTAACAGTCTTTCAGGTCTAACAAGCGTTCAAAACACTCCCGGAATTGATCATTTTCAACGCCTTCACTTACAAATTGGTGAAATTGCTTGTATTTGATTTTTTCCAGTTCTTGTGACAGTGTTTCAAGCATAGTTCCGACAAACTTGCCCGTGTGTAGGCCTGCCAACGTATTAATTTTTTCAACAGGGCCACTTCTACCACCATCAATATCACCAGTGTTGCCAACCCTTTCGGTGAAAAAAGCCGGAAATGGCGTTTGAACAGTCATTTGTTCGCCACAAACTGTCACTTCGCTTTTAGTACCATAACTATTGCATACAATAAAATAATTTAACATTTCTGTCAAATTGTTGCAACGATACGCAGGGAAATTTCTTTGTTTTTCGGCCAAGTTTGGTGTTTTTTTGAGCCGACTTTCAGGGATTCCCCTCAGTACTACCAACTGTAGGCTATTATCAGTGTTGATGTCACACCAGGGAGTCACCGATTGGCTCAAATGACCCTCCCACGTGTTCAAACAATCGATGAAATCTTCGTTTGTTTTGAGCGGAAACGGAAGACAAACACTTGCCGATGCGACTTTTCGTCCATTCGTAGCAAAGTCGCTACACACGTCAATTAGTGTATTTTTTGCGTTTTTGAGTCGATAATTCAGGCTTAAAGTGTCCAAAGTTGCCGCCAAGATGGCGCTCGTGTGGTATTTGAGGTTAGGGTTGGGTGCTATAAAATTAAATTGAGGCGGGTTTGAGGTTAGGGGTACGAAAAGTGAGGAGTGTTCGGCGAAGCCGTCGAAACACAGCGCGAGATTGAGGAGGTGAATCGGGTTTGTTGAGGGTTGAAATAGGGGGAATCCCAGGACCGGTTTAGTGTCATACTCGTCGTTCAAATGCTCCAAACAGGAAACTGTAATACCGGCAAAAGCATCATTTGAGTCGCACAAAATGTGGAAGCCTTGAAAACTGTTACATTCCTCAATGTAGTTGCGGATTTTATCGGAGAAGTCTTCACTAAACTGGTCTTTCTTCCACAAATTCGCCCCCAAAGGGAAGATATCAAAGGGCGTATTCTCATTATTGTGTTGGTACTCCTGGACGGTATTAACAGTCCGAGGGTGAAAGCGCGTGTATAAAAAATCAGACCAGACCCGAACTTGTCTTTCAAGGTCGTAGATTTTCGTTAGGGTGGCATTTGTCTCAATATCTTTCTGAAATTCGGTTTTTTCTTCTGGGGGTTGTGCGATTATTTCGAACCCTTGGTCGGGGTCACTTTGGCACGCCAGGGAGTACAATTCACCTCCCTCAGGCAAGGTTTTGAGACTGCCCTTCAAATCGACCAAAAGTAGTCTCGGGGTGAAAGTAACCTCATTTTTTAAAGTCACCCCCTCGCGGAATAAAACATCGTGGTTGATTTCGGAGGGCGAATCGTAGCTAAAACCCGCTTCTTGCACATTCCACCAGTGGGCCCCCACGTAGTTTGAATAGTGCCCGAATTGTAAGGTTAGGATTTCCTGCCCTGACATGACTTCAATTTTTGGAAACTAGGCAAATAAATGTGCAAAATTGTGTGGGGTCAATTACCTCACGGTTTTTACCGATTTATTCGTCCAAAACTGACCAAAAAGCGTTCAAATCAGCAGTAGCACATTTTTTTTTGACAGGTAAACATAACCTCAACACGCCCAAGCGAGAACATTAAAATCACCAAAACTAAACACAATTAGGTGCAGTTTGTTGTTAAAACATTGGGTGCATTTGTAGTAAATGAATTAAAAAAAGTTTGCCGATTATTTCGAACCATATTTTGCAAGGTTACGTAAACATAACCTCAAAATGTTGACACGACACCTGTCCCGATTTGTGCGACTAAGAGCCCCATTTCGGGGCCTTAACACAACCACAAACGTGTCCCAAACCACCAGCGATGACAAGAAGACTCATTTTGGCTTTCAAACAGTGCGTGAGAGTGAAAAAGCCGAAAAAGGTATCACGTTTTTTGTGTCCAATTTTTTTTAAATTTATTTATTAGTATACAGTGTGTTCGAGAACGTGGCCAGCAAGTACGACTTGATGAACGACGCAATGTCGCTCGGGATTCACCGGGTGTGGAAAGACATTTTCATGTGCCGTTTGGGGCCCACTGAAAACACTAAATTACTAGATATGGCGGGCGGGACCGGTTCTGAAGCCCCCCTTTCTCGTCACTTTGTTATTTAAACGTATTTTAGGTGATATCGCGTTTCGTTTCCTTAATTATATCAAAAATAGTCAAGTTGTAAAAAACTGTCACGTTACAGTTTGTGATATAAACGCCGACATGCTGGAAGTGGGCAAAGCCCGAAGCAAAAATTTAAATCACGATTCGGCGCTCATCAGTTGGGAAAAAGCCGATGCTGAAAATTTGCATTTTAAAAATGTCTCTTTCAATGCTTATACAATTGCTTTTGGTATTCGTAATTGTACCCACATTGATAAGGTCCTTCAGGAAGCTTATCGAGTTTTACAACCTGGGGGGCGTTTTATGTGTCTAGAGTTCAGTCAAGTTGAGAATGAAACCATGAGATGGTTGGTACACCTGTTTTTATTTTATTTAATTTTAATTGGAAGTTTTGAAGGTTTTATGACCAATACAGTTTTCAAGTGATTCCTGTTTTGGGACATATTTTGGCGGGCCAATGGCAGGCCTACCAATATCTAGTCGAGAGTATCAGGAAATTCCCTGACCAGGTGAGCCAACCAATTTTTTTACAACTTAAAAAAAACTATACTTATTAGGAAACTTTCAAAACAATGATCGAGGAGGCCGGTTTTCGCCAAGTAACCTTTGAAAATTTAAACAATGGAATTGTCGCAATTCATTCAGGATTCAAATTATAGAACTGGAATTGAAAATATTTATTTGCTATACTTACATTTCAAATAAAATAATAATTAAAAATGAAAAGTTTTTAAATAATTCATACCTACGTGTTATCACGACAGCAAAATCGACAAAACAACGCAAATCACTTGTACCTAACCTAATTCAGTCATACTTTATTAATTGTGCATAACCTCGAAACTTGCACGCAATTATCTGCCGCGTCCCGCGGCGGCCCCCTGACCCGGCGCCTGCCACGTGCCCCCTCGTCCGCCCCTCACGGCCGGATTGCCCCCCCGGCCTCGCCCCCTTGCCGCTAAAACCACAATTAACGAAAATTCCAACCGTAAAATTGGCCAAACCTTGTGCCCTCAATATCGCCGACTTGCCCCGGCCCGCAGTCCCCGCCTTTGTCTGCTTCTTGAACATGGGGGCGTTCTTTAACATGTCTGGCAGTATCAAGAACCTGATTTTGGAGCCCCGAATGTACACATTTTCCAGTTGGGCCACGCGCCCGTCCCGATACGTTACAGTGATTTGGGTCATTTGGCAGTTCATGTTGTCTTCAGCTTCGATTAGTTTGCCCCTGTAGACTTCGCCGGTTATGGTCTCGCAAGTGACGATATGACCTTCGGCTTCGTGGAGCACTTTAATGGGGACACCGATCGACATTTTGTACGTTTTTTAAGCACTTTACTCGAAAAATTGTAAATGGGGGCCGATGTTTGCGGATTTTTCCGGTGATACGTTGACGTTACGAAAGACGCCAAAAATTTGACAGGTGATGGTGGCCAATCAGCGACTAGCATTGGCACGAACAGCGCCACCAAGCGGCGAATTTTATTCAAATCGACCAATCACACGATTTGTTATCAAGTTTTGTGTTGATTTGATTTGAGGTTATGGCAGGTGTGCCCCCTAAAGCGCCCCTTTCAGAGCAAGAGCGCCTAGAACTGGCCGCTAAACTCGACCAAGAGCTGGACGAGTTCATCGACAGCCTCCCGAAACGCAAACCCGAGGAGCCCGTCCCGTTTGACAGATGGGAGGAAGTGAGGTTAAGTGCCCCCCATTTGCTATAATCCCACTTTTGTGGCTTCCAGGACATCACAAATCACCCCTTTTTCATGAAAGAGGTCCCCGAGGCCGGGACACCGATGCACCCCCTTTACGAAGGCCTCCAAAAACTGAAATACGACCCGGACGAAAATGAGCCCCAAGAACTGGCAATTGCGTACAAAGACGACGGTAATTTCAACTTCAAACACAAAAAATACCGAATGGCTGTTATTTCATACACGGAGGGGATCAAAGCAAAGTGTGGGGACAGCGAAATCGAAGCCACACTGTACAATAACCGGTCTGCGGCTCATTATTTTTTGGGGAATCACCGATCAGCACTTGCCGACGCCGAAATGGCGCTAAAACTCAAACCTGGGTACGAGAAAGCGCTAGTCAGGGCTGCCAATTGTTGCCACAAACTGGGCAAGTATGACAAAGCCATTGATTATTGCGACCAAATTCTGGCGAAAAATAATAACCAAGAGGTGCAAAAATTGCGTGAAATGTCCCTAAACTCGCAAAAAATCGCCGAACGTGACTCACGTCGGAGGGAAAAGATTGAGAGAAAGCAACAAAAAGAGGAGGCGTTGATAATCGGGGAAATACTCAAGCGGGGGATTGACATCGAAGGGCGCGAAAATTTGAATCTGGCCAAACTCGAACCGCAATTTCCGCAGCTTTTCAACAGTCGGGTCTCGATTAAAGATGGACGGTTGGTTTGGCCGGTTGTTTTATTTTACCCCGAGTATAAAATCATGGATTATATTCAAGAATTCGACGAGTGTGATAATTTCCACGAACAGTTATTGCAAGTGTTTGAAAGCAGGCCTGAGTGGGATTGTGAGGGGAAGTACCGGGTTGGGAATTTAAACGTCTATTTTGAGGACAAAAAAAATCGGATTGTCCCAGTTGACGTCAGTCAAACGTTATTAGAAGTTTTAAAATTAGAAGGGTAAGAAATGGTGTTTTATTTATTTATGCTTATTGATTTCTGCAGGCATGTAATACGTGAAGGGACCCCCAAGTTTATCATCCTTCCGGCGAATAGTCGAGTCGAGAAACTATTCTTGGCTCAGTCGTTATAAAATTCATACAGTTATTTGTGTAAGTAAAAGTCCGGGAATAGATTTGTGAATAATTAATAAAGTATTGATTCAGTTTTATTTTTTTATCAAACCTCAAGGAATATTTTTAACACGGTTTTGTCGCACATGTTGCGCTCTCAGAACCGTTGTTCTATTCTAACAGTGTGGAGGTGCGATAAATTATTCAATTTAGATTTGTCGCTATGAAAATTTTAATGTTTGGTGAGTGCACACGGTAAGTAAATCATTTTTAGTTGTGTTAAATTTGAAACGCTCGCTTATCGATTTTTGATATGTATTAGGGAGTATCGGAACTAAATAAATAATAAGTGTGGGGTTATTTGAGGTTACTGGTGGCGGTTTGTAATTGAAAATTAATCGGGCTGTGTGCACATTACTGTTAAATGTAAATGGACTTGTTTTTTATCAGTTTTTGAAACATTTAGTTTAATCTAGTTCTTTTGGTTTTCGCTTGAAAAAAATTATTCAATTATTCAAAAACTAAAAATGCCACATCAAATTTCCTTTCAGGTAATTGTTTAGCATAAAAATGCGCAACTTTGCCCTAATTTAACGGACCTTGTATCTCTTTTAATAACTAAGATCCCCATGGTGGAGACACCCTGTATAAAAAACTTTTGCCATATAGAATTATTTTTCATCATTCCTTGTGGCAAATGCGTATAAGTTGGGTTGAAATAGTAAGAAGTTTTTCCTTGTCCATTTAAGGAAAATTGTATTTTTTTATGAATGTTCTGGTTTTAAATTTGGTGCCTTTGGTGAAAGTGCTTTTCGCGTTGGCACTCCTGCCCTGTAAATAGCCAAAATGGCGACGCTATGATCCCGTTGCTGTCGGCGATCCGAATTGTCCGCAACCGTGTGAAATAAAGTGAAGGCGGTTGTGAATCCGCCCCCGAGGCGTCGCCGCAGCCCCCTTGGGCCCCACACGGATGCTCTTTGGCGGCAGTTGGTGGCAGTGTGCACAACACGGCGGTGAAAAAATGTGATGTTGTTTCTTTGTCTTTTATTGTCGACGATGTGAAGTGTGGTCGTGTTGCTGGTGAGTTTTGCGCCCTTTTTGGGGAACGGGGCGGCTGCAGTGGGGCGGCGGCCGCTCGGACCTCCGCCGCACGAGTCTGGGGGCGGTGGGGCGGCGGCCGCCCCCGTGGGGACGCGTTTCATTGAAAATTTTAAGTAGGACATGAGGAATCTTGGGCGTATTCGACAACAATGTCGACAGTGTTTTGTTGGGCGGCTGTTTTGATTTATTGGAACGTCTTTCAATTTTTATTAAAATTATCGATTTCGATCGATTGTTTGTACAATTTGGCGTTTTTTTGCAGATTTTCACGGCTAGTGGATTGCGGTTTCGGATGCACTGATAATCGTAAGTAATTTTTCTTATCACATTGGCATCCGATAACGTCTTTCAAATGCCACTAGAAGCAATTTAAGCGCTTTTTTAACGACGCTATTTTCATAATTTGAAAATTTGAAAAGGGGACGGTGTTTCACATTCCCTAACAAACATTTTATTTATTTATAACTGGCAGAAATGCGGTACTTTAATTACATTTCACAGCCTCCTTTAAATTATCGACACGATTGCGTTATTTATCTATTTACGGTTGGTAGAAGTGGGCATGGCCTTCTCTATTACTTTTCAAATTGGAAAACTTGGGTAAATTCTGATGGTTATTCCGGAAGTCTCATTGTGAGAGATATAATTGAAAATAATCTAATTCAGGAATAGTTTTCTAAACTACAGATAGATATCCGATTAATTAACTTGCCTTTGATAAGAAAGAAAAGTTTGAATAGAGCTCAAACTTTGATCAAGTTTCTTGGAAAATTCGGTTTAGTTTTATGGCATTTCCGGCGATTATCTGACAGCTACAGTGACATATTTGACAGTTATTGGCTGACATAATTGTTATAAAATAAAGAAAAACGTCAATATTCATTCAATATTCAAGTATTCATTTTAGTGCTAAAATAAATTTGACATTAGAAGCAGCCAACCTTGATTAATGTTAAATTTTTGGACATATTGTATGTCTTATTGTTTTTATTTACTGTATTTAAGTTATTAAGTTGTTTACTAAGTCTAGTGAATATTTGATGATTTTGGAAAATATTAATTAAATAAAATAGACAAATAATTGGATGTAGTTTCTTTATTTTTCGTATTTATTTCTGTATTTTTTGGTTTATTTTGGACAACATTACTGTTTGAATAATGCTTGAAACAATAAAAATTATTGTAATTGTTTAATATTTAATAGAAATTTTTGATTGATTTCCGATAACATACTACAAATTTTTAAAGAAATAAAAAAAAAATTGCCAACAATAAAGTATTGATTTTAGTGCTAAAATAAATTTGACATTAGAAGCAGCCAACCTTGATTAATGTTACATTTTTGGACATATTGTATGTCTTATTGTTTTATTTACTGTATTTAAGTTATTAAGTTATTTATTAAGTCTAATGAATATTTGATGATTTTGGAAAATATTAATTAAATAAAATAGGCTTAAATAATTGGACGCAGTTTCTTTATTTTTCGTATTTATTTCTGTATTTTTTGGTTTATTTTGGACAACATTACTGTTTGAATAACGCTTGAAAAAATAAAAATTATTGTAATTGTTTAATATTTAATAGGAATTTTTGATTGATTTTCGATAACATACAACAAATTTTTAAAGAAATAAAGAAAAAAATTGCCAACAATAAAGTATTCATTTTAGTGCTAAAATAAATTTGACATTAGAAGCAGCCAACCTTGATTAATGTTACATTTTTGGACATATTGTAAGTCTTATTGTTTTTATTTACTGTATTTAAGTTATTAAGTTGTTTATTAAGTCTAGTGAATATTTGATGATTTTGGAAAATATTAATTAAATAAAATAGACAAATAATTGGATGTAGTTTCTTTATTTTTCGTATTTATTTCTGTATTTTTTGGACATTACTGTTTGAGTAACGCTTGAAAAAATAAAAATTATTGTAATTGCTTAATATTTAATACAAATTTTTGATTGATTTCCGATAACATACAACAAATTTTTAAAGAAATAAAGAAAAAATTTGCCAACAATAAAGTATTCATTTGAGTGCTGAAATGAATTTGGCATTAGTCAGCCAACCTTGATTAATGTTACATTTTTGGACATATTGTATGTCTTATTGTTTTTATTTGCTGTATTTAAGTTATTAAGTTATTTATTAAGTCTAGTGAATATTTGATGATTTTGGAAAATGTTAATTAAATAAAATAGGCTTAAATAATTGGACGAAGTTTCTTTATTTTTCATAATTATTTCTGTATTTTTTGGTTTATTTTGGACAACATTACTGTTTGAATAACGCTCGAAAAAATAAAAATTATTGTAATTGTTTGTAATAATTTAGGAATTTTTGATTGATTTCCAATAACATACAACAAATTTTTAAAGAAATAAAGAAAAAATTTGACAACAATAAAGTATTCATTTGAGTGCTGAAATGAATTTGACATTAGAGTCAGCCAACTTTGATTCATGTTACATTTTTGGAAACACTGTCATTATTATTGTTTTTATTTACTTCATTTATTATTTATTTTAGTGTAGTGAATATTTAATGATTGTGAAAAAGACTGTGATTTTTGTTTTACAAAAAACTTCGAAAAAATGTTACATCAGGGATATCAATACAATAGATGTATGCATATTCTTTTTTTTGTATTTATGTGTTTTTTGGTTTATTTGGTGTTGAATAATGCTTGAAAAATGGAAATGGAATGTGTTAGAACAAAAAAGCATAAATGCACGAATTAATTCGACAATTTTTCGCGTTATGACAAATGTGCCAATCAATAAAATTAAATAAGCGGCAATTAAATTCGTTCCGGCTCAATTTAGCAAAATTTTGCAACAATTTTTAACGAAAAGGAGCAAAAAATATTGTAATTCATTGGTTTATTTTGCTCGAATTTTTTCGTTTTTTATTTAATTCTCAACCCAAACTCATTTCTTGGACTTGGAGCTTGATTTCAGGCATCACTGTCAAAAATTACAATAAAATCGAGTCAATTGTTCGCGAGTGGACCACCAGTGTTTAATTGTTATTTTCCAGTTGTGTACAAAACGAGTCGAGCAATATCTATTCTATCACGGTTCAGTTTCCTTCTTTTATTTCCTAATGCTTGAAAAAACACGATAATCAGGCGTTAAGTGACGCGTCAAATCGCGATATAATTGCAAAATTATCTCCGAGAACTCCCAAACAACCAATCCCAATTTTCATCACTGATAAATCACCGTTTCAGAATTTTTTCATCGAACATCACTTTCACTTTTCTAATTAAAATTACCATAATGGTCAGTGTTTTTTCTAAATTGCGTAATTGTACAAGTTTTAATTAAAGGAAAGGAAATCGTCAAGATTATTACCGTCTTTTTTTCAGTATAAGTGGATGTTTTACAAGGGGGTCTCGTTCAGTAGTTAAAATTTATGACGTTTTTTCATTGCGTATTAAATTACTTCCAGTTTCACGTCTGGTGTGGCTCCTGATATAAACAAAGACCGAATTAGAAATGTAGGAAAAAATGTTGTATGTATATAAACAAAAGAACCAGATGTCTCCGAAATTCAGTTAATTTTCATATTTACGCTTCACGTGACACTTTCTGTGCGGAAATTTGTACAGTATTAAATTCTCGTTTAATTAAAATTTAAAATTGGATTTGGTTTCGGGACGGCTAATACTTTTAATCGATGAAAATTCTTCATTCAGCGAATTAATTGGATTATTTTGCGATAAAAATTACGACGCCACTGGTTTTGCGTTTGAGACGAATCGATCGTCTGCCACAATGAATATTATTGTACTGTAGGTAAAAGTGCGCTATGATTTCCGTTTCCGGAGTGTCACTTAAGGAACTCACTTAACTGGAAAATTATCTACCGGTACAGGAACAGGAACGAAATTTGCATAATACGAAATTTTACGCTATCCAGATGAGTGTGTCAACATTTGATACCTAGAGGGATTGGAAAATGAAAATATGCAACAGATAGTGTAGTTTTTTAGTTTGTTATTAAGGTGGTAATTATTTTCTCGTGCGTGCTTCAATACCGTACACTCACATAGAATGGAATAATTAACGGATTCGAAGTCTGTTTTTTTTTGTTCATAACTATACACAAAAGTTGTTGCATCACGTACGGAATTAAAAAAGTTTCACAGTACGACAGACACAGCGAATTATTAAGATTTAAGGGAGGAATATAAAGAACGGAACGTTTCCTCCTACCTCGTAAAAACTTACTAATTTACAACGAAGAAAAAAGGGATTTTGTGGCCCCTATACTGCGTTATTTATTTTTACGAGCGTGTCTGGTTTAGTAAAATAATGATACGCCACTGGAAACAATGTCAAAATTTTTATAATTTCCACCATAGTTGCGAAAAAATTCAAGTAATTCCAGCATAGAAAATTGTTTTTATGGGCGTTTGCGTTCTTGAACTCGTCTATTGCTGATGATGTGAAAGGCTCGCGAATTAGGTTTGTCAATGACAAAAGCACCGTTTCGGTCTTTTTCCCCGATGAGTTTTTCGTCCGTTATTTACGTAGAAGGTGAGGTAATAGAAAAAAAAAATCGGCAACTGTATAATGTTAATAATAAACCAATCACGTTGCCATTGAATGAGATTTTTTGAGGTTATAGAATTACAATTAAAAATAAATGAACGTCGACCGAAATCCATCGCCAACTTTTGTAATAACTCCACACGTCATTTAACTTTTTAACATAGACTATAAGTAATTGTTAATGAATACGTAATTACCGAGTCTAACATCAGGTTATCGTATAATAACACGGTTCGTCCGACTTATGCCACATACAGGGTGTTTCAAGTTTTGTCGCCTGTCAAAACAAATTTTTCTAGTATAAATATATATATTTTTTTTTGAAAAATATTGTTTGTTAAGGGTTAAAGATTAATTTTCCAATTTTCGACTTACTTTGCCGATGTTTTTGTCTATTTTAGTGAGATTAAAAAAAAAACAATAAAGCAACCTTAAGAGGTAAAAATTTCGCTCAAAAACGAACTAAATCTAGCGAAACAAGCTGAAATAACATTTATTTCGTTGTAATTTTGTGATTTTCTGTTGGTTTTTGGGATATTTTTCAAAAAAAAACTTTAATTTTACTTAAAAAATGTTACAATTGCGAAATTTTTTAAAAAAAATATTTATGTTTACTTAAAAAAGGTTACAAATTGCGTTTTTTTTGCAAAATTTATGTTTTTTGGCTTTGACTTTTAATAACATTGTGCGAAACAATTACGATTCTGTCGAAATTTTTTTCTAGAATTTATAAAATTTGACGAAATTTCCGAAAATTGTTGATTTTTTCTTTGTTTTAATAAAAAATTAATTTAATAAAATTGCAAAGGTAACCGAGTGTTATGCTTAAAATCGGACTTAGACACACGAAAAATGGCTAAAATTAAATAATTTTTGACTTAGTTGACTGAAATTTTATATTTTATTCAATTTTGTAATTAAAAAAAATAATAAAACAACTTTAAAAGGTAAAAAATTCGCTCAAAAACGAACTAAATCAAGCGAAACAAGCTAAAATAACATTTATTTCGCTGAAATTCTGTGATTTTCTGTCAGTTTTTGGGAATTTTTTCAAAAAAAACCTTTATTTTTACTTAAAAAATGTTACAAATTGCGTTTTTTGCAAAATTAATGTTTTTTTTTTGGCTGATTTTTATAACATTGTACTAAACAATTCTGTTGAAAATGTTTTCTAGAACTTTTGAAATTTGACGGAATTTCTGAAAATTGTTGATTTTTTCTGTTTTAATAAATAATAAGTTTAATAAAATTGCAAAGGTAACCGAGTATTATGCTTAAAAATGGACTTAGGCACACGAAAAATGTCTAAAATTAAATAATTTTTGACTTGACTGACTCCGAAATTTTATATTTTATTCAATTTTGTAATAAAAAAAATAATAAAACAACTTTTAAAGGTAAAAAATTCACTCAAAAACGAACTAAATCAAGCGAAACAAGCTAAAATAACATTTATTTCGCTGAAATTCTGTGATTTTCTGTTGGTTTTTGGGATATTTTTCAAAAAAAACTTTAATTTTACTTAAAAAATGTTACAAATTGCGTTTTTTTGCAAAATTTGTTTTTTTTTTGGCTGATTTTTAATAACGTACCAAACAATTCTGTTGAAAATGTTTTCTAGAACTTTTGAAATGTGACGAAATTTCCGAAAATTGTTGATTTTTTCTTTGTTTTAATAAAAAAATAAATTTAATAAAATTGCAAAGGTAACCGAGTATTATGCTTAAAAACGGACTTAGACATACGAAAAATGGCTAAAATTAAATAATTTTTGACTTGACTGACTGAAATTTTATATTTTATTCAATTTTGTAATAAAAAAAATTAATAAAACAACTTTGAAAGGTAAAAAATTCACTCAAAAACGAACTAAATCAAGCGAAACCAGCTAAAAATAACATTTATTTCGCTGTAATTTTGTGATTTTCTGTCAGTTTTTGAGAAATGTTTAAAAAAAACAACTTTTTTTACTTAAATAATGTTACAAATAGCGTTTTTTTGCAAAATTTATGTTTTTTTGGCTGATTTTTAATAACAATTCTAATTAGAACTAATGAAATTTGACGAAATTTTCGGAAAATTGTTTTTTTTTTCAATTTTAATAAAAAAAAATTAGTTATTATTAATATTTAATAGTAATAATAATAATAATAATAATAATAATATTTTATTTAATACAAATTGCAAAAGTGTTTGAGTATTATACTTAAAAACAGACTTAGACACTCGAAAAATGGCTAAAATTAAATAACTGTTTATATTTCATTTTTTTGTGATTTTTCGGCTTGTTTTCACTGGATTTTGCTAATTTGTTATTTTTGACCTGACCTTAAAAATAATAGCACTAAAACGTTCGAAAAAAGCAAAAAAAATAATAATTTTTGACGTAATTTGGTGATATTTCGATCTGTTTTAGATAAATCTTGCTGAAACAACAGTTTTGATATACCTATAATATGTAGCAGAATACTTGAAACACCCTGTAAAACCAAAATTGGTGTTTTAACATATTGTGAGATTAAGTGATTCATGAAATATTCACTCTTTGATGATAATTCCAACGGCGGCAAGAGTCGAATTATTCTCGATTCGATGAACGTTTTGTTACTATTTTTATTTGTGCTCTGCGAGTTTAAAATCAAGTTTGCTTTGTGACTTTAAAACGATCGTTGTTTTTTTTTTTAAATGTGTATGCATCGAGGATCAAAGAGTGTCCTAATGATGTCGGATGCATGTCTCAAAATCATTTGCTTTGTTATTTCTGTAACGGTACGCCACTGGTTTTTAGGTTATGATACGAAATTCAATCTTTGCAATTTTTCCCTTTCGATGTTACGATAAAAGAAGGCTTAACCTGTAATCCGCAACCTTTCCCATTACGCCAACGAATACAAATCGCATCCTTTCACCGATTTTCTACACGGTGGCCATCTTTAATTGTATCACGTGGGCGTTAAAACATATAAAAAAATACTATATATCACTTTTCTTTCATAATTTATGGACGTAGATAAAATAAATCGGGTTTTTGACGTTTTCTTTTATTAAATTTAAATTATGACACGTCGAAGAGTTTTATCTGAATTGATAAAAGGGTCGATTTTTATTATTGTTTCATTGAAAAATTGTGGCGGAATTTATTCGAATTATTCAACCGTTGTGGAAAGGCATGATATAAATGTTGTGATTACGATAAAAATCGTAACAATTCCATCACGGTTTCTGACTCAGAATCGTGTTAACATTGTTGAAATTTTACCGCATACAGGGTGTTGTCCCTGTTATTGGTTATTAAATTAATAAAGTGTGTGCTTAATTTTAGTGTGATATAATTGGTTAAATTAATTAGCCAACTAGCGCATTGCAATTTATTTTAGTATTATTTTAATTTTAGTGACAATGAAATTACTCTTTGTGTCTTTTGTTCAATGACCCAAACTCGTCACAAAAACAATTTTTTCTGCGACGATTAACGAAGTGACATTAATCTGAATTTAATTCTTGTCACTGTCGAGTCAACTATCCGTACAAACATTTCCGTTTTTTTTTTTCAAACAAAACACCTCCGAGTTTTAAAATCGCCGCAGATTAACCAGTCCAAATCCTCGCACTCTCTCTCATACACAATTATCATTCAGAGCTAGGAATTAAAACGCAATTATCACGAAATTTACAGCTCATAACAGCTCGAAAAATTGGATTTTTAACTAAGCCGGGTTTTGAATGTCGCGAAAAAAATTTATATCACAATTGAGGACGGAAAAGGGAGAGAGAGAGAGAGAGAAAAAAACGTACGATCGAACGCACGAGTTTATGACGGACGTTCCGAAGAGGGGAAAAAGGCCTTAACGAAATTACCTAACATGTAACAGATGTCGGGATGCGTTCTCTGTTCGCTAATTCGGAAATTTTCAAGGATTCGGAGAGAAATTTTTATTACGGTCCCTTCTTGTGAATACGGCCATAAAATGGTCACTCGAAATGTCATTAAGTGATAAATTATGCTTTCGGGTCACTAAACTATCAATAGGGGATGTTTCTACAAGTACACAAGGGTGAATTATTGACGCCATAAACCAACAGTGGCCTAGCTAAACACCTCAAATTATACGAAAAATTTGTGAATAATTTTTGGATTGAATTTGAAGAATGGCCAAAACTGGCAACAATTTCCAATTAATTTTGATAAATCTATCGAGAAAGAGTGAATTTTTGGCTGAAAACGCGCTTTTTTTTATTGTTTTTTTTATGAATTTTTATTTGATCTAATTTGCAAGATATGTGAATACATATTGAAAATCATGACAACTCTAACGAAAAAGACTAAAGTAATGTAATTTTTGATTAAATTAAAAAAAAAATCTGCTTTCTTCATCAATATTTCGCAAAAAAAATTACAAACTTTGATCTAATTTTGGTGATTTTTGACGAAATTTTGCAAAATAAGTGAGTTTTTTACTCAAAAATAAGACAAATCTAACGAAAAACTGGTAATTTTTTCGTCTATTTGCTCAAAATGACACAATTTTTGATGTAATTAAAATTTGGTTGAAAAACGTTACTAACTAAACTGTTGCAAAAGTCAAAAATAACGTAATTTTTGATATTTTTAGCAGTAGTTTGGTATACTTGTGCAAAATTTCGCTAAAATGTAGTTTTTTTTCAAAATTTCGAGAAGAAAATAAGTTTCACGCTCTTAAAACGAGCTAAAAAAATGATTTGATCTAAAATTCAAAAAAATTTGAATTTTTTGTTAATAAGTGAATTTTATTTTTAAAATCGTAACAACTCTAACGAAAAAGACAAAAGTAATGTAATTTTTGATTGAATTCTGCTTTCTTCATAAAAATTTCGTGAAAAAAAGTACAAACTTTGGTGTTTTTGACGAAATTTTGTAAAATAGGTGAGTTTGTTACTCAAAAATAAGATAAATCTAACGAAAAACTGGTAATTTTTTGGTCTATTTGCTCAAAATTACACTTTTTTTTTGATGAAATTAAAATTAAAGAAGTAATGTTTTGGCTGAAAAACGTTACTAACTAAACTGTTGCAAAAATCAAAAGTAACGTAATTTTTGATATGTTTAGCAATAGTTTGGTGTATCTGTGCAAGATTTCGCTAAAATGTATTCTTTTCTTTCAAAATATCGAGAAGAAAGAAGTTTCGCGCTCTTAAAACGAGTTAAAAAAATTTTATTTGATCTAATTACAAAAAAATAATTAAAATAAGTGAATTACTTATCGAAAATCAAAAAACTCTAAGGAAAAGACCAAAATAATGTAATTTTTGATTGAATAAAATAACGGCTTTCTTCAAAATTTCGTAAAAACAGAACAAACTTTGACCTAATTTTGGTGATTTTTGACGAAATTTTCCAAAATAAATGAATTGCGAACTCTAAAATAAGATAAATCGGACGAAAAACTGGTAACTTTTCAGTCTATTTGCTCAAAATTACACAATTTTTGATGTAAATAAGTTAAATAAGTGAAATTTTGACTAAAAAAAACTGTTACTAAACTGTTGCAAAACTCAAAAAAAAAACGTCATTTTGATCATTTTACGAAAAAAGTTAATTTTTATTGAAAAATGGGCTTTTTTACACCTTATTTGAGAATTTTTTCGCATAATAAGTGTGTTTGTAGCTCTAATCGAACGAAATTTTTGATTTAAGTAAACCGAATTCGGTTTACTTTAACAAAATTTTCGGAAAAAAATAGTTTCTTATTATAAAGCGACCAAATAATTCTTGTAAACAGGCCAAAAAACTTTACTCGATTTTGGTGGTTTTTGACGAAAATTTTCAAAATAAAAGGTTCTTACTCGAAAAACAAGATAAATCTAAGAAAAAAGCTAAAATAATTTTATTGTCGACTTTTTTCATCACTTTTTAGCTCAAAAGGAAGAAACTATTTTCGTTTATTTATTTTTTTGAAAAAGACGAGTAATTTTTTTCCCTCTTGTGGTCAGGTCAGGTCAGGTCAGGTCAGGTCAGGTCAGGTCAGGCGGGAAATTTAAATGTGACATAATTGCCTTGTTTTTTTGTAAGAAGATAAAATTAAAATGTAAATCTATATTCTAATTCTATTTTTGAATGTTTTCCGATGTATTCAATAATTATTAATAAGGATATTTACGACGCTGTTAAACGTTTTTATTGTCAAAAATGTAATTTCTCCTGATTAGATCAGGACAGGAGGGGAAGTTAACGAGCGATCGAAATTTGATTCAGTTCCATTTTTGTGCACATTTCTTGATTAATTTTCCTCAGAAATTCATCTGTGGAACGTCATTAGCCCTCTCACCCTCACCCCCTTTTGATACGGTGGCGTAAAATCAGAGTTGGCGTTTCATTACCGAGTGACTTTCTAAGTCGATTAATAACCTCATCGATCCCTAGTACCACCAACACCTGTCATTAATTTCGATCGGATTTATTCGATTAACGTAACGAAGGGAAAAATTTTATGAATTTTACAATCTGGCAATAACTTTTTTATTAGAGCGGCGTGATGAAATTCCCTGTTTCGGTAAATATTATATAGGGGATGATGGACCGCAGGAATCCAAATATTAAGGGATGTGAGATTGGTAATTTTTTGTGTGCAATTCTTTGTGTTATTTTCTAATAACAGAGTGGTGAAACTTTTTCAGTTTGACGTCTCTCGGGTATTTTCAAAAGTTGGTATTATTGTTCGATAAGTTCGAGGATGTAATAACAAGTCCTTACAATTTATTTTTTGTGGTGGGTTTCATCCCTGACAACAGGTGCTTCCAGCACCCTTAAAAATTTATTGATTTGATGAATTTTTGATGTGGAAATTTGAGTGTCCTTGAGATTGCTTCGATCGATACAGGTGACGAGATTAAAATGATTCAGCAAGAATGTATAAAAAATTCCGGTGTGTGAAAGCGGATCGATCGATTCGGAAACTTTCTCACAGTACACACACCCCGAACACAACGGTGAAGCGAAATTGAGAAATTAAATCGAAATTTTTGCCTTATTGCCAAAGTTTATTTGTTTTTGAACAGATGTTGTCACAACGTGTGCTGTGTTACAAACGATTGGTCGATTTGAATTTTTTATTTTTCGTCACAATTTCTCGTTGGGTCCATTAAGTTAATTGATTTGTGAGTCACGACTTAACTGCCCGAAAACCTTTAACAATAAACGTCGATCCTTTCCCTTAATTACCAACTCTCTTATCCTCTTCTTCCGAAGCAAAAAAGTCACGTTTAAATCACTCGAGTCGGTGTTAAAACTTCGCCCGAAAACTAGTTTAATATTTAAACCAATTTAACTCGTAAACTAAACGTTAATTAATCACAAAGCGATCGATAAAACGAATTAGGAACGAATCTAGTGTACTGTGTATTTTTTCCCTTGGCGAAAAACCGATATTTTCATATTGGAAACAATCCAAGAATCGCAAAGGAGGCGTATTGTATTTCTCTTGTTTCACGATGATTGATCGACGTGAAAAAATACAAACACTGAAGGAATTGAGAGGTTTATTGTGTGTGTGACGGAGAGTACCGCAAGGAGCTCGTTAGGGACCGATGCTATTGTCATATTGTATTAACACCGTGATATCGAATTTAGATTTGATCTATAGAAACAAAAACTACATATTCAAATTATATATTTACAATAATCTAGTATAGTGCTATATTTCTTGAGTATTTTAAGCGTATTCAAAAACATATAACTTAAAGACTTCTAGTTGTAGATAGTGGTATAGGGGAAGCTTATGAAAACTATATTAAAATTACTCTAGTAATCCAAAAACGCATTAAAAATATAGCTTTTTATTTAAAATTAGGAGGTTGGTAGCGACTTCCAGTTGAAGAGTCCGCCATCTTGAAAATATTTTCGTTCACCAGAACCGAGCAGATTATGGTTGTATACAAATTTTCAGATCACTATCATTATTAGAACTCCCACACTTCATATCTTGCTATAGTACTTCTTGAGTTTTTTTTAACTTATTCAAAAACATATAACTTAAAGACTTATGGGTAGTGGTTATATGTTATTATCTTTGTTTGCATTTTGGTAGCGTCCATAAAACTACATAGGGTTGAATGTGAGAGAATTTTTTTTTGTTTTAGGTGAATTCCCATGTCGTCCGGCATTCAACAGCGCCCTCTCATCGGTTCATCATCCGCGTGAGAAAAATGTCATCGTCGCCATGTTAAAACCAAGTGATTTAAGCGTCGCGACGACGTCCTTGCAGCGACGTCGTCGCATCAAAAAATCTATCTGTGATTCATCTCCTCATCAAGACTGTGGACTTGATCAAACAAAAGAAAACGTGTTTCTAACAATACGTACGTGCCTATTAACTCGATTCGCGTCAATTTTCCAAAAAACGTTATTAATCAAGCCATTGTTGCTTTACTATTTGTTACTGATATCGTGGTGTAGTGTTGGTGGTGGTAGTTATGTTGAAGCTTATTCGAGCGCGTTCGACAAAAGCGAACATTTACTCGAGAAAATGAATCTTGAACAGAGCATCGCTGCAGTATTTAATAAAGTAGCTTACGGAAGTACGACGAAAAGATCTATACCGGATAATGCTTATCCAGTCACGACACTAGCTACACCTCTCCTTACTACCTATAAGTATTCGGATGGAAACGACGAATGGGAACGAGTCGATGTGAAAAATGAACGGCCTTCTGGACGAAGTAGTGTCGATTTTGAAACAAGTGACTACGAGGAGAAGAAGGATGATGGATATGGAAGTGATCTAGAGAAGGATCATGTACTACCGACTTCAGCACCAGCCGCTGATATATTAAAAAACAACAACAACAAACATTATAATAACCCTAACCGGTATAATAACGATCGGTTAAAGCCGGGTTTTGAGCCGGGAGAACAAGTAACCGAAAGTAACATCAAGTCAACCACGGGGGCAAGTCTCCATAGAAACGTACGGCCAACTAAATCAATGTATAGTAAAGACATTCCCAGTTATATCCCTCCAAATCGGGATTTTTTCACACCTCCAATCCCTCCAGCATTCCAGCACCCTTTCGCCGACAAACCTACCCTTCGTGGGACAAACTCTCATGGTTTCGCCAGTCGGAGACCAATCCCACCGCCAAGTCTAATGCCCAGTAAAGACCGAATCCCGTTTCGTCCAGACCTACCAAAAGTCAATGCCGAAAAAATCCCCGAACCCAAAACCGAAAAAACCGAAAAGAAGAAAACACTAAATACACCATCGCAAAGTGCCAAATTGGGCGATTTCTATGGTTTGAATCGTCACAATGAGACCAGTTTCGAGTATGAGAAGAGTTACGCACCGGAACCGTCAATCACAAGGATACTGAGTGGTTCAAATGGACGTCATGATGATATCCAAATACCGGAAATACTGTACCGGGCTGTGACAGCAACACCACAAAACGTCAAAACGACGAAAACACGAGCACCAGCTGCGGAACCTTCGGTTGAGATCGTCCGTGACGAAGTTGAGGAACACGAGACTGAGAAGAGTGAAGAGATTACCGAAAGTGTGACGGTACGGAAGGAGGAAACAACGCAAGTTTCGGTTAACTTGCCGAACGTTAAGGAGAAGGAGACGAACGTGACAAAGGCGAGTACCGAGGAGATTTGGTTGATTTGTTGGAACGTTCATGTTTATTTGGTTGTGTTTGGTTATATCCTCCTGGCGATCTATTCGATCTATAAGTTGGTGCGGTACGAGAATGACCCTCATATGTTCTCGAAGAGTTATTTCCTCACGATTCATTTGATGTTGACGGTGATTTGTGTGTTGAGGATTTTTTACCTCACTTATGATCCGTACAATGTCAATAAGTCGTTCAATATTTTCCTCTATGAGTTCTTGCACTCGTTCCCTTTGTCGCTTCTAGCTACGACTTTTGCCGTTTTGATCCTTTTCCTCCTTAAACGGACGTTGACGCATTTGGAAGTTAAGACGCGACCGGTTTTTCTAGTCGTGTTCGCACTCTTACATATAGTACTATGTATATGTTTGAGCACGTTTGAGAGTTTCGGCCATTTTGAAAAGGCCAGTCTTATTGTATGTCGGCCGGTTTTCGTCCTCCTGTCATGGGCACTCGGTTTCAGTTATTTATACTTGTACCGAATTATTAAAAACGTTTTGGCCAAGAAAAGCCAAAACTTATCCGAAATGTGTACACAGAACATTTCATACGCTTCGCATATAACAATCGCAGTTGCGTTACTTTTTATACTTTTGGGTTTCGTCCAATTGTATGCATTGTTTTTCATTAAAATTGATCGGTTCAATGATGAGACTAAACACCATTGGATTTTATGGGGTTTTGAACTTTCGGTTCGTTTCCTCGAAATTTCGATAATCACCCTTTTGGCAATCGTGGTGAGTTTGAAAATGTCACAACGCGAGAAACAAACTGGGGGATTCCCTCTATTCCCATGTACGACCAGTGATTCAAGCACTGATAATATATACCCTAACAATTGTAATACCAACCCGAACGCGTTGAATTACAGTCGGAACGAAATGATTATGGATAACATACCAACTGAACCAGTTGAACGTCCCAATTTGTTAAAAACCGCGTTTCAAAACGACTCCTTCGATAAGAAATCTACTCTTGAGCGTTACCATTCCGATTCGGAACGAACAAGTAACTTTGACCGTTTCGAACGTCCGAATTGGTCGGATCGGTTCGATTCGCGTCCGAATAACCACGAGGCGAATTTCGGCCGAAGTTCGGCTCGGTTAAACTCGGCAAAGTACTATACGAAGCCGAAATATGACGATGAAAGTGGACAGGAACGTAATATCTATAGCGAACCTGTGGATAACCATCAGTATGAAAGAACGCGACATGATTTCGAAAGGGGGGATTTTGATCGAAGGAGTCGGAATTCGTCCAATACGTCTGGTAGAAGATCAACTGGACGAACGCGCAAAAATCATGCCAGACCGCATCTTGGGGTGCAAACGTTGCCGAATCATCAGGATTCGATGCTGGTGGACGAACAAGGTTTCGTCAGATTTAGGCATATGCAGGAGGAGAAACCGAGTCAAGGGCATTTTAGTGATGCGTGAAATTTGGAGGGTGTGAGTCGGAGTAAGGGGTAGTGAGCCAAGGGGGGCGAAATGCAATTAGAAAAAAAAAAAGTACAAATTTCCATAAAAATTACGTCAACAAAAAAGGTTGTGCTGAAAATTTGGTTGATAATTTTGGAGTAGTCAGTGCAAAAAATGGACTTTAAGAAGAGTCTAAATTAAAATATGGCCAAAACCGCTGTGAAAATTTAATAGGAGTTGTGGCGCCCAACGTGGGGCCACGACTAATGACCCAAATTTTCGGGGAAAAAGAAGTATTATGCCAAACTTTATGGTTAAACAATACACTTGAGCACGTTCCTACTTAATTTAATAAATCTTAGTTGAAGATTTCTGGAGTGAAACTACAATTTGTCCACAAGATATTAAACAATGACCTTACTTATTTATTGATAATACTCATTTCGTAACGTTTGGAAGCGCAGGGTACTAGAAGCCTCGTTTCGTGTGATTTTAGCAATAATTCCGTTAATTAAGCGCTCACTGCCCCCGCCGCCCCCGATCGACGTTTCGGCCTAATCAAAACCCAATTTTCGCTTTTGACGTTTAAGAAACTTAGCCATGACAGTCACACACGTTTGTGAACGCGGTCCCCTCACCGAGGACAAACCTAATAAAATAAAAATCCACTAATTGTTAGATTATAGTGTATGTACGATTATAATACTTTACGATGATAAAGTAGCAGTGTATAAAAATGAATTTGCAAAAGTGTACATATTTATAATGTTAAGTGACTATATATAATTTTAATTTTTTATATAATTTTTTGATAAGATACAGGGTGTTCGTGTTGACAAACTAAACAAAAGAACGGCAGCTAATATGATCCGATTTTCTCAAAACTCTTCTCCGAATTGTTTCGTCCCCTGTATATTTTTAGTTAGTTTAGATGAACGGACTGAATTCATGTTATTTATTATCGTTCGGGCTAAATACACGAGAAATTACCGTCCTAATGACCAAAATAGGCGGCGGAAAAATCGCCCGCTAGAGGGCGTCTTTTCCGGCGACGTGTCACAAATATGTAGATGTGTTTTGTTTGTATATATGTATCTAAGCCAATATTTAGCCTTGCCATTTTTAACTGCTGGGTTTTTTAATAACGTAATAAGAGTTAAGGAAGAAGAATTATTATTTTTGTACATTATGTTCAGTATTATTTTTTTACGTTCACAGTATTTATTATTAGGTTTCCTTTCTCATAAAAGACTTGATTTTTTATACATTCCTCGTTACTTGCCACTCTATTTACTTTATAATGTTCCTAAGTGACGTACTTATACCAGTAATTCTGACGTTTTTTGCCAGTATTTCTATAACGCCTCTACTTGTATTAGTATAGAGAAAATAACATTTTTTGATTTTTGGTGTCACACAAGTGTTATTTTAAACAAATAAACTACAAGATATAAGTGAATCTGGTGATTTTCCAAATGTACAAAACTGATGAAAAATACATTTCGTAAAGTCATCGCTTTATTTATACGAATCGACTTCTATTGTATTATATTATTGTAAAATATAAACTATGTCTAAATTTGGATTCAATTAATTCAATCCCTTTCACTTAATCCAGCCAGTTTATGTAACTAATTATACAAAGGTGCATTGTGGGTTGCTTTACATTAACAGCTAAAGTAATTAAACGTAATTACACTGACATGAACAGTTAAAATCGTTGTTGTGTGTGTTTTACAAAACAACAATGTCGGAGGCTTTGAATAAGAAAAGCAAACAATGAAACGATTGCTATTATTCCACGTAATTACAGTTGAATAAATCGATATTCCAGCCTATAGGCAACCAGTTATGCGAATAGATTCGTATCCCAAGTAGGCAACGTTTCGGAAAATTTATTCCGGCTATAATATCACACGTCGTCGCCGTTAAAGTCGGTAAAATTTGCAAGTCGCGATAAAGATCATCGATTTAAAGCATAGGTTAATCCATTTCGTTTCTTTATCGGTCACGTTCCGAAACAAATGGACGAATACGTTTCGAAAATCATAAAGCGCGCGCGCGCCATCGTTGTGTCCCGACTCTAAGTTTGATAAATGTGAGGATCTGGAAGGAGAATTAATGGATGTGTCACGGCTTCGTTTTAAAAAGGGTGCAATTTGTTTTTTTCCTCATGTCTAGAGGTGGTTTCCCAAAGAAAACGAAGAAAAATTGAAATGAAATGCTGTGATTGCGTAGCCACGTCAAGTTTTTGCGGGAATTTTGAAAAATCCCAATTCGTTTCCTCGAATCTGCGGAATTTATGTAAGGGGAGGTTAGACGAGTTGTACGTCTTTGACCCGAAAAGCGATAACGCTTCAATCCGATTACGGTGGTGCAATTACGAATGCCTGATTATTGCTATTATTTCCCGACTAAATGAATTTATGACCTTTTTTGTTCCAAAGGAAGCGAAGAAAGATCCCGAGGGTGATTTATTGGCCCTATTGTTGGTTGCATAACCAATCATTTTTTAAATTTACAACGCGAGCGTCGCGAGTGCTTTAATTGTATTACTTTCAGTGTTTTTGTTGCGAGTGATAATAATTGGGAACAATATTTTGTGTTGAATAACCCGATTTAGTCCACAATGTGCTATTTTTATTGCATTGTTTTTTGTTGTAATTAATTCGAATCAGCAAAAGCCCGTCGAAATGTTAAATAAACAATGTGTTTGTTGATTATTTTATCCGATGTTATTGACGAATTAGCGCTCGAACGCATCTCTACAACAGACATTAATTATTTGCAGTTTATAAATTATAATAATGAGGGATAACATGTAATTATTTCCTAGTTTCAAATTTATTTTAGGTAAATAGAAATGACAGTTTTGATGGGCGTGGCTAATTTACGACCAGTCGTGCCAACACAAATTAAATCAGGCATGACATCATTTTATCATCTTCACCTTGACTTTTCTCTCCGTTTAATAATAAATTCATCGATGCGCAAAATGAAAAAGAAATCACAAACACGTTTTAGGTGTCCGTGTGTTGTACTTCAGTCACGAGATTGTATGAGTGACGTAATTTAACAACTTTCACTCAAAACGCAAATCTGGTTTTAGTCTTTTTGCCACAACGACAAGAAGTGCATCGGTGTTTGAATAAAAAATTACAATACAATGAATAAAACGGTGAGTTTTTGTCGAATTTTGTGTAATCTCAAGCCCCCGGCAATTGCCTTGTCCCACTTTCATTCTCTATTCATTTCCAAGACGATTAATCAAAAGTTATTGGCGTAAATATTTCTCAAAACGAGCAAAGTTTAGGCATTCTAAATTTGGGGAAATTGAGTTGCGTGATTTAGTGATTTACGATTGGTGACACTGTTAGTTATCACGTTTCAACGCTGCCAACTTAGAAATTTACAATGACGACGTCATAAAGTTTGGATTAATGACCTCGATTGCATTCTTGAAGCTTTATGGGCCATGTATTAGAAATGTCATTCCATTCGGGGGGAATTACCGGATTAATAATTATTAGCACAGTTGGCTGAGACGTAAACAATCGGCACTAATCGTAAAACACACGAAAAATAAACCGTTTTATTGTTACGACTCTCTTAAACCGGGCTTGATATTTTAATTAAAAGTGCTACCAACCGACACATCAATTTATTAATAAAAATCCCCAGTTTTTGGCACTGTTGGCCTTGACGTCGGGGGCGGTGTGCGACGTCGCCCACTTGGTCCACCTCCAAGAAACCGAGCCATCAACACCGCCGCCGCCCCCAAAGCCGTACGCTTTTGGTTACGCCGCCGGTCGTTTCCCTGGCCACATCGATCGGACGCATTCGGAAGTTTCCGACGGTTCGGGGGTGGTTCAAGGCTCGTACTCGTATGTGGATCCCCGATTTAAAATCCGCACTGTTGAGTACACGGCCGATAAAAACGGCTTTCATCCGGTTTTGAATTTCGCGCCAGAACCGCTCCCATCCGATACACCGGTGGTGGCGGCGGCCAAGCACCGCCATCTCGTGCAGTTCGCCAACATTGCCAACGCCAGGCATGCCGCCCCCGGGGCGGTGGTGGTGCCCGTCGATTCGGTGGCGGTGAGCCGCGCCAAGGACAAGCATTTCAAGCTGTTCCAGAAAATCGCAGAGGAGCATGCCAGGCTGGCGGCAGCGCAGGAGGCCCAAGGGGGCGGCACCGAAAAACCGATTTATTGAATTGTTTTATTACGAATAAAGTTTTTTTTGAGCAAATGTATTGTTGGTTGCCTAACGTTGTTACTATGATGTTACCAACCCAACCAAGAAAATCCCCACGTCAGTGTCAATAACAAATGTCAAAATTGCAACTTTTGTGTTTTACTTTATTGTGATATTCCGCCCCCAAATGTCGAATCCCTACGCCAGGTCCACTAACCCGTTCGAAGACGACGATGTTGACGATGAGCTCTTTTTGCGCAACTCGCGCCGGTCGCAAGGGGGCCCCCAGACGTCTTTCGACGACCAGTTGCAGTCATTCCAGGAGCGCAAACGTGCCATTGAAGACCGCACCATCAACAGCACGGAGAAAAGTTTAAGTATTTTGCGTGATTCCGAACAAATTGGGATTGCAACAGCCGAAGAATTGATGAGACAGCGCGAAAAATTGGAGAAAACTGATAAGCAATTGGACGAAATCAACGCAACTTTGAGATTCTCCCAGAAGCATATCAACGGAATCAAGTCGGTTTTCAGCAGTTTGAAAAACTACATGGCGGGGAAAAACGACGCAAGCCCGAGCCCCCCTTCAAAGACAACTAAATCTGAGTCTGAAGATTTGCACAAAGAGTTTGAGCAAAAGTTATCCACTTATGACAAGTTCGAGAATCATCCCTCAACCAGGTTGAAGAACTTGGATTATAATAATGCGGGCCAAACGTCAGGGAGTAAGGATTTTAGTGCGAAACTGGACGCCAATTTGCAAGAAATGTGTTCAAATATATCACGTTTAAAGAATTTAGCCACGGATTTGTCGTTCGAGATTGACTCGCAAAATGACTTGATTAGCACAATTACTGATAAAGCGGAGACGGCCGATATGACCATCACCAAGCAAAACAAAGATATGATGAGAATACTGAAGAAATCCTAGTTTTTAATTATTAATTGCGGAAATCAAAATTTTGCAGTTTTGTGTCTTGTAATTAATTATAATACTCTCTGTCTAGTTGATTAGTAATTATTTGTATATTTGGAGCGTAAATGGATCTATTGATTGTTGTTATAATTACATTATTATAGGAATAAATTCTATAATAAAGAATTGTGTTAAACGCCCCCACAGTTTCCTGTTTTACCGGCGTGGCCTGTCAGCTGTCACTATCACCTTTGACAGTTTTTTTCTGTTCGAAAGTTTTTGGCACTGGATTGGGCCCCCATACTGTCTTTCTGACCGTGGGGTTACAACTACAATGGCAACAAACGACGAGACAGGTGAGTCAGTTTTTACAAATGTGGTTGTAATTGTGTTTTTCCCCAGAAAATGATAATAAAATGTTTGGCCCCCTTGTGTTCAAGGGCACGGGCCCCCCGGAGACCGAAACCGAAGCAACTTGTCTCCTGTGCGATAACACGTTTAACCTAACTTTACGTTTCGATATTTTCGTGCGCCATTTATTCGAAGTGCATAATTTGGTTATTGAAGAAGTGCAAAATATCGCAAATTTGCCACAGTGAGTGTTTACGTCACGAGTCACACAGTAGTAATTTTTTTTTGTAGATATTGTCAGTACTGGAGTGACAAGTTCAAGGAAGTCCCAATCGAGGAAATAATTCCAGCGATAAAAATCGACTCCTCCAATCAAACTTATTTCCTGTTATCAACTCTACTGAAAGAAGACAAGGATTTGCGCCATAGACTCAAACTAGAGCACGTTTTGCGCGTGCAAGAGTTCGAGCGTGTGGATGGGGGCTATCAAAGGCCTTGTCTCTTCTGTAAGTTGCATTTCGAGGGCACGCGGGCCGATTTCGTCCGCCATCTAGAATCGCAGCATAATCTCCAACTGGGGAATCCCCAAAACTTGGTTTTTGTCGAAGAATTGGTGGAAAAAATCGACGAGCATTTAGCGCAATTGACTTGCATTTTTTGCGAGCGGGTTTTCCCCGAACGTGGCGTCCTGAAGGAGCACATGCGCAAAAAACTACACAAACGGATTAATCCACGCAACGCCGACTATGATAAATATTTCATCGCGAATTATTTGGAGCCTGATAAGTTGGGGAAAAAGGTGCAAAAACGTGACGTCATGCCACATCAAGATGATTTGAACAATGATGAGGAATATTACGATTGGAACGAAAAAGACGATTTTATAACGTGTCTTTTCTGCGAGAAAAGGGACACAAATATCAATACTTTGTGCCTCCATATGGAGGCAGACCACGATTTTGATTTTGCAGACTTGACTCAAAACTTTGATTTCTACCAAAAGGTTAAGTTAGTGAACTATGTGAGGCGGCAAGTGCACAACCACAAGTGTTTTTATTGCGATTTGAATTGTAAAAGTGCGAAAAATTTGCAAGAACATTTATTCAAAGAGCAACATTGCAAAATTCCGGATTTGAAACTTTTCGACCAACCTGAGTAAGTCGTTGTGTTTTATCGCTTGATTTGTAATGAGGTGATTCCAGATTTTACTTCCCCACGTACGAGAATGACGCTCTACTGTACCTAATTGATGATGTTGAAGATTAAATAAATTAAATTTCAAATTCGGCGCCTGATTTCACCAACCTAACCGCCCAAAATCACCAAAATTCACAATGGCCGCATTGTTGTTGACATGGCTATGCCAAACGTCAAGTTTGTGTTAATTTGGCAAAAAATCGCCTAATTTGAAATAAAAACACTATAATGCTAGTCTTAAGTTAGGTTTTATTTATTTTGGAATTGTTTAAGTGCTGTTTGACGTGTAAGTGTGTGTTTTTTTGTGTGGTTATTTTCGGCACCTTATGGGGGCTGTTTTAGGGCTTAAAATGGCTAGGATTCGCTGGTTGACGAGGACCTCGCGCATTGTGGCCCTATGCAGTGCTGCCAATTTTATAAATAGCGCAGATCGGGTGATTATGCCCATTGCTATAGTACCAATGACTGATATTTTTCAATGGAGTTTGCACGCTCAAGGGTGGATTTTGTCGGCCTTTGCCTTCGGATATTTCACTAGTCAAATATTAGGTACGTATTTATCGCAAATCTTGTGTTTATTTGCAAAAAAAATCAAAAAATAAATTCGCTTTTGTGGCGCTCTCTGGTGGCCGATTCTCAAACCGCTGCTGCGATAGCGCGGGAAATTTAAATGTGACTTGGTAAATTAAAATTACTCACTATTTTGCTGCTACCGTCTGCTTCTTAAACGGACCTACTGTAATTAAAACACACCGAAATTAGTATAATGTGCCATTGAATTGGTTGCAAATAATAAATCTAATGTATTTAATGTAATTTGAAAAAAATTGTATACTAACCCTTTAATCCGGATTTTCTTTGAAGATCTCGTCCAAAAAATTTTAAAATAAGTCGCGTGTTATTTATTTAATTTAATTAAATGTATTCTAAAATTCACGCATTAGTCACTCAATCAAGTCGTTGTGTTTTGGAAAGTAGCAAAATGTTGATTTTGATTTTATTTTATTTAATAAATTAACGAGACGTCCGTTCGCGACATTAGCAAGTGATAAACTGAGTGAAATAAAACGGTACAATAATAATTGTGTAACAATATCCGGATAAATCGTCATATTAACAAAAAATGTAATCTGTTTATGTAAGTAATTGCTACAAACGTGTGAACAAAGAATTTGTCTGGTTTATTGAATTTTACATAATAATGTAAAGAACAAGAGAATGAATCAACAAACAAGGAAATAATTATTACAATATCCATTGCCCTCAAAATTGGCAAAAAATTTAAAAATTGTCCAACTCAACGTCACAAATCAATAAAATTTTTGTGAAATAAATTAGAAACCAAATTATTTTCTCAAAATTAATTCGTATTTGATCAAATTAAATGAAAAGTTTCGCATTTTGTGCGTTTTATAATTGAAGATTTGTTTGTTTTCTCGCTACTACAAGTGAGATTGAAAATATACTCAATTAGAGCAAGCCTTGAAAGTGAAGTGTAACTTTGGCCACATCATATACCAACATAAGACAACATAACTTCAAAAGTGCGGCCGTAAATAAATGGCAAAATTGTGGCTAAAGTTCCGCAGGCACAACTTGCTCTAATTGAGTTTATTTTCGATCTCATGTTATTTCTTGACTGGTGGTCTAGTGTCTGAAAATCTCCACAATATATTAAAAAAAAAAATGTAAATTTTTGTGTAATAGTTAGTCATAAAGTGATTGAATGTTTATATTTAGAATGGTCGTAATCAAGTCCTTAACTTTTGCATTTAAATTCGAGAAAAATAAAATTTTAAATGCTTTATTAATTAACTCGAGAATTTATTTCATATTGCCATTATCATTAATTAATTAATTTCAATTATAAGTAATTGGAGAAAAATTCCGAAAAAATTCACAGGCATAGAAAAAAATACAAAATATTTAATAGCCAACGCAGAATTCTGTGCAATTATTAGTTTTTGAAATAAGTAAAAATATACTAAAAACAAAAATATTTAATTTGTTTATTTATTACTTTTAGTAGACTCGCTCTGTAATTTTTTTTATATTATGCATCGAAGTAGGCATTGAAAGAGATTGTTTTAAGGTGGCAACTATGCGAAAATTAAAAAAGATCATTACTTCAATATGTATCCCATTTTCTGAAGTATCAAAAATCATTTGTTCTCAATCACATTAATGACAGTTTTTATGAAAATCGGCCATTAAACTAAAGGTGCATTTAGACTTTCACAACCTACTTAATGCACTTTATTATACTCGTTTTCAAAATAAAAGATATCGCAGTAGGCCATGACTGTGTAAAACAACCTTTACGTTTGATTGTCAAAACTCAAAATGTCAAACAAAATTTGAGGTTAAGAAAATTGTGTCAAAATAATTGTGATTTAATCTTTTGGTGAAACTAAAAATTGTTAATTCAGCTTCTACTATAATGGTTTTTTTTTGCATTTAAATCGGTAACTAACTTTAACTAGTTGGAAAACAAATACCAACTATTAATATGTGAAGATACTAAAAATAGCAGTATAACCAACTTAAATTCAAATTTCCACAGCCTACTGGGATTAATTTGAAAAATAGTATATACAGCGTGTTAGGGAATTGTTTAGCATAAATTGAACGGTAGAGAGAGAGGGAGAGAGAGAGAGAGAGAGAGAGAGAGAGAGAGAGAGAGAGAGAGAGAGAGAGAGAGAGAGAGAGAGAGAGAGAGAGAGAGAGAGGCAAAACGAATCGATTAAGTAAAGTTTTTGTAAATCGAAAATGCATAGTTTTCCTAAAAAATCGTTCCCAAATTTTGAGAACCGCTGAACTAGAATGATAAAAATTAGCGTAAATTTTAATATTATTGACAAAACAGCAGAGGTAAATTAACTTTTTGGTCCATTCCGTAATTCTTCTAATTCAATTTGTGTTTTGTGATCAAAATTTCTAAAAAAAAAAAACAAAAAGAAATTTATGCCAGAACTGGGGTTCGAACCTCCCACACAAATGACCATGCTATCTACAATTTTGAAAAATTCTCAAAACGTCCATGCGCCACTATGTCCACTTTGTTTAAAGAAAAAATTAACCGCTAATAAACTACCACAGTGGCTCTCAACAGGTGGATTAATAATTTTTTTAAAGAAAGTATAAGGCTTGTTTGAACATGACAAATTCACATACGAAATATTGCTAAGCCATTCTCTAACACCCTGTATAATAATTGTCTTAATTTTTTGTTAGAAAAGGAATTTCTGAATTTGGGATGTTTCTTATGTTTCACTAAGAGAAAATAATTCTTTTGTGTACTATTTTTCAAAAAATAATGCGCCTTTTGAGTTATTTTTTTAAGTTAGTGATATTTGACACTATTCAATATTGCCAATTTATTTACAAGGTTATAGCCGACTTTATTGCTCAATAAAGAAGCTACTCCAACTTTTTAACTGAATTTTTTGAGCACGTTTTTTAAGTTAACCAGATTTGACGTTATTAAATATTGCAGTCAAAAACTGGGCGTTTTGGATTTATATTTTAATTGAGTCACCGACATTACTTAATATTGCCAACTTAACTATTAGCTGTTTCAAAACTATAAAAACGCCAACGTCGCATTTTCTCTCAAAATTAGCTGTTATAAATTATTCATGCACTTCAAAAAAATAATAATTAATGTAATTTATACTTTCAATGAGAGATCTAACCATTAATAACTATTTTAGAATTTTATTAATCTTATTTAAAAAAAATAATTCGGTAAAATGCGACGTTGGCGTTTTTATGGTTTTGAAACAGTTAATACAAGGCCACAGCCGACTTACCTTATTGTTCATTATTCAAAAAACCCTACTCCAAAATATCAGGTGTTCATTATTAAAAAAACTCCCAGCAGGCTATGAAATTTTAACGTATGTCCTACAACTGCTAGTACACAATTTTTATCATTGTATTGTTGGTTCCCTACTAAACCACCACCAGAATTCATAACTTAAGATTGATAAATAGTGTTCAAAGGCGATGTGTTATGTGTGTTGAACAACAAGGAAGACATTTCCAACAATTTCTATAAATAATAAATAAATATTTATATGAAAATGTCTTATCTTTTTAATTGTCAAAAAGTAAGGTTATGAGATCTTTCAATTTGACAAGAAGTGTACGAATTACTTACAGACATACAAAATAACTGTTTTTTAGTTGCAAAGCACTCTAGAGTTTTTTTTAAATGAACACTTTTAATTTCTGTAAGTTTTTTATTAGAAAAGGAATTTCTGGATTTGGGATGTCTTTAATAATAATAATAATAATAATAATAATAATAATTTATTCGTCGAAAAAGTTACAAAAGAACAAAAGAACACGTCAGTATAAAAAAAAAACATACGTTACACTTAAAGAAGGTATTAGCTGTTTCATAACTATAAAAACGCCATTGTCGCATTTTTTCCGAATTATTTTTTTAAATAACATTGATAAAATTGTAAAATTGTTAGTAATGATTAGATCCCTCATTGAAAGTATAAATTTCATTGGCTTTTATTTCTTTGAAGTACATAAATAATTTATAACAGCTAATTTTAAGAAAAAATGCGACCTTGGCGTTTTTATAGTTTTGAAACAGCTAATATCAGGTGTTCATTATAAAAAAAATTCGCAGCATGCTCTGAGATTGTTACGGAAGTCGTAGAACAATTTTCATTATTGTATTGTTGGTTGCCTACTAAACTATCTCACAAGAATTTATAACCTAAGATTGGTAAATAGTGTTCAAAGGCGATGTGTTATGTGTGTTGAACAACAAGGAAGACATTTCCAACAGTTTTTATAAATAATAAATAAATATTTTTATGATTTTTTAATTTTTAATTGTCAAAAAGTAAGGTTATGAGAGAACGAATTAATCACAACTATAATTCGTATAGTTTTTAATTTAGTCTATTTCCAACTTAAATACAACATCACAGCCGAGTTTGTTTTTGATTTGCTAAGTTTATGGTTGCAGGCAGTTTCTGGGCTAGCAAACTCGGCGCTAAAAACGTCCTCATCTGCAGCGTCCTTTTATGGAGCATCGCTACATTCATCACCCCCTTCCTGGCACACAGCATCACAGCTTTAGTTATATGCCGTATAATTCTTGGTTTTGCCGAAGGACTCGGTCTTCCAACAATTTTCCATCTCTTCGCTCACAGCATCCCAGTTGAGGAACGTTCACGTGCTTTTAGTTATTTGCTAGCTTCAGGTTCAGTTGGCCAAACTGTGGCTTCGGTCCTGTGCCCCCATTTATCCTGGGAGGCGTGTTTCTACTGGTTCGGTTCGTTTGGTTTTATTTGGGTTGTTTTATGGTATTTTACCTACCCAGAGGACGCTTTCAGTGCTGAGGAAACAATACCATTACATATGCCTAAAGTGATATCGCGTAATATAAGATGGGCCGATTTTATTTTAAGTAAACCGTTGTGGGCCATTTATTTAGCGCATTTTGCAATGAACTGGTCCTCCTATATCATAATGCAGTGGTTGCCCACTTATTTGGCACGTTATTTGGGGGGGAATGCGCATAGTTTGAGTCTGACGGCTGTTCCGTATGTTGTTAATTCGATTTTTGGTGTGATAAGTGGGCATGTGGCCGATGGGTTGTTACTGAAGGGCTGGTCGGTGTTGAATGTGCGTCGGTTGATGACGAGTGTGGGGCTCGTGGGGCCTGCGCTCTTCTTGGCCATTTTCTGTGTCGTGGACCATTTGCCGTTTGCGGTGATTCTGGTGAGTATTTCGATGGGGCTGTCGGCGAGTAATTCGGCCGGACATTTGAGTAATCATGTTGATGTGGCCCCCAATTATGCCGGGACCACGTTTGCGATTAGTAATACCATTGCGACGATTCCGGGGATTTTGTGTGGGCCGGTGACGGCGTCCTTGGTTACAGCTTCAGATGGGAAGTGGATGAGTGTGTTTTTGGGGGCCACGTTTGTTAATCTGATGGGGGCCTTTGTCTATTTTACGAATAGTGTGGCTACGCAGGTTTTGTGAATATTGTATATATTTGTGTAGATTAATAAAAAGAGTACGAAACTTGAGTTTTGTTTTTTGGGCGCCTTTTTTTTTTTTTAAATTGTTTGACGTTAGTGGTGTTGATAACTGTCAAATCAACCGTTTGTGCGGTCGAATTCCCGCTAGCGCTAAATTTTTTACTACGTTACCAAGTCGCGTTTAAACCCTAAATATTTAACAATTAATACACCGGAGCAAATCTACAGGTGCGAATGCTAAAGACTTTAATTCTTCGTTTTAAATGCTTTTCAATTTTAACGTTTTCGAACAAGCCAGACTTGGCATCAAATCCAATTCGGGCGAATTGTCTATTAGATAATGGAAAAAGCCACAAAACAGTGGCATTTTTTATTGTATTTAGCCTACAGGTATGGTCAGTAAGGCCCTAAGAGCACACCCTACAAGTTTGGAAGAAAACTACCGTTGCAAAAATTTTGAGGTTAGAAAATTCTTTTGGAGAATTTTTTACTCGGAATCGGTTTACACAGCAGCAATGTCACAACAAAAGGGATTATGAGTCTATGCTGCATACAGCCCCACTTTACACTTGACCTGCTGACATGACCTAACAGTGGGGCTCACATCAGAGGGCTGGCTGTGTCTGAGGAATGGTCACTAGAATTAGGCACGATTTGTACAAAAAAAGTTACTGTAATAAAACATATACAATTATGCTCTTTTTTATTTTAAGAATATCGTAAGATTTTGGGCGCTTTTAGTCTGTAAAAGTTTCTAAGAGATTTACAGATTACTATAATTTACTGTTTTAAGATATCACCCATAGATGGCAATACAACTGTTTGTAGGTTTCTATAAAACTCTACTTAGACACGCGACACCTAGATGGCGCCAAATAATTAATAAGTAAATTTTGCAACCAGCTTTACAATTTAGGAAAATGTTTTTTATTATTTTCTTAATCACCAAATTTACAAATTTTAATTTGAGATATAATTTCGCCCTTTTGAAAACACTACCGGCCCGTAGGTTTTTCTTGCGCTATCGAATAGGCTCAATCAGGAACAAAAATAGCATGTAGCGCCCTCTAGGTGACAGGTACCTAAGCACAATTATATAGGAACCTACAAATGAGTGTAGTGCCATCTAGGCTTGATTCTTTAAAACAGTAACTTACAGTTATCTGTAATTTTTAGAACAATTTAATTGCAGACTTGCATAATAAAAAATTCTCAATTTCTAAACCCAATGATTTTGTTAAAAAAAAACAGCATTAATATTGTATAAATGATTTTATTAAAATAACTTTTTGTACAAATTATTAATGTGCCAAATGGAAGAACTGTAGGTGGTGACATCTATATGGGAGATGCCAAAGGAGGGTTTTACAGTAATCTGATTTTATTTTAACTCGTTTGATTGATATTTGACATCCCGCGCAATGTCACACCGCCACTTCTAAACCAAATTACTCAAAAACCATGGCTGAAACCCTCCTAAACCAAGCACTAGCCCCCGACTTCGCCCCCGAACCCTTCATCCAGTGGCTCACAAGCCCGGAATTGCAGGTCAGTACCGTCCAACCTAACCTCACTTTACCGTCAACAACAACAAACAGGGGGCCCAAACCAGCACCTACGCCTGCTCTCGCACCGATTTCATCACCTACTTCCTCAATTACGTGCACGAAGAGATCGGGGGCGCAATCAGCGATCGCAAACCGGAGCCCCAAGACAACAGCAAAAGTAGCACCGAACTGAGCCCCCTCGACCTGACCACCAGCACCCCGAAAGGGGCCTCCGACTCGAGCGTCCTGAGCTACATGAGCCCCATTTCACCCATCTGTTTAGGCGATTTTCTGGTCAATAAACGGGGGCCCCCACGGAAGACCAAAAAGCGAATCAAACCGACGAACTTGACACTGAACAGTTCAAGCTTTCACAATCACAAGTCGGAGAATAGTTTTAATTTTAGTAACGAAAGTGAGGAGTTTCCAAGTGGGCGCTCTCTACTACTAGAGGAGCGCCTCAAAGTTGACTTTCGGAGCCCCAAGACTGTTATACAAGGGGGCGAAGTCCCACCAGACCCGGCCCTTGTGACAAATCGCCCCCAAATCGAGCGACTTGTTCAATTTTACTCGCTTTTAATCGCCGATAATTGTGTCCTAAACCTCACACGTGAAATATATTTTCTCATCTCGCTACTTTTGAAAAAACAATTTTACAACAACGACTGGGGCATTAACGTGTTAAGCGACAAAATCACCAATTTTTTATTCAATTCCATACACAATGTAGTTTATTTTGCCAGCAAATCGCTCGAGAATCTAGTCGGCGTCTTGCAAAATTTTGACAATTCAACCGTTCGGTTACTAACCGAAAACAGCCGACTGCGCGAGTTTGCGCCCACTCTGACCAAACAATTGGAACAAATCGTAAAACCGGACCGTGTTGTTTCGATTGAAACGTTGCAGAATAATATTTGTTTCAACTCGGATACCGATAATCGTAATAATTTTCCGAACGATTTGTCGTTTCATGCGTTTAAAAAACAGCGCGATTTGTTTTATGACATTTTGCGCATTTGGGAGCAGCACCATCTAGCGCCCGGTTTCAACTATGTTGTAAGTCTTGGCGGGAAAATTAAAACACTTTTGAATTTGTCGCACGAACCGACGAATTTTCTCCATTTCGCGCGTTTATTCAAAGCCCAATTGTTGACGTGTCGCACTTGCGACGACTTGATTATTACCAGTTTGGACGTTGATGCGCAAAAATTGAATAAATTGAAAAATCGCTGTGTGACAAAGGAATCAAATCAGGGGTTGAATTCGTTGCCGAAATTTAGCGAAAGTGAGGAGTTTTATCGTGATTTTATCGTAGTTGGGGCGAATTTTTCGCTTAATAGACATTTGGCCGATGCATTTATTGAGGAAATTGTCGAGCTGAATGAGAGTTATTTTGCGAATGCCGAGGAAGGTGAGTTTGGTTGATTTAATTATTTTTGTGTGTGATTTTTTGTGGTTTTAATAATAGATGAGAATAGTGTGGATTTGGTGACGAAAAAATCGTATTTTTCGTGTGTTAAATCCTTGCGGATTTTGGCCAAGTTTTTGGGGTTTGTTGAGTCTTTACCGTATAAAAGTGACTATGTG
The DNA here is from genome assembly GCA_939628115.1 of Tribolium freemani. NCBI lineage: Eukaryota > Metazoa > Arthropoda > Insecta > Coleoptera > Tenebrionidae > Tribolium > Tribolium freemani. The sequence continues at coordinate 771,635 of OW626788.1, read as the reverse complement.
AGTTATTCCGAACAGTTGTTGACCACACATTTGAAGATACGAAAGCAGGTGAGTCAAAATATTTCAAATAAGTCGGAAATTACCTTATTTTTGCTTATTTGGCATGTTTTTAGACAGTAGGACAATGGCCAACTGATTTTTTTGGCCAGGTCAGGTCAAGTCAAGTCAAATTTTATTTATTTAACTCACAATGTTGTCTGTCTGTCGGTTATTTTTTCGGAGCCAAATTTGAAAGGGTTCCTGTTGTCCCACTGAATTGAAATTTTGCATACTTACTTAATCTGCGTGACAATGCAATCCTATGTTGTTAAATACCCCCGAAAGGGGTTAAATGGGGTTTTAAAATTTTAGGTTATGTTTACAAAGGGGTTCTCGATTTGTACATACCGTAACTTATACCGACATAGACGGTATATTGGTCATTTGGACGTCACGGTAGACGCACAGTGTAATAATAAAAAAATACTAAAAAGCAAAAAATAAAAATATATAAAAAATGTTTTTTAAAAAAAGCTTTTATTTAAAAGATGGACTAAAAAGTAAAAAATAATGTATTTCAATCACAGGAGAATATTTTTTCTTACAGGTTAAAATTCTAAAATTTAGAAAAACTTTGGGAGTTGTAAAACTAAGGCATTACAAAATTATTTTGTTCAGTTGACAACTCCCAAAGCTTTTATAAATTTTAAGAAAAAATATTCTCCTGTGATTGAAGTACATTATTTTTTACTTTTAGTGCATCTAACATTTTTTTATATATTTTTATTATGCATTTTCATTTGTCAAAACTTAACCAAAAATCATCAATTTAAGTCCTTATCAAGCGTTTTAGCACATTTTCTTAAAATATGTCCAGCAAAATGTGTTATTTTTATTTTGGAAATTGTTTTGCACTGTTTTTCGAAAAAAAATTGTCAAAATAGGTCGAAAAGGGTGTTATTTTTGCTCAGCTATTTGGCTTTGAAACACAATTATTTTGCAAAATTTCCTTAAAAGTAATTAAAAAATTAGTACTATTTTTGACATTTTTCAATTTTGCAGCACGTTTTTTGACTTTTTTTTTTTTCTTGAAAATTGATCAATTGAAGCATTTATTTTGTCTTGTGAGCTTTTATTTTAGCTAAAACACAGTTACATCATGCAGTTTTCTATTTTTAGAGTTGTTATGAAAGTTTTTTGTAAAAATAAGCTGTGAAATTATTAACCCAGGCTGAGAGTGGCATTTTTCAGCTAAAAATTTAGTTGTTTTTGTAAGATTTTGGTAAAACGCACTGAAAAATTATAAAAATCACCAAATTAACGGCTTTATTTTTGTTTTTTTTTGGCTTTTTAATATATTTTTTAAATCAGAAATGCAATTATTTCCTGAAATTTCGTCAAAAATTATTCGAAAAATAATTAAATTAGGTCAAAAATTGTGCTATTTTTGGTTTTTTCAAACTTATAAGCACGTTTTCAAACAAAACAAGAATTGTTTTTCGCATTTTGCTCAAAAAAAAAACCGCCAAATATCGTTAAATCACGTATTTTGCGAAATTTCTCTAAAAGTAATTAAAAAATTAGCATTATTTTTGACATTTTTCAATTTTGCAGCACGTTTTTTGACTTTTTTTTTTCTTGAAAATTGATCAATTTTCTATTTTTTGAGTTGTTATGAAAGTTTTTTGTAAAAATAAGCCGTGAAATTATTAACCCAGGCTGAGAGTGGCATTTTTCAGCTAAAAATTTAGTTGTTTCTGTGAGATTTTGTTAAAACGCACTGAAAAATTATAAAATCACCAAATTAACGGCTTTATTTTTGTTTTTTTTTTTGGCTTTTTAATATATTTTTTAAATCAGAAATGCAATTATTTCCTGAAATTTCGTCAAAAATTATTCGAAAAATAATTAAGTTTTTTTTTTATTTTTGGTTTTTTCAAACTTATAAGCACGTTTTCAAACAAAACAAGAATTGTTTTTCGCAGTTTGCTCAAAAAAAAAACGCCAAATTCCGTTAAATCACGTATTAAGCGAAATTTCTTTAAAAGTAATTAAAAAATTAGTATTATTTTTGACATTTTTCAATTTTGGTGCACGTTTTTTGACTTTTTTCTCGAAAATTTATTTTAGTCTAAAATGTATTTTATTTTTTTGACGGTGACAAACTGTACGAGTAAACCACTAAATAAAGCTTTAGTTTCGCCTTTTTCAAGCATTTTAATCATTGATTTTTCAGCCAAGAACATGTAGTTTATCAAAAATAAGGGAAATAATTGTCAAACGATTTTTTTTTAATTTTTAGTTTTGTATGTTTTTTTTTTTTGAAAAATAAGCAGGGAAATGATTAACTTTGGTTGAGAATGCTGTTATCTTGTCTTTTAGGCGTCTTTCAGCTAAAAATTTACTTGTATTTTTGTTTTATTTTTGACCTTTTAATGTTTTATTTAATCAAAAATACAATTATTTCGTCGAAAATTATTCGGAAAATAATTAAATTAGGTCAAAAATGGTCTTATTTTTGTTTTTTTTTCAAGCTTACAACAAACAAGAATAGTTTTTCGTATTTTGCGAAATGTTCAGTCAAAAAACCCAAATAACGTCAAATCTTTCAGCTGAAACGCACACATTTTGCCAAAAGTAGCAGAAAAAACAATCAATTAAGCTGAAAATGGCCTTGTTTTTTACTTTTTTGGGGGCATTTTTCGGTCAGAAACTTACTTATTTTTACAAAGAAAGCCAAAAATGACGCGTTTTTCAGTTGAAAATTTTGTCTGAAACTTTATTTTTTTGCAGATTTGTCCAACTTTCGACGTCAAAACCCTGCTTGAAAACTCAATACGTCGCAAATCTGTCATTTTATGCGTCCCTTGGCTCATTAAATACCTGTCAATGCTTGACACAGTCACCTTAAAACTGCCTTACTATACCCAAATCCAGAGCACTCTCTACTGGATTTATCGTAACTTTAATTGGGGTCCGTCCCCCAACATTTACCTCATCAAGTTCTGTCTTGGTTGGCTGTTTGAACTACCACACATACCGGACAACAACGCCCTCTATTTCACTAATGAAACAACACAAAATAGTACAAAACCGCCAAAAACTTCTTACATCGACCAATTGGAAATTGTCGATCAGGACATTTTGTATTTCTGTTGTCCCTATTTGAACGAAATCAAGAAGCTGCTGACCACAACAACAACCAATCAAATGATTACAATTAAACACATAACACCGGTTACCGCGCAACAATCACCCGACGAAATCGCCCGAAAAAAACTCGAACAACAACTGGAGGAAGCTTTTTTTAATGGACAACCGATTTCGTTACGTAAAAGTGTGGAATTTGTTAGTGAACGTGTGGCTTCAACTTGTGTTAAATACGTCTGTAGTGTGCTAGTGCCCGAATTTAAAAAAAAATCACTCGAAACTTTCAAATCAATGATTAGTACAATCGATGACGACAGTGTTTTAAAAATAAAAGCGAATCAATTTGCCACTGATTGTTTAAACGAATTGCAAGTCGCTTGTGACCATGAAATTAAAAAAATCACACAGACTAAAGTACAAAACGCAATCGAATCATTACTTGCGATTGACGTTTTACCACAAACGCGTCACGTTTGTGTGGGAATCACCGAAAAAATGTGTCTTGAAAGAGTACGACAGTGGTTAGAGGCACACGTCACGACTGGTGTGTTTCATTAAAACAGTTGGCAACACTGTGTTTTTAGTTATTTTCAGTAAGGATTTCAACGACGAGGTGCAAAAATTGACCAATGAGACGAAACGGACGAAACCACTTTTTGTGCTGCCGCCTGGCGGTTCAAAGTTGCAACACAATGACAATACAATAAGTGGGGCACTTTTAATTACAAAATTTCAGTCGTTAACGAGTGACATTATCGAGGACAAACAAAACGTCACCAAACAATTAATTATTTTATTGGACGCCACTACTGGGAGTATCAACGAACGTGGTGACTTGAACCAGTGTGTTGTGGCAACACTGTGCACCCAAATCTTGGACATTGTTATTTTATTACGTGAGTTTGGTTTTTAAATAAAAAACAACCCTAATTTTTATTGCAGTCGGCCGTGGTGGTGTTTTGGCAGATGGCGTCCTGTCAAAGTCATGTGACATTTGGCGTTTGTATTATCGCGATGATTTGTTTAAGTCGTTGCTATCGCCACGAAATGTCACAATTTTGGGGCGTTCCAAGGCCACGTGGGACGCTTTCGCACAATTTTGTGCCAAATTACTCAAACTGAAGTTACTGACTTGTGATAGTTTCGAATCTCAGTGCACGGGGATTTTTCGGACGGATTGGGATCAGGTTGGTAGTACGTAAGGTACTGGATGCTGTCACGGACAGAGGTACTGCCATCATATGATTTTGACAATGACAGCGGCTTTTTGACCTTGAAAATTTTCCTTGTCAAATCGACTATATTGTCAAAAATTGATATTTTAGGTTAATTTTTGTGTCAATAAATTGTGACACTGAAACTTTCAAATTTTGACACTTTTTTGGTCAAAAAGCCGCTTCATTGTCAAACGCATATGATGGCAGTACCTCTGTCCATGACAGCATTAGTACGTATTGCCAACTTAATTATTACGTCAAATGTTGGCAGGGCACATTGAAGGTTATTAGCGACTTTTTCAAACGTTTCCACACGTTGTATCGTGGACAAGGTGGGGGCGCGTCCGATTTTACCTTTTTACTTGACTTTTTCTCCGACTATTGTGAGGATTTGGCTTAATAAAACACAATTTTAAATCGGGTTTTATTTGAGTTGGCACCCCTGTGGCTCGTCCGAGTGGTCCAAACAGTGGAAAGTCCCATCGCAGAAATTTTCCTTTGTTATACAATCGCCGTTAAGGCATGGGATGGTTCCATTGGGGCAATCTGACAGTAAAAATGTAACCACAACTGTCAAAATAAACAACTTATTTTACCATTTTTGCACCCGATTTCGTCACTTTTATCCCAACAGTCGACCAAACCGTTGCATTTTTTCGCAATTGGCAGGCATGACGTGGCGTTACCGCACTGAAAATGCGTCCCCAAATCGCAAACTATACGAATTGCCAACCTTACCAACCAAAAAACACTTACCACACTTAACCTCATCAGTTTTGTCCCGACAATGGATAAAACCATCGCAACGTTTCGTCAAATTCACGCACATGTTGCCACAATTGAACGTATGTTGGGGACATTTGAGTGTGTTGGTAACATTGGAGCATTGATAAATTCGGTGTTGGGCGTCCAGCAATTGGCAGAACTGCGTATTAACCGAGCAAAAACCCCCGCAACCGGTCGGGTCTTTCACATCCAACGGTTGGCGACACTTGGGGGCTTCCCCTTCCGCCATTTTCAAACAAACGTCACTTGACGTGCAGTTGTGACAAAATGTGAAACTCCCCAGACTCACATTTTTGGTATAATTTAGTGTTACGGTTGGCAAGCGTACAACATTCTTCGGTTTGAAACAAATGACAGATAATGCCAAAACAATTGCCAACACGAGTAAACAAATCAACGCGGCGAGGGGCCACTGCAGTTTGGCACGGCCGCCTTGGATTTCGTTAATTTTCAAAATCCAGCGTTGGCGGAAGCAATTTTTCTCGATTTTGACGTGACTGTTGACACAATTGTCCAAAACTTCGCGCGAAATTGTCGGTATTTCGCCATTGTAATAGTGGATTTTGGTTAGTTGTACCGTATTCGGGTGCAAAAGCATCGCAACTGACGCATTTTAACAACCCCACCTGGCATTTCCCCTTTTTAAAGGTTAATTACAGAGGGTCCATGTTTGTATCGAGGCGGCGTGGCGTGGAAACATATGTTGCTTGATCAATTTTCCAAACTATATCAAGGTCACGAACAGGATGTGTCTAAACTTGTGTCACTGCTACTGTCAGGTTATTTTATAAAATCACTGGTTTATTATTAAAATCCTATATCACAAAACATTCAATTAGGTAAAAAACTTCTCAACAATAAAGTGCACAGCACTCCGAATTAAATATCTGACAATTCTTGTAAACGAAAATGGTGCATTTTCAACCACTAGTGAATTAGCACCAAAGTCCCTAGGTCTCACATAACCATCAGTCCGTGGTTTAGACCAAAGGTCGTGTTGACCAATTCCATAATTTTTGGGGACAGAAGGAATCGACCTTTAAAGTAAAATAGTAAAAAAACTAACAACTTTTTGGACATACCTCGTAACACATTTCCATTCACACTTATGTTTCAAATAACTGGTATGACACAAAAGTGCACAATTATGGCCACAAGCCATAATTTCGCAACATTTCAAATGACAGCCGCCATTATTGACATTTTGGAAGTCGTCAATTGTTTCCACATGTGTGACTGTTTTATGTTTTTGGCACACTAATGCGATTTTACAGCCAATGGCACCCTGTTTTAGTAGACACCTTTTCACACCGTTCCAAATCTACAAATATTTATGTTGGCAGCCATGGTCATGAAATGAAGGTTGGCAAAAATGCGAAACTCACTTGGGACTTCCCCGCCAGCAAGGCCATCTTGCCCATGATATAAAACCCGTTCCTGGCCCGTGATAACGCCACACAAATGCGATTTTCGGCCTTAAGAAAGCCAATTTTGGAGCTACGAACCAGTGACAACAAAACAATCTCAGCTTCTTGTCCTTGAAACCCGTCCAAGGTTGACACTTTAACCCCCTCCAAACACGTCTGAGTCTTAACCAAATTTTCAATTTCAAGCATTTGTCCCAAATATGTTGCCAGAATAACAATATCACTCGATTTGTGGCCGTTTAAAATCAAATAACGCGCCAAAAATGTCAAAAAACGCGCCTCATGCGTATTTTTCTTAGTTGTGAAATTACAGGTTTCTTCCTCCTGGTTGTGATCAACGAAAAACAAGTTTTTATGCATTCCGGGAATTCCCGGACGGTTTAAAACCGATTCGTGGTCTTTCAAAAACGGGTAAATCTTAACTTTGAGCAAATCGGCGATTTCCGGCCGCATCCGATGTTGAATATCAAGTTGGTAGCACTGTATGTCGTTCAAAACCATACGTTCGAATAAACTTACACCTAAATGGTAGTTTTTGGCGATATTGTTATCAGCAGTGAGCGGTTGGAGTTGTTGGTGGTCGCCTAATAAAATCAAATGTTGGCAATTACTAGTCAGTGCTGCCACAACATGCGCTTCGAGCACTTCCGCCGCCTCCTCGACTATAACAATCGGTGATTTCAACACCTCCAGAAACTCCACCCTCCAGCGTGACGCCACACTTGTTGTCATGCCAACAACCAATGATTGTTGCATCGCTCCGAGAAACTCCTCCCGCCTGCGCCGTTTTTCCCCCGCCCCCATCATTAAATTAAACTGTTTCAATTTCTCGCTCTTTGATTGGCCCCCAGCTCGGATTAGTTTCGTAGTGAATGGGATTAAGCCTTCAAGGAATTGGTCAAGGGCGTCGTTTTTGTGCGAAATGACCAACATGGGGCTGTTTTTGTGCCACAAGTGGGCGTTTTGTAGCAAAGTGGTGGCGATTTTCACCCCCAGGTGAGTTTTACCCGTACCTGGGGGGCCCTGAATCACCACGAATTCGCGCGTAAGCGCCGCCGTGAAGGCCTGCATTTGGGCGCGGTTCAGCGAGCGCCCCCACCGTTCGGGGGCGAAGCCCCACAGGTACCTGGGGGTGCACACCGAGGTGTCGCATCGCACGATGTAGCGCTCCATCGGGAAATTTGCAACAGGGGTGGCTTTCAAAGCGCTTAAAACGTTGAAATAGGGGTCGAAGTATTGGCCACATTCGGCCATTGTGTAGCTTTGGGACAGGTTTAGGTCACTCTGACACACATCAATCAGTTCAATTATGATTTGGGACGATTCTGTTAATCGCTGGACGACTTTTGCTTGGAACATTTGGTCGAAATTGTTCTTTGTAAAAATAAGAAGTGAGCCATTCATGAATTTTTTCGAATCGTCTTCTTGTACAGGTATATCGATTTTGAGGCACTCTTCTTTACGTCGGATCCTGTTTTTGTAAATTCGCACATTTTGGTAAATGTCAAGCACTTTAGTTGACTCTTTTGCCCGATAACTCTCGATGCCTTCGCGCAAATTTGCGATAAAGTCCTCACGTAAGAGCCTGAACTGGATGTCCAAATAATGCTCAACATTGTGGAATTTTCCACGAATTATGTTCTTGTCTATGGGGTTGCGTTTACCCAAAATCTCCTCACACGTCGGATAAATGCTCACATCGCGAAAATTGTGCCACAACTCGTTATTTAAAACCATTTTTTCGAAATTGAGGTTATGTATTCAACAACTGTCATCGTCAGTCTTCCAGCTAGTGTATAACTGGTTGCCTACCCAAACGGGGTGAAAGTAACAGCACATTTTAGGCGATAAACTCACAATAGAAATTTTATTAACAACATTTAGCTTAACATAATTAATTCAGACTTTGAAGAACACACCTGAAATATTGCAATAGGAACGCTCAAATTAATTCTCACACTGAGGTGTATCCTAACAATTGCACAAAAATGAAAACTGATCCCAGAAAAAAAAAAAATTGGAAAATCACGATCAAAAATGAAAATTGAACGAATCTTTCTTGTTGCCATCAAAATCGAACAAATGTCCGGTCGTTGATCCGTTGTAGCACTCGCTACTTGTAAACTTAAACGTGAAAGATTCTTCCGGATCGTTCAGATTTAAATTCTCCATGAAACAAATGTTAGGCTTGCTGTATTCTTCAGTTGAACAGCCTGCTTGTGGTTCGAAAATATCACGTTTGCGTTTCAGTGCCGTGCAACGAGGCATTGACGAAACGACTTTCTTAGGACGTGAAGTTAAGCTCATAAAGTGGTTTTCCAACTCGAATGGATCAAAGGCGCCCTGGGAAAAACAATCAAACACAGCCAACCAAAAAAACAATCAAACCTTATCGTCTTGCTCTTGTTCCTCAAACGTTGCCGTGGAAACTTCCATCATGTATCTCCTGTCAATGTCAATCTCTTGTCGGTTTTGAAACTTTGACAAGTCAACATTGATTTTTTTATTCATTTCGTACACAACTTTCCCATCGTTTCGTTTTTCAATAACGGCAGGTTTAAGGGTGTTTTCGTCCACTTTAGCCCTGTTGTAGTTAAGTTTACGGTTGGGGGGCGTCTGGAAGACCCAACTAGACGGGGGCACGTAGGAGAATTTCATCGGGAAGTTTTCCTTCTCCTCTTCGCTATAAACCCGTTTTCTGTTCAACGACATATTCCGGCCAACTTGTCCCGTTAAAACGCCGTTAATCAACTCAATTTCCTCCTCAATTCGCTTTTTGTGCCCCCTCAAATCGGGCAGTTCTAACGCCCCCAATTGTGCGAATAACCGGGCCCCAAAATCGTCATCCGAGTCAGACTTTTTCCTCGCAAATTTGCTCTTAATCTCGCGAAAAAGACTGCGATCCGAATCCAAAACCAACTTATTGAAATAACCCGAAACAGTGACCGGTTGGTTATTTTTCTTGGAAAGTCTCCACGAACGACGCAATTTCGGGGGCTTCAAGGAGGCACAATCCTCATATTCTGTTGGGGCTAAAATTGCGTTTAAACCGCGCGAATAACACACGTGGGGGCCACTTACACGACTTAATCCCTTGCGAGAGAAACCCCGGCAAAAGCTGTGAAAATACAACCCACCACAAAAACCGTTACGATTTGACTTGAGGCGCCAAAACTCAAACTACTCACTGTCAATCGGTCGGCACCAATGTTCGATTTCTTGGCACGGGGCGAATTCTCGGACGTGCAACGACAAGTTCGGGGCTTCGCAACGCGACTTAAACGCATTTTTCCACACAAAAAACCAAAAACACGAATTACAAAATAATGACAGACGAGATGAGATGACACAAAAACGTGCGCGCGCATTGCCCAACACCGACTAGATTTTTTGAAAACATAATGGGGCCGGGGGTTAAGGGGGCCCCCATTTGTCGATTGTGTATGAGACAAGGCGCCCTCGACTCGATTTTCACCCCATATAAGAAAACCACACTTGAATATGCCACAATGTTGGGGTTTTGCACAGCGATTCAGGTACCTAACCTCACTTTTAACAAATATGCAATTAATTCGTTTAAGGCCGAACTGGACGATGGTTTGCCGGCAACAATCTGTCCCAAATGTACAAAATCACTCGTTACGTTTTACAAATTCAAAAAAATGGTAATTGAGAGTGACAACAAGCTTCGCAACAACCTAACCTCAAATAATGAAAATGGGGCGCAGGACGTAGTTCAGGGCCCCAAAACCAAAAAAAACGCACCAGTGTGACGTGTGTGGGCTGTTTCTGAGCTGTCGCAGCAACTTGGTGCAACACATGAAGTTGCATACGGGGGAAAAACCATTCAAGTGTGACAATTGCGACAAGAAATTCGCCCGTGTTGAGCACCTTAAAATACACAAGCGGGTGCATACGGGGGAGCGCCCCCATCAATGTACAATCTGTGCCAAACGTTTTATCCAAAACGCCACCCTTAATGCACATTTACGTACACATAGTGGCGAACGCCCTTACATGTGCTCCGTTTGTGGCAAGTCTTTCAGCCAATCAAACAGTCTCACCTACCACATGCGCACCCACACCGGGGAAACCCCTTACAAGTGTACAGTGTGTGATAAGGGCTTTGCCCATTCGGGTAATTTGAACATTCACATGCGTTTCCACAACAACATAAGACCGTTTGAGTGCGAACTGTGCCGAATGAAATTCGTAACAAGCTCGCATCTATCAGTGCATATGAAACGACACTTGGGGGAAAAACCGCACAAGTGCAAAGTGTGCAATAAGGGATTCGTGCGCAGTGAACATTTGAAAGACCACTTGGTCATACATTCGGGGGAAAGACCGCATGTTTGCACGGTGTGTCTCAAGGGGTACACACAAAGTAGCCACCTGAGCCGCCACATGAAAACACACAAACCTGAACTACAGGAAACTGTAATTGTTATTAAATAAATGATTTATTGAATGACTAATCTAATTGTTACGCCCAGTTCATGGGCGTACGTCCCCTCCTATAAATATATTTCGGGGTTTCGGGCCACAAAATTAAACCGAAACGTTCCATTTCCGGGCAATAAAACAATGAGGGTTGAGTTTGGGGCAGTTACAGTCAAGTTTTGGCCCAAAACCGTTAATAAAAAGGTGCACCGCCACTGACTTTTGAGCAGGTGTGGTGACCAAGATGGCGTCGGTGCAAACAACAGTTTTGTTAGTTTTAGGTGTTTTTATAGAAATTTGTAAGTATAAATGTGTAAAAGCGGTGTGATAACACGCCCGATAACACGACCTAGCACAACTTTTGATAAAAACCTCAAATAATTGATTTTTTGATAAGATAAGACGTAAACAAATGACGCCCGTTTGTGTTTACTTTGATTGAAGCGAAATTGTGTTATTTTTGCAGGTTTGGCACAAAGATCCCCAACGATATCTTACATAACTCAGACTCAGATTAAAGATATTGGGGGCACAGTGGAATTATCATGTTCGGTCCAATACACAAACGATTATCCAGTGATCTGGATGAAGATCGATCCCAGGTCAAACGCCAACAGTTTGCCCATTTCCACCGGAAGTACGTTAATTCTGCACGAATCTAGATATTCGCTACGTTATGATGAGGTATTGTTGCAAAAATAATGCTAATAAAAACGGGTTTGTTTTCAATTAAATGGAAATGTGAAGTTGTCATAATAAGGTTGGCACCACTGTCACATTCATTCGTTCAGTAGGTCCGATTTTTTTATTTAGTTTGAAAAATAATTGAATTAAACAATGTTGGGCATAATTTTTTTTATCATCAAATGCCAGTTAACACTGGCATTGGTAATGTTACTAATACCAACCTGACAGAAATAATTTATTTTTTTTGTAATTTCAGGCGAGTTCGACTTACACCCTACAAATTAAAGACATTCAAGAAACCGACGCCGGCTTTTATCACTGTCAGATAATAATTTCGCCCAGTAATAGAGTCTCAGCTGAGGTGGAATTACAAGTACGACGTCCCCCTTTTATCTCCGACAATTCAACTCGATCTGTTGTCGTATCAGAGGGACAAGGTAACGTTTTCACAGTTGTTATGTTGGTATTGCACACTAGTTATTTAATAGTTGTGAGGTTGGCAACACAAAAATATAGGGCTTTTAAATTTTGTATACAATTTGTTTTTGTCTTTTCTGACATTTAAAAAATTCAACAGCCGTTCAGATGGAGTGCTATGCCGGGGGTTACCCCCCACCGAGAATCTCCTGGCGACGTGAAAACAACGCTATTTTGCCCACCGGTGGCTCCATCTACCGTGGTAACGTGATGAAAATCAAACAAATCAAGAAAGAGGATCGCGGCACGTATTATTGTGTGGCTGAGAATGGTGTTGGACGAGGGACGAAACGTAACATTGCCGTAGAAGTAGAATTTGCACCAGTTGTAACAGTACCTCGGCCACGCCTCGGTCAAGCCCTCCAATACGATATGGATTTGGAGTGTCACGTGGAGGCGTATCCACCGCCTGCTTTGACCTGGGTCAAGGACGAAGTTGCATTATCCAATAACCAACATTACAGTATTTCACATTTTGCAACAGCTGACGAATTTACCGACACAACTTTACGTGTGATAACAATTGAGAAACGCCAATATGGTCAATATATTTGTAAAGCGTCGAATAAATTAGGATCGGCAGAGGGCGTTGTTGAGTTATTTGGTGAGTTGCTGGAGTTTTGTTTGCGCATGCTTTGTAGTTATAGCAACTCCTTGTAGAATCCATCATTCCTGTGTGTCCTCCTGCTTGTGGTCAGGCAAGGTATGGTGATGCGGCCACACTGTCAACAAGTACCGCAGCTATATGTTTGACGTTACTGTTCGTCTTGTTTCGGTAAGTTTCGTTGCATCGTGTTGTTGTTGTTGTTGTGGCGCAACGCGATTGGTTGATGTTTACGGTTCTGATTGGTTATTTCTTGCAGAGATTTCCACGCCCAACATTAATTATCCAGGCCTTGTGTGGTTGAATACGTGTTCAAGGTCGACTTGCAACGCCGTCTTAATTACAATTCTCACAACGACTCTGTTGCATTTTTTTTTTTTGTTTTAGTGAATTTTATTAGAGAGGACCAAAAAAACAGTGACAGCAATATTTAATCGATAGTGTTAAGGTTTTTTACACGACATTTTGATACAGTTAATTCCATTTTTTTAATGTATATTTTTGACACGCTCTGTATATTTTTTTGAAATTTTTTTACAAGATATTGTAAATGATTTATTTTTTTAATTTAATTTTTTATAGCACGGTTGTGCGTAGTCTAAGGCCTAATTGATTCTTGCTATCAACAGCTCTAGTCAACAAGTGACAGCTGTTTTTGGCAACAACGTCAAATTTTATTTGTCCAATTCGTCCATTAAATTAATTTTTTGTCAAAGTTGTATCTTTAAAGTATTTCCTTCTAATTTTCCGTAAAATAACTCTCCAATTATGAAACCACTCTTCAACACCTTAATCACTTTCAACCGATTAAAAACCTTATGTTTGTCGTTGAAAAACGTCTATTTTCATGTAATTTAGTCATTTTTTGAACAGAATTAAGCCAATTAAATAAGTTTCTCACTCAAAAACAGGACAAGATATAACGAAAAAGAGCAAAAATCGTCAAAATAACGAAATTTTTGACTTGATTAGACAATTTTTCGACATTTTTTAATGAAATTTCACTCATAAAAGAGCTAAATTTCATTAAATAGACTAAAAAAAGGTTTATTTTTCTCTAATATGGTATTTTTTTAAAGGAATTTTTCAAAATAAGTGAGTTTTTCGCTTAAAAACAGGACAATGTAGCGAAAAATAGCAAAAAAAAATGTGGAAACGACAAAATTTTCAAAGGTTTACTGAAAGTTCACCAAAAAAAAAAGAACTAAATCCCTTTAAATAAATTAAAAACGTCAGTTTTCATTCATTTGGTTATTTTTTAATGGAATTTTGCAAAATAAGTAAGTTTTTCGCTCAAAAACGAAACAAACATAAAGAAAACGAGCAAAAAAAACGTCAAAATAACAACATTTTTGACATTAGATTTTTTTTTTGATATGTTTTAATAAAAAGAAGAATTAAGTTCCTTTAAACAAACTATTTTTTTTAAATTCTCTTAATTTTTAATGCAAATTGGGTAAGTTTCACTCGCAAAAACAAGGTGAATGTAAAAAAAAGATCAAAATAAACATTAAAAACTTCGATAAATAAAGTAGAAATCGGTAAATAGTCGAAAAAACGTCTATTTTGATCAATTTTTGACGCAATTTTGCAAATTAAATAAGTTTTTTGATGAAAAACAAGACCAATAATATAACGAAAACGAGCATAGAAATGTCAAAATCACCTTTTCGATGTTTTGTATGAAATTTCGCTCAAAAAAAGCAAATAAATCGCTTTAAATAAATTAAAAACGTCAATTTTGTTCTAATTTGGTTACTTTTAACGAAATTTCTTGCTCAAAAATGAGACAAAACAACGAAGTTTTTGAACAATTAGTACATTTTTCATTGTGTTTTAATGCAATTGCTCTCAAAAAAAAAAAAACGAAATTTGGTAAAATAATCGTCCGAATTTTGCAAAATAAGAACGTTTCAATCGTAAAAACAAGATAAATCTGGCGAAAAAAGGCAAAATAACGACAAATAAAATAAATAAGACGAATATTGCACTCACGTGCAGTCTGTTTTCTATCAATAACACGGAAGTGCATCCAAAAATTCAACTTCACAACTCGCGAACTATTTTATTTTCCTCGTTTTCCAAAAAATTCTCTGCAACTGCTAGAAAACCAGTTATTTCTGAAAATTTCGCGCCAGAAACTCACCATTTTTCGAGAAAAAACCAAGGAAGAAAACAAGTAAAATAAATGATCTACTGATGTGTTGTGGGTTTTTCGTAGAAACCAGTTTATTCAACCAAACTGATACACGTGTCACTCTTGAAATGGCACATTACTGTATACTATTCAACATTTTAATCTTATTTTTCAAAACACACTGTATCTCTCTAACAGCCAACACGTAACTGTTTACTATATTTTCGCACACATTGTGTCCATCATTCAAATTCACCGACTCCAACATCAGTGCCAAATCACTCGAAACACTAAACTGTGCCCAAGTTTGCAAAACCTCATTTAACTCGTTAATGTACATTTTGAAACTATTTGCAAGCCGAACCACTGTTTCCTTCCACGACGACGCTTCACTGACTTTTTTCTTGCCTTTTTTACTCGCCGGTTTCACCAAATCATTGCACAACAGACAAACAAGCGACGAAACGGACAAAATCTAAAACAAACAATAGACCAAAGCACAAAACACCACACAACCTTACCTCAACTGTATTTACAACATATTCCATCGTTTCACGCCGATAAACCAAATCCGACGAGTTCTTCCCCCGATTTTCAATCATTTTTACCATCGCCTTGACCTCATTTTCAATTTTTTCAACTAAATCATCACCCTCTTTTGAACAAACCTCGGACACAACCGCCAATAAAACGCGAAACATTCGCCCCACTATGTCAAAATGGGGCGTGGCTAAGGTCACGTGAAGGCGCGACGGGAGGGGCAAAGTGACCAGATTTTGACACAAAGGGGCGTGGTTTCGATTTTTGGTGCATAACTCCTCCCAATCGGCTAAAATCGCAGCCAATTGTTCCGTGTATTTCGTTCGGACGCCGTCTGATGATTTGACAATGTCCACGGCTGCTGACAACGCCCACAGGAGGGATGTTCGTAATTTGAGGAAAATTTTATTCTGATTGAAAAATGTTTTAATTTCTTCGGATTCTTCAGGCGGGCCTTTGATACGTTCAGGGTCCCAACTGATATAAACGCTAAGATCGTGATTGTCTCTGGAATGTGATTGTTATTTAGGCCACGCCCATGGGTGTGGTCACGCACCGTAACGCCTCCCAATCGATTTTATCATCTCTTGGTGATATGTCGATGTTGTACAGTGTGTCTAAAGTCGTACATTCAACTAAACTCAATACTATTCGATCTATTGCAACAGTTGTATAGTGCATGCTATTGTTCAGTCTTTCCCTAAAATCCATAAACTCGTCCAATTTTATGAACGAACCGTACTTATACGAAAATGTTATATGATCCGAACTCTACAATCACACTTGACGAAAAAATAACCCAAAAAAAAACAAACTCACATCTTTGTAATTCGACGAGAAGAATTTCAACGTAACGTCAAACAAATTCGAACACAGTGAATACAAACCGGTGGTTGCTAACCTCGCACAATGTATAAAACCTAACGAATCTAATTGTAAATGTTTCGTGTCTAAACTATTGTACATGTTTTGGGCGCCGAGACAACCCCCTAAAAAACACTAGTTTATGACACGAGCCGGTGCCGAGTGTCGTAACAAATATTACCTATGGTATGATACAGTCTCACACACAATAACTTTGCGTGAAAATTACTCGGACTATTTTTGAGCATGTTTTCTAATAAGACAAGAGCGGCAACAATCGGTTCGGACTTTTGCTCACTTTGTGACAAATCGTACAAAACGTGTGCCGCTAAAAGTGCATACGGGTCAGAAGGCCCTAAATCAGTCGATAGTAAATTAGTGCCGTAAGTTTGGTAACCGTGCTCGTAATGTAGTGAGAATGCCGTAACTAAAGCTTTCAAATGATCTGAAGTGAGGTTACGATGTGCCCCACATAAACGTGACAATTGGAGGGCACATAGGTGGCGTTGCATTTGTTGTTCCTTCAAAAAAAAAGTGTTACCAACTTATTTATGCCGCAGTTAATTTTTTTACCGACTGAGGCACACTTGTTGAACTGATCCCAACATCCTTGATTAATCGTGTTGATAATTCTGCTTTTTTCTCACAATCTAACAAATTTAAATAGTGTCGTAAATCGGAAACACAACACGGTTTGTGTCCGAATTTACGAAAATACTCAATAAATAATTCGATTGTTTCGCCTAGAACATCGCTCGAGTCAACGTTACGTTTGACGAGACGTGAACAAAGCTCAAAGCGGGCCAAGTAGGGCCCCCTTAATAAAAAACCTGTAATTTTTAATTTAAAAAAAAAATTGACAAGGGGGCTTAGTACCATTATCGGCCCCATTTTCAACGATTCGACAAATAAATTCGTGACACTTTTCCGGGGTGTCATCTACCGTTTCTAAATCATTATCAGAGGCCCCATTATCATGATTGTTACTTTCGTAAGGTTTGGTCTCCATTAGGGCAAACACCGACTTGATGTATTCCTTCCAAATGTCCCACCTGTCTACACTGAAGACAATGTCAAGTCAAGTGAGCCCCAATTTCGCAATTCGGTGAAGATAACAAGATAACAATACAATTTTTATTTGTGTTAAATAAAAAGCGTTTCACTAAATTATTGTTGGTTATTCCTTATTATTTAATACGTTATTACCATGTTTTTTTGTAGCGAGAGTACGTTAATTTGTTAAGGAAAAATAATAAATAGAGCGACAACTGCAAAAAATAAGAAATGTGCTTGCTAAAGCTTTTTCGACTAAATTTTGTGATTTTTTGGACCTTTTTTAATAATTTGGTAATTTCTCCGTCTATTTATGATAAAATTTCGTGAAACAATTACGTTTCTGGTTGAAAAAACATGTTGAAACGCTCAAAAAAGACAGAAATATTCTCATTTTCAACTGTGTTTTTAGTTCAGAGAATTTTTTAATAATTTGGGGACGAAATATTGCCAAATAATTAAGTTTCTCGCTGAGAAATGAATAAAAAAATGTTCAAAAAATGAAAAAATAATGCCATTTTTGAGATATTTCGTTAATTTTTCTAACTTGTTTTAGTGAAATGTCACAAAAAAATTGTGTTTTTAGCTCAGCAACTTGCTTCGATGCTATGAAGTGGCTTAAATAACACATTTTTTAATTAATTTGGTGAATTTTCAGCTTAGTCTTGACAAAATATTAATGAATTTTTGATTGGAAAATGTGTTAAAACTTCGCAAAAGCGACAATTTTTAACATTCTCGACCGTATTTAGCGATTTTTAGGCAAGAAAAAAAAATAGAATTCTTGGAGAATTTTTCTTAGTGCTTAGACTCTTTAAAAATGCGATTTTTTTTGTAAAACATCACAAAAAGACTGAGTTTTTAACTCATAAATGCTAGAGAAAGACAAAAAATAAGCCAGATTTGTTCAAAATTTGACAAAATCTCACAAAAAAACTGAATTTTTAGATCCAAAAAGTCAAAAATTAAGCATTTCTCGTAAGAGAGCGAATATTTTTTATATTCTCGCTAAAATCTAGGGCTTTTTCGGCATAGTTTCATCGAAAAATTTGCTTCCACAAGCGAAAAAGTCAAAAACAAACACCAATTTTTAAATAATTTGGTGAATTTTTCTTAGTGCTTATAGATTCCTAAAAAAAAAACGATTTTTTTTGTAAAACATCACAAAAAACTGAGTTTTCAGCTCAGAAATGCCAGAGAAAGACAAAAAAAGTCAGATTTGTTCAAAATTTGACAAAATCTCACAAAAAAAACTGAATTTTCAGATCCAAAAAGGCTAAAATTAAGCATTTCTCGTAAGAGAGCGAATATTTTTGACATTCTCGCTAAAATCTAAGACTTTTTCGGCATAATTTCATCGAAAAATTTGCTTCCACAAGCGAAAAAGTCAAAAATAAACACCAATTTTTAAATAATATGTATATGTAATAAATTCGATATATTTTTTCATAATTTTGGTAATCCGTCGGTCACGAGACAATTATTGTGTCTGCTCTAGAAATAGTTGAATGTTATATAATCATCTTGTCTTGTTATTTATTCATTTGTTTTTTTTTGTAGTATTTTTATGCTTTATTTTGTTATTCAATAATTTTTCATTTGTTATAGACTTTAGACATTTTTGTCTGTTCGAAAATAAATTTACTATTATTATTATTATTATTTGGTAATTTTTTCGGCAAAATTTTGCATTTGATATTCTCGACAAAATCTAGGACTTTTTCGGTCCATTTTTAGCAAAAAATTTGCTTCCACATGCAAAAAAGTCAAAACACCAATTTTTAAATAAATTTTGCGTTTCTTGCCCTAAAAAATGCTTACACACTTTACAAATGCAAATTTTTTGTAGCAAAATCTCGCCAAAAAACTGAGTTCTTAGCTCAGAAATGCTAGAGAGACCAAAATAATAACTTGATAATTTTTCACTTATTTCCGAAAAATTTGCAGCAATAACACTCAAAAAAAGCAAAATAAAGGAATTTTCAACTGAGTTTTTAGCTCAGAGCGCTCTTTTAAACATCTTTTATTTTAGGACATATGAGTAACACAACAACTTGGGTAAAATAAACAACAATTTTTAAACAATTTGCTAATTATCTCGGTAAAATTTTGCGTTTCTGACCGGAAAAAAGTGCGTAAACACTTTAAAAATGCAAGAACTTCGTCACTCCCGAACTAATTTAATGATTTCAGAGACAGGTTTTATCAAAATGTCGCAAGTAATCTGAGTTATTAGCTCGAAAAAAGTAAAAATAACACGTTTTTGTAATAATTTGGTAAATTTTCAGCTTATTTTTACTAGAATTTCGTGAAATCTGAATTGAATTGAATTATGATAAAAGTCTGAAAAAAAATGAGATTTGAAGATTTTTTTTGTATGCATTTTCAACGGTCAGGTTCTTAGGGCAAGAAAAAATATAAAAATCTGAAAAATCAGTTAATTTTTTAACAATTTCCAAAATACTGACCTTGAAAAATTGTATGGACCTTTGATTTTTTTTCTCTCACAAA
Organism: Tribolium freemani; assembly: GCA_939628115.1. Lineage (NCBI taxonomy): Eukaryota > Metazoa > Arthropoda > Insecta > Coleoptera > Tenebrionidae > Tribolium > Tribolium freemani. Next base: position 751,760 of record OW626788.1, on the reverse strand, counting down.
TTTTACCTTGCTGTCTTCACCGAACAACTCAAAGTGGCCCCAACTTACCTCTCAATCAAAATCCCCTTACACAACAAATTCACATTGTCCCAACACTTGAGGGGCACCAAATACTTCAACTTATTGTGGGGCTGATTACTACAAGCCAGCTTGGTGCCAAGGGGCCCATCCAGAATAACCATAACCTCCTCAAACTTGCCCTGCAGCTCCAAAACCATAACATACAACTGAACCTCCTGTTCCGCATCAAGTTTCCCATCAACAATCAACTTTTCCATCATACGTTCGGCCAGACTCAGCAATAAAGTGCGCTTTTTCGCATCGTTCTTGCCCTCACCACGCGTGGCTTGCAAAATAATACTCATAACAGCCCAGCAATAGTACGGTGTTTTGGGCTTGTGCTTGTAAAGCGTCATTGCGGTTTGCTGTTGCGATTTGAAATCGAAAACACGCGCATACGACATAAATAAATGCGTGAACAGCTCTTCATTTGCCGGTTCCAACTTGACCGCAGTCTCGTACAATTTACAAATTTTTTCCACTAGAAAAAAACGAAGTCGGTAAAGTAGGTTTCTGTAACAATTGGGCCAAAAAACCAACGTTGTTGCAACTCTCTGTAGCACAGAGTCATGGCTTGGAGCGTGGCATCGTCCGTGGGGCTGTCGGCAGTTAGGGCTTCCAAGATGGCCAGGGCTTCGCCCTCCTTGCCCATTCGGTGCAAAGTCAGAGCTTTGAGCGCTTTCGCGCACAACAAATTCGGCGTCTTTTTCAGCACTTTTTCGCACTCTTGGAGCGCTTTTTTGTTGTTGCCGATGTCCAACCAGTCTGGAACGTAACCTCGCTTTGGCAAAAGCGCAAACATGGGGGCACCTACCGTAAATGGGGCGTAATCTCCGTTCGGCTACTGAATTATCCTGCACGTGTTGTACCTTCGAAGACATTTCGCTGCTTCCTAACCTAGCTTTTGACCCGTGTTTGCAAAAAACAGTACCAGAGACAACTCTTGAGTGTTGTTTTACTAAACACACGTGTAAATCGAACGAAAATAAATTTTTTTTCAAGAATTGAGCTAATCTTCAAACCGCCATGATTGATTTATTTTTCGGCTTCTGTCAATTGTCAAATGTCGAAATGTGGGCGCCAAATTTGAAATTGTGCCACAACCGGATCTTCTTCCTTGACATTTTCGATAAAAATGTGAAAAAAACAAGCCACCGGAAGTTTTATTATGAATTAATTTTTCGTAGCGCAAGGTCAAGGCGTCACGGAAGTGTGGTAACATCCTTGTTGGAGTCATAATTTAAAAAATAACGAATGCCCGACCATTATTACAAATTATTACATAATTGGATAATCGTCTGATTGTATGAAAATTAGAGCCTCTGGTGGGATTTCCTGTACGATAATCACAGTGATTGATTGTTACGTGGAAAAACGTAACGTTCTCAAATGGAAAAATTCGTCAGTTGATTGGAACAAGATCATAAATTATTGGAAATGTTAGGCGCATTTTGATGGAGCCTCGTGTGTCATAAATTAATAAATAAGTTGTTGGCTTTCGGATACACAACAATAAAATTACTTTGAGTTGTTATCAGATGCTTGAAACAAAGAAACAAGTCAATTCTGCAATTTTAGTGCTTAAATTAATCGGCTGATAAATGCTTTTGTACGAGAAACACACTTAAAGGTGAATAATTTCACTGCAACTTGTACGTAATTAGTTAGATTAATTAACACATAAAATTACATTTCTCTAATGGCAAGCACTCATTTCGAAAGAGCTTAATAAGTTTGTTTTATTTAATTTATCATTTTGGAATACTTTTTGGTTACGAAATTTATAATATAAAAAATACTCCAATTATGTTACTTGAATAGAGAATATACAAAAGTGCTTGTCACCGATCTAGTTAATTATTTTTTGGCCCGCTTTACACAAAATATTCCAAAAATAATGAGTTTTTAATTTAGAAACACTCAAGAAAGACAACTTTTTTAATAATTTGGCAATTTTTCAGTCAATTTTTGATAAAATCTCGTTCCATTTTTGGTTGAAAAATTTCTGGCTGAAAAATCTGCAAAATGTTCAGAAAATGCATTCAGCTTAGTCTTTACAAAATAATTGCATAAACTGGCAAAATACTGCGTAAAAAAACAAAAGTAATTTCTCGGAAAAACCAATTTTCAGCTCAAAATAAAAATTTTTGTAGCAAAATCTCACAAAAAGACAGCTCAGAAATTTTAGAGAAAAACAAAAATAATAACTTGGTAATTTTTCAGCTAACTGCGAGGAATATTTCCGTTTCTTTCATGAGAAAACACTCAAAAAAGGCGAAAATCCAGTCATTAAAAGCTTTTATTTAACTCACAATGTTATTGTCTGTCGGTTATTTTTTCGGAGCCAAATTTGAAAGGGTTCCTGTGGTCCCACTGAATTGAAATTCTGCATACTTACTTAATCTACATGACAATGCAATCCTATGTAGTTAAATACCCCCGAAAGGGGTTAAATGGGGTTTTGAAGTTTTAGGTTATGTTTACAAAGGGGTTCTCGATTTGTACATACCGTAACTTATACCGACATAGACGGTATGTTGGTCATTTGGACGTCACGGCAGATGCACAGTGTAATAACAATAAATCTATGCAATAAATAAAAACTAAAAAGCAAAAAATAAAAATATATAAAAAAAATGTTTTTTAAAAAAAAGCTTTTATTTAAAAGATGCACTAAAAGTATTTCAATCACAGGAGAATATTTTTTCTTACAGGTTAAAATTCTTAAATTTATAAAAGCTTTGGGAGTTATAAAACAACGGCATTACAGAGTTACTTTGTTCAGTTGACAACTCCCAAAGCTTTTATAAATTTTAGAATTTTAACCTGTAAGAAAAAATATTCTCCTGTGATTGAAATACTTTTTAGTGCATCTTTTAAATAAGTTATTTTTTTAATATTTTTAAGTGAAAAAGATTCAAATATAGGTCCAATAAAAGAATCACCCTGTAGACACCTATTAAGAGAAAAAATCCACTAAATCACTAAAGCAATCAATTTTTCATCGACACACCTAGTGAGCCCCCAACTGTCACCAATTTTAATAAAATTATTCATTTAATTACGATATTATTTAAATCACCTCTCAACACAAAATTAATTTGAAGACATAACAAGGAAACAGTAAACAAAATATTGGTAAAATCCCACTATAATTGTCCAAACTTTCTCTGAGTCATGAAAATTAGCATAAAAATCGCACCGGCGCTGGAATCAAACAAAAGATGGTCCGTCGCCAATCAGGCGCCAGATTCTCGACAAGGCCACGACACGGCCTTCTTGATCCGGTTCGGTCATAGTTCAAGTCAGTGGCGGTTCGTTGAAATTTTACAACGTTGGGTCAAGCGACGAACCCAGGAATTGTTTTTTTAGTGTGGATTTACGTCACACGTTTAGGAATTCCACAACAATAATAACAAAATAGGATCATTATTTATGGGCGATGTGTGAAATGTTATTCTATGCAAAAGATTTCATAAATTTTACAAAACTATAGGTAGAATGTCAATGCCGACTGCGACACGACACGAGATATTATTATTGTTTCGTTTCAATCGAGAAATTTGAGTTTTGTCGTATGATGGGTCGGTCGGTCTATGCCCATGATGGGTCACGGCTGGTGAGTTGGAGGAACCTTGCCATCAAGAACGCGTGTCCGTCCTTATTTACATATTCATACAACAAATGCACTACTTTGGCCCTGCTGTTCAAGCGAATCAATCGATAAAGCCTTGCATTAGCATATTTCAAGCCATTTTTTTTCAAACCTTACCTCATTTCAATATTTATTAAAAGCTTTTATTTGACTAATGTTGTCTGTCTGTCGGTTATTTTTTCGGAGCCAAATTTGAAAGGGTTCCTGTTGTCCCACTGAATTGAAATTTTGCATATTTACTTAATCGGCGTGACAACGCAATCCTATGTGGTTAAATACCCCCGAAAGGGGTTAAATGGGGTTTTGAAGTTTTAGGTTATGTTTACAAAGGGGTCCTCGATTTGTACAAGGTGCTGCATTTTGGATGTCCGAATAGGGGATCTCCGGAACTAAGAGGTTTAGAGAAAAACGCGTGACACATTCTCGGGTCCGTTCTTTGAGAAAATAACTGGTCAAAACCGCATCCCGCTATCATCTTTAGTTTTCGACTTATAAACAAAAGTTGACATTTCAGCGAAATCTTAAAAAATTCATATCTTCCTTATTATAAAAGATACACATTTGAAACAAAAACATTATACAGGCACTTTTTTACAGAGAATCTGATAATGTTATCAGCGATTTTTTTTAATCATTAGTTTAGCTGTAATAACATAAAGTTGTATTTTTTTAAATAGGAATCATAGGCGGCTGTGATATTTTTGAAAAGCTTATTTTTTTCTGATTTGATATGTCTATTTGTGTAATACATTATTTTTAAATATTAAAAAAAAACATAACATTTCGCTTTTTCTTTATAGTAGGCCATGAAAAAATGTTGGATTTTCAATTAAAACTATGAAAAATATATTACCCAACAAGTATTTATAATTTAAAAACTAATTAATTCAAAAACAGTATAATAAATTATTATTATATCAAATTTTTGCAATTAATAAAAATTATTTGTTTTTACATTTAAAAAGGCAAGCTTACTTATTGCTATTCTATTTTCTAATTAAACATGCAATGTCGGAAAAAGAAAAATCTTATTAATTGTGTGATTGCTTGTCAATGAAATTTTATTTTATAAAAAAATGTAAATCCAAACACCAATATCAAATCCCATTTGCGGTAAAAAAATACATAACATTATCAAGGTCACCTCCATTGCACTTCAGTAAATCATAAAAAAGTGTTATCAAATGGTAGTGACACATTGTTTTCAATTTTCTGCACATTTCTTATGTAATTAAAATCTGCACGATCGTATATTTGTTCAATTGAAAATAACTTTAACATAGCTATTTTTATAATTTCACATTTTTTACTTTAATAACCGTTCACAAAATTTCTAGATTATTCACACCTTTTATGTGAAATAATTTTTCCATGGCCAACTACTTTCAAATATTTTAAATATATTTTTTATCAAAAGTATATAAAAATATCAAACTGTATTTATATTGTTTTCAGTTCAAAAAAAAATAAGCTTTTCGAAAATGTCATAGCCAACTATGATTCCTATTTAAAAAAATACAACTTTATGTTATTACAGCTAAACGAATGATTAAAAAAATCGCTGATAATATTATTAAATTCTCTGTAAAAAAGTGCCTGTATAATGTCTTTATTTCAAATGTGTATGTTTTATAATAAGGAAGATATAAATTTTTTAGAATTTTAAGCTGTAAGAAAAAATATTCTCCTGTGATTGAAATACATTATTTTTTACTTTTTAGTGCATCTTTTTATACATTTTTATTTTATTGAAACACAGAGAAAACAAAGCCAGGAATTTGTTGGTACGAAAAAATCCGAATATAATTTTTTATTGTATCGTACAGGGTGAGTCAAAGTTTGCGTTACCCACAATTAAATTGAGAATTTAAAACGCGTGGGCGTTGAAGCTTTTTCATTGACTTTCGTTTTACTACAGCCAGACCTTTGCATTATCATCAAGTCAACGATCTTTCACTACCACTTTCTATCCTTGCCCATCAAAAGTGTTAATTAATCGGACAATACACGCAATAACACTTTTTTCCACTTCAATTTCAATTAATAATTTTCATTGCCGTTGCTTTCTTTTCTTGAAGAAGAAGAATTGAAACTGGCTGTGCCACGGTCAAGGCTTTTACGTGGTTATTATTGAAGCAATTAACGATAAATCGTGAAGAATTATTGTGTTAGTTTGAGGTTTCTCTCGAAAGCGTTATTTAATTAATTTTCATTTTGTGTGTAATTATTATAGATTTATTTAAACATAAATTCTGGTATTACTGCATGTACAATAGATTTGTTAGCTAATTAAATTGAAAACGCAACCTTGACTCTACTTTTAGTGCGGTTTATACTTGAACCTGAATCACTCAACTTTGAAAAAAAAACATTTTATAGGCAAAAATCGGACTTCGCCTAATTAGAATAAATTTCTGAAATTTCGGATGTTTCATTTCGCGAAAGCTTTTACAGTAATAATTTATTCGAAATTTTTAAGGTTTTATCGCACTTTTTTCAAGTGATAATTTTTTTTGTCCTTATAACTGGCTTTTCAACTCAAAAACGTGTTTATCAAGCGCTTGAATTTTTGACAGAAAAATGCAAAAATAATGCCACTTAATCTTAATCACTTACCTTATTCTTGATTTTGATCACAAAAATATAGACTAAATTAAATGCAAAAATTACTCGACTAATTTGTCGGTTTGTTTTCGACGAAATTTCTCAAAATAATTGCGTTTCTCTTTGAAAAATTGTCAAAAAAGCGGCAAAATAATTGCTTTTTCGACTCAAAATTAAAAAAAAATTACAAAAATTGCTCCGTTTTTGTGATTTTCTCGGTTTATTTTTGACAAATTTTCGCGAGATGAGTCAATTTCAGTCAACTTACAGACAAAAACAAAGTTATTTTTGGCAAAATTTGGTAAAAAAATTGCATTTGAGAGAAAAAAACTGACTTCATTTGGTGATATTTTAACTGATTTTTGATGAAATTTGGCGAAACATTTGTGCTATAGACTGAACAACGTACTTGAAAAAAAAGTGAAACAATTTTGATTTTTTTTTCGAAAAATAAATGACTGACCGGAAACGCACTGAGAACTTAGTTTATGCTTTTTCCCCTCATTTTAGGCTAAGCTTTGACGAATTTTTGCAAAACAAGCGTTTCTGACAGAAAAACATGTAAAAAAATGCAAAAACTTAATTTTTTTTGAAAATTTTTTCGAAAAATCGAGATTTTTCTTGCTCAAAAATGTGCCTCAAAGTTGGAAAAAAAAACAAAAATAACACAATCTTTGACCCAATTTTGAAAAAAATTCTCAAAATAATTGTGCTCTAGTTTCTAGCAATTTTCGACCCAATTTAGCTATTTTTGAGTACTTTCTGGGATAAATTTAGTCAATCAATTTCATAAAAAATGTGCTGAAAGCTTAGTTTATGATTTTTCTCCTAATTTTAGGCTAATTTTTGCGAAACAAGCATTTTTCCTAGAAAAAGATGCTAAAACTTGGTCATTTTTGACAAATTCTTCGAAAAATCGAAAAATCTTTGCTCGAAAACGTGCTTCAAAGCTGGAAAAAGACAAAAATAACACGATCCTTGACCCAATTTAATGATTTTTTTTATTATTTTGAAAATAATTCGCAAAATAATTGTGCTTCTAGTTTCTATAGCAATTTTCAACACAATTTAGTATTTTTTGAGTAGAATTTAGTCAATTAACTTCACAAAAAATGTGCTGAAAGCTTACTTTATATTTTTTCTCCTAATTTTAAGCTAAACATTGACGAATTTTTGCGAAACAAGCGTTTCTGACAGAAAAAGATGCTAAAAAATGCAAAAATTAACCTTTTCTGAAATATTTTTCGAAAAATCAAAATTTGTACTGCTCAAAAATGTGCCTCAACGTCGGAAAAAAACAAAAATAACACAATCTTTAACCAAATTTAGTGACTTTTTTTACTATTTAAAAAAAAAATCGCAAAATAACTGTGCTCTAGTTTAGCAATTTTCGACCAAATTTAGCTATTTTTGTGTATTTTTTGGGATAAATTTAATCAACTAATTTCGTAAAAAATGTGCTGAAAGCTTAGTTTATATTTTTTGTCCTAATTTTAAGCTAAACATTGACGAATTTTTGCGAAACAAGCGTTTCTGACAGAAAAAGATGCTAAAAAATGCAAAAATTAACCTTTTTGAAATTTTTTTCGAAAAATCGAAATTTGTATTGCTCAAAAATGTGCCTCAAAGTTGGAAAAAAACAAAAATAACACAATCTTTAACCCAATTTAGTGACTTTTTTTACTATTTAAAAAAATGCAAAATAATTGTGCTCTAGTTTCTAGCAATTTTCGACCCAATTTAGCAATTTTTGTGTATTTTTTGGGATAAATTTAATCAATTAATTTCGTAAAAAATGTGCTGAAAGCTTAGTTTATATTTTTGTTCTAATTTTAAGCTAAACATTGACGAATTTTTGCGAAACAAGCGTTTCTGACAGAAAAAGATGCTAAAAAATGCAAAAATTAACCTTTTTGAAATTTTTTTCGAAAAATCCAAATTTGTATTGCTCAAAAATGTGCCTCAAAGTTGGAAAAAAACAAAAATAACACAATCTTTAACCCAATTTAGTGACTTTTTTTACTATTTAAAAAAAAAATCGCAAAATAATTGTGCTCTAGTTTCTAGCAATTCTCGACCAAATTTAGCTATTTTTGGGTATTTTTTGGGATAAATTTAGTCAATTAATTCCATAAAAAAAGCGTTTCTGTTAGAAAAAGATGCTAAAAAAGTAAAAACTTAGTCATTTTTGAGAAATTCTTCGAAAAATCGTAATTTTTTTGCTCAAAAATTGAAAAAAAAAACAAAAATAACACGATCTTCGACCCAATTTAGTGTTTTTTATTATTTTAAAATAATTGTGCTCCAGTTTCTAGCAATTCTCGACCAAATTTAGCTATTTTTGAGTATTTTTTGGGATAAATTTAGTCAATTAATTTCATAAAAAAAGCGTTTCTGCTAGAAAAAGATGCTAAAAAAGGTAAAAACTTAGTCATTTTTGAGAAATTCTTCGAAAAATCGTAATTTTTTTGCTCAAAAGTTGGAAAAAGACAAAAATAACACGATCTTCGAGCCAATTTAGTGTTTTTTTTATTATTTTAAAATAATTGTGCTCTAGCAATTTTCGACCCAATTTAGCTGTTTTTAAGTATGTTTTGGGGAAAACTTGATCAATTAATTACATAAAAATTGTCCTTATCTCTCAAAAAAAAAAGGAAAAAATAATAAATTTTCCGATTAAAATGCCCGATTTGCTAAATTATTCTCTAAATGAAAAATGTGCCAACTGAGGAATTTTGACTTTTCTTTAGCAAAATTTCGCGAAAAGGCTCGGCCTTTATAATTTTGTAAAAAAAGCGCTCAAAAATAAAATAATCTTTAACACAATTCAATACAGTAAAACGTCTGTGGTCCGAACTAATTACAGTAGCCAATGATTTGAGAAATAAGAGTGGAGGCTGCCAAAACCAAATCGCAGTATAAATATTTCCGATCAAATATTGTCGCTTCTCAACCTTCGCAGCCTCAGAACAATTATTGTAAAAAGTCCCAAGTCCAGTGTGTTGTTTACACGATTATCACTTTACCAAAACAGCAAAATCGCGCCATATATCACTGGCTCCAAAACAAAATTCGAAAATACCGCGACCTCCGACCCAAAAATCCCATATTTTTAGCTATTACTAATCGAAATTTTCCAAAAAAGGCCGTGATTCACCAAAACACCGGACGGTGAAGAATGCGGATAATGACGTCAGAAACAGCATATAAGCTCGAACGCAGAGTGAAACGTGTTATTCCACAACATATACTGCTGAAGGAGAGAAAAATGAAGTTTTTGTGTTTGTTGTTGCTGGTGTTAATGTGCTACGAATCGAGAGTTGTTGATTCGTCCGCAATTCCAATGTGGGAGTTTTTGAGCAAAGATGAGAAAGTGAGTGATTTTGGAAAATTCGTGATAAAATAATCAAATCTATTAATAGATGTCCTACTTGTACTCGATGTTCGCCAATCAGGTCGAGCAATTTTGCGGCAAATCAACGATGGCTAATTGTAATAAGGAGCTGTTGAAGTATGGCCTTGGGAGGCTGAAGGACATGCCAGAGGACCATCTCGATGTTATGGACCCTTACCAAAGGGGCGCCAATGATATAAGTGAGTGGGCAAACGATTTAATTGATTCTAGAATTAATTAATAAAATACGCGATTTCATGTATTTCTACGTTTCACTCATGCTTTCTTCTTTTTTGCCTCGGATTCAAGAAAGAGGAAATTTCACTTTATTCGAGAACATGTTCTTGAGTTCTTGACATTTCTTATTAGGTTTGCTCGGATTTTTTCTCCTCACTTCGACCTCTCAACACAAGGGCGCACATTTGGGTCAAAAATCCACAAAAATTTGCTCAAACAATCGATCATATCATGATAATAATAATATTTTTTGTTTTTTCAAGCGTTTAAACACATATTTAAATTTAAAACTTTTCCAAGCCAAATTTTGTTAGACAATAAGTAAGTAAAAAATTATATTACTGAATTCCAAATTTTTTCTTTCTCGACCGATTTTTAGCACGCTGTTTATTGTTTAATCAGAAGCAGGATTTTTTTGGGGATTTGATTCAACTCAACCTACCATTTTACTTTTTCGGAAACGCAATTAAGTAGTTGTAAAATTTCTCAAAAAAAATCAGCCTGAAATGTTGTTTTTTCGGTCACATTTTCAGCGTGTTTGTTGAAATTTAGCCAACAATTGGCCGAAAAATTGGGCGTTAATTAAACGAAGTTTGGCTAAACCGAGCTGAAAACTCAAATCGCAAATGATTTGTTTTAGTACCTTTTTTATCCAAAAGTGAATTTATTCAGCAAAACTGCGTCAAAAATCACCGAATTGTGACAGAAACACGAAATTTCGAAAGAAAAAATGCTGAGTTTGGTCGAATCATTCACATCTTTCAGTCAGGTATTGAATTATCTTATTCAATTTCCGCAAAAATACCAAAAAAATTGTTTAATTGCATTGAAAATACTGTAATTTTTGTCTTTTTCCAGCGCTGAAACGCACTATTTATTTAATAAAATCCCAGTTTTCCCTTTATCGACCGTTGATTTTGAGAAATTTTATCCAAAATAAATCGAAAATTAATTATTTAGTTTTTGCCATTTTCGAGCGGTTAAGTTCTTTTTTCAAAAGCGCAATTTTGTCGCAAAATTTCTCAAAAGTCAGCCAAAAAGTCATTAAATTGGATCGAAATCTTGCCTTTTCAAGGTTTATTTTAGCAACTCTTCAGTCGGAAACGCAGTGAAATTTCGCCAAAAATTCCGCAAAAAATCTCAAAATTCGTTCGTAAATGGAATTATTTTTGCATTTTTCGAACATTATTATTAAGATAAAAGCGTAATTTTTACGAAATTCTGTTCAGCTGGGCTGAAGAATCATTAATTTGGAACGAAAATGACACAAAAACGCGAAATTTTGACAAAAATAAACCAAAAATTGGCTGATTTTGGTCGAATTTGGCCATCATTTACAGATTATTTTCTCAAAAATTAGCCAAAATTGATTAAATTGGATCGAAATATTGCCTTTTCAAGGTTTATTTTAGCAACTCTTCAGTCGGAAACGCAGTGAAATTTCGCCAAAAATTCCGCAAAAAATCTCAAAATTCGTTCGTAAATGGAGTTATTTTTGCATTTTTCGAACATTATTATTAAGATAAAAGCGTAATTTTTACGAAAATCTGTTCAGCTGGGCTGAAGAATCAATAATTTGGAACAAAAATGATACAAAAACGCGAAATTTTGACAAAAATAAACCAAAAATTCGCTGATTTTGGTCGAATTTGGCCATCACTTACAGATTATTTTCTCAAAAATTAGCCAAAATTGATTAAATTGGATCGAAATCTTGCCTTTTCAAGGTTTATTTTAGCAACTCTTCAGTCGGAAACGCAGTGAAATTTCGCCAAAAATTCTCCGAAAAATCTCAAAATTTGTTCTTAAATTTTTTATTTTATTAAAATCGCATTTTTATGAAATTCTGCTAAACTGGGCTGAAAAATCAATAAATTCGATCGAAAATGACATGGTTTTACCATTTTTGCGTTGTTCTAGCACGTTTGTTGTTAATCCGAAAATGAATTATTCAGCAAAATTACGTCAAAACTTATTCAAAAATCACCAAATTGGATCAAAAATCGAATTGTTTGCTTTAAAAAAAAACTCAGCTTTCGAACAAACTTGAAGAATATCACATTATTTGGCTATACAGGGTGATTCACATAACTTTACGACCCTGACGAACTTTAAATGCAACCCATTATACATTGGAAGTTGAATTGCGCCTAAAGTGGCCAAAACAAAAACGCCAGAGACTGCAATAAGAAATCCAAATCACAAACAAATTTATAATTATTAGTGTTTTTGAATCAAGTTATAATTAAGTAGTGTATTACTGGTTGCATTTAAAGTTCGTCAGGGTCGTAAAGTTATGTGAATCACCCTGTATATTTGTAAAGTTTTTCACCCAAAAAAACACAATAGTTGTGCGAAATTTCGATAAAAATAATTTTTTTCAATTATTTCGCCAAATTTAATCAAAAATACACCGAAAAATCGCCAAAAACTAAAGCAAAAATTGATAAAAATGTCTTTTTTCCAGTTTGGGACTCGATGATGGAAGGCCACGAAATGATGAAAACGACCAAATTGCGCCCTTCAACCACCACTAAACCAAACAGTTATGATGACGATTCCTTTGGTGATTACGGAGCCGCTTCCTCAAAAATCGACAGCGTATACAGGGTGGCCCCTCCTAAAGGCTTCGTCTACACAATTCAAACGGGAACTCCGCAATATATTTCCAGCCCTTACTCAAAATTCCAACAAACTCACACCGAAAAATACGCGGTTAAAGTGTATCCAGATGGACGTCCGGTGCTTGAAAACACCAGTCAACAGCCCCAAGATGAGGACTTGCGGCAGTACCAATTGTCCAAAGTGAAAATCCCTAACTTGTAATATTGTGATAAATGTGTGTTTGTATGAATGGGTTATTTATAGCGTGTCTTGTTTTATTTATAGTGTGTTGTTTTTTATTTATTAATTGATCACTTTGTGATTGTGATTATGTCCAGAGTTACTGGAGTTTTTATTTGTACACTGTGTATGTGTCTAAGTATTCAATATATTGATCGGAATTTTCGTGGTGTTTTATTTTTAACAATAAAGCGCTGATTCATTAGGTGATTGATGATGACATCAGCACAACAAGGACAATGTCTGATGAACCGAACTGATTGACAAGGCAATGACGATGCAACAAACACCTATTGTACGAATACGATAAGGGATAAAATAGGATGAGGTCAAATGAACGATTATTTCGTCAACATTTTATATTTTTTTCTTCTTACAATTTGCGTACACCAAGAGAGAACAACAACAAAGATCAAAAAGACCAAATTACATCATACTAAAAAAATAGAAAAAATTAACACTTAAAAAAAGATTAAAATGTCTTTGGCGCTATCAAGCCGCTCATCAAATCGAACGAATTACCGTCGGGTTGAACTGACGTCATACTGCCATCAACCAATCGAACAGACAGAAAACCGTATTTGTCGATTCCCACGATTTTAGCTCGTGTGGAATCGCCCTTTTCCGACTGTATCGTAACGTCAGCATCGCTGCAAAACATCGGCCCATCACAAGTGTTTTAAAACACTTACAAAAATTATTTAACACTCAAACGCATTCAAATGGCCATTAAAACACTAGTTTGAGTTTTATTTTCAAACGTTGGCAGAATGTTAATGCGCTAAATAAAATTCACTTACCTGTGCAATAGACGAAATATTACATTACAATTTTTTCAATCTAACAAAAATTAAAAAAAATTATAATACATAGAAATTGTTCTAAAACGCCTCGTAGCCCTTTTTAGCAGTTCATTATCTGTTTCTGAACCAAATTTTGTGATAATCGGGCCAAAAATGCGCAAATAATCCGAAAAAAAAACAAAGTGGTCAAAATTTTTGACTTACCTACCTCCAATAAATAAATCATTAAAACTACAATAACCAAAAGTTTATGTCTTTTGGACGTAGAATTGTCTGGGAATTCCAAATCTGTTTACATTTTTGTTCTAAAAGTCATAGTTTTGGAGATAATGAACGAAATATGGTAAATTTTAATTTTTCCAATCAACAAAAAAATTTAAAAAAATAAAATAAATAAAAATTGATCTAAAACGATACGTAGCCCTCTTAAGCAGTTCATTATCTGTTTCTGATCCAAATTTTGTGATAATCAAGCCAAAAATAAGCAAGTAATCTGACAAAAAGAAAGTAGTCAAAATTTTTAACTTACCTACCACCAATAAAAAAATCATTAAAGCAACAATAACCAAAATTTTAAGCAAAAAGTATGTCTTTCGGACGTAGAATTGTCTGAGAATTTCAAATCTGTTTTCATTTTTGTTCTAAAAGTCATAGTTTTGGGGATAATGTACCAAATATGAAAGATTTTCATTTTTCCAATCAACAAAAAAATTAAAACAATTAAAATAAATAAAAATTAATCTAAAACGACACGTAGCCCTCTTCAGTAGCTCATTATCTGTTTCTGACCAAAATTTTGTGATAATCAAGCCAAAAATACGCAAATAATCCGAAAAAAAACAAAGTGGTCAAAATTATTGACTTACCTACCTCCAATAAAAAAATCATAAAAAGTGTAATAACCAAAATTTTATGTTAAAAGTATATTTTTTGGACGTAGAATTGTCTGGGGATTCCAAATCTGTTTTCAATTTTGTTCTTAAAGTCATAGTATTGGAGATAATAAACGAAATACGGTAGATTTTAATTTTTCCAATCAACAAAAAAATTAGAACAATTAAAATAAATAAAAATTAATCTAAAACGACACGTAGCCCTCTTCAGTAGTTCATTATCTGTTTCTGAACCAAATTTTGTGATAATCGGGCCAAAAATGCGCAAATAATGCGAAAAAAAAACAAAGTAGTCAAAATTTTTGACTTACCTACCTCCAATAAAAAAATCATTAAAACTATATTAACCAAAATTTTATGTTAAAAGTATATTTTTTGGACGTAAAATAGTCTGGAGATTCCAAATCTGTTTTCATTTTTGTTTTACAAGTCATAGTTTTGGAGATAATGACCGAAATATGTCTGGTTTTAATTTTGCCAATCAACAAAAAAATTAAAAAAAATAAAATAAATAAAAATTGATCTAAAACGACACGTACCCCTCTTCAGTAGTTCATTATCTGTTTCTGAACCAAATTTTGTGATAATCGGGCCAAAAATGCGCAAATAATGCGAAAAAAAAACAAAATAGTCAAAATTTTTGACTTACCTACCTCCAATAAAAAAATCATTAAAACTATAATAACAAAAAGTTTATGTTAAAAGTATATTTCTTGGACGTAAAATTGTCTGGGGATTCCAAATCTGTTTACATTTTTGTTCCACAAGTCATAGTTTTTGAGATAATGAACGAAATATGGCTGATTTTAATTTTTTCAATTAAAAAAAATTAAAAAAAATAAAATAAATAAAAATTGATCTAAAACGATACGTAACCCTCTTAAGCAGTTCATTATCTGTTTCTGACCCAAATTTTGGGATAATCGAGCCAAAAATACGCAAACAATCCAAAAAAAAACAAAGTGGTCAAATTTTTTGACTTACCTATCTCCAATAAAAAAAATCATTAAAACTATAATAACCAAAAATTTATGTTAAAAGTATATTTTTTGGACGTAAAATTGTCTGGGGATTCCAAATCTGTTTTCAATTTTGTTCTAAAAGTCATAGTTTTGAAGATAATGGACAAAATATCGTTGATTTTAATTTTTCCAATCAAAAAAAA
The DNA here is from genome assembly GCA_939628115.1 of Tribolium freemani. Taxonomy (NCBI): domain Eukaryota; kingdom Metazoa; phylum Arthropoda; class Insecta; order Coleoptera; family Tenebrionidae; genus Tribolium; species Tribolium freemani. Next base: position 736,105 of record OW626788.1, on the reverse strand, counting down.
AAAATTAAAAAATAAAATAAATAAAAATTGATCTAAAACGATACGTAACCCTCTTAAGCAGTTCATTATCTGTCTTTGAACCAAATTTTGTGATAAGCGGACCAAAAATACGCAAATAATCCAAAAAAAAAAACAAAGTGGTCAAAATATTTGACTTACCTACCACCAATAAAAAATCATTAAAAGTACAATAACTAAAAATGTAAGTTAAAAGTATGGCTTTCGGATGTAGAATTGTCTGGCGATTCCAAATCTGTTTTCATTTTTGTTCTACAAGTCATAGTTTTGGAGATACTGAACGAAATATGGTTGACAAACAAATCAATAAAAAAATAATTATAAAACTGCCACTATTCCTTTCCTTGGTAAATTTGTCGAATAAAAATATAAAAGTCAAACGCATTCAAGTGCTTTGAGGCCATTAATTTTTTATTCTTTAATTTTCGAATTGTTCAAATCAAATAAAACACTTACCTGTGCAACCAGTACTTGTAATAAAGCTGGAAAAACGCCTCAAACCCATTCTTCTGCACATCAAGATACAACCGTTCGATTTCATTGAACACAGCTGCGAAATATTTTTCATATGCTATCGGTTGTACCGCTGTATTTTTTTCTATGAGATCATTTATACATGTTGTGGGGTTTTGGTTTGATAAATTTACACCACAACCTGGAAAATAACACGTTCAAACGAACGTAGCGAGTGTCACAAACACCATACCTATATTAACAATAGCAACATTTGAAAATATGGTAGATGTCACGACAAGTCCTCCGATTTTAATCGCCCTTTCCGCGTACAAATCATTAGGCCATTTAATACCAACATTGAGACAATCTAAACCTTGTACGTTTCTAATCGAAGATATGACAGCCACCATGACCAAGTGTTGGATCAAGGGAAGCGACTGTCCCATATTACTATCCACCGGAATGTGCATTTGGAGGGAAAAGGACGCACAACCCAATGGACTCAACCATGAGTTGGCCGACCGTCCCATACCATTGGTTTGTTGCCGGGCTATTACCACAAGACCATGGCGCAATTTTTTGCCAAGTAGGTGCTGGGTACTTGTTAAAATATCGGCATAAATGACCAAACGGCCAATATCTTCGGTATTCAACGTTTCGAAATAATCCAAAGTGGAGAAATTCGAAGGACAAGAATGAATCATGACCGGAAGTCGGATATTTGAGGCAATGCCAGGCTCGACATTATGGCCACAAAAAACAACACTGATTTTATCACAAGTTAATTGGTTATTGGTTATTGAGTCACAGTCGGTCATCATATTCATTTTTGCCTGAAATAAAACGATTAATTTTGGGCTAAATGCACAGCCTGGTTGATGGATAGGGTAGGAAACGGAGCGGTTTTTTTGCTTAAAAAAATTCTCAAAATCAAAAATTTATGTTAAAAGTATGCCTACTTGACGTAAAATTGTCTCATTTTTGGTAGTTTTGAAACTAACATAAAATGTGGTTCCGACCCACAAAAAAAAATTAAAAAATCAAAATAAACAGAAATTGGCCTAAAACGACTCGTAGCCCTTTTTAGTAGTTAATTATCTGTTACTGGAGAAAATTTTGTGGCAATCGAGCTACAATTGTGCAAATAATCCGGATAAAACAAATTAGTCAAAATTTTTACTTTCCTACCTGCCAATAAACAAATCACTGAAACTATAATAATCAATAATTTATATTAAAAATATGCCTCCTGGACATAAAATTGTCTGAGGATTCCAAATCTGTTTTCATTTTTGCTGTAGGATTCACAGTTTTGGAGATAATGGACAAAATATCGTTGTTTTTAAATTTTCCAATAAACAAAAAAAAAAATAAAAAAATTAAAATAAACAGAAATTGGCCTAAAACGACTCGTAGTCCTTTTCAGCAGTTAATTATCTGTTACTGGACAAAATTTTGTGGCAATCGAGGCACAATTGTGCAAATAATCTGAGTAAAACAAATTGGTCAAAATTTTTACTTTTCTACCTGTCAATAAAAAAATCACTAAAATCAAAATAACCAAAAATTTAATTAAAAAGTATGCCTACTTGACGTAAAATTGTTTGAAGATTCCAAATCTGGTTTTATTTTTGCTGTAGGATTCATAGTTTTGAAGATAATGGCCAAAATATCGTTGATTTTAATTTTTCTAATCAACAAAAAAAAAATTAAAATAAACAGAAATTGGTCTAAAACGACTTGTAGTCCTTTTTAGCAACCAATTATCTGTTACTGGACAAAATTTTGTGTCAATCGAGCCACAATTGTGCAAATAATCCGAATAAAACAAATTGGTCAAAATTTTTACTTTGCTACCTGTCAATAAAAAAATCACTACAACCCCAATAACTAAAAATTTATATTAAAAATATATCTCCTGGACGTAAAATTGTCTGAGGATTCCAAATCTGTTTTCAGTTTTGCTGTACGATTCATAGTTTTGGAGATAATAGGCAAAATATCGTTGATTTTAATTTTTCCAATAAACAAAAAACATAAAAAAAAATAAAAATAAACAGAAATGAGCCTAAAACGACTCGTAGCCCTTTCCAGCAGTTAATTATCTATTACTGGACAAAATTTTGTAGCAATCGAGCCACAATTGTGCAAATAAGCCGAATGAAACAAATTGGTCAAAATTTTTACTTTGCTACCTGTCAATAAAAAAATCACCAAAACCACAATAACCAAAAATTTATTTTAAAAATATATCTACTGGACGTAAAATTGTCTGAGAAATCCAAATCTGCTTACAGTTTTGCTGTACGATTCACAGTTTTGGAGATAATGGACAAAATATCGTTGATTTTAATTTTTCCAATCAATAAAAAAATAAAAAAAAAATAAAATAAACAGAAATTGGTCAAAAACGACTCGTAGCCCTTTTCAGCAGTTAATTATCTGTTACTGGATAAAATTTTGTGGCAATCGAGCCACAATTGTGCAAATAATCCGAATAAAACAAATTGGTCACAATTTTTACTTTTCTATCTGTCAATAAAAAAAAAACACTAAAACCACAATAACCAAAAATTTATATTAAAAATATGCCTCCTGGACGTAAAATTGTCTGAGGATTCCAAATCTGTTTTCAGTTTTGCTGTACGATTCATAGTTTTGGAGATAATAGGCAAAATATCGTTGATTTTAATTTTTCCAATCAATAAAAAAATTAAAATAAACAGAAATTGGCCTAAAACGACTCGTAGCCCTTTCCAGCAGTTAATTATCTGTTAGTGGACAAAATTTTGTGGCAATGGAGCCACAATTGTGCAAATATTACGAATAAAACAAATTGGTCAAAATTTTTACTTTTCTACCTGTTAATAAAAAAATCACCAAAACCACAATAACCAAAAATTTATATTAAAAATATGCCTCCTGGACGTAAAATTGTCTGAGGATTCCAAATCTGCTTTCATTTTTGTTGTACGATTCACAGTTTTGAAGATAATGGACAAAAGATCGTCGATTTTAATTTTTCCAATCAATAAAAAAATAAAAAAAAATAAAATAAACGGAAATTGGTCTAAAACGACTTGTAGCCCTTTCCAGCAGTTAATTATCTATTATTGGACAAAATTTTGTGACAATCGAGCCACAATTGCGCAAATCATACGAATAAAACAACATGGTGAAAATTTTTACTGTTCTACCTACCAATAAAAAAATCACTAAAATCAAAATAACCAAAAATTTATTTAAAAAGTATGCCTACTTGACGTAAAATTGTCTGAGGATTCCAAATCTGTCTTTATTTTTGCTCTAGGACTCGTAGTTTTGGAGATAATAGATAAAATAAAGAAAAATAAAATTTTTAATTATAAATACAACTAATAAATAATAACCTACGCGGAGGTACTAAACTTTGACCGGTAAAAACTATAATTACTAATTAGTATTGTACCAAAAATTAGTTTAAGCAAAAAAAAAACGCTTGGTTCCTTATTTTTTTCTTAAATAAAATCCCTATCTATAAAGCAGGCTTAATAACGTGCCATCTCTTACATCATAACGTCCCAGAAAATATCCTTGACTGTACTCAACCGTACCCAAACTCTCATCACACATCAAATCCAAATGATTCGAAATAATATCTTTCAAAATCTCCAATCTCGCTTCATTACTGCTCAACAATTCGCGATATTTATCCTCATCATTCTCATAAACATCTGGATCAATTTCCAGGTGCACTTGCGAAAAAACAGCCCTCCCTTGCGAGTTTTTCACTTTAGCCAATAGCAAACTGGGTGTATGCCACGTTTCTTCAGTCCCTAGCACTTGCACTTGTATGTTATAATCTTTTTCGTTGTGTCGCAATTCGACGTTAGAGGGCGTCCGTGGTGCTTGCGGACTTGAACCGTTACTCGAATGATCCGAATCTTTACTAAACTGTTTTTTAGCAGGCGATGCTTGATAGCAAAAAATATGATGCATCATTTTAACGTGTTGCCATTGGCCGTAAGAGAATCGGACAAGTTCGTGTTCGCGTACTTCCGCCGTTGTAAACGTGTAAAGTACACTGTACATGAGGTCGCTACAAATGCAAAGGAGTTGACCTCCGGTGAGGAAATATTGGATGAGGTTGAAGGTGAGGTCAGGTGGAACACTACCACACACAACCACCAGAACTGTGGACTTGTCCCAACCCATATTTTTCGAAGTTGGGAGGTCGTAAATTGTGTATTTTTCCTTATTCAGAATCGAGAATAAAACCCTTTTGACGTTGTCTTTCGTGACTAAACTGTCGGCATAAACGAGGACATTTGGTGGTTTGGGGGCTCCACCTGTTATAACCTTCTCTTTGACTTCACTTTTCACCTCTTCATTCTCTTTAACCGAACACTGTTTGACCAATTTATTTGCCGTTCGTTTGTGTTTGTGTTGTTTTTCTTCACTTTTTGTTTTGTGCTTTGATGGTTTCGATGATTTGGAAGGGCCCCCTTTTTTGTGACGTCGAGACACATCAAGTGTGTTTTTGTCTTCGGAAAGGGGTTCGCTTTTTTTTGGTTCTTTTTTAATGATGGGTTTTGCGGATTCGAGGCACTGAGGCGAACCATTTTCGATTTTTATTTTAGGACTGGAATTAAACTGTGTCAAAAAAAAGGGGACAATAAAGGAAAAGTCACCTTAAATAGGTGTACACAATGATTAGCGTTTAATAGTTGAGTTTTCCAATCAACAAAAAATTTTTTTTTTAAATTAATATAAATTAGAAATTGGCCTAAAACGATTCGTAGCCCTTTTTAGCAGTTCATTATCTATTACTGGACACAATTTTGTGGCAATCGAACCACAATTGTGCAAATAATCCGAATAAAACAACTTGGTCAAAATTTTTACTTTTCTACCTGTCAATAAAAAAAACACTAAAACCACAATAACCAAAAATTTATGCCTCCTGGACGTAAAATTGTCTGAGGATTCCAAATCTGTTTTTATTTTTGTTCTACAGGTCATAGTTTTGGAAATAATTGTCAAAATATCGTTGATTTTAATTTTTCCAATCAATAAAAAAAATTAAAAAAATTAAAATAAACAGAAATTGGCCTAAAACGACTCGTAGCCCTTTTCAGTAGTTAATTATCTGTTACTGGACAAAATTTTGTGGCAATCGAGCCACAATTGTGCAAATAATCCGAATAAAACAAATTGGTCAAAATTTTTACTTTTCTACCTGTCAATAAAAAAATCACTAAAACCACAATAAGCAAAAATTTATATTAAAAATATGCCTCCTGGACGTAAAATTGTTTGAGGATTCCAAATCTGTTTTTATTTTTGTTCTACAGGTCATAGTTTTGGAAATAATTGTCAAAATATCGTTGATTTTAATTTTTCCAATCAATAAAAAAAATTAAAAAAATTAAAATAAACAGAAATTGGCCTAAAACGACTCGTAGCCCTTTTCAGTAGTTAATTATCTGTTACTGGACAAAATTTTGTGGCAATCGAGCCACAATTGTGCAAATAATCAGAATAAAACAAATTGGTCAAAATTTTTACTTTTCTACCTGTTAATAAAAAAATCACCAAAACTACAATAACCAAAAATTTACATTAAAAATATGCCTCCTGGACGTAAAATTGTCTGAGGACTCCAAATCTGCTTTCGTTTTTGCTGTACGATTCATAGTTTTGGAGATAATGGACAAGATATCGTTGATATTAATTTTTCCCATAAACAAAAAAAAAATTAAAAAAATTAAATACACAGAAATTGGTCTAAAGCGACTCGTAACCCTTTTTAGCAGTTAATTATCTGTTACTGGACACAATTTTGTGACAATCGAGCCACAATTGTGCAAATAATCCGAATAAAACAAATTGGTCACAATTTTTACTTTTCTACCTGTCAACAAAAAATCACTAAAACCACAATAACCAAAAATTTATTTTAAAAATATGCCTCCCGGATGTAAAATTGTCTAAGGATTCCAAATCTGTTTCCATTTTTGCTGTACGATTCGTAGTTTTGGAGATAATAACAGGTCGCCAGGAGCCACGTTAATTGTACCTCAACGGATTTGTAAATATAGGTGTACACATTTTTAAAAGTGACAATTAATAAAAAACTTACGTCGTAATATCGCGTATTTTCGAGTACAAATCTTTGACTTCTTGTACGAATTTTCCCCAATGAACTGAGACATATGAATATTTCAAAGTTTGTTCTTTGAGATACTTTTTCTCATATTTGATGACAGTGGGTGTATTTTCAACTTCAACAGCTAAAAATTAACACACAACACACATTAATAAATCACGAAAAAATCATCCCACCTACTTTCAACTTTAAGTAACTTTAGTTCGTGGTTAATATCAATATCGTTTTGGCTAAACTGGTTCACAAGTTTAGTCAAATGTTCCATGTCTGTTTTAAGCACAATTTCGAACGAATCGCTCGCTTTCCAACCGACCAATTCGCCAAAATTCTCAACCTGAAACCGCCCGACTTAAACTTGATATAAGTCAAGCAATCGTAACCACCTTACTTGAATAATCTCACTCTGGTGTTTAACATAATTATCTAAAACAGCCTGAAGGAGGAGAAAAATGTGGGGCTGACTAACACTGATTTTATTGTCGTCGATAAAAATCGGGAAGTATCTTAGATTTTTTGGAAATGCGATCCATTGACTTAAGTTTAGTTTTTGCTAAAAGAATTGTGATTTGTTTGGAAGTAAACAAAATGACAGTACCTTAGGCACAACTGTGCACGCGATTCTGTTCTCAGTACTGTAAAGTAAATTCTCCAAACTTCGCTGTTTTCTGCTATCCTGTACCGAATGACCAGAACAGACAAGGAGGGCATTTTGATCGTTCAGTGTTCCGTTGAGTTTGTTGCGTAAAGTTCGAAGACGCCACCACTGCATTATGGTGGCGTAGGCATAATATAAAGTAAAGATCATGTTTTATGCCTCCATTGCACCTAAAACAAAAATATTCGGTAAGTTACAAAAAGCAAAAAATTCATTTCAACTTCAAGTTCCAGAAAATAAATTCAAAGCCTGGAATTCTTGTTTTTTTTTTCACTTATTTGAATGCTCCAAATGTCACTTTCATAATTACAAAACTGGAGAGAAAACAAAGAGAATCAAAATTAATAATAGATTTAAAAAAAACGAGAAAATATTTGTTTTTTAAATTGATGGCATATTATGTTATGTAACCTTATTCACTTCCGAAAAATTGAATTACATTCACGACCAAAACATTATGAATAAAAAACCAATTCAAGTGATTCATAACTACATATACAGGGTGATCCAGCTAAAATGTCGTAAAGTAGAAAAAAATCGACATCGTTTTTTGTGACGTTTTCAAAGGAAATATTTGCTACTGTTGTTGGGTGACTTACGGAATTTTCTCCGTCATAAACAAACCTTGTACCAGAACTTAATTTATCAACAATGAGGTTGAAAAAATCGTCTTGTTTTATCAATATTATGTTAATAATTACGTCCATAGGGACTTATTAAATGGATAATTACAAATATGGATCAAAATATTATTAATAATTCGGTGAAAAACAAGATAAGTGATTTGGATTTGAGTCAAAATGAATGACACTTGTATTGTTGGTTGCGTTACGTGGTAGAAAAATTAAAAAAAAAACAATAACCTTTCCTAATCTTTATCTTGTCAGACAGGTCATACAAAAAACACAATTAAAATAATAAAAATCAGAGATACTTAACCTTTAACGCGTCGTTTCGATACCATTATTTAATACGAATTCTATTTTAATTTGCTAGAAGACTTTTCGTCACATGATGAGAAAAACAAACCACTGACCTGATTTTACTAAAAGCATTCAAAAGAATTGACGGCACCTAGCAACAATTTTTTTTAATTTCAGATACATAATCAATTCGATAAATTCAATTACGTCTTCGTGGAACATAAATATTTTTGTCCTTGGTTATTTTTTAAGGTTTTATGTCGCTTTATTATATCAATTGATGTGTATTTAAAGCTCGAAGAAGCAAAATAAAACAATACGTGATGAACTTTTGACATTCAGCAGAATGTGCATACAGCGTGTGCCAAAAACAAGAAAATCAATCATTAACTCATTCAATAAAACCAAACTCAACGTAAAATTACAACAAACAGAAAAATAACAATTGATAATGTTAATTAATATTTAAGTTATTGAACAAACAAACATTTTCCAATTGAAACTGAATTTTTTGCATCACCCTGTATCACGTTGCCAAAAAATGTGCATAATCAATTGTATTCATCAATTAGCCTTCGCCTCTTCTATCTCTTCATTGAATATTTACTTGCATTTTAATTTGATAACAATAAGTGGTTCATTTTGCAGAAGAACTAGTCGGGTTTTATTGTTATTGTGCAACATTTTTTATTTGTGTAAGTAATTTTAGCTTATTTCGTGCGTTTGACAAGATCATGAAAGCTTGTTTCACTCGATTTTGCTCGTTTTTCAACATAATTGCTTCCAAAAACGATTAGGTTTGGTCAAAGAATGTGTTATTTTTATATTTTTAAAAGCTTTTATTTAACTCACAATGTTGTCTGTCTGTCGGTTATTTTTTCGGAGCCAAATTTGAAAGGGTTCCCGTTGTCCCACTGTATTGAAATTTTGCATACTTACTTAATCTACGTGACAATGCAATCCTATGTAGTTAAATACCCCCTAAAGGGGTTAAATGGGGTTTTGAAGTTTTAGGTTATGTTTACAAACGGGTTCTCGATTTGTACATACCGTAACTTATACCGACATAAACGGTATGTTGGTCATTTGGACGTCACGGTAGATGCACAGTGTAATAACAATAAATCTATGCAATAAATAAAGATTAAAAGGCAAAAAATTAAAATATATAAAAAAATGTTTTTTTAAAAAAGCTTTTATTTAAAAGATGCACTAAAAAGTAAAAAATAATGTATTTCAATCACAGGAGAATACTTTTGTTACAGGTTAAAATTCTAAAATTTATAAAAGCTTGTGTTATAAAACTACGGCATTACAGAATTACTTTGTTCAGTTGACAACTCCCAAAAGTTCTCACCAATCAATAATTTAACACATTTTAAGACATATTTTTGTTATACGTTAATCAAGTGGTGTAATTCTTTTTTTATTTGGAAGATCCATTCGTTGTGAACAATTGTTGTAACTTATAAAATTTTTGAATCGGCCTCGATTTGGAGTAAAAAAATAATTTAGTCGACGTGTCAAAATTTCAAAATTTATTGAGTTTTAAATTTTTTTTTTTTATTTTGGCTTTAGTTCTTTTATGTACGTGACTGTTAAACAACAATAATGTAATTAATTTTTATTTAAACCAAAAAAGGCACTTTTTTCAAAATTGTGAATTTTTACAAATCTACCCAAAACAATTAATTAAAATTTACACTGTCGTTATGGAAAAATTATTAATTACAGTTATAATAATTAAAGTAGTAATTAAATAATTGAATGCATTTTTAAAACCAATAATAATGCCGAACATCCGAAATATTGACATTTCAACAAAAATTATTTTTGTATTCCAAAGCCAAGGCCGATACAAAAATTTTTGAAGATATAAAAAGTGTTCAGAAATAAAGGGTCTTTCGAATAAAAAAGAATTACACCATTCAGATAACGTATAACAAAAATATGTCCTAAAATGTGTTCCATAGTTGAGTACTTTACAATAACAGAAAAATATATATAAATGTTTTTTACAAAATGCTTTTATTTAAAAGATGCACTAAAAAGTAAAAATAATGTATTTCAATCACAGGAGAATATTTTTTCTTACAAGTTAAAATTCTAAAATTTATAAAAGCTTTGGGAGTTATAAAACTACCGCATTACAGAATTACTTTGTTCAGTTGACAACTCCCAAAGCTCTTAAAATTTTAGAATTTTAATGTGTAAGAAAAAATATTCTTCTGTGATTGAAATACATTATTTTTTACTTTTTAGTGCATCTTTTAAATAATAGCTTTTTTAAAAAAACATTTTCTTATATATTATTTTCAGAAACAGTGAAAGATTATTAAATTTAGTCAAATCAAACATTCTTTCAGCAGCCAGTAAAAAACTAACTGGGGTTTTAATGTTATTCTGCAACATTTTTTAATAGTAATAATTTCTCACAAAGTTAGACAAAAAAAAACTGTTTTTTAATAAGGTTGTGTGACATTTGGATAACTCACGATTAAATAATCAGGAATTCGATTTAATTAAATTTGTTAATAATTTTAGCTTTGTTAATTCTATTATCACTTTTTAAAAACAATATTTAAACGGTGACACATTACTCCACTTTCGAAGTTTCAGTGAAAAATGTTTTGAATCCAACCATAATTTATGACACGATAACACTTAAACATGTAAAATTATCATTAGTGAGACAACTTTAACAAGTCAAATAAAATCGTCTCTTATTAATAAACAACAAGCACAACTAGTAACCGATTCTAGAAGGTTTGTTTTACGAGGGTAGGCTGTAATAAAATGCAGAAATAAATATAGAAACGGAATAATTTTGCCGAGATTATCTCCCTTTTATCACCGTTTAAGTTCATTGGCTCTATTGACCACACTTAATTTCTATTTGTTTATAGAGCAAGCAGCACAAAAAACGCTCCTTAAACCGCCCCCTGTAGCAGCCCCCTTATCGCCCGAAACTTTCCCTCTCTGTCTCAAAGTAGTGGGGATCCAGCAATCGAGAATTATTCGTGTGTGTGAAACCGGCACGTTACACACCGAAAACAGCCCCCTTGATGTATTTGAGCGACTCCGGCGAGCTGTTCGCTTACAAGTGCGAAAACAACAACAACTGCCCCTTTAAAGTTATGAACGGGAAGATCACAGACGTCAACTTCAACAGCCACCGCTGTGGGGCCAAAAAAACAGGTGATTATAACTTTTTGCACTTTTCTTTCTATATGTTTTGATTAGAAATGGGCGATAGCGACTCAAGTGGCGAAGTGCGAAGCGAGGAGGTGCTAGCACTGCGAATCAAATTCCCCACCAAAGTGCCGGTAAGTCCGGGCCCCCTTGTTACACCATAAACCCAAACTTTTATTATAGATTATCATAAAACGGTACGCCAAAGAGATGAACTTGCCCCACTTGGACAAGTGCAAGTTTCTGGTGCCGCAGGAGATCACGGTGTCTCAATTTCAAACCATTATAAGGTAAAACAGCCACTTTGTGGGCCCCCATTTAACGTTTTTGCAGAAATAGGCTACAGTTGGGGCCCAATCATGCGCTATATCTACTAGTCAATAACCGATCAATGGTCAGTTTATCGCTGACTCTTGCAGAGGTCTACAGTGAACATGCAGGGCCGGACGGCTTCCTTTACATAACCTACGCCTCACAAGAAGTATTCGGAAGGGCCTGAGGGATCTTTAACCGCATCAATTATGTAAATAGTATTAATTCGTGTGTTTGTGCAACTTGTTTTATTAATTTTATTGCTGTATGAGATTTGGATGATTTGCTATTTTAAATATATGAATTCGAACTGGTACTCACCCAAACACTTTCCCACCGAAATGTTACTTAAACTAGGGCCCATTTTGACTGAAATTGCTATTATTAGAATACGAGACGATAAATAAAGGAAATTACCCGTGGAATTGTAAAAATTGATAATTCTTAGCTAATGCGGCGATTCTTGCGACGTCAAGTTGGCAGCACTGGATGTCAATCATTAATTATTTTAATTTTTACATTGTGTAATGTGTTTTATCCAATTGTGGCAAATAAACCGTTTTTTTTACTTTGCGGTGTTTTTTTCGGCACAAAAAGTGCCAAAACGGAAGTTTTATTTATTATTAAGGCCAAGGTGGTTGTGACAGTTTCGTTACCAACCACCGTTCATTAAATGACCTGTTTTAACATACCTAACATTAATTAATTTAAACTTGAATCAACGCCCAAAATTGTTTTGATTGTGTGGCTTGAATTTTGAGTCAAACACTTCCAAAATTAATTTCAAATTGCGGAAATAGTCAACCAACTTGACACGTCCGATCTGGCACTGTCACTTGTCAAAATCCTAACCAAAGTTCAAATTGTACTTCAATGTGATTAAAAACGGGCCAATTGGAGCAATGCCCCACAGCCCCCCACAATGAGACTCTCCCTCGTTCGGCGCTTTGCCACAACGGTCCCCCGGCCCGTTTTGGGCCGTTTCAAATCGGAGGCCCCCATCTACTGGGAGACCCTTAAAACCGTGAACCGGGAGGCCTTCCAGAAAAAAATCCAAAATCTCAACAACTGGTACACCCGCTTCCTCCACTTGGACGAAGTCAAGTTGTACCAAGACCGCGTGGTGGCCCTCCAGGAGCGCCTCCTCGAAGCGCAAGAGAAGCGTCGCGAAATCGGGCGAAGCCTCGCCGAGATTCGCAAACGCTCCAACCAGCTCCAGGACGAAATCCATAAAGTGAAACGGCAGGAAAATCTCGAACGGTTCTTGACTTTGATGAAGGAAGAGACGGAAGTTTTGAGGTTAGAAAGTGAGGTTATGAGATCGTTTCAGGAGTGCGATCAAGCGGAACGGGAGCTTTTTACGGCTTTTACGAACGCGGTACGAGACTCGCACGAGAAGCAAAGGGCACAAGTGGAGTACACCAAATATTTCGGCATTATTTTGAGCATCGCTGGGTCGTTTTTGGCGTTTTGTTACACAACGTTGCGGAAAGACGACTTGAAACGGTTCATTGAGGAGAGTTTGAGCAGGAATTTGGTTGTGCAACCTTCACAAAATAACGATTTGGTTGATTTAGTCAAAAGTGAGACTGCGAGACTCGGTGATATTGTCAATTTTAGGCAAAACGAAATCAGTCGAATGATAGAGCGGGAAAACGATGCGCAGAAAAAACAACTCTTGTATTACATAGGGGCCAGTGCGTTACTCTTAGTCGTTTTTAAAGCAATTAGTTGATTATTTATTTGTACGATACAAAAGTAGATAAGTAATAAATTGTTACGTTTACATTTGACTTAACCTCAAAACCCGTGGACGCCATTGTTGTGTGACGTCAGCATCGCCATTGTTGTGAACCCCTTCTGACACAAGTGACAAAAGTGGGGCTTTGCAGCCCGTGGGGCGTCCAAACTGTGCTGCTTCATATGTTGGGTGAGACTATAACTTTGTCTGCAAGCATAGGGGCACTGACTACACTTGAACGGCTTCGCCCCTAAAAAAACCGCTAGGTGGCGCCACAACAACCAACTAACTCACCCAAATGTATCTGAATGTGTGATTTTAACGTCGAAATTTGCTTAAAACCCTTCTCACAATGCGAACATTTATACGGTCTGTCGTCACTGTGTGTTTTCAAATGTTCGGTTAAGTGACTCCGCTGCCTAAAGGCCTGTTCACACTCCGTACACTGGTACGGTTTTTCCCCGGTGTGTTTGCGTACGTGTAAACGCAATTGGGCGGGTCTACAAAACCGTTTGTCACAAATCTCGCACGCGATTGGTCGCCCAGTGTGGATTTTCATATGGGTGTTGAGCACGCTAGATTGGGCGAACGCTTTGCCACAGATGGTACAAATGTGGGGTTTTTCGCCCGTATGGGTGCGTTCGTGCACCACCATATGATTGCGAGAGGCGGTTCGTTTGTCGCAGTAGCGACACTTGTACGGGGCTTCCCCGGTGTGGGTGCGCATATGTACGCGAAACCTTGACAACGAACTAAACGACATTACTAAGTTTGTGGTAGTGGTACCAACCTGAATTTTTTGCCACAAAGGGTGCACAAACAACCGTCCGGTTTTTTCGTTTCGGAAGTGTGGCAATTCTTTAAGTGGGCCTTTAAGCTGCGCACGCGTCTTTTACAAATTGTGCAGTAATTCTGGGCTTCCCCCAAAGGGTCAACCTCTTCAACTGAGTGTATCCTTAAATGCTTGTTTAAGTGTCGCCTTGCGGTAAATTCCTTGTGGCAAATGTGACAATTGTACGGTTTAACGCCTGTAATAATGTCTAGTGACTTTACAAAAATTAGGTTGGTATTACTCGAGTGGCAGCGCAAGTGTTCGGTGTAATTCCCCCGTGATGTGAACGTTCGACCACAAAATTTGCACTTAAAATCGGTATTGACATGACTCAAAGTGTGTTTCTCCAAGTTTTCCACTTCGCTGTTGCAAATGGAGCACCAACGTTCCTTCATTTCTCTTAAAAGCCACAATTAAGCAAGTTGGTGAAAGTGAGGTTATGTTTACTTGTGGAGGTAAGTCATATGTACCGACAGAGCGCGGTAATTACTCGTCACAAACCCGCATTTTATGCACTCAGCCTTCACGTAAAACTTCCCCTGACACTCATTTATAGCCTCCTGGACCTCAATTGGCGAAAATTCGGGAAGCTTTCGCTTGTCATTTTCAACTTTAATCTCGATTTTTTCGCTTTCGCTCCCCGAAACGTGTGCCTGAATTTTTTTACAATAATTAATTTCCAAAACACAGTCGCACCCACCATATCAGGCCCGTGTATGCACTCTCGAACGATTTCGTTCGACCTTTGTATCATCAGTTGAAAATCGTAAGATAACCTTAACTTCTCCTCGCATTTTTTACACAAATAAGACGGCAACAAGTCGTTTACTTCAATCTAAAACGGACGATTGGTGTTTTTCACCCAAAAATTGTCACCTAACCTCAATGTTTCCCACCGATGATAACATTGCAATTATGTGCGATGTGGTCTCGTTTTTGGGGCTAAAACTCGTCATGTGGGGGCTTTTGACGAGACAAGTGCGACACACGTCGCTTAAACGCGCCCCCACGCCCTCAGGGGGCTGCATCTCGCGCGCTATGACAGCTGCCATTTTGAGGTTATTTTGACTGAACAATTGGCAAATTGTTTAAAATTCAATTTAAGGTCCTAAACAAGTCAATTATTTCATTATTTCATTTGGTTTTGTTTAAACCATGAACCAAAACGGTAGGGTTTTTGTTAAATAAAAAAATGTATTGTTGGTTGCCTATGTCAATCAGTGACTTGGCGTATACGAGGGATGATGGAAAAAATCTATACTGTGGCAGTATTTAATGGTAAAACTTGTACAATTGATTACGCAACGGACGAGTCTCGTGTTATTCTCGTCCGGGTGTAAAAATACGCAATAGTGTGTCGGAAAATAGAAAAAATACGAATCAGGGGTTAATTGGGCCATGTTAAGGTCGGACGTCTGGCGTCGGTTCCGAACGCTTCCGGAAGCGTCCGATCGATTACAAAATAGTAAAGAAACGACGCTCCGGCGCAGAATGTTTTAGTGGCTATGCGGAGTCAATTTAGTCGATAACGAACGCTCCAAGTTATGTAATGTAATACCACTGGAGAATTGAAAAAAAAATCAAACATGCTGTAGACCGATGGGGTAACCCCCGGTTAGTGACTGGCGACTGTTTCGTGCACCACGCGGGAATTAATCAGAAACAGTGCGAATAAATAAATCTGGGTGAGTGTGCGTGCGGATGCTGATGGTGGATTAAATCCGTTCGAAACCGGTCGAAAGGAAAATGGGAAAAAAGGGTCGCAAGACCAGGTGGCGCACTTTAACTATCACAGGTAAGAGGGAAAAAAGGTGTGTCTTGTAAAAATAGGACAATCAGGTGAGTTCAAGGTCGGAGAAGAAGCCGGCTATTTCGAGATATGTCACGTGTGACAGCTATAAAAAGGGGACCAAAGCGAAGGGAGACGTTGCCAACTGATGCTTAGGCCGGAATAATTTTTTTGATTTGATTTTTGGAAAATACGACCACGCCCTCTCACGACTTGCGGGAATCACCCGGTATCGATCGATGCAAAATCAATGTCAAAATAGAATTTTTCAATTTGTTGTAACGATAAAATTTCGCATTGTTACGCAATATATCCAGTCAGTGGCGTCCCGGATTAGTAATAAGTTATCGAATTTCGTTACGAAACGTGTGGAAAAAATCACAAGATTTTCGTCTTCTTATCGTTATCAGTTTACCAATGTTGTAAATCAGGTTTTCTTCACTAAACATAATATTTGTCCATGGTTTAAAGTACGCTTCCGTTTATTGTTAAATCATGCCAACGGTTTAATTGAAATCGGAAATCGTTGAGTTGTTTTAAAATTGAGTGCGATTGTTAATTGTCATTAAAAAATTAAAAAAACACTCAAATAGCACAGGTTTCATAAAATAAATAGACAAAAGTGTAACAGGTTTGCCAACTCAGGCAAATAGATTTTTTGTATAGTTCCTTAAAATTGTTTGTAAAAAAATTGCACCGTTTAAAAGTTAGAGTTCAAAAATTATTTTCAATTTTCAATTATCGATTTTGATGAACTTTGGTAAAAGCAATTTGCCATCAAAACCACATGTTTTGATACTGTTGCTTTTGTTTTTTCTTGTTTGTAAAGTACTCACTAATCAACAATTTAACACATTTTAAGACATAGTATTTTTGTTATACGTTATCCGAGTGGTGTAATTCTTTTTTATTCGAAAGACCCATTCTGTTTGAACAATTTTTGTAACTTATAAAATTTTTGTATCGGCCTGGGTTTTGGAGTAAAAAAATTATTTAGTCGACGTGTCAAAATTTCAAAATTTATTGAGTTTTAAATTATTTTTTTTTATTTTGGCTTTGGTTCTTTTATGTACGTGACTGTTAAACAACAATAATGTAATTATTTTATATTTAAACCAAAAAAGGCATTTTTTTCAAAATTGTGAATTTTTACAAATCTACCCAAAACAATTAATTAAAATCTACACTGTCGTTATGTAAAAATTATTAATTACAGTTATAATTAAAGTAGTAATTAAATAATTGAATGCATTTTTAAAACCAATAATAATTGCCGAACATCCGAAATATTGACACTTTAACATAAATTATTTTTTTATTCCAAAGCCAAGGCTGAAATAAAAGGTCTTTCGAATAAAAAAGAATTACACCATTCTGATAACGTATAACAAAAATATGTCCTAAAATGTGTTCCATAGTTGATAGGTAAATATTTTACAATAACAGAAAAAAATATATAAAAAAACTTTTATTTAAAAGATGCACTAAAAAGTAAAAAATAATGTATTTCAATCACAGGAGAATATTTTTTCTTACACATTAAAATTCTAAAATTTTAAAAGCTTTGGGAGTTGTCAACTGAACAAAGTAATTCTGTAATGGCGTAGTTTTATAACTCCCAAAGCTTTTATAAATTTTAGAATTTTAACCTGTAAGAAAAAATATTCTACTGTGATTGAAATACATTATTTTTTACTTTTTAGTGCATCTTTTAAATAAAAGTTTTTTTAAAAAAACATTTTTTTATATATTTTTATTTTTTGCTTTTTAGTCTTTATTTATTGCATAGATTTATTGTTATTACACTGTGCATCTACCGTGACGTCCAAATGACCAACATACCGTCGGTATAAGTTACGGTATGTACAAATTGGGAACCCCTTTGTGAACATAACCTAAAATTTGAAAACCCCATTTAACACCTTTAGGGGGTATTTAACTACATAGAATTGCATTGTCACGCAGATTAAGTAAGTATGCAAAATTTCAATTCAGTGGGACAACGGGAACCCTTTCAAATTTGACTCCGAAAAAATAACCGACAGACAGACAACATTGTGAGTTAATTAAAAGTTAAAAAAAAAGCACCAAAATATACAAATTGATTATTCGTTTTTTTTTGGCGCCCTCTAACTTCTAAACGGCACAACTTGGTTCCCTTTTGTTCCCATTTTTTCGTTACACCCTGTATAATTACGTAAAATAACAAATTCAAGTAAACGTTATTTTATTAAGAATTATTTTGAACGAAGAGAAGAAAAATTCTGCAAAAAATCACATGTAGGTATATAGAAAAAAATAAGTATTTAATAGTTGAGATACACTAAAAAATTTGCTTGTCGTTATTTTGCAACGTTTTGGCGGTAAAAATCGCCACACACGTCTAAAATTTCGTTTGATAACGTTGGTAAATAAGGTTGAAACTTTGTAAATATTGGAAGTTCAAAGTTTGCCCCACTTCCTATTTTGCAGCCGATTATCATTGTATCCGAAAAACATTATTTTCGTACTATTTGTACTAAAAATAAGATAAGGTGAATATCCGACTTGGAGTGTGTTAATTTTAACGACTTTTTCAAGTCTCGTCACACTTGTTAAAAACTGATAAGGATTTTATTGTGTTTGCTTTAAAATCAGTACATCGCAAACATTTTAAAAAAGAAAGCTTCCGAATAAACAAACCATGAGATAATTTAGGGAAAAACGTGCTCTTGGAGCTAATTTGCCTTTTTGTGGGGCTTCACAACCGTTACGATTAATTGGCTAGCAATTAAATTTAACTCTAGTTACAGGTTTTTCAAATTTTCAAGACCGGAAATCTTACTCACAAATAATGATGTTTGGAAAACGTCCAGTTTTTCAATTCTTCACTCGGGAAAATCAGAATTGAAGCGAGGGCATTGAATTTTTCTGTTTCTTATTTTAAGAGGAATTCATTGGCACAATCTCGAGATATTAATAAGCGACAAATAACTTTTTTCTATTTATTTCTATTAATAAAATGATCATTTAATTCATTATTTCATTCACTTGTTATTTAATGTAGTTCTGCATTATTTAATCTTAAATAAAAAATTACACTGCTTTGATCTTTTAATAGATTATAAATGTATAAATAGTGTTGGAAAACATCCGAGGCTTGTTTTTCTAGCCAATAAATTAGAAATTAACGCTTAAAAATGCGTTAATGCAAATGAGAAAATATTAAATTGAAAAATTTATGTCACGAGCCACGACGCTGTAACGAGTGTCGCAATACTAGTAGATTATATGGTAACTTTTATGTTAAATAATTTGTTGGCCAGCGTTAAACCGAATGAATTGTTTCCACACAAATGTTGAACCTTTGGAACCATTGAAGTAAATTGGCGATGATTGTGCAATTTACAAAATCTAGAAAAGTGCTAGAAATTTCAGAACTGGTGACTCAACTCGCTTGTTAAGATAAAAACGTCTATTAAATTATGCCAGTAGTATTTCATATCTCACCTTTGAACTCTTAAACCCCGAATTTCGAAAACTAACCAATAATAGATTACAGAACCGAAATATCCAGTCGTTAGTCTCGCGCCTAATTAACTGCAATTTTTCAGAGTTACTTGAAATAGAAGCGAAGCAAAAAATATTCTCGCGTCACGCTTTTTTTTTTTTTAATAATAATAATAAACTAGTTGGCAGTGTTTTGGCGCCAAATTCGAAAAGTCACATGCGAATCACGCGTCCATCTAAATCCGTCCACCACGTGAATATATTTTTTCTCGCATTCTCGTGACTTTTGTTATTTCGGGCGATTTGATTGCGTCATCGAAACCTTTTGCGAAAAATATCAAGCGCTCGGAAGTCGATTGTACTTTGATGGGTCATCGTCATTGCACGTTTTTCTTATCAATCTCAGCCGAGGCCGAGGAAAAACACTCCAGATTGACACGTGTCTGTCAATGTGTGACATGTGACAGCTCTGCTGCTGTCAAGGTCACAGCCTAAAAATACCGCGGTTTTTGAAGTGTGTGAAGGGGGCCTTATTTATATTCAATTCAATTGGCCGTGGCGCTAGTATTCGACCAATGGGATTGCGAGATGGAGGCGGGAAAAGACGGTGAGATTTGATTGTGTGGTCACGTGACGGTTTTAATTGATTAGCGCCAGACATTGAGGCATCCAATCATCTAATTTTAAATCCTTGTATTAATAATAGTCACGCGATCGGTAAAACACCGGAAAAATACCAAACAACTTCAATATTTATTCATTTAATCAATGCGAAAAACTTGTAAAGGGGTGATGACCGAAAAAGATGTCAAAAATTTCGATTTCTGCTGACGTACGAGATAACAGGCGGCTATTTGGAAATTTTCGCCCAAATGAACCAATCAAAGTTGGCGAAAATTTTTCCACGGACCTAAATCTGACCTCGATATGTTTTGCTGAACTATTTTTTTTCCTTTGATAAGGATTTGTTCGACTGAAAAATATATTTTGATCGTGCAATGTCAAGCTATAAGTTAAAATAACAATGACAGCCAACTGTCAACACTAAAAACACTGGATTTCATTATGAAACTCTTTTGTTAGTGGCGTAATTAGTGTTAATTACGCTATTAAATAATGTCAAGTGGGCAATAATTTTCTATTCTTGTATTGATTGGAAAAAATTCAGGCCACTCGATTTGTGGGTATAAATTAAAAGCTGTCAGTTGTCAAATGTCGTATAAAAAACATAATTTACGATACCTATTATGTTTTAAGTACTTTAAGCTATCAGTTATCAGGTATTTGGAGTAAAAATAATCAAAAAATTAAACACGGAAGTACCATTCAAGTGCAAATATGTGAATAACTGGTGTTTTTCTATTGCCTTTTAAATGCCATTTTCTATTAATTTTTTGTTTGAATTGTGTAGTAACTGTTTATGTTAAATAATGTATGTCGGCAACCCTTTTTATTGACAGTGACAAATCAAAAAAAATTATACAGGCTGATTCTTTTATTTAACATTCTAATCTAGCTAGAGCTTTCAAATTTCGTATACAATCCAAATCGATTATTCTGAGTTCAATTAAATTATTTTCAAAATGGCTGAACTTCCGGAAGCATGAGAAATTGGCGCCAACTTGAAATTTTAAATGGCAACCACATAGTTTTGCATTTTTGAATTTTTGAAAAGAGTAAAATGTACCCTAATTGTTAGTACTTATCTGTCATAGTTTTTAATTTTTATCTGTATGTAGCTCACACAGCTTTTGAACCCTTTAAAATAAGTGAATAATTCTTTTTGCCTTTGATCACTAAATGTTGTCAATTGTCAAATTGCAAGGCTACTATGATTTTTTGAAAATGATGATCAAAAAATGATTATAACATTGTTTTTTAATGGCAATCAAAAGAACATCGATTTTTATGGAGACTTTTATCAACATCTATATCTATCTTTTACAGTTTTTGAAAAAAATCACAAAAAACGGAATTTTAGTTCATTATTTTCATTTTTAATCCAGTAAACTTTCGAAAAATACGATAAAGTTGTGCTCTTCATTAACAGAATTGTTCAGTTTATCCAACATTTTCATTCAAGAAGTTCAAAATTCGATGGCATACTGACTGAGTTACTTTACATAATTCACTAAGTTATAATAAACCATAATTAAATATTATTGTTATACTGCTTATTCGATAATAAACCAGCTAAAAACTAAATAAAATGTTGAAGTTTGACAATTGTTGACCATTTGCAAAGCCTACTTGATTAACAATGAAAATTACAAAGTAAAATGAGTTTTTTGTGATTTTTTTCAAAAACTGTAAAAGATAGGTTAGGAAGTGTTGATAAAAGTCACCATAAATGTGGATGTTCTTTCGATTGCCGTTAAGATAATAAGGTCATTCCATTTGAAAATCAAAAAATTATTATTTTTTGATCATCATAGTAACCTTGAAATTTGACAGTTGACAATTCTGAATATTTTAGAAGACCCTTCGATCCTTTGGTTATCAAATGCGAAAAGAATTATTCACTTACTGTAAAGGTTCCAAGGGTCTTCTATAATCTTCAGGATTGTCAGTTGTCAAATTTCAAGGTTACTATGATTTTTTTGAAAATGATGATCAAAAAATGATTATAACACTGTTTTTTCAATGGCAATCAAAAGAACATCGATTTTTATGGAGACTTTTATCAACATCTCCTGTATCTATCTTTTACAGTTTTTGAAAAAAATCACAAAAAACGGAATTTTAGTTCATTATTTTCATTTTTAATCGAGTAAACTTTCGAAAAATACGATAAAGTTGTGCTCTTAATTAACAGAAATGTTCAGTTTATCCAACATTTTTATTCAAAAAGTTCAAAATTTGATGACTGACTTGCTTTACATAATTCACTAAGTTATAATAAACCATAATTAAATATTATTGTTATACTGCTTATTCGCTAATAAATCAGCTAAAAACTAAATAAAATGTTGAAGTTTGACAATAATTTTTGACCATTTTGCAAGGCCTACTTAATTAACTAATAAAATTACAAAATAAAATCCGTTTTTTGTGATTTTTTTCAAAAACTGTAAGAGATAGTTTGATAAAAGTTACCATAAATGTGGATGTTCTTTCGATTGCCGTTAAGAAAATAAGGTCATTCTATTTGAAAAAACTGTTATAATTATTTTTTGATCATCATTTTCAAAAAATCATAGTAACCTTGCAAGTTGACAGTTGACAATTCTGAATATTTTAGAAGACCCTTC
Source organism: Tribolium freemani (assembly GCA_939628115.1). NCBI lineage: Eukaryota > Metazoa > Arthropoda > Insecta > Coleoptera > Tenebrionidae > Tribolium > Tribolium freemani. The sequence goes on along the minus strand of OW626788.1, from coordinate 713,299 downwards.
GAACCTTTGGTTATCAAATGCGAAAAGAATTATTCACTTACTGAAAGGGTCCAAGGGTTATGATATTTTAAATAAACTCCTGCAAATGAAAAATTGACACACGTCAAAAACTATGACAGATAAGTGCCAACAACTTGTGTAAATTTTACTCAGTTTGAGAAGGTTAATTCAAAAATGCAATAAAAAGGTGTGGTTACTATTTAAAATTTCAAACTTGGCGCCAATTTCTCGTAGTTACGGAAGTTCAGCCATTTTGAAAATAATTTAGTTGGTCGATTTGGCCGTATAGAAAATTTTAAAGTTTTAGCTGTGTTTGAGGTAAAAGTTTTTAATGTATCACCCTGTATAAAGGGACTTTGGATCTGTTTGGCTTAAATAAATATTGAAACCCCCGAATACGTTTCTCTCTCTCTCTTTCCCCATCAAATATTTGGGTACTTGTTGAATATTTGAGCATTTTTGAATCGTGTTGTTATCTGATTGCGTCCTCTAGTTGACCGTGACGCCAAAACAGGGCCGTCCTTAGCCTTTAGCCCGTCCTAGATCTAAATTTAAGTCTCAACGTTTGAAAATTGTTCATTTTCTATTGTCAACAGATGAGCACAGCGATAGTGAAGAATCCAACACTACAACATCGGGACACCGATTACCCAAAGGGTACCCACACAAGTCATACTACAGCCGTTTTACGTATTCTAGTCAATCAACGCCCACCAGAAGGTACCAGTGCGATGGTACGAAATCGACAAGGTCCAGCAGCACTGCCAGTGAAAATAAAATCACCTTCAATGAAGGTAATTGCACGAATTTTACAGCACGACACGAGCGGAGGGCCTTAAATTTTTAAACAAACGCCTCGATCTTCGTTTAAATCAATCTTTAAACGTGTTATTTTTACAACAGGGACGTACGTTCTGAACTGGTTTATCGTGCGTACAGAACTAATGACGCGAAATTGGTACGCAACGGTTACACTCTTTGAATTTCCAAGATCAAAATTAGACAAAATATTTAAGTGCGTAATTGTTGGTAAAATTTTTTACCATATTGTGACACCACGTGCCGTCCAGGGCCGTACCCATAATTTATATAAATACACGAACGAAACTCGAGAATGTTGCATACCTGCTGAACGTAAAATCTAAATTTAAATAACAACACAGGACGAAAGTGTGTGTGTTTTCTGTCAAATTAATCAGGGTGTCCAAAAATAAAGTGGTACATTTTTTAAGTCGTGTGGTTCATTTTTGCTAATTAACAAACAACAGTAATTAGTTGTTAATAGTAGATAATTATTTTTGCTCAATTAAAAATGGGAAAAAGGTTAAGTAATTATGAAATTAACGCCAAAAAAAAACCATCTCCTGTTCAATTAAAGCGGTTAATTAATGAGTTTTGTGATAAAATCCATACGAACAGGCATGGCTTACTTGTCGCTGTTTGTTCTTCACTTAACTACAATTAGAGTATTGAAAATGTGTGAACTTGGACTTGTTTGTGCGTCGTAACAAAGGGTGAGTAAACAAGGATTAGGGATTAAGTTCAAGTTAATTTTAATCGTTTAGGGACATTTATTCGGTTGGTACCGTTACCGTTGACACAAATCCAGTTGTACCAACTTGGCAGAAAGATAACGCGAACAAACATTTCGACAATTTTGATGACACGGTTTCCCATGCGTGTGCACGAAATGGCGTGTCCTGGATAATAAAGGGACGACACGCAATCGACAGGGTCTGTTTAACGAAAAACGTTGGCAACAATGGAGACTTTCTTCTTGAACTAACTGCTGGACAATTATGTCATAAATTTTAATAATAAGATAGTTGGATGTGTCATAATAAAAATTTCCGTTTTTATTTAATTAATCAGATGGGTGTTTATCATTATTATACATGAATTCTTCCGTTTAGAGATGCACCTTTGAACTTTCTCTCTATTGAACGCGATATAAATAGACGCATTGTTTGTAATAAGATATTGCACTTTTTAGTTGGTAGGCCTGACGAAGTTTTATTGATCGTCCCGGCCTCTTTAGATATCTAACAAGTGTTCATTAAAAAAAAACTCTAGAGTGCTTTGAAATTAAAAAACAATTATTTTGCATGTCTGTGATTAATTCGTTCATAACCTTACTTTTTGACAATTAAAAAGATAACAGATTTTTGTCGTCTGCGTTGATTGACAGTAATATAAAGTCTGTCCACTGTCGCTTGAGGGAGCTACGAGTTGGCGCCCCAAAGGAATCTATTTATTTTGGTTTGAACCTTTGCTAAATTTCGTTTGTGAAAAAATTTTTTTTGTGTTTTGTGGGTTGTCTATTTTTTATTGTATTTTTTTAAAACTAAATCAAATACATCACAAATTATGATATTTTATATGCAAATATAGTAGTTAGTTATTTTTGAAACATAAAGATTTACATTTGGGTCACGGAGTTTTGGTATGCCTAAAATTTCCAAATTTTTAAGAGCACAAACAAACATCACAGTAACTGTTTATTATTCCTTTAATATTTCGGGTCCTTGGCTCCCAGTCATTCACAATTCATTTAAAATTCACAATTATTGGATTAAGCACCTTATAGTATGTCAGAATTATGAGTACCACCTACTTTTAAATCGATTTGTAGACCAAAATCAAAACTAAATGGTCTTGGAATCACATAGATTTTAAAAGATTTCAAGCTTTCCTAACGGTTTACTTTCCGAATTAATCCAAGAAAAACGAGCAATTGTTTAAGAATTCAGCAGCAAAGACGAAACTGCATTCCCAAATAAAATGGGCGTAGTTTGTATCAAATGATTTTGAAGACATGGGCATGTACAGGCGTTTCTATCGGCTTACTTTCCGAATTAATCGAAGACAAAAATGATCTGAAATGAATAATCGTTTTAGAATTTCAGCAGCAAAAATGGAACTGCATTTTCTACCAATTTTTTACTCATGTTTTAAAATGTTTCAAATTACAGAGTATATCTTGAATAGGTAATTCTTTCTTCTGATTTTGAATTTTTGGAAATTGATTTAAAGAAGGTAACTTCATCTTTCTCAACATGTTCACAATTTGGAACATAACAATTTCAGATACTTGGTATTTTAGTAATCCAATATAAAGTCTGAAACAATTATATTACGCTTATTAAGCTGAAAAAATGGATTATTTGTGCGTCAGATCAATATTTTGTCAATTATGTCAACAATTTTAATTATTACAGTTTCCTTTAGAGCGTGACGCGCGCGTCATCTAGTGGAATTTCGCATTTTGACAAGTTTACGATTTTGGGCTAGTGGACAGACTTTATATTACTGTCAATCAACGCAGACGACGCAGATTTTCATAAAAATATTTATTTATTATTTATAAAAACTGTTGGAAATGTCTTCCTTGTTGTTCAACACACATAGACATAACACATCGCCTTTGAACACTATTTATTAATCTTAGGTTAAAAATTCTTGTGAGATAGTTTAGTAGGCAACCAACAATACAATAATAAAAATTGTTCTACGACTTCCGTAACAATCTCAGAGCATGCTGCGAGTTTTTTTAATAATGAACACCTGGCATGGAGTTCCCTTAACTTTTCGTATAAACAAATCAATACAGGCCGGGATTAAATTAAATCACGAAATTGATTTTCTTTGGGTTTTTCTCCCGTGTCATGCGATTAAATGTCAAGTATTTTGTCCGATTGCCAACTGAGCTGTGATTATTAAATTTTCCAGACGAATATACGCGCATTACGACACCTAGACAAGATGTATTATTTAAAAAGGGTTACTTGAACAAACCCAAAACGTACCAAACGCAGACTTCGACCGGAAATTCGACGACTTCGACTGGTAATTCCACCGGAAACGGAACACCAGACCACCAATCAACAGGTCTATTTTGTCTATTTTGTTTTTCACATCACTTAACTATTTTATTTTTGATTATTGCAGATTTAGAATACGAATCACAGTTCGTCTTCCCGAATGGTTTCGTCGACCAAAACGGAATCTACTATATCAACAGTGAGTGCAATTTTCTAATTTGTTTGGCTCGTGACTTAATTAACGAAGTAAAACGACTTGATTCAATTAAATTAGAATAATATTGTTGGAGTTGGGCCAGACCCGGGCCAGCAATTTTTGTTAGGTTAGGTTTGCGCTTGTAAATCATTCGGCGCTGCCAACATATAAACGCCTCAATTTATGACTGTTTCTAAATTAAACAAGACTTACTAGAGGTTGTAAATTGAAGTGTTTGCCAGCCGTAGTTTAAATATTTCATACGTTCGAGTTAGGTTGGTATTTGCGTGCCCCCCAAAATTGTGTTGGTAGCACCTATTGAAATGTCAATTTTTCAGGTTTTGAACCGTATCCAGTGATGGTTTACAATCCTCCGACTTATTATCAGGAATTTACGAGCATTAAAGCGAAAAGATGCAGCACAGGATCGTTGGTGAGTTGTCACAAAATAAATATGTACACACAGTCTATTAGTTACAAAAACAAGTCAAACACGAACGTAATTTTCTAAAGTAAATACGCGCAAAAAGGTAAGGACTAAAACGCATTATTTTGGCGATTTTTCCGGTTAATTTTACGCATTATAAAATTTTTACATTTTTAACGGTTTTAAACGACTTTTTCTCATTGTAGAGCATTGTAATATGTATTATCGTATTCAGGGCACGTCCAGAAAACCATATTTGAAACGTTTTTGTTGTATATTGGAAAAATAGTAATTTTTTGTTTTATTTTTGACAAAATTTTATGAAATAAATTCGTCTCGTGCTTAAAAACAGGTTAAAAGTCAAAGATTTCGTTAAATAATTGTGCTTCTGACTTAAAAACGTGCTAAAATCGCATAATTTTTGCTTTTTCGAGTGTTATTTTGGAGCATATTTCAGGCAGAAATGCAGTTAGTTGAGTCAAAATAGGTCGAAAAGTCACCATAGTAGGCGTTATTTTTTAATGTTTCGAACGTTTTAGCACATTTTTCAACCAAGTAGGCGATTAATTCGCAAAATTTTGTTGAAAAAATTAATCAAAAAGTGTTTTCAGTTCATAAATATCTTTTCACATTTTGCTTTTTCGATCCCCATTTTATTGATTTTTCGTCAAAAAAACTGAGTTTCTGGCTCAGAAATGTGCTTAGAGCCTTGAAAAAGGCAAAAATGTGTTTTTAGGCCAATTTGTAACGGAATTCTTTCAAGTAATTGCGTTTATAGTTCAAAAACGTGCTGAACTGTTCGGAAAAAAAACGAAAAATTTGCCATTATTTAATAATTTTTCAATAAAAACTGAATCTTTGACTTAAAAACGTGCTTAAAATGCACAAAAACACAATTTTTTGCTCAGAAATATGCTTAAATACGCCAAAAATGCCCAAATGACGCAATTTTTTAAAAAATTTGGATATTTTTCAGTTTACTTTGACGAAATTTTGCAAAATAATTGCGTTTCTGACTGGAAAATCTGATAAAACGCTCGGGAAAGCGAAAATTATGTTATTTTCAACTAAATTAATTGCAACCCGAGGCGTAGCCGAGGGCTGTAATTCTGGAATCACATATTAATTAAATAATAATAATAAGAAATAGTAAAAAATTGAAAAAGTAAGTAAATTTCGAAAAATAATTGTTTTACTGGCTGTTAAATGTACTAAAACGCTTGAAATAGGCAATAATAATGTCATTTTGTATCGAAGCCCTTCGAAAAGACTGAGTTTTTCGCTCAGAAACCGATTTAAAACAACTTTTTTTCGCTTAATTTCTAACAATTTTGGCGATTTTTCAGCTTACTTTTGACGATATTTGTAAAATAAAATGCTCGAAAAATAAATTGTTGCAACCCTCGGCTCCGCCTCGGGTTGTAGTTATGCAAAATGAAGTTTAATTTGTAAAAAAACATACAGTTGTGGTGTGGAAAATGAACTGCTTATCACAAATGAATAGAAAAAATTAAGATTGCAATTCCAAAAACCACTCAAATTAAAAAAAATAGTTGCTTTAACTAACGCTTGAAATAGGCAATCATTTTTTATCGCAATTTTTCAAAAAAAAACAAAGTTTTTCGCTCAGAAACGGATTTTTTTCAAAAACTTAAGGCGGGAAATTTGAATTTTCAGACGGAATCGACGAGCCCCAACAACGAGGAAACTAGTCAAAGCGAGACACCCGAAGTGAATCCAGTTTACAACGTTGTTTATCCGAATTATTACGGCGTTTACGAGGAGCCCCAAAATGGGGCTATCAATGAGCCCGAACCCCGACGTGTGAAGAAACGAAGACGGCGAAAGCCGTCACGATCAAAAGAGGGCACCACTACCTCTGAATCTTCCGATGAAGAAGATGAAGAAGAAGAAGAAGAAAAAGTTTTCAGCGAAAAAGAAGAACTTGAACAACAACAACAACAACAACAAAAAACGTACGATCTCAAACCGGACGCTGAAGAGTTTGTACCACGGGCTTACCGACAACAGCCCCCCGAGACCATTCCGATGGAAGCGGGCAATGTTCACTTTATTAAAATTCCGTCGAATTTCGTTCCGGTTCCGATTTTGAGCGATTTTAACGCATTTATTCCGCCTGGAATTCCGATCAACTTTATACCTCAGAATTTTATCAATTATGTACCTTTGAAACCGGCCGTTCAATCAGATGATGGTAAAGCAACGACGGACAAGCTTGACGAGACTGTTAAAGAAATAACAACGGTGGAAGTTCCTAAAAATCAAATCGATATTGCGAAAATCGTATCGAAGCTTGAAGAAGCAGCCAAAGAACAAGACAAAGATGAAACAACACCGAATCATAAAGTGAAAAAGAGACACCGATATCAAAAAGTTGAATTGAAAAAACCACCATCAAGTCCCACAGAACCGTTGAAACCACCATTACGAAATTATTCCGAAACTTTGAAGAGAATTCCGATTAAAGCGAACGAACGTAGCGAGGAGAAAAAACCATTGATTAAAGAAATAGTAAAGAATCATCGAATTGAACAAACGCCACAAAAAGTAACAAACGAATGGATTTCGGTGTCAAGTCGCAAAAAACGAAAGAATAAAAATGTGGAAGAAATTGAAGATTTCGAAGAACCGCCCATTCCCGAAGCTCCGCCTCTTCCTGAAGAACAACAAGAAAAAGTTGAACCGGTTGTAATTATTGAACCACCACCACTTGAACCTGTTGTTCAGGTTATTGTCGAAGAAGAAAAGAAAGTTAAGAAGAAGACGAAGAAACATACGAAAGTGGCTCCGCCCCCAATTACGAAACGTGTGATTATCAAAGATGTTGATTTGTCGGTGGAAGAAGTAAAGGAGGAGCCTAAACCAGTTGTGGAAGAACCGCCCATAGAAGAAATAAAGACAGTTGAGGAGAAACCGGTTGAAGAAATCGTCGAAAATAAGAAGGAATCTCCAGAAAAGAAAACGAAGAAGAAGAAGAAGAAAGTTGTCAAGGCAACAGTTTTGAATAGCCAATCCAGTTCGAATACGACACTTAATGTGACAGATGATTCGTATGATTTTCTCATGGATGAGTCGATGGAGAAGACTAACGTTGAGGTATGGAAATTATTTATTTTTAGCTCAAAACGTGTGATTTGATGATTTTTTTTTGTCAAAATTGCGTCAAAAATCTCCAAAAATTGAATTTTATGCTCAAAAACGAGCGTAAACATAAATTATGTCATTTTTGACCCATTTTTGATTTTTCGATTTGTTTATTTTGACAAAATTTCGCGACTCATTTTTATATTTTTGGTTGAATTTAGGGCTTGTTGTTGACTAAATTTTGCGAAATAAGTACGTTTCCGAGTAAAAAACATGAAAAATGCTCGAAAAAGGCAAGAAATAATGTCATTTCTTGAAATTCCTGGGCAAAATCTGAGTTTTAGCTCAAAAATGTGCTTAAATACTTGAAGCGGGCCAAAATAATGTCATTTTTGACCGAAAATACAGATTTTTCATGTTATTTTTGATAATATTTATCGAAATAATTCGATTCTTGCTTAAAAATGGGTAAAAAAGGCGAATAAATGTAATTTTCAAAATTTCACAAAAACAGGTTAAAATGCTCAAAAAACGCGAATTATGTAATTTTCGATTAAATTTAGTGACTTTTCGGCTTCTTGCGGACTAAATTTTGCGTTTCTGATTGGAGAACTTGCAAAAAGCTCGAAACAGGCAAAGAATATAGTGTGTCATTTTTTCTTAATTCTGTGATTTCTTTCGTACGATTTCGTAAAATATCACGAAAAAATTGAATTTTTAGATTAGAAAGGTGCTCAAGCGTTTAAAAAAAAGCAAAAGTTGTGTCATTTTTGAGCCAAAATAGTGATTTTTCGTCTTATTTTTGACAAAATTTCGCAAAAAACCTTTCAAAAAAGGCGAATATCGGTGTAATTATCCATAATTTAGTGGTTTTTCACTTTGTTATTGAACAAATTTCGCGAAATAATTGCCTTTAGAAACAAAAAAAAGTTTTTTTGGCCAGAAACATGTTTATAGACGAATTTATCGGTCTATTTTTGACGAAATTCCTAGCAATAATTGTGTTAGGAGGTTAAAAATTACTCAATTTTAGATTAATTAATTACTTGGCAAAGAGCTAAGATAATGTCATTTTTAGCGAAAACTTCCAAAAAACTGAATTGCACGATTTTTTGCCGAAATACTTCGAAATTTTCAATTTTCAATTGAAAAACTTGCTCAAACGCTCGAAAAAAGCAAACAATTTGTCTGATCTTGGCCCGTTTTTTTTTTTCCGATGAATTATTTGTGTACATGTTTTGTCCAAAACCTGAATTTTTAAATTCAAAAACATGTCTAAATTCTCAAAACAGGTAAGAACACAATTTTCCAGCAGATTCTTCGGTTCCAAAAAGCAAAAAAAAATCAATTAAAATAGTTTGTCCAACTTGAAGAAAATATGCTTTCACATTTTGCTTTTTCGATCCACTTTATTGATTTTTCGTCAAAAAAACTGAGTTTCTGGCTCAGAAATGTGCTTAGAGCCTTGAAAAAGGCAATTATCCATTAAATTTAGTGATTTTTAGGCCAATTTGTAACGGAAAAAAACGAAAAATTTGCCCTTATTCAATAGTTTTTTAACAAAAACTGAATCTTTGACTTAAAAACGTGCGCGAAAAAACATAATTTTTTGCTTAGAAATTTGCTTAAATTCTCCAAAAATGCACAAATGACGCAATTTTTAACAAATTTGGATATTTTTCAGTTTACTTTTGACGAAATTTTGCAAAATAATTGCGTTTCTGACTGGAAAATCTAATAAAACGCTCGGGAAAGCGAAAATGATATTATTTTCAACTAAATTAATTGCAACCCGAGGCGTAGCCGAGGGCTGTAGTTCTGGAATCACATATTAATTAAATAATAATAATAATAATAATAATAATAAGAAATGCACTAAAACGCTTAAAATAAGCAATAATAATGTCATTTTTTATCGAAGCCCTTCGAAAAGAGTTTTTCGCTCAGAAACCGATTTGGATCAACTTTTTTTCGCTTAATTTTGAACAATTTTGGCGATTTTTCAGCTTACTTTTGACAATATTTGTAAAATCAAACGCTCGAAAAGAGCAAAAGTTATGTTACATTTCAAACTAATTCATTTGCAACCAAAAATTACAAATTAATTGATAAATTGTTGCAATAGTTATGGACAATAACGTTTAATTTGTAAAAAACATACAGTTGTGGTATGGAAAATGAACTGCTTATCACAAATGAATAGAAAAAATGAAGATTGCAATTCCAAAAACCACTCAAATTAAAAAAAAAAAGTAGTTGCATTAACTAACGCTTGAAAAGGCAAAAATAATGTCATTTTTTATCGAAATTTTTCGAAAAAACTTAAGTTTTTCGCTCAGAAACGGATTTTTTAAAATTACTCAATTTTAGATTAATTAATTACCTGGCAAAGAGCTGAGATAATGTCATTTTTAGGGAAAACTTCCAAAAAACTGAATTGCACGATTTTTTGCGGAAATACTTCGAAATTTTCAATTTTCAATTGAAAAACTTGCTCAAACGCTCGAAAAAAGCAAACAATTTGTCTGATCTTGGACCGTTTTTTTTTTTCGATGAATTATTTGTGCACATGTTTTGTCCAAAACCTGAATTTTTAAATTCAAAAACATGTCTAAATTCTCAAAACAGGTAAGAACACATTTTTCCAGCAGATTCTTTGGTTCCAAAAAGCAAAAAAAAATCAATTAAAATAGTTTGTCCAACTTGAAAAAACCACAATCCATTGTATTGTTTGTTCCAGGTGTCTCAAGAGCTAGACAAGCTAATCCAACGTGGAATGTACAACAATCTCGAGGAGAAAATCAAATCAATGAACATTGAATCAAACGACAACTTCTTCAAAAGTATAATCAGCAACATATCAAACAGTCGCGAACCAAGCGTGGAAAAAACCTACATAAAAACACCCGATTTGAGTAAAATCCTCACAAATCAAACGCTCCTCAAACCGCAAACATTCGACCGAAAACCGGGCGATTTTTTAGGTGAAACAACCACCCCCAAGCCACTTGGGGGTGGTTCACCCTCCACCGAAAACCTCTACCCCATCACCAAGGCCGTGAAGGAGTGGATGAGCAAAACGCGCGAAACCACCCCCGAGATCGAGTTACTCAAAAGTCCGAGCGAGATTTTTCGGGAATTCACCGAAAGGGAGGACGACGATGACGTAACAACAAGTGACGAAGAGAGCCGAACGGTTCAAATGGGGAAATACCCGAAACATGGCAACTTGCCCTATCGGGCCATTTGTTGCAGTATTATGTGATGGCGGCTAAACGCGATTACTTAAATAACCAAAGGTTGGCAACACTTTTTTCCAAGGCCTGCTTCAAATAAGAGACTGATACGATGTTTAAGGCGGGCTTGGTGTAATGTTCGTTTCGTGAAATGTTGTTATTGTTAAATAGTTGTTAGGGGAAAATCCGGCCGCGGTTTAATTATGTAGCGGCCGCTTAAATTTGACGATTTAGTTGGTTCATCATCAAATGCCATTTGCTCATTTTATTGGTTGTCTTAGGAAGTAGTGTGCAATTTTTATTTTTAAAGTGTGGGTGGTACACACCCTAAAGCGGCGACAATATTATTAAAGGGTGTGAATCTTTCAAAAAAAAAAGACACTGTATGTATGCTAACTCTAGTGTTAAGTTTGTTTTGCGCATGTATGGAGTTTTTCTTAAGTTTTTCTTTCGTTTGGTTGTTCTATATATTAGTTATTTTATTGTTATAATGTTTGTTATTTTTGAGAGTTGTGCCTTTGCAAAATTTTTAAAATAAAGAAAATTATAATAAGGGAGTTTTAATTTGCAAAAAAATGCACTGACCTTTTGTATGGCAAGTCACAACGCTTCATCTTCTTTCTTAAACGGTCTTACTGTAATAAGAAACAATGAGATTAGAACAATGTGTCATTAAATCAATTGAAAGTTTTACAGATTGTGATTTTTCTAAAAAAAAAAAAAAAATACAGGCTAACCCTTTAATACGGATTGTTTGCTCCTTTTCTCCCTTTAAATCCATTCCACTAACACTAGAGTGACTCATTTTATGCTTATAATAATGTTTTTGATTACTACAAAAATAGTGCCATTTTCGGCATATTTTATTTTATTTCAAAAGTATTCTAAAATACAATAGACGCAAAAATTATGTACATATGTTTGACCAAATTTATTGTGCAGTGTCTATAAATGAATGTGGGATCGTAGTAGGTGTTAAAAGTTTGCCACTTTTTTCAAAAAAAATCGAACAATGTTATGAAACAATTGGTTTTACTGGTTGCCTGGATAGATAAAAATTGGTACTTTTCAGAAATTTCATAATAGGCAAATTCTAGCGTGCCATACTATACGTCACCAAATGCAGTGTACAAAAGTCCCTAATAGTAATTTTAGTTGTTAGGTGTTGGTAAGCCATACACCAAGCTAACCCAAGTCCGTCTTGGATGTATGTCAGGCTGTCTCACTTAAAACGCAGTTTTTCTTTGTCATATTATTCGCTCTCTTATTTTAATGTTGTTGTCTTTCTCTAGTTTCTCACCATCGACAATGGCGCCAATATGCCATCATATTTAAATTACCACTACGCCCGAAAATATTAGAATAAAAGTTCAATTTGTTAACTAATAATAATTGCAAATTCACTATTAATTTGTATAATCATATTACTATTTTACCAAAATCAATATAAAACGTTCTGGTGAAGAAATAATAATAAGAAAAGGTGTATAAAAACGTAAACAATTAAAATCAGAAGTCGCAAATAGCAATTAATTGCAGTGTAAAAATCACGAACATTATTATGAACGAAAACTGCCCATATTATGGGATTTGATTTATAAAAGGTGCCGATAGAATAGAAACCTTCTTCACTGAGGGGCTGCAGAAGAGAGTATATTTCAACATCAGACTTTCTTAAAAGAAACAAATTATTTCCAAATTTATGTAATATGAGCTCTTTACTACTAGATTTTAGATTTTTTATCATTAATTATTATTTTTAAAAATATATAAAATAATGACAATTGTAGTGCAAAACACCCGACCGGTAACTAGAAAGACCATTCGAATTCGTGTCGTGTTTTGTAATTTTTCCTGATTCTAATTGACAGTTTTCCCTCTAATAATTTTTGACAGTTCCGGTTCTGTTGGCAATACATACACATGACGTCACAACCTGAGTATGGGACGCTAGAATTTACAAATAATTAAATGCGGCAAATTTAAATTCCAGCACCACCTGAGATTCTACACTCTTATAAACAGTTTGTATTTGTTTTACAAACCCTAAGTTTTTTTGACTAAAGATAATTTCTAGTTGAGAGAAATTCCGTGGTATCTGAATGAATAATTTATACATCGAGTGAAACAAAACAGGCTAAAAGAAGACCAATTGCGCTTTAATTTTGTTATTTTTCACCCAATTAAACGAATTTTAACGAATAAAAGCCTAAAATGCTTGAAGGTAAAAATAACGCAATTTTCAGTGTTTATTCCACAAATTTCGACACTGAATAAAGCAAAAAAATCTCATCGACCTCAAGGCAGCACCATTTTTTTTGGACTAATTTAATTTGATAAAATCTCAGCTTAGGTTAAAACAAGTTTTACGAAATGGTTACATTTCTAGCCGATAATGGCTAAACCATTGTTGCCAGGTGTTTTTTTTGTAATCCCTAGATGTTATGGTCAAAAATCCCTAGATATTGCACTTTCCACTGTCGGTAATTAAAACATCCTGTATGGATGCTTTAAAATTGGTGGATTTCGAGTTCAGAGCATTGTAAATTACTTCAGTGGTCCAAATATATAGAAAGAAAAAAAGAATCGGGGCTTCCCCACGAAAATACAATGATTTGAAGGTGCACTAAATTAACTTAATTTGGGAGTAAAAAAAATCTTTGTAATTTTCCATTTCTTTTAAGAAAAATTCCAAAGATTTAAGATTTTTTTACTCCAAAATAAAGCAAATTTTTCAAGAAATTGTTTTACCAGACACTGTAACACAGGGTTTCATAAAAAATTAAGATTTCGAAAAGAAGTTTATCTAACCATTTACTTAATTACACAATATTTAATTTAAAAAAGTGTTGGAAAACGCCTATAACTATCCTCTGAGATTTACTTGTGATAATTAAATTTTGGTAATTCCCTCTCGAAATGCATATTACAGTAGGTCAGAAGGTAATGAACTAATGAGTAATCTTCATAATTCCCTTCCTGTGATAAGTTTGTTCAACTTTTCTTCGCTAGAAAGATTAATTGTTTAATTGACTTTGAACACAAAAATACCCAAAAATCCCTGTCCTGCAGCAGTTTAAAAATCCCTAGATTCGGGATAAATCCTTAGACCTGGCAACCCTGGACTAAACACACCAAATTTTGTAATTTTCTAACTTATTATTATTAATCGAGCGAAATGGGCCAAAATAACATAACTTCGTTGATTTGATTTTGAACCAAAAAAAAAATTGGCGCCATTTGACTTTTAAAAGCTAAAGGACTTGCCTTATCGCTTGGAAAAATCGAAAATAAAATAATTTTAGGTAAGTTTGTTTGAAATAAAACACGTGCGTAATTAGGGGCCTTTTATTGGTTAAAACAGAATAATTTACGGTTTTTACTCTATTTACAGTCTAGGTAACAGAGTTTGACATAACAAAGAACGCCACAATCGCTTGATCTATCCGGAAATACTGTTAATTAAAATACAAATAATTATCTTTACAATTTGCCCTCGGCTTGTAATCTCTTCTTGAGCGATTCGGGCATTTCCGGAGGTGGTGGGCGTGGCATACGCATTGCAACTTTGAACGCATCATAGATAAACCATTGCAATGCGGTCAAAGTACCAATCATTACAATCCTGGGCGTTAGCCCTTTCCACAATCCAGCCATTCCCAACTTTTTCGCAGCTTCTAGAGCTGTAGAACCTTTCTCTTGGTTCAGTTTAGACACAACAGTGTCAGCTGGATGACTGACAATAGCGCAAAAAACGCCAGCAATGTAACCAGCAGCGAAAGTAACAATCAATTGTTCGCCTTTGGTGCACTCTGATCGTGGTTTTGGTACCACATGTTTGTATAATAATTCGACCGTTCGCTCGAAACAGGCGAACTTCATCATAGTGTAAGGGATTTGACGCATCCACAAAGGCACCAAGCTTTTGTAAAAGCCGTTCATTCCCTCTTCAGAGTAGATTCGGGGCAAAGCTGTACGCAAAGTGGTGGCAAAGCCGGGGGAAGTTTGGATTTTGACTTTGGCGGCTTCCATTGGGGAAAGCGCAATGTCGGCGAAGAATTCCGCTGAAGCACTGGCGGCTAAGTAGAGCGAAGTGCGGTATAAGAAGGCGTTTTCATCGCCAATCAAGTCGGTGTAAAATACCTGCGAGAATTATTGTAATTGTACTTGACTTTTTTTTTTTTTTCTTTTTCAAGGAAACTGTAAGACAGAGCTAAAATCAAAAAATGATTGCGCTTGAAATTGTGTCTTTTATTTTTTAGTTAAAACACGGAGCCGCTCCGGGCAACGGTTTCGGCTATAGAGGCATTTAAAGTTTTACATTATAAAAATTCATAACTCAAAAACTAAAAGTCGTAGAGCAAAACGGTTTGTTCCAGTGAATTCAACGGTTTATTTTACGTATTATATTAACTTTTCATGAGATTTATAATTTTGAATTTTTTTGCTAAAAATTTTAATGGCCAAGGCACTTATCTTCACAAAAATGAAAAAAAATTTTTTTTAACTCACTTAATCAACGTTTTATGGACATTTTTATGTTCATACAACCCTCTAAAGTTGTTAAAAGTAGAAAAAGAGTCAGTAGGTTCGATTGTAAGAGTTTTGAATTTTTCAATTTTGGTCGCGATTTTGTCGATTTTCGGTACCCGGAAACTTTATCGAGCAATAACTCCGGAACTATTAAAGATAACCGCATGAAGTTTATTATCGTTGGAAAGCTCTTTTAATTGTCTATCGTTTTCAAAAAAGATTATTGTTCTCCGACTTATAGTTTTCGAGAAAATTTCGAAAAAATGCAAAAGTAGGTCAAATTTTAAAAAATTCATAACTAAAAAACTATTAGGAATTTGGCGATTTTCTCGACGCCAATCGATTCCCCGGATCATTTTGCATAGGTAAGGATTAAAATAGTGCCACTTTTTCGAATAGTTTAGCCGTAATAGAGAAAATAAAAAAATTGAAAAATTTTTATCCCCCCTTAAAAATGGTCAATTTTTAAAGTGTCTCAAAATCAATTCAAACCCATCTTATCTTATAGATTTTGATGTGCTCTTTACAATGGAGCAAAGCGTTTTCCTCTAGCTCTTTTAGTTTGGCCGTAATCGACGTTTGAAAATTGAAAAATTTTTTGCGAGATATCGCCTTGAAACCTATGCCAGTTTGTAGGGCTTTTTATACCGCTTCTAACCGTTTTTAACGTTTTTCTCTAACTCTTTTAGTTTCGCCGTAATCGGCGTTTAAAAATTAGAAAAAAGTCAAAATGGCAACCTTTTTTTGCGTTTTTCTCGGAAACTATAAGACTTAGAACAAAATTCGATAAAGCATCGGATAGCGCTTGAAATTCTCTATTTTCTCGTTAAAACCCGGAGTCGCTCCGGGCAACGGTTCCGGGTACAGAGGCATTTAAAGTTTAACACTAAAAAAATTCATAACTTAAAAACTAAAAGTCGTAGAGCAAAACGGTTTGTTCCAATGAATTCTACGGCTCATTTTACATATTATATCGGTTTTTTACTCGATTTAAAAATTTGAAATTTTTTGCTTAAAATTAGGGTAGCCTAATGCATACTGGTACTCTATTCTTCAACAAAAAAATTCGTAACTAAAAAACTAAAAGTCGTAGAGCAAAACGGTTTGTTCCAGTGAATTCTGCGGGTCATTCTACGTATTATATCAGCTTTTCACGAGATTTAAAATTTTGATTTTTTTTGCTTAAAATTAGGTCAGCCATTTCATAGTGGGGTATTTTATTCATGAACAAAAAAATTCATAACTTAAAAACTAAACGTCGTAGAGCAAAACGGTTTGTTCCATTGAATTCTGCGGCTCATTCTACGTATTATATTAACTTTTCATGAGATTTAAAATTTTGAATTTTTTCAATTTTTGTCGTGATTTTGGTCGTTTTCCGGTACCCGGAACATTTATCGAGCAATAACTCATGAGATTTAAAATTTTGAATTTTTTTGCTAAAAATTTTAATGGTCAAGGCACTTCTTCACAAAAATGTAAAAAATATATTTTTTTTTAACTCACTCTATCAAAGTTTTATGGACTTTTCTATGCCTTTACAACCTTCTAGAGTTGTTAAAAGTAGAAAAATAGTCACTAGGTTCGATTTTAAAAAGATTATTGTTCTACGACTAATAGTTTTCGAGAAAATTGCAGGTGAAAGGTAAAATTTTAAAAAATTCATAACTAAAAAACTATTGAGAATTTGGCGATTTTCTCGACGCCAATCGATTCCCCGGATTATTTTATATAGATTTCCACATTTTCGAACAGTTCTAAAGTAATTAAAAAAATAAAAAATCGAAAAATTTCAGTTTTTATTTTTTCTTTAAAAAATTTGTAACTTGGAAAGTAAAAGTTCTAAAGCAAAATGGTTTGTTCCATTGAATTCTACGGTTTAATATACTAACTTTTTTCAATATCTGATTTTATTAAAATTATTTGCCTAAAATTCTAATACTTAAGTCATTTATTTCACTTAACTTTTTGGTCAATTTTCGAAGCGTTTATCAGACAATAAATTTGAAATAATTAATCATAACGCCATTGAGTTAATATCGTTGAAAAAGCTCTTTTAATTATTTACTTTGAGATTAATAAGATTGAATATAGATTATTATTCTTAGATCACATCTTAAAAGTGCAAAAAAACTACAAAAAAAATGACTAATTGAGTAAAATGTTTTGCATTAAAAATAGTACGGAATTGAATTTCCTACAAAAATAAATGGGACGGTTTAATATTTTCATATTATTGCAGTTTTCGATAATTTAATGCTCTATCTGACTGTATCCATAGCTTGTATCAGGTGTTCATTATTAAAAAAACTCGCAGCGTGCCCTGAGATTATTACGGAAGTCGCAGAACAATTTTTATCATTGTATTGTTGGTTGCCTACTAAACCATCTCACAAGAATTCATAACATAAGATTGATAAAGGCGATGTGTTATGTGTGTTGAAAGGAAGACATTTCTAACAGTTGTTTATAAATAATAAATAATAGTTTTTATGAAAATCTGTTGTCTTTTTAATTGTCAAAAAGTCAGGTTATGAGAGAACGAATTAATCACAGACATACAAAATAATTGTTTTTTAATTTCAAAGCACTCTAGAGTTTTTTTTTTTTAAATGAACACTTGTTATTTTTTGTTTTGTTTCAAAACTTGACGGGAGACGCAACTGCGCCATCTACCGCCATTTCATTTCAAACACCCACCTTAAAAACTTCGTACAATCCAAACTTGCACAACCCTTGCGCCGAATAGCCAAAGAATGTGGGGGCCCAGCCCAGGGCCAAGCCCTTGAACCCGTCCTCCTTCATCGTGACCTTGAACCCGGTGAAAACGTTCTTGTACTTATTGGGGTCAACTTGAATCCGGCATTTGACCAAATCGAGGGGCACAATGGCCGTATGTGTGATGCCGCAAGACAGGACACCCCCCATTCCGCACAGGGCGAAATAATGGGCCGATCCGAACTCGCAACTGTCGCCTTCGGCAGTCTTGGAGACTGCTGCAGCCGCAGCTATTGTCCGTCCAGCAACCAGGGACTTAACCAGCCCCATTTCTTGCGGGGCTTCGCTGCTCGGGGCCCCACTCTGGCACATCGCACGTGACAACAACGAGGAGAACATCGTGATTCACTTAAAACGGCCTGGAAAACTGAAAATTACGTAAATTTGCCACGACATAACCTCAATCGGGTGACGTATGTCAAGGACCACTTGATCGATTTTCCCGGTTACATAACCACAAAAATCCAATTATTGGACGAAAACATGGCTAAAATACTCAAGGCAAATTAAATTAAGCGAGAAATGGGCACATTTAGCCCAAATGTGCCCACCGTTACATAAGATTAAATTTCAACACTTGGACGAAATAAATTACACTTCATTTTTAATTGCGGGGCATTGAAAGTGAGTTTGTGTTGTAAATGTGGGTTTGTGAATGCATTATTGGGAGTTGAAAATGGGGAAAAAGTGCAAAACTCACCTGGTAACAATGGCTGCAGCCCCGTGAAGGTAGTTCTCGTGGTCTCCGCTGCTGGTCATATGGCGCTGTATTGCGCAAGTGCACGTGGACATTGATCAAGGTCACGTGTTTCACATTATTATTTTGTTGCGTAAGGGGCCTTGAGACAAGTCACGATTTTGGCTATTTTTGCAACACCCCAAAGATAAATTCGAACTTTTGGTGTAATTTTTTTTGATAAAATTTTGTAACTGAAGGCAGTTGTTCGACCGGAAATTCGTTCATCGGGTTTGTCACTTGTCAAAAAATAAATCAATTTAAAATACTAATTCTTTCGTGTTTACACAACATTTTAATTTGGTTTGACAATGCAAAGTGAATAAAAACTTTATTCTAATCGCTAAACCTTCTTATCTTTGCGTTCATTCTTTTCAAATTCTTATATAACAATAAGTTATTTATTCACTGATCTGCTCACTAAAAGGCAAAAAAATCCAGATAAACAATCATTCAGTTCCGATTTATGTTAGATAAGTGTAACAAACTCTTGTGCCCTCTAGTGATCGCTTCTGTAATATACAGGGTGTTTCAAGTTTTAGGTCCAGTCAAAAAATAAATACTTCTAGTATTCCAAAATAAAAAATATATATCGCAATCGATAGAGTTTTTAACACGCTTCAATTTGATGCTTTGCTGATATCCCAAATTTTCATGATATAAGCGTAAAATGCAAAAAACTACATTAAAAAAAAATTTTTTTCAAATTATTTCAATAATTTTTTTATAATAAAATTCCTCCTATTTTTTAAGTAAGACTTCCGAAACTGAAACAGTAAAAAACCCAAGGCGTATTGAGCAATTGAAATTTCAGTTTGCAAAAAAAAGGGCATTTTTTAATTGACAAGTAAAATTTTAGTCTGACAGTTAATGACGTTTCAATTTTTTGTGAATCAAGCAAAGACACGAGCTCTGTTTTTTCTCAAAGGTGACTAAGATAAAACATTTATTTGATCTTTTGCAAATTGAAATTTCAATTGCTCAATACGGCTTGGGTTTTTTACTGTTTCAGTTTCGGAAGTCTCACTTAAAAAATAGGAGGAATTTTATTATGAGAAAACGATTGCAATAATTTGGAAACAAAAAATTTTTTATCTAGTTTTTCACAATTCACGCTCATACCATGAAAATTTCGTATAACATTAAAGTATCAAATTGAAGCGTGTTAGAAACTCTATCGTTTGAGATATGTTTTTTTACTTTTGGACAACTAGAAGTATTTATTTTTTGACTGGACCTAAAACTTGAAACACCCTATATGTAAAATAGCGCGAATTTTAAAAGTGACATTACGTTACGTCACAAGAAATGCAGTGTTCTGTGATAAAAAATTCCAATATTTGCTTGTTTGCGAGCTAAAAGCGCAATTTTTTTTACAAAATTCGGGTAACTGTGCCAAAAAAGCACTAAATAACGTCAAAATGATAATTCTTGTCTCATTTTTTGCCCTAGAAATTGAATTATTTTGAAGAATATGTTTTAAAAAATCAATAATTTGAAAAACATAAGCTATTGTTTTTGAACGGTTGACATTTTTAACCCCAAAAAGCTCACTTATTGTCCTAAACGGAGTCCAAAAATCACCAAATTAGTAACAGTTTATCAGATTTGTAACCAGAAATACGATAGTTCGTAAAAAAGCACGAAAATCACCAAATTCTGTTGACAGTGGCAATATTTTAGCCCTATACAGGGTGTCTCAAAATTGGCGAATTCCGAGTTCAGAGCATTGTAATCACTTCATTAGGCCAAATATAGAAACAAATAAAGATTCGGGGCTTCCCCACAAAGATACATTGGTTTAAATGTGCAAAGAATTTCAGTGTTTATTGTTATTTATGGAGTAGATGATTGTAGAAACTCATAATCTAAAACAATTTCTCAATAGCTTTATTTTGGAGCACAAAAATCTTAAATTTTTATATTTTTTCTTAAAAATGAAACGACAAATTACAAAAAATTAAGAATTTTTTTCCAAAATAAAGCTAATTTTGTTTTAAATTATTATTCTTCACAATCATCTACACCATAAATAACAAAAAACTTAAAAAAAAAGTGAACTTCAAACCAGTATATCTTTGTGGGGAAGCCCCGAAACTTAATTTATTTATTTGGACTACTGAAGTGCTTCTCTACAATGCTACAATGAACTCGGAAAATTCGCCAATTTTGAGAGAGCCTGTATAAAGCCGCTTTAGCCACTTCCAACAAGTGACAATATCCGATGAACGATTAATCTTGATTAATTAAAAATGCCGAAATTGCGCCACAAAATGATCTTTATCCTTATCACGAACGCTTCCACGAAATGTCAAACTTTGCTGATAAGTAAGTTCAGTTTAGTTGGCAACGGCTCCATAAAACAAACTGGCAGGAATGCCAACAACACAGAGCTGCCAATATATTTAGTGATACTATTTTTATTACTCATCACTAAACGTAGTAACAAATATTAAAATACTATTAGGATTCAAGAATAAATACAATTAAAAAAATTTCGGAACGATTCTAATCAACGCCATCTCGTGGTGAGGGTAGTAAACTAATCAGTTTTATTTATTTATTATTATAACTTCATTAGTTGGTTTCAATAATTTATATTAATAGTGAGATTACAATTGCTACAATTATTAACATTAATAACAAAGGACGGATTGCCATTAGCTTGATCCGTTTTAGTGATTTTGATATTTTGATCCGAGCTTGAAAAATCGCTCCCGTTGATAAGAATTTCGTCTTTGCATCGACTTGTTGATAAATCGGCAACTTCACTACCATTAATATTGTACGAGATTTTGTTCGCTTCACTTGTGTTATCCTCCACACTTGACATTTCATCACTTAACACCTCCTCCTTGACATTTATCAACTCGTCAGGAACTAGACTAACCACTTCATTATTAGTATTATTTTGAATAATGGGGGAATCCTTGGTGATATTTTCGCTAATACAGGGGAAATTCCACCGACCGAGCCCGATGTTGGCCGACAACATAGCCGAAGTTTTGCGAAATGCGCGCCCCGTGTAACCTTCCGGATTTTCCAAATTCAAATACTTGGCTATTCTGGAGGGAATTTCCAGGAAAGTGTTTATACCAACCGGTTGATTGTAACATTTGCCTTCATGATATCGCATAAAAAAACGCGAACAATCGACTGTTATTTTCGAGCGAAGCTCGATATATTTCCGCACTTTGTCTAAATGGTCGGTGAGGACAAACATGCGGGGAATACCCGTATTTGAATCGGGGATTTTCACAATGAAAACATCGCCCGCTTCTTTTACGTTTTCCACTTTCATGTCGCACAGTTCGTGGTTGCGGCATGCGCCGGTGATTCCCATCAACATGGCCACCTGCAAGTGCAAACTTAACGACAAAAACACTCACCAAATTAGCAATTTCAACCAATTTTGAGCGCAAACTAATAAATAAAAGGCATAGAAATATAAAAAAGTGACAATGTCAGCATGTTTTTGGCGTTTTTCTCCGAAACTGTAAAACTTTGAATAAAAACCGAAAAAGCCTCAGAATGCGCTTTAAATTATCTATCTTCTCGCAAAAACCTGGAGCCGCTCCGGGAAACAGATTCGGCAACAAAGACATTTTTATTTTTTCTCAGTAAAAAATTCGTAACTCGAAAACTAAAAGTCGCAGGGCAAAATGGTTTGTTCCAATGAATTCAGGGGCTCATTTTGCGTATTATACCAGCTTTTTTACAATACTAACTTATTCGAGAAATTTTTAAAAAATTATTTAAATTTGAAAATTGGGATGCGCCGGGTTATTTATTAAAAAATTCATAACTCAAAAACTAAACGTCGCAGAGCAAAACGGTTTGTTTCCGTGAATTCAGGGACTCATTTTGCATATAATACCAGCTTTTTTACAATACTAACTTATTAGAGAAATTTTTAAAAAATTATTTAAATTTGAAAATTGGTGGATGCGCCGGGTTAGTTATTAAAAAAATTCATAACTCAAAAACTAAACGTCGCAGAGCAAAACGGTTTGTTTCCGTGAATTCAGGGGCTCATTTTGCGTATAATACCAGCTTTTTTACAATACTAACTTATTCGAGAAATTTTTAAAAAATTATTTAAATTTGAAAATTGGGATGCGCCGGGTTATTTATTAAAAAATTCATAACTCAAAAACTAAACGTCGCAGAGCAAAACGGTTTGTTTCCGTGAATTCAGGGACTCATTTTGCATATAATACCAGCTTTTTTACAATACTAACTTATTAGAGAAATTTTTAAAAAATTATTTAAATTTGAAAATTGGGATGCGCCGGGTTATTTATTAAAAAATTCATAACTCAAAAACTAAACGTCGCAGAGCAAAACGGTTTGTTCCAGTGAATTCAGGGACTCATTTTGCATATAAGACCAGCTTTTTTACAATACTAACTTATTCGAGAAATTTTTAAAAAATTATTTAAATTTGAAAATTGGTGGATGCGCCGGGTTATTTATTAAAACAATTCATAACTCAAAAACTAAACGTCGCAGAGCAAAACGGTTTGTTCCAGTGAATTCAGGGACTCATTTTGCATATAAGACCAGCTTTTTTACAGTACTAACTTATTCGAGAAATTTTTTAAAAATTATTTTAATTTGAAAATTGGTGGATGCGCCGGGTTATTTATTTAAAAATTCATAACTCAAAAACTAAACGTCGCAGAGCAAAACGGTTTGTTCCTGTGAATTCAGGGACTCATTTTGCATATAAGACCAGCTTTTTTACAATACTAACTTATTCGAGAAATTTTTTAAAAATTATTTAAATTTGAAAATTGGTGGATGCGCCGGGTTATTTATTAAAAAAATTCATAACTCAAAAACTAAACGTCGCAGAGCAAAACGGTTTGTTCCAGTGAATTCAGGGACTCATTTTGCATATAAGACCAGCTTTTTTACAATACTAACTTATTCGAGAAATTTTTTAAAAATTATTTAAATTTGAAAATTGGTGGATGCGCCGGGTTATTTATTAAGAAAATTCATAACTCAAAAACTAAACGTCGCAGAGCAAAACGGTTTGTTCCAGTGAATTCAGGGACTCATTTTGCATATAAGACCAGCTTTTTTACAATACTAACTTATTCGAGAAATTTTTTAAAAATTATTTTAATTTGAAAATTGGTGGATGCGCCGGGTTATTTATTAAAAAAATTCATAACTCAAAAACTAAACGTCGCAGAGCAAAACGGTTTGTTCCTGTGAATTCAGGGACTCATTTTGCATATAAGACCAGCTTTTTTACAATACTAACTTATTCGAGAAATTTTTTAAAAATTATTTTAATTTGAAAATTGGTGGATGCGCCGGGTTATTTATTAAAAAAATTCATAACTCAAAAACTAAACGTCGCAGAGCAAAACGGTTTGTTCTAGTGAATTCAGGGGCTCATTTTGCGTATAATACCAGCTTTTTTACAATACTAACTTATTCGAGAAATTTTTTAAAAATTATTTTAATTTGAAAATTGGTGGATGCGCCGGGTTATTTATTTGAAAATTCATAACTCAAAAACTAAACGTCGCAGAGCAAAACGGTTTGTTCCAGTGAATTCAGGGACTCATTTTGCATATAAGACCAGCTTTTTTACAATACTAACTTATTCGAGAAATTTTTAAAAAATTATTTAAATTTGAAAATTGGTGGATGCGCCGGGTTATTTATTTGAAAATTCATAACTCAAAAACTAAAAGTCGCAGAGCAAAACGGTTTGTTCCAGTGAATTCAGGGGCTCATTTTGCGTATAATACCAGCTTTTATCAAAATTCAAAATTTTGAAAAAATTGATAAAATAAAAAAATCACAACTTAAAAACCACTGGGAATTTGGCGATTTTCTCGGCGCCAATCGATTCCCCTGATCATTTTACATATGCTTAGACCAAAATAGTTCCACATTTTCGAATAGTTTTGCCGTAATTGAGAAAATAAAAAAAATGAAAAATTTCCAACTTGATTTTTGTTTCCTGACCTGTACGTGTACTCAGAATTTAAATTATCATCTTTTGACGCAATTACTATTTGTTTTTATCCACGACTGTTGTATAACGTACCCATTATACGTTTGTTTGCTCGACCTTAATAATACTCATTATCCACGGCCGTGGAGAATGAGTCATTAATCACTGGTTACGTAGACTAGCTGATTTCATAGAATTAATTAATTCTATGAACTTCACCTCGTGAATAATAGCCATCATTGTACGCTCGTTGAATAATATACTATTATCTTACAGGTGCAGTTTTTTAGGTCTGACAGCTTTACCTCTCTTGTAAAAGAAATGTGATTTCTGTCACCGAACAATGGTATAAGATAAAATGTCGTATATCACACGACAATTATAAAACTAAACTTAAAATATAATATACAATTATTTTACCCTTGTTGAAAAATGAAAAAAACTTGACTCCAACTTTTGAGTTGGTTTTGTCACAATTTTACATAACTTGACGGATGAAGAAATTACAATTGTTTGACAACTGTTGAATAATAAAAAATTATTCCACACTTTGAACAATTTGAAAAACGTTACACCTTGTTTCCTTACAACATATTTAAATAAAAAACGAAACAATTCAATGACCTAAACCGATTACCTTCATGAGCAGATATTTCTCATCTGGTGCCTGCTCCAAAAACTGATTAATCTTTTCCCTATTGAAAGTATTCGACTTTTTCGGCTTATACCCAGCATTTTGCCGCTTCAAAAACGCCCTCAATTTCAAATACTTGGAGATATCGATATTCTCATTGATAAAAATCGTCGTTTTCAGTATTGAATATTCACACCATTTACTGGAAGGTGACTTCAAAATCGAATCCTTCTCCTGAAAGTACGCCAAAAGGAGAGACTCCGAAACGGGAGCATTGTTCTTCGTCAAACACCAATCTTTAAACATTTTGTACGTGGTTTCGTAACGCTTTTTCGACTTTTCGGGCAATAAAGGCGGATTTGAGACGGACGTTTCTTCCATTTTTTTAACACCAATAAATCAACTATTTGACAATTTAACCAAACACTATTGAAACAACATGGCCAGGCTGTTCTTGAGGCTGTTTTCACTTTTATTACATGCATTCGGAATGTGTGGAATGCTGCGCAGTGACTATTTATGTAACAAGTGGGATAAAGTCATTATAACATAACTGGTATAGGCAACACACCGTACACCCTTGTATTGCGGGTCGTCCATTTAATTAAAAATTGGCGCAAAAATAAAGAAATTGAAGACGAGTTGTTACATTATTGGTAACAAAATCGTTTTTGGAAATTTATCGAAAATTAAAACCGGTCAGAACGTGGGGATTTATCCCCACCAGCGAAGCCAGACGGTTGGCAACAGTGTCGTTTGACAGTTGTAGAGGTGATAGGTTACAATTTCTAACAAGTTGCTCCAGTTTCGGTTAAATTCTCAATTTTTGATAACATGGACCCAAGTGAGTAGCCCCCAGTTTAAGTCACACGATTGCCACCTTTTGAAAATTGTAATAGAAATTTTGATTTATTATAATTTTATGTAAAATCATTCTGACATGTCATAATTCCCTGTCATTGTTTATTTTGGTCTTTGAGGATTAGAAATGGGCTTTATTTGCAGCTTTGAGCAAGGAGACCTTGGAGAAATTCCGTTCGACTTTCTTCACAGACGAAAAGAATATTTTCGCTCAAAATGTGTGCTCACGAATTGACCCATTTGACGCCTGTCTTTCGCGTAAGGCCCTCGAGGAGACGCATCATGTTTACGAGCACAAGGTGGAGGCCGAGGGCAAGCCGGTCAGCAATCAGAAAAACTCAGGACGGTGTTGGATTTTTGCAACCATGAATGTTATCAGACTGCCCTTTATGAAGCATTTAAATATTGACGATTTTGAGTTTTCGCAAGCCTATCTGTTTTTCTGGGACAAGATCGAGCGGTGTAATTTTTTTCTTAATAATATCGTCGAAACGGCCAAGCGGAACGAGCCGGTGGAGGGACGTCTGGTGGCTTTTCTACTCAATGTAATTTTTTTGGTAAATTGTTTTGGGTGAAAAGTTTAAACGGTTTTTTTTGTCTAGGATCCGATTTCGGACGGAGGCCAATGGGATATGATTGTTAATTTGATCAATAAACATGGACTTATGCCGAAGAAGTGTTTTCCGGAGTCGTTCAGTTGCGAAACGAGCGCTAAAATGAATCAAATCCTCAAGACTAAAGTGAGTATAAACATACAGAAAGATCGTTTTTTTCTTATATTTTTGAATTTTTTTTCATGGATATGCCCTTTTTAGTGATTATGCCTTTTCCATAATTGTGCCATTTTTAGTAAATTTTATGCCAGATTTTTCTTTTCCAGATTGTGCCCCGTTTTTGTTTAAGATCTTGAAAATTTTTTCAGATCCATATTTTTTATGATTTTATGATTGAAATAACCTTGATATGGAAAAAAAGTATGACCTTTGTGCACAAATATGAATAATGTAAGATGTGTTAGCAATATTTTTTTCTTTATTTTCAACTTTTTCTATTTTATCCGTAAATTTTAAATTTACAGTCAGAAATACTCCTTAAGTATATTTTATATTTTTTCACGCTCAAGGTCATCTCAATCACATTCAACGTCACAAAACAAAATTGGACTTTCTCAATTTCTCAAGGTTATAATGGAAAAAAAGTGATAAATATGCCAACTATACTCTTTTTCAAATTCAATGATATCCCAATAGGCTGTGGAAATTTGAATTTAAGTTGGTAATATTGCTATTTTTAGTATTTTCACATATTAATAGTTGGTATTTGTTTTCCAACTAAATGTCTCAAAACTTTCAAAAGATTTGTCACTTTTGTCTTGTCATTGTAATGGATTATTCAATTTAAAAATCAAAGCGTTTTATAAGGTTTTGATGTTCTTCAAGTACTGCGACATTGCTTTTTCTAGAGTAACCTCAAATTTTGTTTGACATTTTGAGTTTTGACAATCAAACGTAAACGTAACTTTATCACTTCTAGTTACAAAACGTAAAGGTCGTTTTACACAGTCATAGCCTACCGCGATATCTTTTATTTTTAAAACGAGTATAATTGAAGTTGGGAATAAGTTACAATATAAACTTATATTTTTTGATGAAAAAGAATAGATACAAATATTTAATAAATACAAGTTCAATATTAATTAAAACATAGTTTTCACAAATGGATAAAACTATTGCACGTTAAGACTTCTTTGTAAATTTCATATCTACAACTTTATCATTTTAAAATATAGTTTTTTTTCGTCCAAATATCCCATGAAAGTATCCTCATTTTTCCTCATAAAGAGGAAATAACGTAATTTCATGGTTGTTGGTTTTTCTAAATAATAGTAATAATAATGGACTGAAACTATACTTTGAGTTTTCTCTATCATTAGCAGTATTATTGCCATTGTTTTTTTTTATCAGAGTGATGTAAAGGAAGGGTACTGATTATAGCGTCAAGGTGTTTTTTTAATAACAGTAAATAAAAGGTTATTGTTATTGTCATTTTATCCTTGTTCAACAGGAACTGGTCCGGTAATGCATACAATATTTTTTCTACATTTATGCAGCTTGCAGTGACAATGTAGGAATTATTAACTGTCTAAATATGTAGAAATATACAAGTTTTTACATTATTCTATGATGAATAAATTAAATGTTACAATTCATTTTTAGTACTTATTTACAAAAATTACGTTTTGGAACCAAGCAAAAAGAATAAAAGAAAAATATAAATACAATAGGAATAAATAATTAATCTTTAAAAAGAAAAGTGTAAACAAAAATTAATATAGAAAAGCAAATTCTTATTTCTTTTCTTAACTGTAAGCAGAAAATTGGTAGTTAATTAGTTAAAAAATAAATAAAGAAAGTTAAAAAATAACTAATTAATTTTAATTAATTAAAACATTTTACTTGTTTTTTTTGTATATTTTCACGTTTAGCACGTCTAGTTATTTTTTCCGTATTTTGGAAACAAAGTAACAAGGCACTAAAACCACCCTGTATATGTAATTGAAAATATTTTTATTGAATTTAGTGGACGAGCCGTAGCCGAGTGACTAATTCTCACTTTGCAGTTGCGTGAATACGCGAAAACCATCCGAGACCTGATCGCCAAAGGCGAAGGCGACCTCAAAGTACAAAACGTAATTCGAGAACAAATGAATACGATTTATCGTATTGTTGGCATTTGTTTGGGTGTGCCTGCTGAGACGTTCACTTTCACTTACTACGACAAGAACAAGACTTATCACAGCATTGGTCCAATTACACCTAAGGCGTTTTACGAGGAACATGTCAGGCCTGTTTTTGACGTCGATAATAAAGTGTGCATAGTTACCGATCCGCGACCGTCTAACCAATACGGTAAAGTATACACAGTGGATTGTCTTGGAAATGTTGTGGGTGGACGTCCCTGTATATACAACAATCAACCCGTTGAACTTTTACTCGAAGCCACGGCCAAGTCGATTAAAGATGGCGAAGCTGTATGGTTTGGGTGTGAGGTTATGAAACGATTCGCCGGAAAACAGGGGATTTTGGATTTGAAAATGTTGGGGGATTTTTTTTCGTTTGGGTTTGTCGTTACAGATTTGTTGGTTTTAGTCATAATTTTCCGTTGGTGTTTGGTGTGGATATTCAGACGATTTTGAGTAAAGCCGATAGATTGATTTATGGAGACAGTGCCATGTCACATGCGATGGTTTTCACTGCTGTGAGCTTGAACGTGAGTATGTTGGCAACACTTAATCACCAGATCTGGTGGTTTCTGGTAGGGATGGTAACACTGAAAATGACGTTTTCATTTCCAGTGTTGCCAATTTAAAGCACAATTTTCACTAGTTTCGAGTAATTTTTTTTTGTTCTAAAAGGAAAAGGATGAAGTGACAAAGTTGCGTGTGGAGAATTCATGGGGTGAAGATCGTGGAGAAAAAGGCTACTTGATTATGAGTACTGACTGGTTCAAGGAGTATGTTTTTGAAGTGGTGGTTGATAAGAAGTATGTTCCTGTTGATGTTCTTGAAGTTTTTAAACAAAAACCGATCGTCTTGCCAGCTTGGGACCCCATGGGAACACTTGCCAATGTTTCATGTTAATTTGTATTTTTTGCTTCAATATACTTTTGTGGCAATTATTCAGGCTTTTATTTAATTGACGAAGTTATTTATATGACTCACCCAGTATACAATACAAAAATAATACCTGTTTCAAAACTATAAGAACAATTGTCACTTTTCACAATTAGTGGGTTTGCTTGGCACTAAAGTTGTCACTGGAGTCCAATTTAACACGGAAATATAGTAAAAAAAAATGTAAGTGCGCTGTTGGTATTTTTTCTACAATTTTGAAACAGCAAGTACATTAAAGATACGATTCTTGTTGGAATATTATCTCGTCAATTGAAAATTATGATTGGAAACAAAGTCCCTGTTAAGTTAATAAGTTACGTTAATTAAATTAATTACCACTTCGGTTGTTTTATTTTTTAATAATTCGTATGGATAAACGGTATATTTGAAAATGGCGCCGCCCGGTCGGTAAGTCGGTAACACTGACAGCTCGCGGCAAACACTGTCAAAAACCTGCCAAACGTTTTATAAATAAGCGTAAAAATTCAAGTGTTATTAATGAATTTATCTCAACCAATTGATCGTTTCGCCCCCATTACAACGTCAGCATAACCAAATTACAGTTTTCACTGACATTCAATTTATTCACCAGTCATGTAACAACCACGACCGAAAAAACGCAACTCCAGTGACTGAAAGTTGCTCGTTTCATTCCCACGCCACGGTTCACCTCAGCAATGGCTTCAATCGAGTACGATTTGGACACGTCTGGGGGTCTCATGGACGTAAGTCGCTCAAAATGGCGGATTTCCGCAGTCTTTGTGTGCGCTTTTGTAGCAAATCCAGGCGTTGATCGCGCCCCCGCAGTCCGAGGACACCAAGACGCGCAAGGGGGCCGCCACGGAGCACCCGTACTTTAAGCGACCGGGAAAGGGGCACAACCACGACAGTTGCGACGCCTGTGGTGAAGGGGGCGATTTGATTTGCTGCGACAAGTGTCCGTCGAGTTTTCATCTGCAGTGCCAGTATAAGGGGGCTCCGGGTTTGTGGTTTTTGCTAAGTGTTGACGTTTCAGTGATCCCCCCTTGGAGGAGAAGGATATACCGAGTGGAGAGTGGTTATGTCACAGTTGTAAATTTGCAAAAAAGAGCAATGTGCCCCAAACGAGGAATAAACGCTCGGCGTCCACACCAGCAGGGAAAGCCCCCAAAAAGGCTAAACTGAGTCCGATGGATTTGTTGATTCAAGCTGCGAGTTCAATGAATCCGAAACAATTTGATTTGCCCAGGAGTATGAGTGTACCTTGCATTTTCCCAGGGACTGATAAAGGTGGGTCTAATTTGTTTTGCTCTTTTGACGGTAATAATAAAAAAATAATAATATAATATTGCAATTTTGCAAGTCGATATAATTATCAATTTTGTTGAAATATTTGATTTTTGATGATTTCTGCTTCAAAAATTTCAAAACCCATTGTCGGAAATTGAAAGTCAAGAAAACAACGATTTTGTTGAAAATATTTGATTACGACGAAAGTCGCCTAAACAATTTAGATGAAACCGATTCATTTTGGACAATTTCTTGCTTAAAAACGAGAAAACTCTTTGAAAAGTAGCGGAAAACGGAAACAACGATTCATGTTATAGTTTGGATAGAAACGGATTATTTTTTGTTATTTGATTTTAGATCATTTCTGGCTCAAAAATGTTAAAATAGATTTTGTTTATTATTTTTCTTAAAAATTGTTTTAAGTTGTTACATAATTATAAGCCACTCTGTAGGTATGTAATTATTTAGAAAACACGGATTAAACAAGACTGTCTTGTTACGTTTCACTTAGTAAAATCAATATTGCAATAATTATAACAACCTGTTTTATTGATTTCATTTTCATTTTTAATTTACATAGTTTCATACTCTTTTTTCTAATCGATTTACTTAAATAATTTATTCAGCAGATTCCATTGTGTACTCGTTTCGTAAAACTCATTTGTAATTCAGCGTTTAAAATTCTAAAGGGAACCCTATAGTTACAAGCAAACGTCAATTATTGATTTAATTCAAAATGTATTGGATGTTCTTAAGTTTTGTCTTTAATATTTTGAAAATTGAGCCAAATCAAATAAAAACTATTTTACTTACTAATTAATTTTGTTTTTTTGAATGTTATGTTGACATATTTAACTCAAAAAAGCCATGGGATTAAATGTTGAGTTAATAAAAAATCTCTTAAAATTTGTATTTCAAAGAATATTTACTTAAATTTTTGATGTAAAAATTCGAATAGTATTTTTTCAACTTTGTTAAAGTTTTTGGATTTTTGTAGGCGATACATATAAATGTTTTATCGAATTTTTTTTCAGTCGAAGCTCCATATTCTCGCAACGGTCGCAAAACTATGAAAGTCCATAAAGATCACGAAAAGAAACAAGATGCTACAATTTTTCTTCCTGCAAAGAAATGCCACGAATGTCGCAAATCTTGCCGTATAGCTCCGTTAATATCGTGCGATTTTTGCTCACTGTACTTTCATATGGATTGTTTAGACCCACCGCTAACAACGCCACCTAGCGGCCGTTGGATGTGCCCCAATCACGTCGAGCATTATCTGGTAAGTTTGCTAAAACCAAGTTTTTGACAGTGTTTCGCTTCAAATTTTTAAATGAAATTCTGCCAATTTGTAGATAAAAAGAAGGTCTAAGTCAAGCCAAAACGGCATTCTTGAATTTTGTTTACTGTCTGAATTAGAAATTTTTAAAACTTGGTATTCTAGAGGGATTTTTTTTCTTTAGTTAAATTTAAAAATTCATATCTTCCGAAATCGACTATTTTTTTAAATGAGATTTTGCACAATTATATAACTGTACAATGGCTATTAGCTCCCAAAATTTCCTTCGAAAATATTGATTGCAACTTTGTCAAAAAAATTCATTTTTGGTGTAAGATGGCAAAAATCTAATTTTCCTTCAATTTCCATTAAAAAATTTATATCTTACAAAGCTGATTAATTTCAACAATGAAGTTTTGTACAGTTATAGTCCGAGATAAGGTCTATTGGTTCCCAAAATATCGTTAAAAAATATTAGCTACAATAATCTGAAAAAAAATTTATGTGAGAAGGCAATAATCTAATTTTCCCTCAAGTTAAATTTAAAAATTCATATCTTCCGAACCCGACTTTTTTTCTAATCGAGATTTGGGGTAATTACAGATGTGGACAATGACTATTAGCTCCCAAAAATTCGTTTAAAAATATCGACTAAAACTGTGCGAAAAAAATTCATGTTTGATATAAAAAAGCAAAAATCTAATTTTCCTTCAACTTCACTTCAAAAATTTATATCTTTCAAACCTGATTTATTTTAGAAATAAAGTTTTGTACAGTTATAGTCCGAGATAATGTCTATTAGTTCCCAAAATATCGTTAAAAAATATTAGCTACAACAATCTGAAAAAAAATTTGTATTAGGAGGCAATAATATATTTTTCGCTCAATTTAAATTTAAAAATTCATATCTTTCGAACCCGGCTTTTTTTCTAAATGAGATTTGGGGTAATTACAGATGTGGACAATGACTATTAGCTCCCAAAAATTCGTTTAAAAATATCGACTAAAACTGTGCGAAAAAAATTCATGTTTGATATAAAAAAGCAAAAATCTAATTTTCCTTCAACTTCACTTCAAAAATTTATATTTTCGAAATTCGACTTATTTTAAGAATGAAATTTTGAACAATTATAGCCCAAGATAGTGTCTATTAGTTCACAAAATATCGTGAAAAAATATTAGCTATAACAATCTGAAAAAAAATTTGTATTATTAGGCAATAATCTATTATTCGATCAATTTAAATTTAAAAATTCATATCTTCCGAACCCGACTTTTTAATGAGATTTGGGGTAATTACAGATGTGGACAATGACTATTAGCTCCCAAAAATTCGTTTGAAAATATCGCCTTAAACTGTGCGAAAAAAATTCATGTTTGATATAAAAAATCAAAAATCTAATTTTCCTTCAACTTCACTTCAAAAATTTATATCTTCGAAATTCGACTTATTTTAAGAATGAAATTTTGAACAATTATAGCCCAAAATAGTGTCTATTAGTTCACAAAATATCGTGAAAAAATATTAGCTACAACAATCTGAAAAAAAATTTGTATTAGGAGGCAATAATCTATTTTTCGCTCAATTTAAATTTAAAAATTCATATCTTCCGAACCCGACTTTTTTTCTAATCGAGATTTGGGGTAATTACAGATGTGGACAATGACTATTAGCTCCCAAAAATTCGTTTAAAAATATCGACTAAAACTGTGCGAAAAAAATTCATGTTTGATATAAAAAATCAAAAATCTAATTTTCCTTCAACTTCACTTCAAAAATTTATATCTTCGAAATTCGACTTATTTTAAGAATGAAATTTTGAACAATTATAGCCCAAAATAGTGTCTATTAGTTCACAAAATATCGTGAAAAAATATTAGCTACAACAATCTGAAAAAAAATTTGTATTAGGAGGCAATAATATATTTTTCGCTCAATTTAAATTTAAAAATTCATATCTTTCGAACCCGGCTTTTTTTCTAAATGAGATTTGGGGTAATTACAGATGTGGACAATGACTATTAGCTCCCAAAAATTCGTTTAAAAATATCGACTAAAACTGTGCGAAAAAAATTCATGTTTGATATAAAAAAGCAAAAATCTAATTTTCCTTCAACTTCACTTCAAAAATTTATATCTTCGAAATTCGACTTATTTTAAGAATGAAATTTTGAACAATTATAGCCCAAAATAGTGTCTATTAGTTCACAAAATATCGTGAAAAAATATTAGCTATAACAATCTGAAAAAAAAATTGTATTATTAGGCAATAATCTATTATTCGATCAATTTAAATTTAAAAATTCATATCTTCCGAACCCGACTTTTTTTCTAATTGAGATTTGGGGTAATTACAGATGTGGACAATGATTATTAGCTCCCAAAAATTCGTTTAAAAATATCGACCAAAACTGTGCGAAAAAAATTCATGTTTGATATAAAAAAGCAAAAATCTAATTTTCCTTCAACTTCACTTCAAAAATTTATATCTTCGAAATTCGACTTATTTTAAGAATGAAATTTTGAACAATTATAGCCCAAAATAGTGTCTATTAGTTCACAAAATATCGTGAAAAAATATTAGCTATAACAATCTGAAAAAAAAAATTGTATTATTAGGCAATAATCTATTATTCGATCAATTTAAATTTAAAAATTCATATCTTCCGAACCCGACTTTTTTTCTAATTGAGATTTGGGGTAATTACAGATGTGGACAATGATTATTAGCTCCCAAAAATTCGTTTAAAAATATCGACCAAAACTGTGCGAAAAAAATTCCTGTTAGGTGTAAAAAAGCAAAACTCTAATTTTCTTTAAAAAATTTATTAAAAATTTTAAACAATTATAGCCCAAAATAGTGTCTATTAGTTTTCAAAATCTCGTTAAAAAATATTAGCTACAACAATCTGAAAAAAATTGTGTGAGGAGGCAATAATCTATTTTTCCCTCAAGTTAAATTTAAAAATTCATATCTTCTGAACCTGATTTTTTTTCTAAATGAGATTTGGGACAATTACAGAACTGGACAATAACTGTTAGCTCCCAAAATTTCATTCAAAAATACTTAATACTATTAGTCATGTAAACTTTTGAAGAAAGTACTCAAAAGAGGTAAACCTAGTTATTTTTGTCGAATTTTTGGACGCTAAAGTGTCTCAAAAGTTAGATAAAAACATTTGGATAAACCAAGTTGATTTGTTTTGACTTCTTTTGAGTTCTTCTATCATAGAATATTTTTTGTACAACTATCAAATTCACACTGTAATTATGTTTAAAAACAATATAGGATAAAATGTTTCAGTTAGTATTTCAATAATTTGTTCATTTGTCAATATATCAACCCGAACATATTCGAAACCAAAATAACGCAAATTTTATGTCGTTTCGCAAATAAAATACAGTTTTTTTGTCAGGACTCGAAACTGCTCACTTCGATTTCGGCCACTGAACGCATCAAACTCTGGGATAAATTCAACGGTCCAGTCGATCAGGACGCCATACGTTTGGAGTTTTTTCGCAAAATTCACAGTAAAAATCCACCGTTTCGTGTAAAAATTAAATTAGCTCCGAAAAATCGCGTTAAAGTACCGCCAATGGTCAAATATCATTATCGTAAACCGGTAAAATTGTTGCCAAGTTTGAAGGATGTCTTACGATTAGAGAGTGTGTTAAACAGTCGCGAGATGGTTGAGGACGTTGTTAAATGTGAAGATGTTGAAGTTGTACAAAGTTTGTGTAACGGTCCAGAGGATCAAACGTGTGATAAAAATACGGATGAAAATACGAATAATACTCAAGAGGACGACACAAAAGAGGATTTTACCTCTTGTCGAAATGGCTGTATTAAAAATGAGGTGATAAATGGGGCAACCGTTGACCAAAAGGACAATATTTTTCTGCCGGATGTCGTCTCGGATATTACGAATGAAGGTAAGTTATTTTAAATCACTTGGCGATAAATCAGAAAAAATCAAATGCACTGACCTTTTATGTAGCAACTCCCAAGGCATCATCATCTTAAACGGACCCACTGAAACAAAAAACACTGAAGTTAGAACAATTAAATTAATTGAAAATTTAACAGATTTATTATAATTAAAAAAAAAATGCAGGCTAACCCTTTAATCCGGATTGTTTTCTCTTTTTGTCCCTTGAAATCCATTCTTTTAGCACACACTAAAACTAACTAACGAATTAAACCGCAAAATTTTGATTTGATTTATAAGGCGTCGTTCCCGACAATGGCACGTAACAAACTGATAAATAAAACGGCACTAAATAGGCATAAAACTTCACCCACAAAAAATATAATCTGTGAGATAACTAATTGCAAGGTGGGAAACAAAGACGTTTGAGTGAGTCATTGGTTTTTGTTGCGATTTTTTTTTGAAGGTCATTTCTTGAGCAAATAATTTTTGCGATTTTTTTTTTTTGAAACAAAATCACTTTTAAGGAGAGTTTAATCATGTGGGCGCCAATTTTTTTCAATTATTTGCCTAATAAGGGTAATAAATTTATTTTTGTATTTCGATTCCGGATTAACAATCTAGAATATTATTGATTTTGGCTGAAATTTTGCAAAATCGTGTTTCTAACTAAAAGGGCAAAAGTAACGTCATTTCGACCTTTTTATTATTTTTTGCTGAAATAATTCCATTTCCGTTTGTATGAATGACTAGCAGTTGGCCACGGCTTCGCACGCATGTCCATAACCACTTTGAATTACAGAAAAACTTAGTATAACAAAAAGTAGAAACACAAAATTTTATTGTGAACTTTAAAACTTTAAAATTTTGGTTCTTCTCAACTCATTCCCTGTTTAACCCTCTTGTGGATGTAATTTCAAAAATCCTGAAACACATTTTCTTTATTTTTAACCGGAAGTCCAAATGCCAATTTTCTTG
Organism: Tribolium freemani; assembly: GCA_939628115.1. NCBI lineage: Eukaryota > Metazoa > Arthropoda > Insecta > Coleoptera > Tenebrionidae > Tribolium > Tribolium freemani. The sequence goes on along the minus strand of OW626788.1, from coordinate 675,863 downwards.
AATATGACTTCAAAAATGCAGGAGTTTTGTTTTGAACTCTTTTGGGGGTGGAATTTCTAAAAATCCTGAAATATACGCCTCTTCCTTTTTAACCGAATGTCTAAGATATCAATTGATAACTTCAACAATAAAGAATTTTTTATATGTATAACTTCAACAATGAAGGATTTTTTGTTTAACCCCCTTGAAGTGGAGTTTTCAACCAACCTGAAACACGCGTTTTTTATATTTAGACGAATGCCCAAATACCAATTCTCTTGGTTATAACTTCGAAAATGACATATTTTTATATTCAACCCTCTTGGGGGTGGAACTTTCAAAATCCAGAAACACGTCTTTTTTCATTTTTAACCGAAAGATCAAATACCATTTTTCATTAATATAGCTTCAAAAATGACGATTTTTTATGTTTAACCCTCTTTGGAGGTGGAATTTCTAAAAATAATAAAATACCTGTTTCTTTATTTTTCACCGAATGCCCAAATACCAATTTTTATAAATATAAGTTCAAAAATTACGGATTTTTATATTTAACCCCCTTAGGGGTGGAAATTCCAAATGTTCTTAAACACGTTTTTCATCTTTAACCAAAAGCTCAAGTTCTATTTGCATGGAAACAGATTAAAAATTACGGATTTTTATACAAATTCCAACCCCTGTTCAACCCCCTTGGGGTGTTATTTTCAACTGAAACACGTGTTTCTTCGCTTTTCACTGAAAGCCCAAATACCATAGTTAATTAATGTAAATTCAAAAATTACGAATTTTTATACAAATTTTATTACGCCATTTAATCCTCTTAAGGGTTGATTTTTCGAAAATCCTGAAACACGTGTTTCTTCATTTTTAACCAAAAGCCCAAATACTAATTTTCAAGGATGTAAGTTCAATGTAACTTTAAAAATGACGGATTTTCTAAACTCTAATTCTAAATTCAACTCTCCATTTAACCCCTTTAGGGGTTAATTTTCCAAAAATCCTGAAACACGTCTTTCTTTATTTTTAAACAAAAGCCCAAATACTATTTTTCAAAGATATAACTTAAAAAATGACGGATTTTTATTCAAATTTTAACACCCTATTTAACCCTCTTAGGGGGTGATTTTCGAAAAATCCTTTCTTAGTACACCCCTACGTTACAAAAGCTATCTACTGTAAAAATTTCAAGTTTCTAGGCTGTGCGTTGATTTGTCAGTCAGGCCAAGCAATTTTATATATTAGCTGTTTCAAAACTATAAAAACGCCAACGTCGCATTTTCTCTCAAAATTAGCTATTATAAATTATTCATGCACATCAAAAAAATTAAAGCTAATGTAATTTATGAAATCTAATCATTAATAACTATTTTACAATTTTATCAATCTTATTTAAAAAAATAATTCGGTAAAATGCGACGTTGGCGTTTTTATAGTTTTGAAACAGTTAATATATAGACAGAAAGAAAAATTAGGCGATCTTTAAATAATTTGGTAATTTTTTATTTTAGTAAAATTTCGCAAGAAAGCTGAGTTTTTATTAGCTCAAAAACTTGCTCCAGTTCGATCAAATAGTTTAATTAATTTTCAACTAATTTCTGACAAAGTTTTACAAACTTATTGTTTGTTATTGTATTTGAAAAGTATTCTAAAACGTACGATAGAGTTTTCTTTTGTGGACGAAATTTCGGTCAAAATCGAATGAAATAGGCGAAAATAACATTAATGCTTACTTATTACGATCCAGTTTTGGCGAATTTTTGCTTAAACATTCGAAAAAAAGCTGATTTAGCACCCACCATTTTGACGTTAAAATTGAACTTGTCAATTTTTAAACGTAACCATGGAAACATGTTATTGCCAACCCGCAAAAAGCCAAAAATCCGTTCAAATCAAGTAGGTTTGAACGTGATGCGAAATGTCATTTAATTCCTAACCGTTAATTTGTTTGTTTAGTCGAAGTCGAATTGAAGCAATTAGACGACCGATTGGTGAAACTTCTCGCTTATCAGCGCATCCAACACCTCCTCAACCAGCCGAACAATTCCGCCGCCAACCTAAATCTGTATTTACCGTCGAATTTGCAGAGCAAATTACGTCACATGCCTATGCCGAGTGAATTGTTAACGCCTGCCGATATCGAACGGATATCGCGCGTTTTTTCAAGTCCCAAGAAGAAAATTAAGCCGAAATCGGCGCTTCGCGCACGTGCTATGATGTGTCCGGTGGTTTCCCCACATTTCTACAATGTGCGCACGTCCGAAGTTAGTCCAAATGATGTGCGACATGATGATAGTTTTCTCGGGTTTAGGCCGACGGTTTCGGCGAGATATCCCGAAGCTGTGGCAATGAGATATCGGGTATTGAATGTGGGAAAAGGATCGTCGAATGATGTCGATTTGGAACGGTTTGGACATTGCAATAACATATCGGCAAGGCATGCGATCATTTTCTACGATGAGGTGAGTTTTTCTAGTGAATTATTCCAAGGAAAGTTGGTAACAATGCGTTAACAAGCCACTTTGATTAGAAATTTATTTATTTGACGGAAGAAATTGTTTTTGGTTGTTTAGGGCAGGGAATAAACTACACTTTATATTATTAGCGACGTTTCGATTTTAATTAACAAACCTTACGTTTCTCCTTGTAGCCTGATGATGATTTAATTAAAATCGAAACGTCGCTAATAATGTAAAGTGTAGTTTATGCCGTGCCCTCAAAAATTTCAAGGGCACAAATGTCAATGCAAAATTTATTTATTTGAATACAAATGTTATAATCAAACAAAGAAATCAATTGATTGTTTCGTACTCGTTGTTTATTATACAAGATGATAAAATTTTATTTTATCTTCGACAGCGGTCGGTGTAACGTCAGAAAATTGTTGTGAACCATATTTTTCTAGACGATGAAATTTCATTTTACCATGAAGTAAACAGTAGATAAAATGCCATTTTATCGTTCACTATGAAATAAAAGTTTTATCGGACTTGTCAGTTAGAATTCTCTGAAGCTTTGAGAATTTCAGCATTAATTATTATTATTATTTGTTAATGTTATGTAAAACTGTTTTTATAATAATATAATGTCACATCCCCACAATCTTAGTGCAGATTTGAGTGCAAAATTTCGCTTAAAAATTTAGTTCTTAATTAAAAAAAAAAATGACTTAAAAATAGTTGAAAAAAGGCAAAAATAATTTATACAAATAAAATTGTTTCTCACTAGAGAAACAGGTCATAATAAAGTCTTCATTTTTGTTCTACGATTCGTAGTTTTGACAATCGATTTTAATTTTTTTAGTGGAAAAAAAATAGAAATTGATTTAAAGAGCCTTATAGTTCTTTTTATTAGTTAATTATTTATTTGTGAGCAAAGTTTTGTGACAATCGAGTCAAAATTGTGTAAATAATCCGAAGAAAAAAAACAGCTTGGTTAAAAAAAATACTGTTCTATCTATCAATTAAAAAATCACCAAAAGCACAATAACCAAAAATTTATGTTAAAGAGATGTGTTTTAGACGTAAAATTGTCTGAGGATTCCAAATCTGTTTTCATTTTTATTCTACGATTAGTAGTTTTGGAGATATTGGACGAAATATTGTTGATTTTTATTTTTCCAATCAATAATTAAAAAATTATATAATTAGTTTAAAACGACTCGTAGCTCTTTTTAACAGTTCATTATCTATTACTGAACAAAATTTTGTGACAATCGAATCAAAATTGTGTAAATAATCCGAGTAAAACAACTTGACAAAATTTTTACTTTTCTACTTGTCAATAAAAAAAAATCACTAAAACCACAATAACCAAAAATTTATATTAAAGATTTGCCTCCTGGACGTAAAATTGATTGAGGATTCCAAATCTGCTTTCATTTTTGCTGTACAATTCATAGTTTTGAAGATAATGGACAAAAAATCGTTAATTTTAATTTTTCCAATCAACAATAAAAAAAATAAAAAAATTCAAATACATAGAAATTGGCCTAAAACGACTCGTAGTCCTTTTCAGCAGTTTCTGAACAAAATTTTGTGACAACTGAGCCAAAATTGTGGAAAATAATCCGAATAAAATAACTTGGTCAAAATTTTTACTTTCCTACCCAACAATAAAAAAATCACCAAAAACACAATAACCAAAATTTTATGCTAAAAATATGTGTTTTAGACGTAAAATTGTCTGAAGATTCCAAATCTGTTTTCATTTTTATTCTACGATTTATACTGTTGGAGATATTGGACGAAATATTGTTGATTTTAATTTTTCCAATCAAAAATTAAAAAAAAAATTAAATTAAACAGAAATTAGTCTCAAATGACTCATAGCCCTTTTCTGTTACTAAATAAAATTTTATGACAATCTAGCCAAAATTGTGCAAATAATCCGAATAAAACAATAAATAACAATAAAAAATATCACCAAAACCATAATAACAAAAAAATATGTTAAAAATATGTGTTTTAGACGTAAAATTGTCTGAGGATTCCAAATCTGTGTTCATTTTTGCTATGCAATTTGGACAAAAAATCGTTGATTTTAATTTTTCCAATCAACAATAAAAAATAATAAAAAAATTCAAATACATATAAATTGGCCTAAAACGACTCGTAGTCCTTTTCAGCAGTTAATTATCTGTTTTTGTACAAAATTTTGTGATAATCAAGCCAAAAATACGCAAACAATCCGAAAAAAACAAAGTCAAACAAATATTTGACTTACCTACCACCAATAAAAAAATCATTAAAACTATATTAACCAAAATTTTATGTTAAAAATATGTGTTTTAGACGTAAAATTGTCAAAGGATTCCAAACCTGTTTTCATTTTCATTCTACGATTAGTAGTTTTGGAGATATTGGACGAAATATTGTTGATTTTAATTTTTCCAATCAACAAAAATTAAAAAAAAATAAAATAAACAGAAATTAGTCTAAAACGACTCGTAGCCCTTTTTAACAGTTTATTATCTGTTACTAAACAAAATTTTGTGACAATCGAGCCAAAATTGTGCAAATAATGCGAATAAAACAACAAATAACAAAAAATCACCAAAACCACAATAACCAAAAATTTATGTTTTAGACGTAAAATTGTCTGAGGATTCCAAATCTGTGTTGATTTTTGTTTTACGATTTATAGTTTTGGAGATATTGTACGAAATTTAGTTGATTTTAATTATAACATTTATGTTATTTATTCGTTTTGTAAATATTTTTTTTGAATTGTGTTGTTGTAATTTTCCAGTTTACGAAAAACTTCGAACTGATCAATTACTCGTCTCATGGTACATTTGTGAACAACGTGCTGTTTTCAAACGACACCAACACCGAACGCCCCAAACAAAGTGAAGGAAAAATCGTTCCGTTGGAAGTCCAAGTGCGCGAAATTATCGATAGAAGACGAAAAGTGGTCCGTCAACGAAAAAATTCCTTTGAAGCCAAAATGACAGCAATCGATAACATGGACACGATGGAATGTTGTTGTACAAACGTAGGCGAATCATCACGAATAGGATGGGAAGGATCGGCAATTTTAAACCACGGAAGTCTTTTAAGGTTCGGTTGTGTCTCTTTCGTATTTTCGATTGTCGATTGTGCGGCATAAAAAACTCACTCACAACAAAGATACATTTTTACTTGATGATTTGAATACATACATGATACAAACATACGATCTGTACAAAAATATGAAATAAATGCAGAATTGTGGATGTTTTGTTTAAAGAGAGCGCAACTCTGATATTGTCAAAGGAATAAAAGTAAAACGGCTATAAAATAAATACAATTCTTGTTTATATTATACATTATATACAGGGTATTCAATCGGAGAGTTTGGCTTTAAGGAAGCACCTTAGGAACGAAAACATGCATTGAACACCCTCTTCTAACAACTAACAACACTTTTTCTTCCCTTGTTTGTTGCTCTTCCTCAAGTTTACGGTTTCGTTCTGTGTGATATTCTGCCGTTCTTTCATTTCCTGTTTCGACCTAAGCACTAATCTCGTAATCGCCATAAACATCTCCTCCACATTCACATTGTCTTTGGCTGAGGTTTCAAACAGTTGAATGTTCATCGTATCGGCGAAACGTTGTGCATCTTCAGTCAACACCACCTTCCTGTCCGGCGTATCGTTCTTATTACCCACTAAAACCCTATTAACTACATCACAATTTTGTTCAATTTCATGCAGCCATCTCTTAACGTTAGCAAACGACTCGCCGTTCGTAACATCATAAACCACAATCACGCCATGCGTGCCCCTGTAATAGGTGCTCGTAATCGTCCGGAAGCGCTCCTGTCCTGCCGTATCCCAAATCTGAAGCTTCACTTTTTGCCCGTCCAGACTCACAGTTTTTATCTTGAAATCGACACCGATTGTCGTTATGTAACTGCCCGAAAATGTGTTATCGGCGAAGCGCAACAACAACGAGCTTTTGCCCACGCCTAAAACCAGCATTTTTCCCTAATTAAGAGAAAAAAGCCACAACCCCGCCCACACTTACCACTATCGCCGATTATCAACAGTTTGAACAAATGGTCGTAATCGCGGGCCATTTTCACTGATTTTGGTACAACACCACCTCAACTGGGCTTCGATTGCATTAATTTCGCCTTGTTCGACACGGAAATCATTAAAAACACCGAATTTTAATAGAATGAGTTGTGACAGCTGACGTTACGTCTTCGTCTTCCCCCAAACCCGTACCAACCAAAAACACCAAACCGACTTATTACGTTAATTTATCTATGATTATGATAATAATGCCAACCAAACGGCGCAATTTCAAAATCCAGTGCTCCAATAATTAATAAAGGCACATTAACACATTTAATGGGATCTAGAAACGTACAAGACAGAACTGTACATTTTCCGAAACGTAAAATGGCAGAACCGTACAAAAACATACAAAACAGAACAGTATTGATCTAGAAAAATACATTATCAGAAACGTATTTGTCTAGAAACATATTTCATCAGAAACGTACAAAACAGAAAAGTGGTGGGGGGAATGCAACCTCAGAATTCGAAGTTTGCTCAACAGAGGGCGCTGAGGTAGCCATGGTCTGAAATTATAAAGTTTTCGCAGTTAATGGAAAAATAAGATCGCATGGTTTTATTTAAACAGAAACTAGCAATGTGAAATTTTAGAGCGAAAATTAGTAGTAGAGGTGCAATGCGTATCGCCACAAATTGTACTTGTTTTGTCTGCAGAAAATTCGGTTTTAAAAGTAGGGTTATGTTATCATCTGGAAATGTAAAAATTTTCACTTATTTCTGCCCTTTCAGAGCGTTATGATTGGATATTTAGGGCAGAAATCTCTACTTTGCGTCAAAAACTTCAGTGTTATTGACATATAGGAGCAGAAGTCTCCAGAAAATTTGTTACGAAAGGTAGGGTTATGTTGTCTTTTTGAAATGTCAAACTTACACTTTTACGAACATTGCGTGACTTTTGGCCTTTTTTAGAGTATTATTATTGCAATCTAAGGGCACATAAATCTGTCTTGAGTTAAATAATACGACATAAACTTCAATGCTATTGATAGAAATCTATTAGCTGTTTCAAAACTATAAAAACGCCAACGTCGCAATTTACCGAATAATTTTTTTAAACAAGATTGACAAAATTGTAAAATATTAACTGTTTCAAAACTATAAAAACGCCAACGTCGCATTTTACCCAAATATTTTTTTAAATAAGGTTGATAAAATTATAAAATAGTTATTAATGATTAGATCTCCCATTGAAACTGAATTACATTAGCTATTATTTTTTTGAAGTGCATGAATAATTTATAACAGCTAATTTTAAGAAAAAATGCGACGTTGGCGTTTTTATAGTTTTGAAACAGCTAATAATTACTAATTATATTAGTGTAAATAAATGTTAAAACAGATTAATTCATCCATGAAACGTAAACGAACAAGCAATTTTTTTATTATAGTCATTAAAGGTGACTTTATAAATTTAATAAATTATCTAATTTCATAAAATTAAGTAATTCTAAATTTATATTTGATTTAGTGCCATCTCTATGACAGTAGCATAATATTTAAAGCTAGTGACAAATAAAATACTGAGTAATTGTATACTTTTTATTTTTTTCTTACAATTTCAAAACAAGCCATCGAAATCATTATTAAAATCAGCAAGTGTCATTATTAGTACCACATTACTTTATTCATATTTTTATTATAATTCTTTATTTCTACAAATTCTTGATTTTAGTCTTGATCTTATTCTTACACAATTTTATGCAGATATTAGGAGCTTAAGGACTAATTGTTTTTTCAAAACTATTATTTTCTTGTTAGATTCCCAATTTACGCTCCTAACGTAACAAATTACTTTAATGGGGACTTCGTTTTATCACAGGTTTTATTCTATACGTTATTTCCTACATTTTTTGGATGGAATCATGTAATTATAGGTCGTCCGCTATATTTTTAGATAAAATAATGAAATAAAAAATTATAAAATGTTATCGGTCTTATTAGTCAACAATAGAATAACTAAAAATGAAAAAAATGAACATTTTATAATTTTTCTTTTACATTCGGGTTTTCTGGTTTTACTGACTGTTATATTTCGTCATCTAGCGAATAATGTCTGAACTAATTACCGACTTGGCAGATCACTGCATTATTTGAATTTTTCTGTCGGTTAGTTTTCTGTCGTTTACGGTTCTGTGCAATTACGGACACATTCTGTCTTGACCATTTTCTGTCAATGTACGTTTCTATAATTTACGGTTCTGTCCATGTACGGTTCTGTGAGTGTACTTTTCTCGGCTTGACAAGCACCCTCATTTAATAATGTTTTGGGTTGGCGGGCCTGTTGCAAAATTCAAAATATGTCAAAACCCACCTAACCTAAAACCTGCCACAAAATGCGCCTTTTGCGGCCTTTCCACGCTTTGAAAACCTTCCCAAGGTTGCAAACCCGCCAATTATCAACCATCGAACCGGTGAAATTGGCGTACGCCTCTTACGAGAGTACAAATTCGCCCAGTGAGCAAGACCCGGCCCCCTTGATAGTCAACCATGGCCTATTCGGCTCCAAGTCGAATTGGAACAGTTTGTGTAAAGTGTACCACAATAAAACCAACCGTAAAGTCATTGCAGTGGACGCGCGCAATCACGGCGACAGCCCCCATACCCAACAACACACTTACGAGCATCTAGCGCTCGATTTGCGGGAGCTTTTGAAGCAGTTGAAGTTCGAAAAGGCGGCGTTTTTGGGGCACTCGATGGGTGGCCGTGCTGTCATGTACTTGGCTTTGAAATATGTAATAATTTTTGGGGGGTTTTGCGTGTGCTTAAAGACTTGTAGCCTGAACTTGTAGATAAATTGATCGTGGCGGACATTTCCCCCGTTACCACAAGCCCCAATTTGAAGACAATGCCTAGTCTTTTTAACGTTATGCAAAATTTAAACATGCCGAAAGATGTGTCAATGTCAGTGGCAAGGTCACAGACCGATTTACAATTGGCCAGGTTTATTGGTGATAAGGGATTGAGGAATTTTTTATTGACGAATTTGGTGCAAAAATTGGACGGGAGGTGAGGCAATAAGCAACAAATTCACACCCTAAAAAATGTTGTTTTAGTTACATGTGGAGAATAAATATACCGACTTTAATGGCCAGTTTTGAAGAAATTGCCACTTTTCCCCCCATTAATAAGTACAAATTTGAGGGGCCTGTTCTATTTATAGGGGGCGGAGCATCCGATTATATACAGTGAGTATGGTTTTGAAATTCGGTTGGCAACACTAACATGTCAATTGTTTGGCAGGAAAAGTGACCACGAACAAATCGTGAAATTGTTCCCCAAGGCCCAGTTTCAGTACATTGAAGGAGCAGGTCATTGGTTACACAGTGAAAAACCGTCGGAATTCCTCCAACACACAATAGACTTTTTAAATAAATAAATAGACCGAACCTAATCAGTCAATGGTATATTTTATAAATAAATGCACAATTTAGAACACATTTAAATTTATCACATTCCTAGTGAATCCCCTAAAATCATTACCTGATTGTTTCGCTGCAACAAACACATCTAATTTATTGCGTATTCACTTTGATTAATAAATTTTCTGCCTTCTACAAAACAAATGATTGTAGAAAAAAGCTGCAGTGCTATATCTCGTTCAAAGCTATCGTGAACAACAGTGCAAACACAAAAAATGTGAATCGGTGTGTATACATCGAAATTTTTATTATTGTAACAACCCTGTATAACTTTTTCGAAGTTTTATGTTGACATTCCTCCATTGTAAGCGTAGTCGGCTTTGTTATGCATTATTAGAAAATCATCGACGAAGTAAAAACTGTCCGAACGGGTCTCGAAAGGAGAGGCGATCATCTCATTCACTGAAAGTTTTTTTTTTTTATACAATTTTAACTAACGAACGAAGCGAGTGGTGGACAACTGCAACAACTGGGAAATCCTACGATATAATATTTTATGCGTCGTTTCAAATTTTGGAGCAACTCAATAAAACCCAAAAAAGTGTTTGAAGAAGAAGAAGAGAGAAAAAACCCGAGTTTCACATTTGACGAAGTTATTTAATGTTTATCCGAAAAATGTATAAATAAAAAAGACAAAACCACGTTCATTATCAACTGATTTATTCGAAATGCACCAAAGTTCCAAAAATAACTCAAAAAAGCGGAAAAAAATTGACCCAATCTCACGATATCTCATTCCATTTTGAGCAAATCTCGAGAAAAATTTTATTTTAATTTTTAAGCACTTAACCGACCCCAAATCGTCGATTTTTTTGGTAATTTTTATACAGACTGAACCAAAAATAATACACTTTTAAAAAAAATCCTCAAACAGGTCGATTTTATTTTTTTAAATGGTACTACATTTTGATATAGTGACATTTGTATTGTTATGCGTTTTTGAGTTGTAAGGTACTTTTTAAGTAATAACTTCTAAATACTACACCTTTATCTTTCTGATAATGAGAAAAAAAATTTAAAATAATAAAATAAGAAAAATATTGACAATTAAACACAGAAGGCTTTATCTTTTTGTTTTTGCCTTATTTTATAGAAGGCAATAGTTTTTTGTTTTTTTTTTAATAATTAGCATGAAAACACTTAATACGAAACTAACGCAAAAAAAACAAAAAACAATTACCATTTACTATAAAATAAAGCAAGAACAAAAAGATAAGGCCCTTTGTATAAAACTTTCAATAACTTTTTGAATTTATTTTTTTTCTTTTTTTCTTTTTTTGAATTTTTTTGCTTTACTTTTTGGAATTTTTTTATACTTACCAGATAGCAGTGTTGGGCAAAATGTAATCTGATTAATAATTAATAATTACAATTAACCAGTAATTTGTAATTCAATTACTTTGTAACAGATTACTCTAGTAATTATCATTCATAATTACTCAATGTAATCAATTAATGAGTAACTAATTACGGAGTAATCTAATTACAAAGTAATCTGATTACTTTATTCAATTACATTATACATAATAGTAATTACTTTTTTATTAAATACGAATATCCGTCATATGCTGAAAAATAAAGAAACACGTGTTTTAGGTTTTTTATTATTTCACCCTCAAGGGAGGAGGGTGGTTAAGTAAGGGTTAAAATTTTTTTTAAACTGCAATTTTTTTAAATTTTTATAAAAACTGGTATCTGGGGTTTGGTTAAGGGTAAAAACGCATATGGTGGGATTTTTGGAAATTCCACCCCTAAGGGGGGTGTAAAATAAATAATTAAGAAACGTGTGATTCAAACTTTTCAAAAATTTCACCCCCAAGGGGGTTCAAATATAAATATCCGTAATTTTTGAACTTATATTTATCAAAATTGGTATTTGGGCCTTTGCTGAAAAATAAAAAGCACATGTTTCAGTTTTTTTTTAATTTCAGATAGATAACGATGTGTACTATCTAAAAATGTCGGTTGACATTTAAAAAAATTAAAAATGACATCATTACTCAAAAACGAATGACGTCATAAATGTCAGTATAGTGTCAAAATGTAGCATTAAAAAAAAAATCAACCTGTTCGAGAATTTTTTTGAAAAATTACTAATCATAACAAAGATGAATTTTGTGTATTACTTTTGGTTCAGTCTGTAGAAATTAGGCAAAATAATTGAGTGTCTGGTTAAAAAACCTGTTTTCAAAAAACCCTAAATATTTTGGTTAAATTTTGGGAAATAATTGCGTTTCTGAATAAATACCGTGTTAAATTAACACAAAAATAACAAATAAAATGCCATTTTTAAACAATTTTGTCAAAATTTCGCAAAACGATTGACTTTACAAATAAAAAAAAGTAACCAAAACAATCAAAAGAAGCAAAAACAGTGCAGTTTTTCAACCAGTTTAGTCTGGCTAAACAAAATCTCGAAAAAGAAAAAAACGCGCTTAAATTTTAGTAAATCTTCAGTCCGCTTTATAATGAAAAACATTATTTGGCTTATTTTTGAGAAATGTTCTGTTTCTTTGACTCAAATGTGCTAAAAAGCGGAAAAAATAAATAAAAAATTACATAATAATTGTAAAATAACTGCGTTTCCGACTAGAAGATGTAACCGAAACGATCGAAAATATAAAAATAATTCGGAACCAATTTAGTGATTTTTTGTCGGGTTATTAAGCAAAAATGCTTCGTCAAACATGCATTTCTGAACGATTTCGACGTAATTTAGAGATATTCTCGAAGATATCGTAGAGTCACCACTGTTTCAGTTGGCAGTACTGAATGTCATTTTTACCGCACTGCCAACACTACGTCCCTAAAAATTTGACTTACCTAAATCGGGTGGCAACACTGGAAATTCGTAAATGTGTTCGCAGGTGTTTCTCGAGTAGGGTATGCAAAACCCGAACTCAAAATCGAACGTTTTCAGCAACTTATCCCTGAAGAAGTGCCTCTCAATCATGCGAAACCTATTGACAGGCCTGCCACCTACCGTGAATTCAACCCTAGACGAAGGGAAAAAAACCCCAAAAATGATTAATAAATTACTTTGTTCGTGTCACTTACGTGGCCCCCACTGTCTTCAATTTGAGAAACTGTGGCGTGAACTGATAGCGCACAAAGCGCCCCGAATTGGGGTCGATGACTTCGTCCCCACTTTCCGGATTTTTGTCGTTTTCGTCGACATTTTCCGGCAAGGGTTTGGCGATCTCGAAGAGGACGGCGCCGCTCTCCAGGTCCCTGATTTTGAACCTGGTGAAGTCAATGTCGTAGATGTTGGCGTCCGGGTCGCACAAATACGTGTCTGTTATTTTCGTCAATCGGAGGACGTCCTCCGGTGTGATGGCTTTGGAGGAGTCGAGGGGCGGGAGTGGTCGGCTGATGGTCTCGCGTTTTTCTCGTACCACACTCATTTTTTTTGTTTAGTTTCTACTTCGTTCACTGCTATAAACAAATAATTTGACAGGTGTGGGTGAGAAATGTCACTTGTCAGTTGGCGTGCGCCCGAATGGGCATGCGAGGAAAAGTGTGTATAAGATCGAATTTCAATATTCACCCTAAATGTTTTTTTGCGTTTTTTTCGGAAACTATACGACTTGGAGCAAAAATCAAAAAAATTTTAGATAGCGCTTGAAATTATCTATTTTCTCGTCAAAACCCCGAGCCGCTCCAGGCAATCGTGCCGGGTACAGAGGCATTTAAATTTGTATAATAAAAAAATTCATAACTCGAAAAATAAAGGTCGCAGAGCAAAACGGTTTGTTCCAGTGAATTCGGGGACTCATTTTGCATATAATACCAGCTTTTTTACAATACTAACTTATTCGAGAAATTTTTTTAAAAAAAAATATTTAAATTTGAAAATTGGTGGATGCGCCGGGTTATGCATTAAAAAATTCATAACTCAAAAACTAAACGTCGCAGAGCAAAACGGTTTGTTCCAGTGAATTCAGGGACTCATTTTGCATATAATACCAGCTTTTTTACAATACTAACTTATTTGAGAAATTTTTAAAAAATTATTGAAATTTGAAAATTGGTGGATGCGCCGGGTTATTTATTAAAAAATTCATAACTCAAAAAGTAAACGTCGCAGAGCAAAACGGTTTGTTCCAGTGAATTCAGGGACTCATTTTGCATATAATACCAGCTTTTTTACAATACTAACTTATTCGAGAAATTTTTAAAAAATTATTGAAATTTGAAAATTGGTGGATGCGCCGGGTTATTTATTAAAAAAATTCACAACTCAAAAACTAAACGTCGCAGAGCAAAACGGTTTGTTCCAGTGAATTCAGGGACTCACTTTGCATATAATACCAGCGTTTTTACAATACTAACTTATTCGAGAAATTTTTAAAAAATTATTGAAATTTGAAAATTGGTGGATGCGCCGGGTTATTTATTAAAAAAATTCACAACTCAAAAACTAAACGTCGCAGAGCAAAACGGTTTGTTCCAGTGAATTCAGGGACTCACTTTGCATATAATACCAGCGTTTTTACAATACTAACTTATTCGAGAAATTTTTAAAAAATTATTTAAATTTGAAAATTGGTGGATGCGCCGGGTTATTTATTTAAAAAATTCATAACTCAAAAAGTAAACGTCGCAGAGCAAAACGGTTTGTTCCAGTGAATTCAGGGACTCATTTTGCATATAATACCAGCTTTTTTACAATACTAACCTATTCGAGAAATTTTTAAAAAATTATTGAAATTTGAAAATTGGTGGATGCGCCGGGTTATTTATTAAAAAATTCATAACTCAAAAACTAAACGTCGCAGAGCAAAACGGTTTGTTCCAGTGAATTCAGGGGCTCATTTTGCATATAATACCAGCTTTTTTACAATACTAACTTATTCGAGAAATTTTTAAAAAATTATTTTAATTTGAAAATTGGTGGATGCGCCGGGTTATTTATTTAAAAAATTCATAACTCAAAAAGTAAACGTCGCAGAGCAAAACGGTTTGTTCCAGTGAATTCGGGGACTCATTTTGCATATAAAACCAGCTTTTTTACAATACTAACTTATTCGAGAAATTTTTAAAAAATTATTTAAATTTGAAAATTGGTGGATGCGCCGGGTTATTTATTAAAAAATTCATAACTCAAAAACTAAACGTCGCAGAGCAAAACGGTTTGTTCCAGTGTATTCAGGGGCTCATTTTGCATATAATACCAGCTTTTTTACAATACTAACTTATTCGAGAAATTTTTTAAAAAATTATTTTAATTTGAAAATTGGTGGATGCGCCGGGTTATTTATTAAAAAAATTCAAAACTCAAAAACTAAACGTCGCAGAGCAAAACGGTTTGTTCCAGTGAATTCAGGGGCTCATTTTGCATATAATACCAGCTTTTTTACAATACTAACTTATTCGAGAAATTTTTAAAAAATTATTTAAATTTGAAAATTGGTGGATGCGCCGGGTTATTTATTAAAAAAATTCAAAACTCAAAAACTAAACGTCGCAGAGCAAAACGGTTTGTTCTAGTGAAATCAGGGGCTCATTTTGCATATAATACCAGCTTTTTTACAATACTAACTTATTCGAGAAATTTTTAAAAAATTATTGAAATTTGAAAATTGGTGGATGCGCCGGGTTATTTATTAAAAAATTCATAACTCAAAAACTAAACGTCGCAGAGCAAAACGGTTTGTTCCAGTGAATTCAGGACCTCATTTTGCATATAATACCAGCTTTTTTACAATACTAACTTATTCGAGAAATTTTTAAAAAATTATTTAAATTTGAAAATTGGTGGATGCGCCGGGTTATTTATTAAAAAAATTCATAACTCAAAAACTAAACGTCGCAGAGCAAAACGGTTTGTTCCAGTGAATTCAGGGGCTCATTTTGCATATAATACCAGCGTTTTTACAATACTAACTTATTCGAGAAATTTTTAAAAAATTATTTAAATTTGAAAATTGGTGGATGCGCCGGGTTATTTATTAAAAAAATTCATAACTCAAAAACTAAACGTCGCAGAGCAAAACGGTTTGTTCCAGTGAATTCAGGACCTCATTTTGCATATAATACCAGCTTTTTTACAATACTAACTTATTCGAGAAATTTTTAAAAAATTATTGAAATTTGAAAATTGGTGGATGCGCCGGGTTATTTATTAAAAAATTCATAACTCAAAAACTAAACGTCGCAGAGCAAAACGGTTTGTTCCAGTGAATTCAGGACCTCATTTTGCATATAATACCAGCTTTTTTACAATACTAACTTATTCGAGAAATTTTTAAAAAATTATTTAAATTTGAAAATTGGTGGATGCGCCGGGTTATTTATTAAAAAAATTCATAACTCAAAAACTAAACGTCGCAGAGCAAAACGGTTTGTTCCAGTGAATTCAGGGGCTCATTTTGCATATAATACCAGCGTTTTTACAATACTAACTTATTCGAGAAATTTTTAAAAAATTATTTAAATTTGAAAATTGGTGGATGCGCCGGGTTATTTATTAAAAAAATTCATAACTCAAAAACTAAACGTCGCAGAGCAAAACGGTTTGTTCCAGTGAATTCAGGACCTCATTTTGCATATAATACCAGCTTTTTTACAATACTAACTTATTCGAGAAATTTTTAAAAAATTATTGAAATTTGAAAATTGGTGGATGCGCCGGGTTATTTATTAAAAAATTCATAACTCAAAAACTAAACGTCGCAGAGCAAAACGGTTTGTTCCAGTGAATTCAGGGGCTCATTTTGCATATAATACCAGCTTTTTTACAATACTAACTTATTCGAGAAATTTTTAAAAAATTATTTAAATTTGAAAATTGGTGGATGCGCCGGGTTATTTATTAAAAAATTCATAACTCAAAAACTAAACGTCGCAGAGCAAAACGGTTTGTTCCAGTGTATTCAGGGGCTCATTTTGCATATAATACCAGCTTTTTTACAATACTAACTTATTCGAGAAATTTTTTAAAAAATTATTTTAATTTGAAAATTGGTGGATGCGCCGGGTTATTTATTAAAAAAATTCAAAACTCAAAAACTAAACGTCGCAGAGCAAAACGGTTGTTCCAGTGAAATCAGGGACTCATTTTGCATATAATACCAGCTTTTTTAAAATACTAACTTATTCGAGAAATTTTTAAAAAATTATTTAAATTTGAAAATTGGTGGATGCGCCGGGTTATTTATTTAAAAAATTCATAACTCAAAAAGTAAACGTCGCAGAGCAAAACGGTTTGTTCCAGTGAATTCAGGGACTCATTTTGCATATAATACCAGCTTTTTTACAATACTAACTTATTCGAGAAATTTTTAAAAAATTATTTAAATTTGAAAATTGGTGGATGCGCCGGGTTATTTATTTAAAAAATTCATAACTCAAAAAGTAAACGTCGCAGAGCAAAACGGTTTGTTCCAGTGAATTCAGGGACTCATTTTGCATATAATACCAGCTTTTTTACAATACTAACCTATTCGAGAAATTTTTAAAAAATTATTGAAATTTGAAAATTGGTGGATGCGCCGGGTTATTTATTAAAAAATTCATAACTCAAAAACTAAACGTCGCAGAGCAAAACGGTTTGTTCCAGTGAATTCAGGGGCTCATTTTGCATATAATACCAGCTTTTTTACAATACTAACTTATTCGAGAAATTTTTAAAAAATTATTTTAATTTGAAAATTGGTGGATGCGCCGGGTTATTTATTTAAAAAATTCATAACTCAAAAAGTAAACGTCGCAGAGCAAAACGGTTTGTTCCAGTGAATTCGGGGACTCATTTTGCATATAATACCAGCTTTTTTACAATACTAACTTATTCGAGAAATTTTTAAAAAATTATTTAAATTTGAAAATTGGTGGATGCGCCGGGTTATTTATTAAAAAATTCATAACTCAAAAACTAAACGTCGCAGAGCAAAACGGTTTGTTCCAGTGAATTCGGGGACTCATTTTGCATATAATACCAGCTTTTTTACAATACTAACTTATTCGAGAAATTTTTAAAAAATTATTGAAATTTGAAAATTGGTGGATGCGCCGGGTTATTTATTAAAAAATTCATAACTCAAAAACTAAACGTCGCAGAGCAAAACGGTTTGTTCCAGTGAATTCAGGGGCTCATTTTGCATATAATACCAGCTTTTTTACAATACTAACTTATTCGAGAAATTTTTAAAAAATTATTTTAATTTGAAAATTGGTGGATGCGCCGGGTTATTTATTTAAAAAATTCATAACTCAAAAAGTAAACGTCGCAGAGCAAAACGGTTTGTTCCAGTGAATTCGGGGACTCATTTTGCATATAATACCAGCTTTTTTACAATACTAACTTATTCGAGAAATTTTTAAAAAATTATTTAAATTTGAAAATTGGTGGATGCGCCGGGTTATTTATTAAAAAATTCATAACTCAAAAACTAAACGTCGCAGAGCAAAACGGTTTGTTCCAGTGAATTCAGGGGCTCATTTTGCATATAATACCAGCTTTTTTACAATACTAACTTATTCGAGAAATTTTTTAAAAAATTATTTTAATTTGAAAATTGGTGGATGCGCCGGGTTATTTATTAAAAAAATTCAAAACTCAAAAACTAAACGTCGCAGAGCAAAACGGTTTGTTCCAGTGAATTCAGGGGCTCATTTTGCATATAATACCAGCTTTTTTACAATACTAACTTATTCGAGAAATTTTTAAAAAATTATTGAAATTTGAAAATTGGTGGATGCGCCGGGTTATTTATTAAAAAAATTCATAACTCAAAAACTAAACGTCGCAGAGCAAAACGGTTTGTTCCAGTGAATTCAGGGGCTCATTTTGCATATAATACCAGCTTTTTTACAATACTAACTTATTCGAGAAATTTTTAAAAAATTATTGAAATTTGAAAATTGGTGGATGCGCCGGGTTATTTATTAAAAAAATTCATAACTCAAAAACTAAACGTCGCAGAGCAAAACGGTTTGTTCCAGTGAATTCAGGGGCTCATTTTGCATATAATACCAGCTTTTTTACAATACTAACTTATTCGAGAAATTTTTAAAAAATTATTTAAATTTGAAAATTGGTGGATGCGCCGGGTTATTTATTAAAAAATTCATAACTCAAAAACTAAACGTCGCAGAGCAAAACGGTTTGTTCCAGTGAATTCAGGACCTCATTTTGCATATAATACCAGCTTTTTTACAATACTAACTTATTCGAGAAATTTTTAAAAAATTATTTAAATTTGAAAATTGGTGGATGCGCCGGGTTATTTATTAAAAAATTCATAACTCAAAAACTAAACGTCGCAGAGCAAAACGGTTTGTTCCAGTGAATTCAGGACCTCATTTTGCATATAATACCAGCTTTTTTACAATACTAACTTATTCGAGAAATTTTTAAAAAATTATTTAAATTTGAAAATTGGTGGATGCGCCGGGTTATTTATTAAAAAATTCATAACTCAAAAACTAAACGTCGCAGAGCAAAACGGTTTGTTCCAGTGAATTCAGGACCTCATTTTGCATATAATACCAGCTTTTTTACAATACTAACTTATTCGAGAAATTTTTAAAAAATTATTTAAATTTGAAAATTGGTGGATGCGCCGGGTTATTTATTAAAAAATTCATAACTCAAAAACTAAACGTCGCAGAGCAAAACGGTTTGTTCCAGTGAATTCAGGACCTCATTTTGCATATAATACCAGCTTTTTTACAATACTAACTTATTCGAGAAATTTTTAAAAAATTATTTAAATTTGAAAATTGGTGGATGCGCCGGGTTATTTATTAAAAAAATTCATAACTCAAAAACTAAACGTCGCAGAGCAAAACGGTTTGTTCCAGTGAATTCAGGGGCTCATTTTGCATATAATACCAGCTTTTTTACAATACTAACTTATTCGAGAAATTTTTAAAAAATTATTTAAATTTGAAAATTGGTGGATGCGCCGGGTTATTTATTAAAAAATTCATAACTCAAAAACTAAACGTCGCAGAGCAAAACGGTTTGTTCCAGTGTATTCAGGGGCTCATTTTGCATATAATACCAGCTTTTTTACAATACTAACTTATTCGAGAAATTTTTTAAAAAAATTATTTTAATTTGAAAATTGGTGGATGCGCCGGGTTATTTATTAAAAAAATTCAAAACTCAAAAACTAAACGTCGCAGAGCAAAACGGTTTGTTCCAGTGAATTCAGGGGCTCATTTTGCATATAATACCAGCTTTTTTACAATACTAACTTATTCGAGAAATTTTTAAAAAATTATTTAAATTTGAAAATTGGTGGATGCGCCGGGTTATTTATTTAAAAAATTCATAACTCAAAAACTAAACGTCGCAGAGCAAAACGGTTTGTTCCAGTGAAATCAGGGGCTCATTTTGCATATAATACCAGCTTTTTTACAATACTAACTTATTCGAGAAATTTTTTAAAAAAATTATTTTAATTTGAAAATTGGTGGATGCGCCGGGTTATTTATTAAAAAAATTCAAAACTCAAAAACTAAACGTCGCAGAGCAAAACGGTTTGTTCCAGTGAATTCAGGGGCTCATTTTGCATATAATACCAGCTTTTTTACAATACTAACTTATTCGAGAAATTTTTAAAAAATTATTTTAATTTGAAAATTGGTGGATGCGCCGGGTTATTTATTAAAAAAATTCAAAACTCAAAAACTAAACGTCGCAGAGCAAAACGGTTTGTTCCAGTGAAATCAGGGGCTCATTTTGCATATAATACCAGCTTTTTTACAATACTAACTTATTCGAGAAATTTTTAAAAAAATTTAAATTTGAAAATTGGTGGATGCGCCGGGTTATTTATTAAAAAAATTCAAAACTCAAAAACTAAACGTCGCAGAGCAAAACGGTTGTTCCAGTGAAATCAGGGGCTCATTTTGCATATAATACCAGCTTTTTTACAATACTAACTTATTCGAGAAATTTTTTAAAAAATTATTTTAATTTGAAAATTGGTGGATGCGCCGGGTTATTTATTAAAAAAATTCAAAACTCAAAAACTAAACGTCGCAGAGCAAAACGGTTTGTTCCAGTGAATTCAGGGGCTCATTTTGCATATAATACCAGCTTTTTTACAATACTAACTTATTCGAGAAATTTTTAAAAAATTATTTAAATTTGAAAATTGGTGGATGCGCCGGGTTATTTATTTAAAAAATTCATAACTCAAAAACTAAACGTCGCAGAGCAAAACGGTTTGTTCCAGTGAATTCAGGGGCTCATTTTGCATATAATACCAGCTTTTTTACAATACTAACTTATTCGAGAAATTTTTTAAAAAATTATTTTAATTTGAAAATTGGTGGATGCGCCGGGTTATTTATTAAAAAAAATTCAAAACTCAAAAACTAAACGTCGCAGAGCAAAACGGTTTGTTCCAGTGAAATCAGGGGCTCATTTTGCATATAATACCAGCTTTTTTACAATACTAACTTATTCGAGAAATTTTTTAAAAAATTATTTAAATTTGAAAATTGGTGGATGCGCCGGGTTATTTATTAAAAAAATTCAAAACTCAAAAACTAAACGTCGCAGAGCAAAACGGTTTGTTCCAGTGAAATCAGGGGCTCATTTTGCATATAATACCAGCGTTTTTACAATACTAACTTATTCGAGAAATTTTTAAAAAAAAATTATTTTAATTTGAAAATTGGTGGATGCACCGGGATATTAATTAAAACATTCATAACTCAAAAACTAAACGTCGCAGAGCAAAACGGTTTGTTCCAGTGAAATCAGGGGCTCATTTTGCATATAATACCAGCGTTTTTACAATACTAACTTATTTGAGAAATTTTTAAAAAAAAATTATTTTAATTTGAAAATTGGTGGATGCACCGGGATATTAATTAAAACATTCATAACTCAAAAACTAAACGTCGCAGAGCAAAACGGTTTGTTCCAGTGAATTCAGGGGCTCATTTTGCATATAATACCAGCGTTTTTACAATACTAACTTATTCGAGAAATTTTAAAAAAAAATTATTTAAATTTGAAAATTGGTGGATGCGCCGGGTTATTTATTAAAAAATTCAAAACTCAAAAACTAAACGTCGCAGAGCAAAACGGTTTGTTCCAGTGAATTCAGGGACTCATTTTGCATATAATACCACCGTTTTTACAATACTAACTTATTCGAGAAATTTTTAAAAAATTATTTAAATTTGAAAATTGGTGGATCCGCCGGGTTATTTATTAAAAAATTCATAACTCAAAAAGTAAACGTCGCAGAGCAAAACGGTTTATTCCAGTGAATTCAGGGACTCATTTTGCATATAATACCAGCTTTTTTACAATACTAACTTATTCGAGAAATTTTTAAAAAATTATTTTAATTTGAAAATTGGTGGATGCGCCGGGTTATTTATAAAAAAATTCATAACACAAAAATTAAACGTCGCAGAGCAAAACGGTTTGTTTCAGTGAATTCAGGGGCTCACTTTACGTAGTACTACCAGGCTTTCACACAATTTAAAAATTTGAATTGCCTACATTTTAGTTCAAAAAATTAAAAAAATTATAGTTTTATGATTCGTTCTAGCAAAGTTTAATTAACTTATTTATATTCCATGTCTTTGAATCTTGAATCGAAACATTTGTTTAGAAGGAATTATTAAGAAGGATTTATCAAAGAAAAACCAAAATATTTTGCTTTATTTAACCGATTATTACTCCTCATAAAACTAAACTGACTAAATCATCTCCCCCAACGGATGCATGAAAATATCATGAACCTGAAAAACACCATTACACAAAACCAAACTCCCCCAACCCCCAATACTTGAACATGAGGTGGCGTTGACAATGTATAAACAATAGCTTCGGCCACATCTTCCGGATAAAGCACCGGTCCACTCCTCATAGCCTCCGACGTGCCATCCTTGCAAAAACCTTCCTGAAACTCTGAAATCACAATCCCCGGACTAATACTCTAAAACGAAAAATCCCCAAAATTGCTGCTGTGCCCACACGTTACGTTACCGTAACTTTAATCCCCGTATCGAAATAACGAAACTCCTGTCGCATATTTTCCGTAAGCGCCGTAACCGCATACTTAGACGCAGGGTAGACGTTAAGGTTGGGGTGGGGGAGCGACACCGGATATCGACCAACCAGCGAATTGAGATTGATCACGTGACCCGCAATGTTGTGCTCACGCATGACCTTGACGGCCTCACGTGTGCAAATGCACATTGCGATTACGTTTACGTCGAAGGTCAAGCGCCAGTCTGAGGTTGAACCGTCTACAAAATCCCAGTAAATGAGTCAAATGTCACAGCAAATGGGAGGCCAAAGTGCATTTTTTTAAATTATTTTGCTCTATACAGGCTGTCCCATTTTTACAGTGCAGCCTATAACATAGTTTTTTTAAATGGCACCCCCTGTATATTTGTACATATTTTAATTTGCATTTCTTTAAGCTTAAAAAATCCGTTTAATTTTTTTAATTTCCTTTAACCGTTTAGAAGTTATTTAATTTTTTCTACAATTTAGTGCGTTTGCAGCCACATTATTAAAAAATCGCAGTACCCTTGGTTTTTGGGATATCAAGTTGTGACTTTGTCCATATGTAAACAACTGTTTGAGGTATCTTTCGGTGGCAAGATCGTTCATTTTTATTGTAGGATCTCCTTGCTGTGACACATTCATTTTAGGACAATTTGAAGGACCATAACTTGATTTTTTTAAATAGCACCCCTTGTATTTTATTACTAGATCCTATTCAGTGTCTCATTTTACATCTTTTCTACCTCTTAAGTTTTTTCCTAAAAGTTGATACTTTGGGAGATAATTCGGTTTTTCTGAAAAATGCACACAAAATATCTTGAATATTAATGTAGCGTGTCATAAAAAACAATAACTTCTGACATATTAACATCAAACTGGCATTTATTGTACGTCACTTTTTTAATTTAGTTGTGAAAATGATTTTTTCGTGTTAAATGCCATACAATCTTATCGAGATATAGACTCTAATTTTGAAAAGAAATAATTAAACAAAAATGAAAGAAACGACGGCTCTACCAGAGAAAATATGCAAGAAAGAATTATAAAGGCTTTTCATAGAATAGATCATGCCACATTAGAAGCGGTGAATTTTTAAAAAGAATTGACGAATGTTATGCTTTATTGCTTAAGAAAGCCGTCATTTTAAACAGTTTTGTAATTGCAAGTAAAATGTTATCGCTATTGATTTTTATACCTCAGTAAATATTTTTTTATTTCCTTATTTCTCCATTGTAAATTTCTTTCATTTTTATTTAATAATTTCTTGTCAAAGTTTATATCTCGATGAGATTTGTAGATTTGCATTTTACGCGAAAAAATCATTTTCACAAGAAAAGCAAAACGTGACATACTATAAATGCCATTTTGACATTATTATGTCAGAATGTATTGTTTTTCATAGCACGCTTGATTAGTATCCAAGAGATTTTGTGTGTATTTTTCAGAAAAACCGATTTATCTCCAAAACTATCAACTTTTAGGAAAAAACTTAAGAGGTAAAAAAGATGTAAGATGAGACACTGAATCGGACCTAATAATAAAATACAGGGGGTGCTATTTAAAATAATTAAGTTATGGTCCTTCAAAGTTTCCTAAAATGAATGTGTCACAGTAAGGAGTTGCTACAATGAAAATGAACGATTTTGCCACCAAAAGATACCTCAAACAGTTGTTTCCATATGGACAAAGTCCCAACTTGATATCGCGAAAACCAAGGGTATTGCGATTTTTTAATAATGTGCCTGCAAACGCACTAAATTGTAGAAAAAATTAAATAACTTGTGAACGGTTAAAGCAAATTAAAAAAACTAAACGGATTTTTTAAGCTTAAAGAAATGCAAATTAAAATATGTACAAATATACAGGGGGTGCCATTTAAAAAAACTATGTTATAGGCTGCACTGTAAAAATAAAACACCCTGTATAGAGCAAAATAATTTTAGAAAATTCACTTTGGCCTCCCATTTGCAGTGCCCTTTGACTTATTTCGATATCATTGACGGTGTAGGTGCAATCAAGCACGCCCATATCAATGACTCACCCTGTATTACATATTATTATATATATTATAATTTTGGTAAACAATAATTTGTGTTCATTGTATTAATGCTTGTTCAAATACTTGCGTGGATAATCTTCTAACATAACCAACCTCGAGCTCCCGCATCCCGCTATTACGGGACGTCAGCTGTCATTTATTGGTTGAGCGCGAATTTTAAAATAATGTCATTTTTTATTCAAATAATTTTATTGTGTTAGGTAATTTCAAACTGCAAATACGTTAAAGACAATCTCCTGGGTATACAAAATTATGTTGCACAAGTTGCACAACTATCCCTGGATTCTCAAAATATTTGAATTTGTTCATTATTAACCTAGATTAACAAGGAAAAAATTATTAGCTTCATAGCTAGTAGTGGAAAAAATAAGTTAAATTAAATTAAGACAAAAACCGATTTTTTGAGTTTTTTTTTTGAAAATTTGAACAAAAAGTTTTGAAAACAATTTACTAGAACTCAGAATTGACGATTAGGATTGTATACAAACTTTATACAATATTAGAAGTTGAAAAGTTTGTAATGGGGGCCCTAAAAGAATCACCCTGTATAAGTTAATGGCACTAACTACAGGGTTATTCGTATTTATGCATTTGAACCTCAAAAATGACAGTAACTCATGTTCTATTTCTACTAATCAAAATAAAATAAGACTTTTGTAAAAAAAAACATTAATTTTCTAACATTTAAAGTTCAATAATGGGCTTGAAGACTTGAAATTTTAGAAGAAAAATATTCAAATTGTATTTTTGACCTAGCAGATTAGTCGGTCTGATGAACCCCGCATTGTTGACCAGGATATGAACAGGTCCTAAATTTTCCTTCACCCATTTAAAGGCGTCCAAAATCTCCTCCTCTTTACTCAGGTCGCACTTAACAGCGTAAAGTTCGCCAGGAGCATCGGTTAGACTTAGAGTCAGTTCCTCGATTAGCTCGACTCGGCGCGCTAGTCCAACAACCTGGCCAAATTATTCTTTTTTTTGATTTTTTTTTCTTGGTTTGTTACTTACTTTAAGTCCTTTTTTGACTAAAATTTTGGCTGTTGAGGCCCCAATTCCGGCACTAGCACCGGTCACTATCGCGATTTTACCTTCCCAACGTTCCATCGTTTTAAAATAACGATGTGTTAAAAAGATTAAGCGTTTTATAGTTGATCGGGGAATCGATGATGTCGTAGCAACGACACCAAAACATTGCTCTACTGCTTTAGAAAAATTCTCAAGGATTTGTTAATTATTGAAGAGGGATTGAAGGATAAAGTAATGATTTATATACGTGTTTGTTTGTTTGAAATTGTTTATTTAGTCGCGGGAGTAGTAGACGTCGCTTCCCACACTTCCGAATTGGAAGAGGATTACCAGAAAAGTTGTTATCGAACCACCAATCTTGAAAAAAATTGGGAAATTCAACTAAAGTTGGTTGAGAAATCCTAAAATCTTGCAGAAAAAATTGCATACTAGAACGAATTGTTTTTTAATTTGTGACTTATTTCATTGAAATAACCACTTTTACGTGTAGAAAATGTAACGGGTGTTCAATAATTGTTCTGGTCGTGGTTTGTTGTGCTTTTCTCTTTCTAGCAGTAGGTTGACGTGATAAGTTCATATAGTTTGTCAACTGTCTAAATGTTGTCTTATTTTTGCATTTAGAAGTTTTTGATAAAAATCACATTGCAAATCATAGACGTTCAAGAATTTACTCTGCAAGCGTTATCTCAGTTGAACGTGTGAATTTTTGGCCGCAAAGCACTGACAGCTGTCATGTGTCATTGTTAACCGAGACGTACGTTTTTTGTGACAATTGCCACAAATATGCGATCTGACCAGAACAATTATTGAACACTTTTTACTACTATTTCAAGATTTTACATTATTATGTCACAATTTAAATAAAGAAAAAAAATGCGGCTTGAAATTTAAATATCTTCAGAATTTTGTAGTTTTTAAATAGTTAACAGTTTAAATAATATAAATGCCGTTTGAAAGTCTAAATTTTGTCTTCAATAATTATGCACTAAGTGACCGTCAACAAAACAATATTTAAATTTAAATTATTTTTCGGATAAATATGTATATCAATAATTCTGGTTTTCCAAAGAACAAAATTTCAGGTTTTTGCAGTTAATTAATTGAAACAGAAACGCATTTCTTTGCAAAACTTCGTTAAAAATAAATCGAAAAATCACCAAATTTAACCATGATTTTGAACACAAAATTCTAGTTTTTCGTGAGATTTCTTCCAAAATAAATCAAAAATGCTGTTTTTTACAGTGTTTTCAAAAACATTTCAGTCGGAAACGCATTTTTGCAAAACTTCGTTAAAAATAAAATGAAAAATCACCAAATTAAATCGAAAGTGATCCCAATTTTTGAGCGTTCTAGAACTTCGAGATTTCGTCAAAAATAATTCGTAAATTCTTCCAACAACGACAAAAATGCTTTCATTTTCACATATTTTTTTCGTTTTCGTCAAAAATAATGCAAAAAAATCGTCAAAAATAATGCAAAAAATCACCAGATTACATAAAAAATGGTTCAATTTTTCAGTGTTTTAAGACGTGTAGTCCGGCCAGGAACAGCAATATTTCACAAAGTTTGATGAAATATGTTACAAATTGTCTGTGAAAGATTTAATCATATATGTTTTGAACATACAACTTTTTTTTTCATGCGATTTCGTCAAAACTAAAGCAAAAAAATTTCAAATTAAGTCAAAATTGCTGTTATTTTTGCATTTTTTCGGTTTTCGCACGTTTTTTTTTTGTTAGAAATGAGAATACTTTTGCGAAATTTCGTTAAAAGTAAAACGTGGTTAAGTTTTGCATTTTCAAGGATTTAACCATGATTTAGAACACAAAACTAAAAAAAAAAACTTTTCGCGAGATTTCTTCAAAAATAAAGTGAGGAATTTATAAATTAAACCAAAACTGCTGTTTTCTTACAGAGTTTTCAAAACAATTTCGGTGGGAAACGCATTTTTTGAACGAAAAATCACCAAATTATTGAATCAAAAATGATCCCAATTTTTGAACGTTCTAGAACTTTCTCCAACCAAAAAAAAAGATAAATTAATAGGTTTGAGCATAATACTCTATTATTGTTTTTCGAGATTTCGTCAAAAATAACTCGTAAATTCTTCCAATAACGACAAAAATGCTTTCATTTTCACATATTTTTTTCGTTTTCTCGCGTTTTTTTTACTTAGAAAGACATTTTTTGAAAAAATATCGTCAAAATAATGCAAAAAATCACCAAATTACGTAAAAAATGGTACAATTTTTCAGTGTTTTAGGACGTGAAGTCCAGCCAGGAACAGCAATATTTCACAAAGTTTGATGAAATATGTTACAAGTTGTCTGTGAAGGATTTAATCATGTTTTGAACATACAACTCTTTTTTTTATGAGATTTCGTCAAAACTAAAGCAAAAAAATTTTCAAATTAAGTCAAAATTGCTGTTATTTTTGCATTTTTTCAGTTTTAGCACGTTTTTTTTTGTTAGAAATGAGAATATTTTTGCGAAATTTCGTTAAAAGTAAAGCGTGGTTAAGTTTTGAATTTTCAAGGATTTAACTAAAAAGCAAAACTTTTCGCGAGATTTCTTCAAAAATAAAGTGAGAAATTTATAAGTTAAACCAAAAATACCGTTTTTACAGAGTTTTCAAAATAACTTCGGTGGGAAACGCATTTTTTAAACGAAAAATCCAAAAATGATGACAATTTTTGAGCGTTTTAGAACTTTCTCTAACCAGAAAAAAAATGTAAATGTAAATTTTACTCAGTTTAAGAAGGTGAATTCAAAAATGCATGGTTACAATTTAAGATTTCAAAGTTGGCGCCAATTTCTCGTAGTTCCGGAAGTTCAACCATTTTGGAAACAATTTACTAGAACTCAGAATGGTCAATTTGGATTGTATACAAACTTTATACAATATTACAAGTTAAAAAATTTCAAATGGGGGCCCTAAAAGAATCATCCTGTGTAAGTTATGGCCACTAACTACAGGGCTATTCTTATTTATGCATTTGAACCTCAAAAATGACAGTAACTCTTGTTCTATTTCTACTAATCAAAATAAAATAAGGCTTTTATAAGAAAAACATTAATTTTCTAACATTAAAAGTTCAATAATGGACTTGAAGACTTTTAGCAGAAAAATATTCAAATTGTCATTGTGAAGAATTTAGTTTTTAGTTTTTTTTTTCACAAGTATGGACATCTTACCGCAGTCAACAACGACCGATTAAACTTCATCATCGAAAACGACGTAAACCTCACTTTACGGCCCGAAAGTTGCAAAGCAAAAAGTTTCATTTGGTCCTTAACATCCTCTTGCAACTCACACGACAACAATTTAAACACCAACTCTACAGTTTTCTGATGCTAAAATCCCCAAAACAGTTATCATTTCCCCCCAAAAGTGCACCCAAACCTCATCCAGACAATACTGACAAGTCTCCACTATAACCATAAGCCGGCCACAATGCAACATGGTCCAGGAAAATTGCAAAAAAATAAAAAAGAAAAAGCCCCCATTTGCCACCTCCACCAGGAGAAAATACGGAGTCACAACGAGATGAATGAGACAACTGAACATAATACACTGAAACAAGGATTTTCAGGATTTTGGCGATTTTTAAACGGCTCTGAACCAAAATGCTGACACCGCAAAAATCGTTAGCCGCATCGACCGAATCTCCAATAAGTTCGTACATTTTCATCAAATTGACGACTTTTTCGTAACTCAGGACTAGAATTAATTTTCAATTAGTTAAATGCAAAATTTGGGTTTGATTAATTAATCACTTCCGAAACCGGAGTTTTTCTTGTTCAGTTTAACCGGAGTTATCCAGAGTTTAGTAACGTTCCGGAACACGTCCAAACCCGTCCCCAGAACCTCATTCAAGGCCTCAATCCGCCTCCTAATCAGTCTTATAAAGTTCCAATAAGGCATTTCTTCGATAAAAACCATAAAATAGGTCGAAAACAGGATAAAATAACGCTTCATGAAAACCCAAAATTGGCCGTTTTTGCTCGAAATTTCGCCCCACAAATACAACTCGTACGTCAAAACGTACAAAACGCACAAAATCGCCACCACCATCGAAATTATCACAATTTTTCGCTCTTTTTGCGCTTTTTTGGGCGCCATCACCATGACGTCGATTTTGTGAAAACTGGTCAAAAGCCGCCACAAGTGTTTGATTTTGAAAGGTGTGACCACAATACCGACAAAAACCGTAACCATTACTTCACCCAAATCAATCAAAGTGACGTATTTTACAGTGGAATTGCTCATTCGGACGGAATTATTTGCGTGGAAGTCCTCATGAAGGCCCCCAAGTGACCAAAACACTGCAAAAATTATGGTCAAAACAAATCCCACCTGTTTTTTTTTTTTTTACTCATGAAACTGCCAAGGGCGTAGCTGTAAGCTGTGTAAAAGCGGGAGAGATAGACTACATAGTGTGCCCCCTTCTTGGAGGCAGCAATTGGCATAAAACCGAAGGTTCTGGTGACGAAAATGAACGGTTGCAGGACGTGGTAGAGGTCGGAAGTGACAGGAATTTCCGTTCGATGCATTGTAAACACAAATGAATTGTTTATGGAAATCTGGGTGCAAGTGGTCATTATTTCGGGTAAATATGAACTGAAATAAATGATAAGTTGTGTTTGTTTAAGTTGGGCGTAATTGCGTTTTTGTTGAGGTCAAAATAAAATTAATAGCACGAAATCGGGTGTTAATTTAAAGGGAATTCGTTTAGAAATCGTTTCATTGTACGATTTGATAAATGATTGTAGAATCCTAGTTTCGTCCTCTTTCTTATTAATGATTTAATCAACTATCACTCATTATTGATTGCGCTATTAAAAATTATTTGTATTTACTTGGACAGGTGAAAATGTAAACTCAACAAAGACTTTGACTGTGTTATAGGGCTTTTGAAACTTAAAAAACGCCTTACACTAGACGGTCCATTGAGGTACAATTATCGTGGCTCCTGGCGACCCATTTTCAGACTTATATACAACTTAATGTCAAATTAAAGCGTTTGCAATCAAGGAAAAAACATTGTAATCAACTACTTTGTAATAGGCGATTCATCAACAAATTATAGTTTAACTAATAATTAACTGCAAAAACTGATATTAAAAAATGTTATTCAGAATTATTCTTTTAGGTCCGTCTAATTTAAAAAATGTATGATTTAAAATTGCTATTTCTTGGTAAAAAAAAAACAACCCGGCGCATCCACTATTTTTAAGCCAAGATTTTATTGATCATTTTTTAACGAAAACAAAATCTTTTAAAAATGTATTACATAAAAACTAAAAGAGAAGATTCTGACCACTTCAAATACGTAAATTGAAACTAAAACTTTACTGCCTAATTATTTGCAGTAATAAAACTTAATTGTACGCCTCTTTATCATTTTAAATTGAATTTATGTACATTTTTTAATAATCTTACAAGTCTAGTGGGTTTGAAACATATACAGGGTGTACCAGAAGGCAAAAAGTTTAATAATTAATTTTTTTTCAAATGGAACACCATGTATTTCTTCACACCGATGGATAGAATTTTTCATAAGCTTTCTAATGATATGCGGTTTGTATAGCAAATTTGAAATATTTCTTAAAGAGTTCAAAAAGAAATTTTTCTTTTTTTATTTATTTTATTATTAATTCATGATGAGTGAAATTCCTTTATGTTTAAGTAATAATTAGATTATTAATGTAATTAGTCACACTAGTACATATCAAAAAATAAATTACCATTTGATTTATTAGATTCTTGGTTAACAAATTTTTCTTGTATTAAAATACATTTTTTTGGAAAATCTTGAAAAATATTTTAAATTTGCTAAGCAAACCCCATACCATTAGAAAGCTTATCAAAAATGTTATCGATACATAAAAAAATACATGATGTTCCACTTGAAAAAAATGAGTTATTCAACTTTTTGCGTTTTGACACTCTGTATATATTATCTGCGTGCTTTAACTAAGTCGACTATTTGCTAAAATTACAAGGTATTTCAAGTTTTTCTGTTGCAAATTTATCGGAAAATATTCAAAAACGACTTCATAGTGATTTCTCAAATGTTGGTCTTTTTTATAACAAAAAGTTGAATAATTCCGAAACTAAAGGAGATAGACCCATAATATTTTATATAAAGTTACATTGTTTTTGCGTAGAATCCAACTATGTAAAAATATATAGGGTGTTCCATTTAAAAAAATATAACTTTGGTTCACCACCTTGTATACAACACCCTGTGTGTAATAAAAATATTTTTAGTTTGTGGACTTTAAGTCGATCTATTGGATAATAAAAATAGCATAGCAATATTTCAAATAGCAAAAAAGTTATAGACCGATTACACACCCCTGGGTCACTCTGTTTGTACATAATTTTCTTATATTAATTACAAGGTGAATCAAATAAGATGATCAATCGATTCTGTTGGTTTGTGTATCGAAATGAAAAAATAATAACAAAATTTTTCTCCTAATTTTGCCAATAGTTATTTATTTAACGAGTTTGAGTGTAAATCGGGTTTTTATTTCACGAGTGGATTTTTGTTAACGAGACGTTTAACATCTACGAGGTGAAATAAATGAACCGATTTACACGAAAACGAGTTGGATACAACATTTTATTCTGTGAATTAGACTCAACAAGGCTTTAAATCTGTTAAAAATAATCTGACGTTTCGTATTGACAGTTGTCAAAATTTCCTTACACAGACGAAAAACCGTAAATTTTGACAGTGTCGAAGAATAAAATATATTAATTTCTCACAAGCCAAAAAATCTGAAAATGACTCAGAACGCTTTAATATGATAAAAACGATAATTTTTATGGTGGTTTTTTTATCTCAAAAGATTGGTCAAACTTTGTGATTTTCAAAAAAACATGAAGAACTAAGTAATAAAAAAATATTTATTCGCAGGCTTTAATTTAATTGGAATCGACATCTGTCCCAAGTACTGTGCTGTTTGATAATATTAAGGTTAAATAAACTTTTAACCGACTCAGTTTGTAATAAAAAAAATCTTTTCAAAGTTAAATTAATTAGTATGTAGTTCGGATTACTGATACTCTTCTACTATATTAGGTACAATATTTTTCCAATTATTAACAATTCATACTATTTAAACTATAGTAGACGTACATTTCTTTGCTAACAGTTGCAATTTTTTAAAAGCTTTTATTTAACTTACAATGTTGTCTGTCTGTCGGTTATTTTTTCGGAGCCAAATTTGAAAGGGTTCCCGTTGTCCCACTGAATTGAAATTTTGCATACTTACTTAATCTGCGTGACAATGCAATCCCATGTAGTTAAATACCCCCTAAAGGGGTTAAATGGGGTTTTGAAGTTTTAGGTTATGTTTACAAAGGGATTCTCGATTTGTACATACCGTAACTTATACCGACATAGACGGTATGTTGGTCATTTGGACGTCACGGTAGATGCACAGTGTAACAACATTAATCTATGCAATAAATAAAATAAAATTGTTAAAAAAAAATTTATTTAAAAGATGCACTGAAAAGTAAAAAATAATGTACTTCAATCACACGAGAATATTTTTGCTTACAGGTTAAAATTCAAAAATTTATAAATAAAGCTTTGGGAGTTATAAAACTACGGCATTACAGAATTACTTTGTTCAATTGACAACTCCCAAAGCTTTTATAAATTTAAGAATTTTAACCTGTAAGAAAAAATATTCTCCTGTGATTGAAATACTTTTTAGTGCATCTTTTAAATAAAAGCTTTTTTTAAAAAACATTTTTTTATATATTTTTAAAGTTAAAGTTTTGTAAATTGTATAAAAATAATCAAAAACGTCGTTATCGAACTGCAAATCTACAATAAACCACATTCATTAGAAACTAGACTAATCCCATTATTTATTTACTGTAACAAACAAGGATCGATTAATCCGTGGAATGGCAAAAGAGCAAAATCGAATTTTATTTTGAGTCAATTTCAAACCGAAATTTTTCAACACGTCTTTAGTGTCGTCTCCTACAATCCGAGTTATGAGAGTGAAAATTAAATTCAAAGTCTTCTGGTGCTAAAAATTAATTACGTAAAGAGTTAATGACAAATTAAACAATAGTTTTACCTGTAATTCACACGAATGACACACTTCCAAAATGATTACAAAACGAATGAAGTACAGAAGAATCCATGAGATTTGCAGAAACAGTAAAACAGTTTGGTCTTTGTGAATAATTGATAAGATAAGGACGTAGAGATTTAGGACGATTCGGAGGAAACAACTCGAAATAATCAACTAAAATTTTGTTTTTACGATTTTTCACCCCAAAAAAAACGTACCGAAATTTGAATATTGTAAACCTTGTTGATGCAATTAATAACGTCGTAAATGTGTTCGTAGCCAATCATGGCACTGAAAATCAAACTATGGCTGTTTTCTACAATTTTAAATAACGAAAAATTTTATTTAAGTACAAAATACCATCACTCCGTTTCAGATTATTATTAATTCGTTTCATTCTCCGTTCAACGAAACCAACCAACTGCCAATACTGCAACTCAAAGCCAATCAAAACGAAATAAATGAGATAAAACGTGTAATCATTTAAACCCAACTCCGTCCCATTGACATTCCGCCAAACCACAACCCCATCAAAAACCAAAACCATCGAAAAAACCACAAAAACACCACTCCCAAAAACGATGCACAATCTCCGGTCGTTTTCACAGTCGAAATCGGGAAAAAGCGAATCGATTTTAGCAAAACCATCCATCATTTCAACAAATGGTTTAAACCCAAATGGTTGAACCACCACGAAATAGAAACCCAAAAGTTGCAATTCGGCGAAATCGAGGATTGACAAGAAGTGGTTTTGGGTGAATTTGGACCACATGAAACCATCAGTGCCGGCTTTGATGTAACTTTCCAAACCCCAAAACCCCAAAATTGCTACAATTTTTTCAAACAAAAAAAGTTATTATTGATTAATTTTATTACTCAAAATTGCGATTAGGACACAGCTGAAACTGTACAAAGTCCACGACCATTTCATTAAATATGACTTGGGGGTTTTGTGGCAAGTTAAGGGGTTTAGGCCCAAAAATCGAGTCGTGGTAAAGATGGGTTGGTAGCAGTGGAAAAATTTCGGCTCGAGTCTGATGCCACGGAACATTTTTACCCAAATGAAGAGCTTGTTCAAATTAATGATAGTAAGACCAAATAGGAAAACAGAAATTTGTTTATTAGTTCAGGATTTGGAACTAATATCCGTTTATTAAACGTAACAAGCCGTAATCAACCAATCAATCGGGGAAAACCAATCAATTATTAAATGTATACAGTCAGTGGCAAAACTATTACTACTATTTTAGTAAAGAGAATATTCAATTGCAAACTGTGTAATTGCTCGACTAATTATAAAGCTAATAATCTATAAAAATTCAAGGAAAAAGCTTTATGAATGTTGAAATAAGTCTTCCATTGTCTAAAAATGAGTAAATGAAAATAAAACATGATTTTTGTTGAAAAATAATATTCTTTTGATGAACATTTTACTACGTTATGGCCTTATTTTTTCTGTTTCTACGAAGTTGTCCACTTTTTTAGGGATAGTTATTGTCTATTGGTTATCAATATTTTAGCAATACAATAATTTATATACTTTTCGTAAAATATCCACATTAATTACCTTCTTTGAAAGAAAAAAAAAACTACATTTAGTGAAAAATTAAATTTATAATCTTATTTACTAGTTATACGAGTATTTTTGGTAAAAACTGAATATTTAGTGTTTCTCAAGCTCCGCAAATTGACATTTATTTGAACTAATTTTTTTATTAAATTTTTTAATTTGAAAATTGCTTGATGCATAATAATTATTTTTTTAGCTTACAAACTTCATTTCGACAATTTTTAATAATTTAGTAATTTTTCGGATTAGTTTTGAGAAACTTCGCAAGACAATAGCATTTCTAATTGAAAAAAAAAACACTTTAGATTTGGTTTAAACCGTTTGTTCAACCTGAAAAAAAGCTAAATTTTTCCCAGTAATAATGATTTTAATAATAACAATCATTTATTTCTCATTTTACGCAATACAATTCCACAATTCATATTTAAAAAAAAAAAAATGGGTCCCGACCGGGTTCGAACCACAAATTCAAAAAGCAAAAAAAAAGGCTAAAAATAAAATTCAATTATTTTCAGACTAGTTTATTAAACTTAAACACATAATATTTACAAAAAAAACCTTGCGATAGTAATATTAATATTTTACCACGTAAGCCTAATTTTTTTTTCTATTTTTTAGGGATAGTTATTGGCTATTAATATTTTAGCAATACAATAATTTAATTAATTTTCGTAAAATATCCACAGAAATATATTAATTACCTACTTCTATGAAAGAAAAAAACTTCATTTAGTAAAAAAATTATATTTTTATTTACTAGTTATATTTTTAGTAAAAACCGAATGTTTAGTGCTTCTCAAGTAGAACTAAATTGTTTATTTAATTTTTTAATGTGAAAATTGCTTCATTCAACCTTCACTATGATGCATAATAATTATTTTTTTAGCTTACAAACTTCAATTCGACAATTTAAATAATTTAGTGATTTTTCGGTTTATTTTTGAGAAACTTCGCAAGACAATAGCATTTCTAATTGAAAAAAACACTTTAGATTTGGTTTAAACCGTTTGTTCAACCTGAAAAAAAACCTAAAATTTTCCCAGTAATAATGATTTTAATAATAACTATCATTTATTTTCGCAATAAAATTCCACAATTCATATTTTTAACAAAAAAAAAAAATGGGTCTCGACCGGGTTCGAACCCCGAAAATAATTTGAAAATTGCTTTATTCAACCTTCACTATGATGCATAATAATAATTTTTTTTTTGTAAAATTTATGACTGTTGAAGTGTTTTAAAAGCACAGTTGTTGACTAAATTAATAAGAAAAAATTATTAACATTTACTATACGCTTTACCGAAATCGTGACATCAATTATAAGTTTGAAGACAACCAAAAATGGTAAAATTCTAGATCAATATTTCTGTACAAATGGCACTAGAGAATAAAATATTTTCATAATAAATAAAAATATTTATGAAATGTTTTTGTAAAAATACTCAAACAAATCACATTCTTGAGTTTGATGGTACAGTCGTTGATTATCAAGACAATAATTTTATAAACGACTATAAATGAAAAAAAAAGAAGATAAAAATAAAACAAAAAAGAAACAAATAAGTGAAAAAAAATTGAGCAGCTTTGAGGCCATTTTCATTACGTTTTGTCGTTATGTTGTTGTTATACAGGCTTAGTCTATTAAAAGTATAATTTTACTATATCTCAAAAAATAATGATCGCACAGAATTCAGTGTTTATTAATTAATTAATTAATTACTACTAAGTAGGTAATTAGTATACTAAGTAAACAAGTTTAAATTTTGTTTTGTAATAAAAATCCCCAAAAATAATTAAGTAAAGATAAAAAATTTAAAAAAATGTAATTAACAAACAATTATTTAAGCATCGTTGTTTTAGAATCACACTAAAAATCTAGAATTTTGAGTAATCAACATTCTTAATTAATTAATTTTAACTAAAAGAAAGGGTAGACAAATTTTGAAAAAAATTACATGTATGGAGAAAAATATAAAGTATTTACCAGCAAACGCTGATTTATAAGCGCCCATTAGTTTCCGAGTTATAGTGAAAAATACTTTTAGCAAACTCACCCTGTATGTATTGTATTTAAATTGTCGGGAAAAAACAGAAAAATTATTTAATATCTGTTTATTAAATATGATAATTCGTTCACGATCAATAAATTATTCAGTGTGCAGTTAACGGCAAAACTAGTCGTATACAAACGACTGTTTTTAAAATTTTTGTAATAGTGTGTGACATTATTTATGCCCCGAGTGTACAATCAAAACAAAAAATAATCAAAAATTTATCTCGCTCAATTATCCTGTTTGCCCAAATAATTACTCCGTTATTTACCCTCAAAAAATAATTACATAAAGTGTCCAGTTGACCTGCAACCATGACACCTCACGCTTTAATTTCCTCCGATTTCCACGAAATGACCAAACCCTTTATCAATTTAACAAAAATGGCCGGTTTCCTCCCCATTTCATCGACCCGAAAGGGCCAAAAATACTCCCTCAAACGCTCGATTAATTACTGCATTTGTGGCTACATTTTAAGCGGTATTTTATTCTCCTTATCAATACTTGGCCTTATTGAAGATTTGAACTCTAATCCAATCAGAATGAAAAACCCCACGGTTAAATACATAATCCTGATCGACCTTGGCGAAATCGTGGTCACAGTCTTAGCCGGAATTTTAACCACCCCTTTCAAACTCCCCTACTTTTGGAAAATGTTAACCGGCTTCGGAAAAATCGAGCAAGTGTTGCCGTCTCACCACCCCCCAGAGGAGAAAAACCGAAGCCTTTGGGGTGTCGCAATTTTCCTGGTTTTGGCCGCAAGTGTGATTTTTTCCGATTTGGTGGTTTGGGGCTTAAATACGTCCGATTTGGTCGTTTTTTTCCAACGCTTTTTGCCCATTTATGTGTCGTATTTTCTCGTTTTCGTGCAACAAATCCCGTTTTGCTTTTTCGTGCGACTTATTCGCCTCAAAATTGAGGATCTGAATGGGGCTTTCAGGGCCGGGCTTGATCGGGTACAAAATGTGGAAAACCAGTGGATTTCGGTCATGAAGGTTAACAAACAACCCAAAGTTAATATATTGAGTTACGAACGCTTGAATGTGTTTATGAGGCTGGTTGAGGAGATTGAGGACGTGATTGAGGCAATTAATGGGTTCTACGGCGTTCACACTTTGGTAAAAAAATCACAAAAATCGGCCCAAATTATTATTTTCTTCTAGTTGATTTTATTCAGCT
Organism: Tribolium freemani; assembly: GCA_939628115.1. NCBI lineage: Eukaryota > Metazoa > Arthropoda > Insecta > Coleoptera > Tenebrionidae > Tribolium > Tribolium freemani. The sequence goes on along the minus strand of OW626788.1, from coordinate 636,917 downwards.
GTCTTTTGCATTTGGTGGTGACTCCGTATTATCTACTAATTGAGGTGTGTAACGGTGGCTATCTCCCATTTATTCTTCTTCAAGTTGGTTGGATTGTGCTACATTTGATTCGTTTGATGGTGATTGTGGAAACGTGCCAACGTTGTATAGATGAAGTAAGTTATTTTGTGCAAATTACAATTTTGTGATCGCAATTTTAGTATCAAGTCACTACAAATCTAGTTTTGAAACTACTAACAAGTCCTCTACTTCCGGATATTAAGGAACAAGTCGAAATTTTGGCTGTGCAAGTTTCGAACAAAAAAATTAAATTCTCATCGTTTGGTATGTTGAAGATTAGTCGCTCTCTGTTAACTTCTGTAATTATTACGTATTTTGTTTGGGGGATTTTCATGTTTATTGTTTTAGTTTGGAGGTGCTCTCACAACGTTTTTAGTCATTTTGTTTCAGTATGGTGGTATTCATGGCAACGTTTACTAAACAGTGCTATCAACCACCAAACAAATGAGATGTCGGCTTGATAAAGGAATTAAATAATTTACATGTTTGTTTAATATTTAAATAAATGTGGCTGTTTCACCGATTTCAGTTATCAGATAAACTAACTGGACGAAATTGAGCAGTTAAATTTTATTCAGTTGTCATTTTTATTTTAGAATTAAAAATTCCTTTGATTCTTCTAAAAAAAGCTTGACTTCTTTTTCTCTTCCTCATTTGCTGTTGTAGCTGAATTGAATTATTTTTCTTAACAAATTAACACGCACAAATCCCAGTTTAACACTTTTTGTACTGTCACTATTAAGTGAAACAGAAGTTTGGTGCAACAATTTTATATTTAACTAATAAATAAAAATTATTATTAGCCAAATAATTGACGATTTATTTATTGTTGGTGAAACCGTCCCTAAGAGTTTTCTTTCTTTACTTCTTGTTCTGAATGAAGTCAAAATAATTACAGTTCACATTTATGGCTATTCTTATATTTACTTAATAACGTAGATAATTTGGGAGTATTTACACGCATAGTAAGTCTAACGATTACAATTTGGAGCCTTTATTTAGTTAAACCAGTTATTTTCTTATTTCTGCCGTTTTTAAACGTCTGCGTGTTTACGTTTACGTCTATGTGCTTACATAGACAATGCTACAATGCCTTATTTAGTATGTTTACGACATATTTTACTTATTTCCACTTTTTTTTCATAGAAAAAATGTTAGACCTGATCCGGGTTCGAACCCCCAACTCCCCGCTTCAAAAGTTTTTTTTTTTTTTTTTTCAACAACGTTTATTCAGTAATTACAAAAATGATAGAGGATCAGAAATCCTACAAAGACAGAAATCTTAACCTAATTTACAAATTATAATTTACAGGTTCATGCAACTCCATGCTTATCCTGTAGTGCAAACAATTATTGGTGCGCTGAAGGCGCCTTATGCTAATTGATCCTATATGAGATTTCCTTATAACTAACATGCATAACAAATTATCATTATAACTAAGGGAAAGAAATACAAAAACCCTTTTTCTGTTGACCCCGCCGAGCCATGAATTACGCGTCCTACCTAAATTAATTTAAGTTATGCACCGAAGTGCGCGACTGTGGACCAGTGGTCTCCCCAGCCCTGTAGTTTTGTACTTTTTGAAAATGTTTATTTTGTGAAATTTTTACTAATTTAACAAACTTAGCCTACTTATGTACAATAAGATATTTACATATATACAAAAAGTGCAATTTGGAAATTCGTGGACCACATAGCGAACTAGAGGTCGATCCTTGATTTCCGACGTTAAATCAACTGGATTGGTGGCTGATTCATTTATTCAGTTAGGCTTTGACAGATCACACGAGAATAAAATTCCATGGATCTGTCTAAGGGATCTGAGGCCCTGCTGGAAGTTTATTTATCGTAGATGCTCAAATGTTGATACGATAATTTATGTTTTAGCCTGAAGGGCGTGTTGTAACTTCTAAATTTAGTGATTCTACGAGTTAATTTATTGAAATTTAATTGATGACTATAAAAATTGTTACTAAGTTTATTAACAAATGCTCGTAGGCTAGTGGTCGCCGATCTTTCTTGCAGATCGACAATTCTAGCATAGCGACTTTCATTCAAAGCTAATCTTAAACATTTATTTTGAAAAACTTCCAGCGGTTTGAAGGCAGTGTCCGAGAGGTGACACCATACGGGGGCGGCGTATGTCAAGATTGGTCGAATTATGGTTTTGTACATTAACACTTTATTTTGTGGCGTGAGTTTACTGTTTCTTTTCATAAGCGAGTACATGTTTTTAAGGGCGGCGGAGGCTTTACTAATTAAATATTTAGTGTTTTTGAAAAAATTTAAACGTGTGTCAATGTACGTCCCGAGATATTTAACGTGCGGTTCGTCTGTAATTTTTCTATCGTATACCCGTAATTTATCCCAAATTTTATGGTCGGTGAATTTTCGTGTAAATATGATTTGTTGTGTTTTTTCCGCGTTAATTTTGATTTTCCACTTGTCATAAAATTTCTCCAATAAATTAATATGAATTTGAATTTGCTTGCTCGCTATCTGAGCCGAAAAGGAGCTCGCGTATATTGCCGTGTCGTCTGCGTAAAGCGCCGTATTTGTTTTCGCGAATATTGGTATGTCATTTATAAAGATATTAAAAAGAGTTGGACCTAGAACTGAACCTTGCGGGACCCCCGCTCCAATTAATTTCCTCGTCGATTGGATGTTTTTTAATTGTACTAGGAGTTCCCGATTTGTTAAATATGAATGAATTAATAAGATTAAACTTTTCGGAATTTTGTAATGGATCATTTTGTATATTAAACCGTCGATCCAAACGCGATCAAATGCTTTTTCAATATCAAGTAAAGCCATTGTGGTAACTTTATCTTTATTGTAATTAATCTGTATATCATTAACGATTCTGGCAAGTTGTTGTGTGGTATTGTGTTTCGGTCTAAATCCAAACTGGCAATTATTAATTGTTTTATTTTTCTGAAGAATTTTGCTGAGTCTAAAATGAATTACCTTTTCGAAAATTTTGGAGATACAAGAAAGTAAACTAATCGGTCTGTAACTACTCGGTAATTGCGCGTTTTTACCTGGTTTGAAAATGGGTACTACTTTTGCGATTTTAAATGATTGGGGATAATGATTTAATTTGAACATTACATTAACTAAATTTGTCAATTGTACTAAAGCTTTACGTGAGAAATTTTTAATTACTTTATTTTCTATTTCGTCTAGCCCCGGGGCTTTGTTATTGGGGAATTTTTTAATTATTTCTGCAATTTCGGTTGGGTTTGTTGCAATTCGTGATAGATAGTGTTGTGAATTTATCTGCTCGCGATTTTGATTTATGAATTCTTCAACTTGCCCTTTAATATCATTTTGTTCGTTATTGAAATTTTGATCTGCTCTATGTACTGATTCGTATTGTGTCGCTAGTGTCTCCGCCTTTTGTTCTACCGTTTCTGCTGTAATACCGTTCGCAATCAGTGATGGTATATCATATGATTTCCGTTTCAATAATTTTGTCATTTTCCAAAGTGAATTATCGTTAGGGTTAAGTGAAGCTAATTTTGTTTGCCAAACGTTATTTTTATGTTCGCGTATTAGATTTTTGATTTCACTATTTAATGCCGAAATTTGGGGTTTGAGTGTAATGTCACCGGTGACTTGCATTCGTTTCTTGACGTGATTACGAGTTTTAATTACATTAACAATGTTATCCGGAATTTTGTCTTTCCTTAAGGAAGTGACTATTCGCGTGGTTGAATGTTTTTTCCTAATTTTTTGAATTGATTTTGTAAACTTATTAATTTCGTGTTCTAATTGTTCGATGGTTAAAATATTATGATTAATTTGGATTTCATTATCTAAATCTTTACGAAAGTTATGCCAGTTGGTATGTTTAAATGAAGTTATTTGTCGGTTATCATTATCTTCAGGGAGATTAGAAATTTCGAAAATTACCGGATTATGGTCGGAATTTAGTTGTGAAAGAGACTGAGGGTCGTTTTCCAATAAGAAATTCTTTGTAAGGATTAAGTCTATTACTGTCGGGGTAGAATTGTTCGACGGAAAGTGAGTAGGTGACCGCGGGTGGTTTATGATGATATTGTTACTAATGCTAAGATTATATATGGTATTTCCGCTTGTATTATTTCGATGGCATCCCCAGGTATTGTGAGTCGCATTGAAATCCCCAGCTATAATTACTTTATTACCGATATTATTTAGGTTTTCTAAATCGCGTTGTGAAATGTTATAACAAGGGCGGTTATAAATTGCAATAAAATGAATTTGATTAGTTAATTTAATTCCGACGGCTTCTATTGTGGTTCGTGGTAACGTTAATTTTGAAAATGAAATACCTTTTTTAACTAAAATCGCGACACCCCCCGCCGCATTAGTACCGTCTACTCGGTCCTGCCTTATTATGTTGTAATTTTGAATATAAAATCTATCGTTACGTGTTAATTTAGTTTCGCTGATGGCCAAAATGTCTACGTTGTTAGAATGTAAAAAAGCAATTAATTCGTCAATTTTTTGTTTGACACTATTAGCATTCCAAATTACACAAATGGCTTTAAAATCCATAAGTGTGGAGGTTTTGGGTGAATTCGAAGACTGTCATAAATTTGGAGGTAGGATCTGTGCACCCTTCCAGCAGGGTGGTGAGATCAACTACCGCCTTGAGCATTTTAGATAAGTCAACTAACTGGTCTAACCTTTTGCACGCCTGTGAGAGCTGCATGAGGGTCTCGGCTGTTGTCATCGTTCCTTGGGGTTGGGGTTGAAGTTTGGGGGGCACCTGGGGCTGTGATACCATTGGGGGCTCCTGATTTTGTTGGGGGTGGCGCTGGCTCAGCGCTGGCCAGTGTGATGCAGCCATGGAGGGCACAGGCTGCGGTTGCATTGTGGGGGCCCTCGTCCAGGCGTTGGTTTTGGGGGCCGGGGCTGGAATGTAGCGGGTGGGTTTGCGGCCCGCTTTGTCGTCTTCGTGTGCAACTCTCTCATTGATGTATTGCACCCGCTTTTGATAAACGGGGCAATTGAGATTGTTTGCGGTGTGGGGGCCTCCGCAATTTGCACATTTTGGAGTGGCGTCTTCGCCGATTTCGCAATCTCTTGTCCAATGTCCAGCGGCACATTTCAGGCATTTAGGTTTCACGCGACAGTTGCTTGTTGCATGGCCCCATTCTTGGCATCTGTGGCACTGCGTGATGCGAGTTTTCTTGACATACCGGTGGAAGCTCACACGAATGTGGCTTAGTGCCTGGCATTTCTTTGAGATGCTGTTGAGCGTCTCGTACTTCCCGGTGATGACGAGGAACAGGGGCCTTTGGGTGTTTTTCATCTCATACATGTTGATGAGATCAACACCCTTCTCCTTCATCTCAGCCACGAGTTCAGGAATTTCAGGCCCTTTGTCCAGGCCGTGGAGCACGAACGCGTGGGTTTTCTCCTCCCTGGTGGTGTACGTGTGGTACTCCAGTTCGTCTTGTTCCATCTTCTCCTTGATGGAATTGTACTCTTTCTTGGTTTTTGTGGAGATGATTGTCCTCTCCCGGGTGTACTTGATGGTGAAATTTTCACCAGCTTGTTTCTTGCAGAACTGAAGAAGTGCTGCATGATCTTTCGCTTTGCCGTGAATGACAATCGGCGGTGGGGGTCTTTCTGGGGGGCTTCTCTTTGATTGTGTCTCCGTGGTGTCCTGGGAGGGACCGGCAGACTGGTCTGCTTCTGCGGGTGTCCCGACTTCCATTTCTTCCACCTGCAATGGATCAAATCTGTTTTTAGTCTTTATCTTCGACTTACCTGGGCTTGGAGGTGGTGTCCTAGCCATCTTCTTCGTCGGAGGCGATTGGAACAGGTCTCTGGAATTCACCATTTCCGGTTCCGATGTGGTTGGCTTGGGCGTCGCTGGTATCGGTGGGGTCAATTCCGCCGGAGGCGGAATTCTGATGAGCGGAACTCTTCTCGGTTTTCGGATTTTCGTCCGATCCCCGTTGGCATCAAAAGTGTGCTTTGTAGACACAGTTTTGTAAGGGAGTTTTGGCCTGGATTTCACTTTGAAAATGGTTCGTTTTGAGAAAAACGATTTTTCACGCAAGGTGGAGCGCACAACTAGCACAAGTGCAAGTCGCAAAGGGTTGTCGCTAATCTGAGCAGGTAAAGGCTTGGACAGGTCCGCACACTTTGACTGCTCGATCGAGACTGCTTCAAAAGTGGCGCTTTTACCACTGGGCCACTTGGCCCTAGCAACTCACTGTCTTTAGCATGTATTTTAATACAATTTTTTCGAAAAGTTTCGCTAAAACTGGCCAAAAAATTACCAAATTTGATTAATTTTATCTTATTTCAGCCAATTTACTTCGTTTTGAACCTAAAAGTCAATGATTTTGTAAAATCTTGTCACTTAAAAATCACAAAAATAAAATTAAACTTATATTACTTTGCCTATTTCACTTGTTTTTCCAGCGAAATTTCAAGAATAAGCCGAAAAATGACAAAATTTTTATTAATAATCTTAAAATGTTCCGAGAAATCAATTGGTGTCAAGCAAACTGCAGTCTTTTGAGGTTTTTGCTTTGCATTTGTTTATTTTTTAACTTCTTTTACTCGTTTTTGAACGAGAAATTCATTGTACATTGTACAAATTATGGTCAAAAGTGTTAAACTTTTCCTAGAAAAGACCCAAAAATCACTAAATTAAATCTAAAATTATTCTAATTTTGCCTTTTTTGTTATGTTTTTAGGCCAAAAACGCAAACTTTTGTCAAAAACAGATCAAATTATAGGGTTATTTTTGTCCTTTTTGAGTCTTGTTGAGGTAAATACTATTTTTTTTTTTCGGAAAATTTACCTAAGATTCAATAAAATATCACCAAGTTAGATTGAAATTAAAGTTATCTAATTTTTTAGGTCGGGACTGATTTATTTTTATGTCCAAAAGCATGTTTTTCTCAACTTAAAGCTTATTGAACATTAAAAATTGCTCTGAAAAATCACACATATTGAAAAAAAGAAAGGAAAAAAAAAGGAAGAAAAAAATACATTAGAATATTTTTTGTTTGTTTCTTTCGATTGACTTTTTTTTTAAATTGAAACCTATATTTACCTTTTCTAATTTAAAATAATAAATTTATTTGACATTTTATACAAATAAATTGTATTGTTTTTAATAAATGTTGCAAACTGCTTTAACGATATTTTATTCCTTTCTTTTTATAATAAGTGAGAAGTAATCTCTTAATCCAATAACTTTCGAATTGCCAATAAAACTTTTAGAAAATTAACAATTACAAAATTATTTCGAATAGAACACCTAGAAACAAAAATTACCACATTTATTTAAATAAATCTGCGCATGTGTGAAATGTGACTGTAGTTTTATCAAATAACTATTCCTTTAATTTATGAATAATAAATGTTTGTTATCAAAAGTTGAACGTAAAAAATTACAACTATTATTATTGTCTCATCTTTTAGTCTGCTTTAATGGCGATAATAATAAAGAATGTCCAAATGCCGTGTTCACAATTACCGCTCCTGAATATTTAATAATACATCGAATTTGTTGTGAACTAACAAAAAGATGTTTTTTGTTAATAATCGACTTGAGCGCAAGCCAAACTTCAAATTTTCCTTCAAAAATTTATTGCAGGAAATAAATAAAACACAATAACCATGTAACGTCCTACATCTTTTCTTAGAATCAATAGTAATTACAACAAGTACGCCTTATTAATGCGATGATGTACAGTTCACAACGTTACAAATAAAAAAAAATGACTTTGAAACCTAGATGGAAATAATGAAATTAAGCAGTAGACTCGGCTAACTTCTCTGCTTTCTGGACGACCTCTTCAATGGGCCCAACCATATAGAACGCAACTTCGGGCAAATGGTCATACTCTCCTTCTAGAATTTTCTGGAACCCTTTGATGGTCTCCTGCAATGGTACCAATTTTCCAGGATGTCCGGTGAAAACTTCAGCAACTTGGAAAGGCTGCGATAGGAAACGTTGGATCTTCCTGGCACGTGCCACTGTCAACTTATCGTCTTCAGACAACTCGTCCATACCCAAGATGGCAATAATATCCTGGAGTGATTTATAATCCTGGAGGATTTTCTGGACGCCACGAGCAATATTGTAATGCTCCTGACCGATGATATTAGGGTCCATAATACGCGAGGTGGAGTCGAGTGGATCCACAGCTGGATAAATACCCAATTCGGCAATAGCACGAGACAATACAGTTGTAGCGTCCAAATGAGCGAATGTTGTCGCAGGAGCGGGATCAGTTAAATCGTCAGCGGGCACATAAATGGCCTGGACTGATGTGATTGAGCCCTTTTTCGTGGTGGTAATTCTTTCCTGCATGCTACCCATGTCAGTGGCCAAAGTTGGCTGGTAACCGACAGCAGAAGGGATACGACCCAACAAAGCCGATACTTCCGAACCGGCCTGGGTGAACCTTTAAGAAACAATTTTTTTTTTCAACCAACTATCTATTATTGGTCTAGGAGACAAAACAAGATACAAAAAAAAAAAACAATTCACTGATTACTTGGAAAAAAATACAGAAATGTTGAGCTTTGCATTCTTGACAGGCTGAGTAAAACTGATTACAATTTTTAAGACAAACATGAGAAAAAAATTAAGTATTTAAAATTTGAGCTAAAAAAGTTGTATTAATTGTTTAAAAGCTCCAAAGCAATGGATTTGTTTCAGTTTACCGGTGATCAAGTATCGGAAAATTAATTTAAAATAGAAATAATATATAGCGATTTTTAATTAAAAAAAATTAAAAAAGCTGTTGCCTTTCTCAACAAATCACAAATCTTGAAAAAAAAAGAAGAAAAAAATGTATAAGCAAGTTTTTAAAAGTTTTCTGCCATTACTTCTTGTTCTGAATGAAATAATTACAATTTCCGTTTACAATTATGTTACATTCTAACGTTTATTCCTGTTCTTTTCCTGTATTGACTTAATAACCTAGTTAATTAAGGAGTATTTGCACTTATATTAAGCCTTACGCTTACAATTTGGCGCCTTTTGTTGCATTATTTTCTTATTTCTGTCACTTTTAAACGTCTGCGTGTTTACGTTTACGTCTATGTACTCTTACAATGTCTTATTTAGTATGTTCACGTCACATTTTCATATTTTTCAACTTTTTTTCATAGAAAAATTGTTAGACCTGATCCGGGTTCGAACCCCCGACTCACCGCTTTAAAAGTGGTGCTTTTACAACTGGGCCACCAGGCCCTAGCAAATCACCGCTTTTAGCATGTATTTTAATAAAAAAAAAATCGAAAAGTTTCGCTGAAATTGGTTAAAAAATCACCAAATTTGATTAATTTTATCTTGTCACTTATAATTATTTTGTAAAATCTTGTCACTCTTAAAAATCACAAAAATAAAATAAAACTTATGCTAACTTGTTTTCCAATGAAATTTCAAGAATAAGCCAAAAAATAACAAAATTTTCATTCATAATAACCATTTCGACAATAACTGCAAACATTTTAGGAGCTTAAAATGTTCCGGTGTTAAGCAAACTGTAAAGTCTTTCGGAGTTTTTAAGATATCCACGGATATTTGCGTTGTATTTGTTTAATTTTTTAGCTTATTTTATTTATTTTTGAACAAGAAATTCATTGAACATTGTACAACTTTTGTTAAATTTAATTCAAAGGCATTAATTTATTAATTGATTGTTGAAGCTTTACTTAGAGTCTAACTGAAGAAGTAATTAGATTTTTCTTTTAATTCACACGTATAGCTTGTAAAATTTTAAATTAAAAAAAAATACAACTACAGGGTGTTCCAAGTTTTATCGCCGAGGCAAAAATAAATATTTCTAATCGAGTAAAAAAATAATTGTATAGTTTAAACGATAGAGAATTATTTACGCTACCATTTGATGCTTTGATATTTTTCAAAATTTTTAAGGTAGGGCTGTGAGACATTAAACACCACGTTTGTGATTTTTTTTTAAGTTATTGGGGTATTTTCTGTATGGGAAAATTCCTTTAATTTTTTGAGCCGTAATTGCCAAAATAGAATTAGGCAAAAGTTGATAGCTTTTGAGTAATTAACAGTTTAATATTGAACATGTAAGAATTTTTGAACAATATCAAAGTATCAAATGGTAGCGTAAATAATTCTCCATCCTTTATACTATACAATTATTTTTTTACTCGATTAGAAATATTTATTTTTGCCTCGGCCATAAAACTTGGAACACCCTGTACAAATAGAAAAATATCACAATTGGATTTTTAATTAAAGTACGAGTGCAATTTACGTTCCGCGTTATATTTTTTGAGTTTGAAGCGAAATTGTAAGAAACAAAGTTGTAGAAGACAAAAGAAGCACCGCAGACTTTTTATCTCTACAACTATCTTCTCAGTCTCAACATTTTTCTTGCATCTGTAACCGTATTCGGAGCGTTTTAAAAAATATGGGACAAAGTTTGAATTTTTTTTTAATATAGTTTACCATATAATTTTTGCATTATTTTCAGCTCCTACTATTGAGAATTTAATGCTCTACCTGCCTGCATTTTTTTCGTTAACCGCTATTTAAATACAGCCATTTTTTTATTTTTTTATTTGTACGTCGTTTCGCCTCCTAATTTATAGTAATACGTAATCCTTTCTCTACACCGAATCGCATCCAAATCTATTATTCGGCTTTAACTCAACTTTTTTAGACAATTATTTTTGATCCCGAGATAAAACTTATAAACCGTTCCATTCATAAATAGTCTTCGTTTTCCGGTAAAGTACAGAAGAAAAAAGAGAATTTGATTTGGAATCACGCTCTACCAGTAAAAACATCTCTTCTTTTCTCGCAAAGTAAAAGAAAATAATTTCATTTGAAAATGTCTTGTCTCATGTTTTGCCTACGGCCGGTTAATCTTCGAAAATTTTTCGACGGTTTCTTAGATGTAAAACTTAATAAAACTTCTACACCACTCCGTTCCTTTTCGTAAAAGTCTTCGCGACAAAGTAGAAAAGTTTAAACTAATTTCTTCCAAAGTTTCTGCAACGGCACCGCGTTCCGTACGACTCGAGAAAAAAAAATCTTCCAGAACAAAATTCTTCCAACATCTGTGCGTTTTTCCCGAGCATTTTTCAAATAAACAAAATCGAAATTTTTCCACACAAACACAACTATTGGTTTTATCAACACTGACAACACGTTTCGACAAAAAAAAAGACAATACAAAAATAATAATAAACATTTGTTTGGCGCAAATTGACTTACCTGAAAATATTATCAATGAACAACAGCACATCTTGTCCTTCCTGATCCCTGAAATATTCAGCGACTGTCAATCCGGTCAAAGCCACCCTAGCTCTGGCGCCTGGTGGTTCGTTCATTTGTCCATACACCAACGCTACCTTCGATGTCTTATCCTTCAAGGAAATAACACCGGACTCAATCATTTCATGGTACAAATCATTCCCTTCTCTTGTTCTCTCCCCAACTCCCGCAAACACGGAATAACCACCATGTGCCTTAGCCACATTATTGATCAATTCCATAATCAATACAGTCTTCCCGACACCAGCACCTCCAAAAAGCCCAATTTTCCCACCCTTAGCATAGGGGGCTAACAAATCAACGACTTTAATCCCAGTGACGAGAATTTCTTGCTCGACACTCATTTCAACAAATTCTGGTGCTTCAGCATGAATGGATGCGAGTTTATCGGTTGGGATTGGACCTCTTTCATCGATGGGTTCACCAATGACGTTAATAATACGTCCAAGGGTTTCAACACCTACTGGGATACGAATGGGATAGCCGGTGTCGCTAACGCCTTGACCACGTACAAGACCTTCGGTACCGTCCATGGCAATGGTACGGACAGTGTTTTCACCCAAATGTTGGGCGACTTCCAAGACAAGACGTGGAGAACGATTTTGGACCTCAAGAGCGTTAAGGATTGGAGGGAGGTTGTCGTCGAATTGGACGTCGACAACGGCACCGATTACGGCAACGACTTTACCGTTGGATTTGCCGGAGGCGGCGGCCTTGGCGGCCAAACCACGTTCTGTAATTAATTTGAAGGTGTTTAGTTCAAATCGATTTTTTTAAAGAAAGTTTAGACTTTATTAAAGTTAATACATATTTAAAAAAAAAATATTGAATATTATCCGTTCACGATTGTTTTAAACACACAGTAGGCCTAGATATAGTTTTGTTAGGTTGGCTTCAGGTCTTGTCAGGTGATGTCTTTATGACGTTGTCCTTTCAAAGATTCGCTTTGTTGTCAGTTCTACTTTTTGTTAATTTAAAATACCGAAAATAATTTCTGTTGATAAGAAAACGTGTATCAAAAGATGCTTTGAAGAATAGAGGAAAGACGAACCGGACTTTTTATCTAATAATAATGAGTGAAATACAATAAAGTATTCAATTATTTATTTTAAAAATGAAGCAAACTGACAACAATGCTTGGTTGTCATCAATTATAACCTAAAATAGATTTTTTATGACAACTCACAGTAGTGCCAAATAAAATGACAGATTTTCATAGATATCCCGAATTTGAAACAATCGTGAACGGTGATACCTGTGTTTAACTCTTGTTTATTTTTTGATAACTTACTGCTGTTAATTAAATTCGAAACATCTTTTTATTAAATTTTCACCATTAACATACATTAACTTCGTGTTTTTTTTATAATAAATAAATCGAATCATTATGAAAATAAAACAAAATATTTCCATTATAAAATTAAAAAACAATAACTAATTAATGAAAACAAAAAAATTTTGGTTCATCTCCGATAAATTTATCAATATTTGGGTTTATTTCATCGATATCAACGAGAAAATATTTTAAGTTACAAGACTGAAGTATAGTACAATGTGTTTTTAAATGATTCTCATCTAGTTAACTTTGAAATTGGTTTACATGTAAAAAAAAATCTGTCAGTAAATGTCAAAACTGTCAGTTGTGAAATTCACAAATTTGTCAGTTAATTAATTTTAAAAATTTCGTTAAAATGTTACACTGTGTAAGAAAACACTTTTATTATTGAAGGTTATTTCCGAATTGGAGACTTAATAAATGGAGAATGGTGTTTAAATGCGAGTCATTATTTCCACAAAGCGGCATTTCTGATTTTACATGAGAAATTCACAGACGACTAGATGAGAATCATTTAAAAACACATTGTACTATTCCGTAAGTCTGTTTAATTATATTAATTAACAAACAAAGAAAACAACAAAAAAAACTCGAAGAAAGCTAAATGACATGCACTGTCAAAGTGACAGTATGTTGGCAAACCTTAAAACTTATTTTTTTTTTATTTGTAAGCTGAACGTCAAAGAACAGTATCTCTCAACCAGAAATTATCTAAAATCCAATAATTTCCACAAAATTGATGATTTATGAAGCGAATTCATTTTTCTAGATCATGTTTTGTCGTTTTTAAGCAAAGTTTTCAAAAAAGTTGTGCTCGAGCTTTGTCGTTTTACATAAATTGGTGCTTAAATATGTAGTTGCTTTTGATGTCAGAATAAAGAGACTTTTAAGTTCTTTAGGAATCGGAGAAAGTCAAGTTTCAAGCTTTAAAGTTCGCGTATGCCAATTTAAAAATTTAACCCAAAACCAATTTTTTATATTAAAAATTCATTTGATGGGAATGGAATTAATAACAGAACATCACATTTATTCTAAAACTTGAAAAAAAAAAACGGTTTAGATAAGATAAATTAAAAAATGGCCCATTAGATTAAAAATTTATTTGGGTGGAAATGAAATTAATAACAAAACATTACATTTATTCTAAAACTTTAAAAAACTTTGGTTCAGATAAAACAATTTATAAATTAAATTTACCCCTTAGGTAAAAAATTTATTTAATGGAAATGAAATTCACAACAGAACAATTAAAATAATTGGCACTTTTTTCTATTTCTTCGCCAAGTATGATATAACCAGTCACCTTTATTTAATTACTTTCTGTCTCATTGATAATTATTTTGCACTTTCGTCACTTTTTTGTTAAAATGTGAGTGTGTTAAGCAAACACTTTTTATCTCCTCATTTACATATAAACTGTTATCGACACTGAATTTGCCCGTTTCTGTGTTTAATAAAATTTTTTTCAAAATAAATCAAACAGTGGACGTGACTTCCTTTACTAAAATTACTATGAATTAATTTGCTATTGGGGCCAACATTAAGGGCCGGTTTATACAAAGCTCTGTTAAAATTTAATTCGTTGTTAAAAGTTAACAACGCGGATGGACTAATCAAATTGTTTCAATTTGGTCATGTGATCAGTTAATTACGCATTAAATTAATGCTGCTTTTATAAACCGGTCCTAAGATTCGGTAAAATTAAAATTCAGAATTAAACTAATACGAATTAAGTTGCCATTTAAAATGCATTGACAGATGTCAAGTTAATCGCGAATTAAATTTTAATTGAGATTAAAACGTTTTGTAAATCGGCCCTTAAACTATTAACATGTCCGTTTAAAAAACATCCCTTACCTAGTATTTACTGAATTGTTAATAATTCGAAAATAAAAATTTAATTATCATTAATTTAGTTCATTAACATTCATTCATTAAATGTAATTTAATACCAAATTTTATTGTTTTCTTATAAGTACAGAAGAGGTTTGCCAATTTCTGTCGGATTTTTGAAAGAAAAATAAATTCTTTCTTAAAATCAATGACAATCTGGTTTAATCATGCTTTTAGTAATACAGGGTGTAAGCGAATTAAGCACATTAATTTTAGCCAGTGGTAGAACTCAACAAGGCAAACACTTTTTCTATGTACCATTTTTTCAAAATCATTTTTTCTCCCAACAAATTGACGAGTCTTTTATGAAATGCTCCAACAAAGAAAAGTAATAATAAATATAATTTTCTCGACTAGGTAACTTTGCTTCCAGTGGCGTGTAAAAAAATTGTGTAAAATTTTAAAATAATTTTAACTCAAAAACTAAAACGTTTTGAACAAAAAGTTATTAGGAAAAAGTGTTGGTCTTGATGAGTTCTATTACCAGTTAAAATTAATGCACTTATTTCATTTACACCCTGTATTGTCGGTATTGTCCAGCTTAGTTGTTTTATTTTTTTAAATATTCATAACTCAAATATTACCTTCTGAAATAATAGAATTAGACAATCGAAGTTTGTCTCTAGGTAAAGGCACTGTGTATTAATTACTATCAAAGAATAAACTCGTATCAGCATAGACCAGCCTGTATTTTTTATTTTGTTACTTTTTTCGCATTTTTCCAATTAGGATTTTGTGGGATTATTACAGGTTTAAAAAGACACGCGGTAGGTGCTTTAAATATTTTTTATTATGTTAATTTCGTGCAACTTTTCGAAAATAAAATGTAATTTTGAAAACATGTACAATTTAAGGTTCTAGTGGTTGGTGCGAAAAATGAGTACAATTTTTAGAGGTGTGTGTGTATATCAATGGATATGAGAAGTTTCATAATGCTGATAACATCATACGTATTTTTCAGGTTTCGAAATGCCATGTGAATACAATATGTAACCATAAAATATCTTAAACTCTAAAAAAGGCCTACTTTGCTTAATTAATTAATTATTAAATTAATTAATAACTCTCCTACAAAAGACAGAAATCTAAAAAGGGGGCGTATCACATTAAAAACAGCCCTGAGGGGGGCTATCAGGAATTGAAACGTTCCTAATTTTTACAAAGGAATATTCAATTTTGAAAAATCCAATTTTTGGAAAAATCTGCCTCAAGGTTAAACCTCATTTTTGGGGCCAACACTTGTTTGGCAAAAAACCGTAGAAATAAGCTTTAATTACTGTAAATTAACTTCTCAACAATTTTCAAAATTTGCCAAATTTTCCTCAAAGGAGCTCGGCAAGATGGCGGCCCACCCCACATTATTATGTAATCGAAATCAAGGTGCAAAGCGCAATTTCTCGGTGCAAAAACGCCCCAACTGGCCACCAGGACGCCTCTGCACCCAATTCTTGCGCAATGCGGCCCCAAATCGGGGCCAATTCGCTGAAAAATAGCCCCCAAAAGAGTGGCCGGCCGATGGGCCAATGTGGGGCGGACTGGCCGGTTTAAAGCGAAATAAAAACAACTTACGGGATCCATTGTACACGGAGACGACTTTCAACGACTCACTTCCAAGTTTTTCGATGGTTTTTCCAGCCAAAAGGCTGGATCCAGCTCTTGCCACAGCACCCAACATCGTCTGCGTTGAATGGACGTCTAATTCGCAAAGTCGCCGCTAGGTTTGTCACACTTCCTGTCGATTGCGCAGGCGCGGTTGTAAAAAGCGGCGCCAAATTCAAACGTCGTTACGTAATGTCAAATAAATGTCAGAAAGAAAAGTCGGTTTAAAAGAAAATTGTTAAAATCTTTATTAAGACAAAAGTTACGCAGATCAAAGAAACAGGTGGTTGGAACGCAATTATGTACAAATGTCAACGGAACGAACAGTTTAGGTTGGATAAAAAATGATAAGTTGCTACCATTCATTTTCATTTTGGCCAAACGTGAAACTTAACATATTGTAGAAAAATAGAATCGCCTTTTAAACGTCAAAGAAACAAACAGGATGGATAAAAACCAAAATAAAAACAAATACAGCCTATTGTAAATGTTTGAATAAATCTGATTAGAGCCATTTTCCATTATTTGTATTTGATATGATCATCCACATCTCGTTCACATCTTGTTTAAATAAATTACACGATTTATATCAACTAAAAATAACACAAAAATGGCCTCAGCTCCATTTTAAATACTAACAGTACTTGGATGAAACGATCACATAGTAGGCGTTATTCTAACATCACGTGATTTAATATAATACTTAAATAAGTGTGACAAGAAAACAATTTTTTAGACCTTATTTTATAAATTACTTGAAACAGTACAGTATTAGTATTTAAAATGATCAAAATTATAGACGAAGATCTATCCTAATCTTAAAAATAATTTATATTCACTTCTTCTTGTTTTTATTAGTGCCTCCTCTAGGTGGCGTTACCGGCCTTCCAGCATTCATGTTGTACTGAAACTTTCGTTTGTCGGCCGGTTTCAGGATTTGAAAACTGCACATCAACGTTTCGTCCACTGACATCATCGCTCCAGCGTTATCAAACTCACCTAAAAACAAGTAAACGTAAAGTAATAAAATTTTAAGTTAATAGTGTTTCTTACGAGAAAAAATATTTTAACTTACCGCAATAATTTGGGGCGCTAAAAAGCGTGACAAGTTGTCGTTTGGCGAAAAATTCGTACCCGTCTTCGACGACTTGATGAGCTCGACAAATCAGATCGAAATCGTGTTTATGAAGGAATTTTCCCACAACTTCAGCGCCAAAAGTAAAACTAACACCGCGATCGTTTTCACCCCAACCCATTTGGTCTTTGTCAGGATCTGACCACAGCAAGTCACAGAGGAGACCTTGGTCGGGTACATCTGTAGGTCGCATTATCCTTCGGATTTGTTCCATTGATTGAAGATCGGGACTGAGGCCACCATGACAACAGAAAATCTTCTCGTCAACGATCGCCGCCACCGGTAAACAGTTGAAGCAGTCGGTGAAGGTTTTCCATAACTTTATATTGTATCTGCAATGTTAAATTCAAAATTAAGCAAAAAATAATTCAGTTACACACTTATTTCGTAAGTGAATGTTTTTTATACAGGACTATTCGCATTTATGCAACAATATTTGAACCTGAAAATGACCTATAAAAATAAATCTTATTGGTGGAAACTCGACCAAATATAAAATTTCGTACAGTAATTATGAAAACCGCAGCTATTCCGAGTCATAGCGGTTACTTAATGAAATAATTTGTTAGTGAAAGCTAATAATAATGAAAAAAGGTGTTTTACGAATCTTTTTATGGGCAAAATTATTCATTAGTATGAACATTGTTAACAGTCAACGAAAAATATACTTAAAGTAGAGATGTCACGCATTATTATTTAAGTGAGCATTTTTAAGATGGCAAAAATACGAATAGTCCTGTTTAACAAATAACGCCAAACTAGTTTTGCAACTTCACAGAGATGTGTTTAAACATCGTTTTAAAATAACTAATTAAAACCGTGTTTAATTCACATTTCAAAAGTACCGAATAATCAGCTATGTGGTAATAGTAATATTATAATCTTCATTTATAAAAAAAGCATTTTATCATTTGTTAAATGTTCAAATAGAATTGTAAATATCAGCAAAATTTTTTTAAATAATAACGATTAGATACAGTTTTATGCTTTATTTTAAGTAATGTAAATTCTTCTGCAATTAAATAATCCAACAGAGTAAAAAATCGTGACATGTGTAAACACAGCCGTTTTAATTTCATGACGAAAAACTAAATCAACTTGTTTTCAGTTATGCAGTGATAGTCATGTCATGTTATTATTTCTTGATTAACATACACAAAGTTCTTACGTTTTTTTTTAAATATTTTTTAAAGTTCGTGATTTTGCTTGCAATACAGGGTGATTCTTAAATAAACCGACAAAATTTTATCACAGCTTTCCAAGGATAAGTAGAGACGATGTCTACCATATTTACGTTTTTCTTTCATAGATTGCCATAGGAACGAAGCCTGGACGACTAATTTTAAATGGAGTTGCCAACGACAATTGATTTGACAATTGATTTTAATTACGGATGGACTATACTTACGAACACATCAGTGGCGTACGCTTTTTCTTCAACATAACTTTAAAAATTATTATTTCGAAAACAGTTATACAAAGAATTTTTTTACTATTTTTCCCAGCATGTACTCATTTGATACTACCATCGATAGAATTTTGTCGGTCTATTTAAGAATCACGCTGTATAACGTTTTATAAAAAGCAGAGAAATAATAATTTTGATGAAGTCGTTATTTGATGAAACTGACACAAATTATACAATTAGACAGTTATAATTACTAAAGAAATTCGGAATAGACAATTTATTCAATAATTAAAATGTTAGAATGCATATTCTTTTTTTAAGAAACGAAAAGTTCTTTGTAGTAGAAAAAAATCATTAATTTATTATTTATTTATATCAAGTTTCAATGTAAAGTTTAACTATTTAACTATTATTTAACAATAATAAGAAAGAAGTTATAAAATGAATTAATTAGAGTATTATTTCAAATCGATTGAAATACTCGGTAATTATTGAGTTATTTACAATCATAAGCTAACCTTCTAATTGCAAACGAATTGCAATACTTATTATAAACTAATGTTTTTCAAATACAAAACAGTACTTATTTAATGCTAATGTTTTTAAACGCAACTTTTATTGATAGATTGTTTAGTTTTTGAAATAATTTTATTCCTCTGACGAAATTACACGCTTAAAAAATGTTATTGTTACGGTAGTGGAAAAAGATCGAAAAACATAGTGGGTGATGATGGAATGACAGTAGAGGAGTTTATGAACAAATAATTTTGAGTGATAAGTTGTATTGTCTGTTCGATTTATCGATTTTTGTTCTTTTGTTTCCTATGATGTCGAATTTAATTTATTGTCGAATTTGCAAGTTTTTTAAATGTTTTGTACACCATAAGATATTAATTGTTGATTTTTTCAACTATTTGTTTCCGCTAATTAAAGTCCAAAAAATATTATCTGAAGCATTAAAAACTTAACTTTGAAGAGCTCTATCTCGTGAAAAAAGTCTCAAACAGTTTTTTGTTATAGGAACTTTTAATTCAGTCCTTTATCTGCACACAAAAAATTGTCCGGTACTTTTGAATCACCCTGTATACAACTAATGCCAACTCGAAACGTAAAATAAAGCTGCAAAACAATTTTACTTTTCTCTTTATTGATTATGTAAAAATTAAAAAAAAAAAAAAAACCTGGTAGTCTGAATTTTCTTGAATATGCAAATTTCATCCAATTTACATTATCGACAAAATGCAGGAGAATTCAGTCACGCATTAAACAATTACAACAATGAGTAAAAAATTGTGTATCGTGTTTACACGATAAAACTAAATTATTAGTCACTTGTTTGTGATTCACTTAGACGATAACAAGGATAAAGTCTTAAGGTGAATCAATGTAATTTACTGTGTTGGCAATAAAAAATACAAATTGTAATAAATTAAAATGCATTATAATAAATTACCATTTCCGGCAAACAAAAAAATGACTGAAACTAAGTTGGCAACGCCATAGCCACTTTGATTTGAAATCGAAATGGCAAAAAAATTGTTTAGCACAAAAACAGCAAAACAAAGCCGCCCACTCACCTCCTTTTACATTCGTCGTAGAATCCGTATATGCGGTTGATTGAGGCGCACTCGTGGTTACCTCTAAGAAGGAAGAAATTCTCGGGATATTTTATTTTGTAGGCGAGCAAAAGACAGATGGTTTCCAATGATTGTTTCCCACGATCGACGTAATCGCCAAGGAATAGGTAATTCGACTCTGGGGGAAACCCCCCATATTCGAAAAGACGAAGGAGATCATAATATTGACCGTGGATATCACCTACACACAAAAAACACAAATTGACGTTAGCTGTGTCACCGACTGTACACTGCGATCTAGTGACGTAATGTCATCAAGTGTACTGTCATTTACATAATAAAAAACGAATAGATTAATTTACACGGGAGTGCTAAATGAATTAATACAAGGGGGCAACTCACCGCAAATCTTAAGTGGCGCCTCCAGTTCCAGTAAAATCGGCTGCGAAAGGAAAATTTCCCGGGACTTGAGGCACAGCCCCCGTATTTCGCTTTCAGTTAATTGTACATTTTTGCCAGGTCTTGCTCCGCGAACTGAAAAAGGGGCAAATTTGAGCGTTTTTTGACACTTTACAAGGCGTTTACCGAGGACGCCATTAGAACTGTCAACAGAAATTGACCTTCGACAATTACCTTCCAATAGACGGGCTATTATACTATCGATATTTAATTTGTCGGCTTCAGCCATTTGGTTCGTTCTTTTGTGCTTAACTAGAGCGAATTTTACCACTTAAAACTACCGGATGGCTCGGATTTTTTTAGATCTTCAAAGAGCCTCAGTGAAATAAACACTACTTTTTCGCCTCGACTCGCGCGGAGGGTGAAGTTAGGCGCGCGCAGCGCTGCCAACCACCCGCCCAAATCCCCCAAAACGCACCACTCGTATGGCGAAAAGAACACAAATGACTAACCTAAAGCTGCTAAAACCAACATAATGGTCCAAGAAACGCGTCCGTGCTAATTTAATCGAGAAATTTTGAGTACAATTGATTGTAATGGTGCCCCGTGGCTAACTTCAAGTGGCTGGATCCAACATGGAGCCGGTGTAAACAAAATATTTTTCCTACAATTTCAAATAATACAAAAATGAAATAAAGCACGTAATGGCCGAGTCTGAGCAAAATCAAGCTGAACTGGACGTTCCCGGTGATCTGTTCCGGGGCGTGAAATTCTTCGTTAGCGGGGAAATTGCTGAAAAGGTGCGGAAACATTCAACCCCCAAAACAACTAATCGACTTGTTCCAGGTGGTTGATTTGCTGAAACTTGGTGGTGCCGAACGCTTGAATTATTTCTCCGATTATGTGACACATCTAATTTGTGGCGAAAATGCCGAAGAAAATGATATAACGGACGCCAATGATTTGTACGAAATTCCGGCGGTTATCTCAAAGTGGGTTTTTATGTGCGTCCGTTTGAAAAAATTAGTCAATACAAAACCGTACGTTTATAATTTGAATAAGTTATTTGCGAATTTGGTGTTTTGTTTATCGAAAGTTGGAAGTGATCGTGAGACACTTTGGGCTGTTATTACTTATCATGGGGGCCTTGTACAACTCAATTTGACTAACAAATGCACACATTTAGTAACAGTTGATACAAATTCACCGAAGTATGAGAAAGCTGCCAACTTAGGGCCGGACAAAATCACCGTAATAACGCCCGATTGGGTCATAGAATCGGTTAAAAACAACTCATTTGCACAGTCGGATTTGTTTCATCCGAAGTTGATTCAATGGCCTAAAGTTGCCAAACATGAAAGTACAATCGCAATCACTGGTTTCGAGCCTGAAAAAGTTGAATCCGTTGAAAAAACAAATGACAGTATGGTGACTGATTCAACACAGGCTCTATTAGACAAACTCAAACAAAGAATGCCTTGGATTCAACCTCAAACAACAACAACTGCCGATATTGTACCACCTAATGTTGTTGCGCCCAGTTTTCTCAACAAAAATCAACCGGTACGTACTTTTCCACCACCACAACAACAACAACAACAATCGCCACCTGTTGTACAAACCAATCAACAAATTCCCCGAAGTATTGTTCATCACACTCCTCAACCACAACAATTGATTCAACAACAACAACCACCACAACAATTTAATATTCCAAATCAGGTCCATTTGAACCGACTAATCGGCCAACAACAACAACAACCACAACGCCCGGCTCTTCAACAGTTGAGAGGTCAGTTGGCTCCGAATCAACTGCACCAACATTTGTTACAACAACGCATCGCTCAACAAAATCAACAAAATGCCCAACGGCCGCTTACAATTCAACAGCAACAATTGTTGCAACAGCAGATTGCCCAAAGACAGTTACTACAAAATCAGCAACAACAACAACAACAACCCCAGGCGCAGTTTAGTAATGTTATTCAACAACAACACATTTTACAACAACAGAAAATTTTTGTGTCGCAACAACCAAACCTGGCCGTGCAACAACAATTCAACCAGAATCAACAACCACAACAGTTTAATCAACAATTCGTACAGAACCAACCCGATTTAAATCAACAGCAACAACCACAACAGCAGAATTTGTTGGTGCAACCACCGGCACAGTTCCAACCGAATCAACAGTTGTTGTTGAATCAACAAGGCCAGTTCAATCAACAACAACAACAACAACAAGCGGCGCCGCCTCAACAGCAACGACCGCAAATCAATCAACACTTATGGCAACAACAACAAATGACTATCAGACATCCAGTCAATGTTGTTCAAGGTCCCCGAATCCAATGGTCCCCCACCCAACAACCCAATCAACCGCAACGTCAGTTTATACATTTGGACGCCCAAACTCACAACGAGTTACAAAAAATGAACCCTGAACAGCAGGCCATGTTCGTGCAACGCCTTAAACAAAAACAACTCCTTATGCAAAAACAATTGACACAGCGAGCTGGTGGGGGGCATATTTTGATTCGTGGTTCGGTACCTCCAGGTCTCAACCCGCAACAACAAATGCAGTGGTTGCAAAGACAAGCGAAACAACAAGGTGTTGTACTACAACAACAAACCATCACTCAGCCCAATATTCAACAACAGCACGCGCCGGGTTTGAGTCCAATTCAACAACAACAGCAGCAACAACAACCGCAACAGTTTGATCAAAATCAACAACAACAGTTGCAGTTGAGACAGTATAGGTTACAACAATTACAACTACAGCGTGAACAAGCGCAGAAAAATCAAATCGCCGCTGTACAACAACCGGTTCAAGCGGGTGTTGTTAGGCCTTTAGGACCGGTAATTCCCGATTCGACGACGAATCCACCCGAAGCTAACTCGCAACAATTGGTCGTGAATGCCAAAACTAAGACGGCCTTGGCGAATATGTTGAGTAATCGGCTGCAGAGTGGGGGAGGGACGGTTCCCGTTCCGGAAACGATACCGGAACCGTCAGCGGCGGGAACGCTAAGGTAAGTGGTAGTAAATTATTTTTCTTTTAGAATTTTTATTGGCAATAGCGAAGTTAATTTGTCTGAGACACTCTGTACATTTTTTAAAAGATGTCTTACATGAAACACCTTGTATGTTTTTTGCTAGTGTTTTACTCGAAGAGAGCTAAACATTTTAAATCTAGATTCTTTAAAATGTTCATTTTAACTTATCGATTTCTAGAAAGTTTCAAAGTAATTGTCGGTTGTAACCGATTTAAAAATTACTTTTGGTGAAATTACTTTTACAATAACTTAAACAAAAACACGGGACTGGTCCCAGACCTGACAATTTTCAATCAAAGGTGGTCCACATTTGTTTAAAAAAATACTTAATCAAGTGTGTATAATACAAGGTGTGCTAAAATGATTCTCTAGTTAACTTTGAAATTGATATACATAAATACTATAAGTCCCTGACGTGTTATCCGACACACCCTTATACTGTATACTATATTTAAAAATAAATGCCAAAATGGTTGCAGCAATGTGTACTTCTCAGTCAGTTTGGCTGAAGCACTCTAATATTTAAATTATAAAAATATGTTTTTGAAAAAATTCACAATGTTGGTAAAACTAAAAAAGCAATAGTATACAGGGTGAGTCACTGATATGGGCATGCTCGATTACGCCTACACCTTTAATGATATCGAAATGAGTCAAATGTCACAGCAAATGGGAGGCCAAAGTGCATTTTTTTTTTAAATTATTTTGCTCTATACAGGGTGTTCCATTTTTACAGTGCAGCCTATAACATAGTTTTTTTAAATGGCACCCCCTGTATATTTGTACATATTTTAATTTGCATTTTTTTAAGCTTAAAAAATCCGTTTAATTTTTTTAATTTCCTTTAACCGTTTAGAAGTTATTTAATTTTTTCTACAATTTAGTGCGTTTGCAGTCACTTTATTAAAAAATCGCTGTACCCTTGGTTTTTGGGGATATCAAGTTGGGACTTTGTCCATATGTAAACAACTGTTTGAGGTATCTTTCGGTGGCAAGATCGTTCATTTTTATTGTAGGATCTCCTTGCTGTCACACATTCATTTTAGGACAATTTGAAGGACCATAACTTGATTTTTTTAAATAGCACCCCTTGTATTTTATCACTAGATCCTATTCAGTGTCTCATTTTACATCTTTTCTACCTCTTAAGTTTTTTCCTAAAAGTTGAAACTTTGGGAGATAATTCGGTTTTTCTGAAAAATGCACACAAAATATCTTGAATATTAATGTAGCATGTCATAAAAAACAATAACTTCTGACATATTAACATCAAACTGGCATTTATTGTACGTCACTTTTTTAATTTTGTTGTGAAAATGATTTTTTCGTGTTAAATGCATACAATCTCATCGAGATATAAACTCTAATTTTGAAAAGAAATAATTAAACATAAATGAAAGAAACAACGGCTCTACCAGAGAAAATATGCAAGAAAGAATTATAAAGGCTTTTCATAGAATAGATCATGCCACATTAGAAGGGGTGAATTTTTAAAAAGAATTGACGAATGTTGTGCTTTATTGCTTAAGAAAGCCGTCATTTTAAACAGTTTTGTAATTGCAAGTAAAATGTTATCGCTATTGATTTTTATACCTCAGTAAATATTTTTTTATTCCCTTATTTCTCCATTGTAAATTTCTTTCATTTTTATTTAATAATTTCTTGTCAAAGTTTATATCTCGATGAGATTTGTAGATTTGCATTTTACGCGAAAAAGTCATTTTCACCAGAAAATCAAAACGTGACATACTATAAATGCCATTTTGACATTGGTATGCCGGAATGTATTGTTTTTCATAGCACACTTCATTAGTATCCAAGAGATTTTGTGTGTATTTTTCAAAAAAACCGATTTATCTCCCAAACTATCAACTTTTAGGAAAAAACTTAAGAGGTAAAAAAGATGTAAGATGAGACACTGAATCGGACCTAATAATAAAATACAGGGGGTGCTATTTAAAATAATTAAGTTATGGTCCTTCAAAGTTTCCTAAAATGAATGTGTCACAGCAAGGAGATCCTACAATGAAAATGAACGATTTTGCCACCAAAAGATACCTCAAACAGTTGTTTCCATATAGACAAAGTCCCAACTTGATATCGCGAAAACCAAGGGTATTGCGATTTTTTAATAATGTGCCTGCAGACGCACTAAATTGTAGAAAAAATTAAATAACTTGTGAACGGTTAAAGCAAATTAAAAAAACTAAACGGATTTTTAAAGCTTAAAGAAATACAAATTGGAATATGTTCAAATATACAGGAGGTGCCATTAAAAAACTATGTTATAGGCTGCACTGTAAAAATGGAACAGCCTGTATAGAGCAAAATAATTTTAGAAAATGCACTTTGGCCTCCCATTTGCAGTGCCCTTTGACTTATTTCGATATCATTGGCGGTGTAGGTGCAATCAAGCACGCCCATATCAATGACTCACCCTGTATGCTGTAGACGTTTACATGAAACACCTTGTATCTTTTTTTCCAATAGTTTTCCTCGACGAAAACTGGAAATTTTAAATCTAGACTGTGTTCAAAATAATTACCGGTTGTAACCCATTTAAAAGTAATTCTTGTGTGGTTTTGTAACAATTTCCAATCAATGCTGGTTGTAATTTGTTAAAAAAAAATATTTAGGTTAATGACGGCTCAACATAACGCCGCTCTTAATCCGAATAATCGGCCACAAGATTTAATTGCGTTGCAACAACAACGTAGGGTTATAAATGGCCCTAATGGTGAGATTATAAGGGCCCTGGTGCCCCAATCCGCAGTACCAGGACCGGTTCTAGCACAAACTGAGCCCCCTAAAGTGCAATTTTCACCCAGACCGGCTGTACCAATGCAACATAGACCGGGGCCGTTCTATGGTCACAACCCCAACTTAAAACGTAAGTCAATTTAATAGTTATTTACAACATATGTGCGGTAGGTTTAATTTTACGGCGTAAAATTTGAATATTTTGAAGCCCGAAGCGAAGCTGAGGGCTTTAACAAATCAGATTAAACGCTACAAAACTTAAGCAATATTGTGTAACTAACTGTCTTTAGAAATTCGAAAAGTGCAGACATGATGTTTCAGTCCCTCCCGATTTGTTCCTCCTGGGGTGCATTTTTGTCGTTGTTGAAATTGAACGTTATTTGGACGAATCATTGCCCGGTTGGAAACAAAAAATTGAAAAACATGGAGGTACTACTTTTTTTTTCATTTTGTTTAAAAAAAATACATAAATATTTGTGACAGGCGAGGTTGAAAAACAATACTGTAATCGTGTGACACATGTTTTGTGCGAAACGCAACGTCACGGAGTCGTAATGCAAGCATTACGAGACTGTAAACGTTGCATTACCATTTATTGGTTAAGTGACGTCATGAAGCGTAAACAAGTGCTGCCACCTTGGACCGCTCTACATTTACCAACCATTTATCTCGACACAACTCCAGCAGCTAAACATTTAATAACCTTGAGCGGATTTACAGGGTGTGACCGAAATCGGGTCAAACATATGATTAATTACACGGGTGCTAAGGTTAGTGTGACAAATGTCAAAAAAAAAAAAATGACAAGTGACTTTCAGTTTACGTCATACTTTTCCAAACACAATACATTATTAATTGCCGCCAAGGGTGAGGGCGCTAAATACAATCACGCCAAGAAATGGGGGATTCCCGTAGTTAATGTACAGTGGTTGACTGATATAATGCTGGGGAATTTCACGGCCTTGAACCAAATGGAACATATAATGTACCAACAGTTTCCAACACCGCCTAATTTCAGCTTCGACCCGAAATTAGTGCCGAATTTGATGCGTAAGTGTTAGGAATGTTTGAATTTAACGCCAATAATTAATTGACAGATGCGTGGAAAATGCCAATAAATATATCACAAGAGTCATACGAACGTGTCAAGAGAAGTTCATCGCCTGTTTTAATGCCCAAAAAGGCTAAAAAAATGAAAACGGAACAAACCGATGAAAATGACAACGTGGACGAAGGTGTTGAGGTTAACGCAAATTACAGGATTCTGTTTTCCATGTCTTCCGAAATCGCGACGTTACAAAAAATCGTCAAGTGGGTCATGGATTTGTCGTTTTCGTGTCATTTTATCGATTGTTTCAGGCAATTAGGTGGCATTGTTGCCAAATCGCACCAAGACTGCACACATCTCGTAATGCCATCTTTGAGCCGTACTAATAAACTGTTATTTTGTATATGTCGTGAGGTGTTTGTAATGCCGGAACAGTGGCTTAAGGACTCGCACACGGCACAGAAATTTTTAGACGAGGCGAGTTATAGTCTAGACACCAAAGAATTCAACAGTGAATATAAGTGTGACTTTACGCAAACTTTAAACACGAGAAATCGCAGTAAGCTGTTCGAGGGGAAATTTTTCTGGATAACGCCGAGTGTTTTTCCAAGTAAAAAAGTCCTAGTTGAGTTAGTGCAAAGTTGCGGAGGGATTGTCGAAAAAATACGACGAACTTCGGCACAAATCGAGGCAACAAACATCAATTCGCCCTATAGCTATATCATAATAACGCACGAGAATGATATTCACTTAGTTGCCGATTTGTTACGAAATAAGAAAGATAAGGTGAGGATTGTTTGTAGTGCGGAGTTGATCTTCAGTGCCATTTTGAAACAAACTTTCGAAGTTGAACCGTTCGCTGTCAAAGTTTTATGAAATTAATATGTACATATTGTGGGTTTTTAGGACCAAAACCATGTTTTAGGGTTACATTTTGTTGGATCATTTGTTATGATTTTGGTTACATGATTGACTTGATTTGTGATTTCTTTGTCAGATTTTGTAAAATTTCTAAGATTAAAAGTTACACAAATTGGCAATGTTTTTGTTACGGTCCTGTCGTTTCGACGGGCCAGTACAACCCTGCCCCGTATTCATTCATAAAGTACACGTCTAGAACTGGCCATCGCCAGAAGTTACAGTGACAGAAGTGGGGAACAAAACACAAATTATGTTTAGTCAGCTGTTTTTTTTTCATGTTGGCGACGCTTCATATTGAAAGTGTGGCCAAGGTTATGTCAAAATTTGACAGTAAACAACGCCATTGTTTTAATTTTTATTGACAGTAAATCCAGTGGCGTAGTTAATACGTTATGGCCCAACTTTTGACACTTTTAAATACAGTCCGCCCCTGTTTTGCACAAAAAGCGAGCCAGGATCGAAACGTAGTGGCACAGGAGTGCGTTTTGTTGCTTCAAAAACAAAATCCTTAATAATCGATGCTAGCGCCACCTTGCTGACCAACAATGCGAATCTTTGCCCTAGAATTAATTTAATCAAAAACATTTAAACAGTGTCAAATTTAACAAGTAAAAATTTTTATTTATGCTAACTTTTTGACAGTTGATTGTAGAAAACTCGTTTTATACGTACCGATGCAATTTCTCGGTCCTTCCCCGAACGGTAGATACGTATACGGTGTCAGATTCTTCTTATTCTCGTCACTGAACCGCTCAGGATCGTATTTCTCAGGATCAGGATAATACTCAGGATCGTAGTGAAGTCCTGAGATTGGTACAATAATCGAGACGCCTTTGTCTAGCGTAAAACCGGTCTCTTCGAACGTGTATTTGACGTCCGATTTCCGGTTTAAAAATGGCGCCAGCGGGTACTTCCGCAAAGTTTCTAAAAATTGTTACACAGTTGGCCACCAAAAAAATTATTTGTTACCATTCAAAACCATATCGAGGTATTTCATACGAGTGATGTTTTCATACGTGAAATTATCACTTTCGTTGTAGATTTCCGTAACTTCGTGTCTTAACCGTTCCTGGATGGTTTTATTTAAGGCAAGTTCGTAACAAGTCAAGGCCAGTGTGATCGAAGTTGTGTCGTTTCCGGCCGAGAAAAAGGCTATAGCCTGGGCGGCCATTTTGATGTCGTTGTCTGGAACAAGATGGCGACGTTCGGTCGAATGAACACGTGTGTGAATTACCGAATTTGTAGCCATCGGTGATCGTCTCAGTCTTGCGCAAATTATTCAAAAGGTCAATAAAGTCGTTTCTGATTATTTTCTTCTTCTCTCTCTCCTGTAGCGTGGTTTTAAACACATTCAGGAGATAATCGGAGGCGGTTTTATCGGCAAAAGTCAGCCTGAAAATGTCGACAAAACTCGGCATGAAAAAAAAACTAAAAATCGAAATGCTCCGAACGACCGATTTAAAATCAACCAATTGTGTGGCCATTTTCAAAATCTCCGAATTGTCATTTCGGAAGCAAAAAGTGTTGATTCCGAAGGCACAAGTCGAAATTATGTCAACCGAATATTTTTTCATCGTGATTTTCACGTCGATTTCGTCCGTGTTTTGGGACAAAAACCGGTGCAAGTCATCGACGCATTCTTGCATTAGTGGGAACATTAGCTTCATTTTTCCCGAAGTGAAAACTGGCGATAATTTGGCGCGTAAATTTCGCCAAACGGCGTCTTTCGAAATGAAAAGTGTGTGAAAAGCCAAGGGATCTACAGCTTCATTTGTGGCAATATTTCGGTTGGTAAACTTGTCAAAATCCTTGACTAGAACCTTCCGGAGAATTTCCGGGCTCCGGATTAGGAGCACCGGCTGGTGGAAAATGTAGATACCAACGTAAGGATCCGAAAATTGGTTGTAAATCGTGCGAATGCGCTCGAAAATGTGCTCTTTTCGCACCGCAATGTTGTAGAAACTGCCAAAGAAAAGAAAGGGCTTGTCGGTGGGGACATTCCTCGACTGCCAATAGTTGTAGTTTTTCGCATAAATGTAGTACAGTAAGAGAAGAAAACTTGCGAAATAAATGAGAAACATCTAAAAGTGTTGGTGTTACATTATTATTATAGGGGGCTTTTTTGGTGACTCACCTTGAGATGTAGCAAGTCAAGTCATTACTGAAATTTGACGACAAAAACGCAACGTGGCTAAAAATTATCTTTTATTTCTTAGTAACAAACAAGTGAGTTCCGTCACAAAATCTAGAGGAACGTGGGCAAAAAAACACAAAATCACGCGAAATATATGTGACACTTGACCACTACACGTTTCCCGCCTCTCCCCTATTTCCCAATAATTGATATTTTAATCACTGTAATTAAATATAGTGTCAACGATAAGAGGGCAAAGAGTCAACAAATTGAATGATAGTAAGGCTCGCAATAAGCAAATAAAAAAGTCTATTAAACGAATTACTGTAACAAGTTAATGACACTTAGGCGGCAAATTGGGCATTTCCGGCCGACAGATGGCGCTGTCTGAAGTATAGGAAAACCAGTCATAAGTTTACCAAGTAGCACAAAATATCTTTTTGGTTGTGGCAGCTAAAAAGTTGTTGCAGTAACTGAACTTTGTCATAATTTGGTTATTTCATTAGGTTTTTAGTTAGATTCATATTTAAAAAAGCTATAATATGCTCATTTGGCCTTATATTAGACTCCTAATAGTTGCCCCACAATTAATTTGGTATCTACGTAACTAAATAGTTATTTTTTAGGTTGCCATAATGCTTTTATGTCCATCGTAAACCCAAAAAATAACCTTTTCACAGCTATTTCATGTTGATGTATTATAGCTATCACACATATTTTAATGACAAAATAATGTCTAAAATATTACTATTTCATGACCATTTGGCTATTCTGCCATATAGTTGTGAATAATCTATCTTATAACTATATGGCAAATTTCCGAAGTTAAAAAAGCTAAAATATAACGAAAATCTATCTGTAGAATGTGGCAATTTGGTAGCAAAATTTTAGTTGTCATTACCAAGTAATGTCTATAACTCTAACCTTTCGTAGCTACACAATAATTTTCCCATCATTTTAACTGTCAAATTTTATCTGTTGTTTCCTATACCAACAAAAGTGTATTTCTGTAGTGTGGAGTTGACATTAAACAAACTGCTTTTTCCTTAAAAAAATTTAGGAAAAGCAGTACATATTACAGAAAATTAAAACGTCGAACGACTGACTCAACTTATTTAGTTTGTTTCGATTTAGTCATTATTTAGCCAGAAAAGCCCCCTCAAACGTAAAAAATAACTAAATACCATTTGGTTTTAATTTAGTCAATATTAGGTTTCTGAGTAAGCACGGCAACCATTTCATAACAATCAAAGAAGACATACAAAAATGGCGATTTTTTTGACAAGTATGACAGCGCAGACAGCGGCCATGTTAAATTTTTCTTATGTGTGTCAATTTTACAACTATTTTACAGTCATTTAATAACTTTGTCGTTGTCAGAATCATAATTACTGCTATTTCATAAAATTTAATAAATAAAAGTGATACATTTTTATAACTGAAATTAATTTAAAAGAAAAACTCTTAATTTTTTGAAAAAAAAAATTAGTATGTTTAATAAATTATTGCTTTTTTTAAGGCGGTCGTTTTTTTCGAAGCATCGTATTCATATTTTTTGCTTGGTTAACGAGTATTTGGAATTTGTGTATGCATTACAGTGATATATAATATGTTTATCGCCATCCATGATGTCTACAAGGATTGAATAATATAACAATTTCTTCGTGACTCTTCAGTGACCACTAAATTACCATATTGTTATATTTTGATCTTAAATTACAACCAAAGATAAAATGTTATTTTGTAGTTGCTGTTGGGTTGTATTTTGGAAACGATAGCCAATTAACAACAAATCGGTGGTTATTTAGTAAATAGTTGTCATTTAGTCATAAAATAGCAACAGCTTATTCCACAGCATAACTTCGTTAGAGCTTTGAAACAACCAAATTGTTGGCAGCTATTTGGTAATATTACCGTTATATAACCCAAAAATAAATGCCCATTTTTGGCACGGTGACGTGTTATGACAAGTTTGGTGAAACGTTTTCCTCGATTGTTGCGGTGACCAAATAGTTATCATTTTTGTTGCCAAAACGTTTTTACAACCGCTAAATAACAATCTGTGCTACTTGGGATATTTTTTTTAAGGTAGGTTATTGAAATGATTTTTGGTTATGTTGGAAAAAATCGGAGCCAATATTAATTGTCATTAGACAGGTCAGTTATTTTTTTTAATAATCAACTGCCAAACTTCTGGGCAGATTAATAATAATTAATAACACAGTGTTGCCAATATATTTTTCATCAATAAAACAACCAATCAGAAAATAATAAGTTTATTAAAATCAAGTACATCGGACTATTTGGTAATCTGACTAGTGCTGACAAATAAATTATTGCTCTTGTACTTCCCCTAAACTAGCCAAACCGCCGCCACAACAACCACAGCCACGCCCACCTCTCTTCGCCCCGCCCCATTCCTGGGTTTGGTCAGGCCTTGTTGGTTGGGTTCCTCGACTTGGTTCCCCAATTCGGTACCAGCAGCCGGGTACCACGTGGTTGTTTTGCCACTCTCACTTTGCGGACTCCAATTTGTCACAGTTGCCCAATCAGGACGCGATGACGGTGTTGTGGACACGCCTGTGGGCGTGTCCGACCAACTACTGGCCCGTCCGAAGGAGGCGGGACGTGTGCGCGAACCCAGCATTTGGGTGGGGGAAGCTTCCTACAATTGTTTCACTGTATACTTGAATGTTAGATTTTTGGGGGAATTACCGAGTTTGGTGTTAAGCTGGACGATGGTAGCCAGGTTGATAAAGTCGTGGGCAGTTTGGGGGGAGTCACCCGTGAGGGGAGGATTTCTTTAGGGGCGGCGTCTTCGATGGTGCTCCAGGGGTACACTTCGCTTGATGATGTGGAGAATGGTTGCGAGTCGGTGGCGAGTGTCGTACAATCGCCAGAGTTGGGGCTAGAAAATTTAAGGCGTGGCTTAAGTTTGATTTAAGTCACGTGGGCGCTTACATGTAGTTGTAGCATTGGTCCTGGAGGAAACTCAAGGCCTTGTCGATTATATGCGTTGCGAATTTTAAGGCGGGGCCTTCGGGGGCGTTACGGTCGCATAATCGGCGCGTTTCGCGCATTATACACTGTTTGAAGCGGTCGTGTGAGCTTAAAACATGTCAAATGTTGTATCAATTTGGGGATTTTACCCATGGACAGGCTCACCAACATAAAGTCGATTTCGAGATTATTTCCCCTTGGGCGACTTGATCCACTAAAAGATTGTAATGTGAGCCACAGTGGGCTGGTTCAGTGATGGTGCTTTTGATACAGGGGGCGTATTGGAGGTATTCCTTCTGGTAGCTGGGTTGTACACACATCTGGTGTACACTTTCGATCGAATCTTCAACTGCTTTATTAAACTGACGTCTTTGTTGTTCCGTGAAACAATTATCGGTGTAATATTTCAAACAGTCGACGAATTTGTTCCAAGTTTTGCAAACTGTATCAATGTCGTTCATGTTGTCGGGGAAAATTAAATGGGGCTGTTTGACCAAAGGGTCAGCGATTCGAATACACTCATCGTAGGACTCCCTTGAGCAGTCGATACGAGCCGAAGCCATTGCCGGAAGGATAAAAAGAATGGGGTACAAGAACAACATCTCTGGGGTTCCTGCAAAAATTAGTGATTTTTGTTCCGTCAGGTTGTGTAGCTCGCACATTAAATAGTTGTTTGTTATTAATTTTGTACACACGTAATACCACACAACGCATAAATAAAGCCATAACACAACAGTTTAGGTTTAACACAATTTAATAATTTCAGAAACTACAAAATCTAGTGATTTATTTATAAGGTTGGTAGTGCTTTTTCAAAGTAAGACGCTTTAATCAACAAATACAAGAAATGTGTTTTATTTGTTGTGACTGTGCTATTTTATGTTTTTTCCCGCTCCTGAATCCTGTAATTTAGCCCCCACAGAATTTTGGTTATGGAAGGTTGGGGTAAGTTGTTTTTTTTGAGACGCTCAAAAATAGGTTAACTTAAAGGCATTGGCAACTTAAGGAACAACTTTGTCGCTTAAATGATGATACTGGAGACGCTCATTATCGTAGTGTAAACCGTTTTTCTGTATCTGTTCTCTAACTCAAGTTATTTCGATTTAAAGTTGGAATTGTGACGTCATAACCGCGTCTGATGAGCATTCGGTCCAATTTTAAGACCAAATAGTTTTTGGTTTCATAAGATAAGTTTTGGCAAGTTTAAGACAAAATCTAGAACAGATAATTTATTTTTGATTTTGTGTCAAAAATATTCAAATATTTGTCAGGTTTTTGGTGGTTGAGAGGGTTCACTGATAAGAGGACTGTGTGGTGAGAGGTTGTTATGACGTCACGTTTTTTTTCTTTTAAATTTAATTTTTCATCGCAGGAATTTTTTTATAAAACAAACTATATCTTTAATTTCATTAAATCATTAGCGCGCTTGATTCATCTAACATTTCTGCCAACATAACATTTCACCAGGTCGAGGCAATTTTCCAATCAAAAATCACTTTTCGTGCAATTTTCCGCGCTACATTAATTAAGGTCAGTCCAATTTGTCGATTCGTTATCACGTGATCTCGCACGTCACAACATGGCGCCGTTTCTAATCTCTAACCTAAATCTGAAAAAAATTTATAGACTCGTCTTCGTCTGAAAAGTTGAATTCCACGTTCCGGCCTGTTTCGTGATTGTAAATCTGATAAAACTTAACCGGCTAATAATTATCACAATGCAGAAATATTTTCACGAAAAAAGTACAAGGTGAAATAAAAAAAAACACGAATGAGTCAGAGTTGTGACTCTTGATGGAGACGTTCAACCCCTTATCCAAGGTCAAATCGTGGGTTTTTCTCTGAATTTTCGCGATTTATTGAATGTATAAAAGGGTCAAACTTTAACGACCCTCTGTTGCGTGCCACATCCGATACCAATGACCGGAAACGGTCGACCAATTCAATTGTTGCACCATTTCGCGGGAAAACCGACCAGAAACGAACTGGTCGAGTGTTGCAATGCGGTTTTGATTTTAAATAGAAATTGCGCGCTGTAGCTAAAGGGGCGGGGTCACCTAGACAAGGGGGAGGGGCCAATTCACCCGCCAAAAAATAACTAGTTACGCCGGAAGTAACGAAAATATTTGCAAAATCAAGGCCTCCAAACAATTGAATCACGTGATGAATAAGTCATCAATTTTCCGGTTGATCTTAAGCCAATCTTTCGTTTCCGGATCCATCTCGAACCAATTACGAAACTTCCGACATTGTTTACAACAAAACTTTCGCTTTCTCTAATTAAATAAAACAAATCAAAAGCGTAACGAAAACAATTGTATGAGAGGGTGAATCACCCGTCCAACTCATTAACAATCCTAAAATATGTATTGGCAAAGGTAAGTAAGGGTAATTACAGTAATCGAGTCAATAATATTCGTATTGAAATGTCACTGAACTTGCATTTTATCAATGGAACTGTGCTCCGGAACGGTCAAAAACGTGAAATTTCAGATTAATTTGAGTGTGGTGTCATCCGGTGGTGACGTGCAATTGTTTGAAAAATTCATTGAAATTTATTTTTAATTCCATCGATTTACTAATTACAATTAAAATTACATTTTTTTCGCATTATTGATAGTATTAGTTCGAAGTTCGAAGATAATGTAATAATAATAATACTAAAAAATAATAAAAATACATACGAGTCTTGGTGAAAATATCCAAAAAAACTATCATCAAGTCGCTGTTGTAGTTAAAACAAGTCACTTTTGTTTTCGTCCGCGCCAACTAGATCGGTACCATCACCTTCACACTTTGTGGTCAACACACGGAATAAAGTTTTACGGTCGAGAAATCTGTAACAATCGATGGAGAGGCCACGCAACAATGACCCTTTCCGTCAAAAGCACTTGTCCACTTTTACCCCCTCTTGAATGTAAATAAGGTGGTGGGAAAATGCCTTAATAATTTATTCCAAGTTATCGGAAAACTTAATTCGATTATAGAGTAGGCGGACGTTCACAGCCGCCACATTAAAATACTCAAAAATTGTTCAAGTCACTTGAACTTGGCGGTTTTTTCACTAAAAATCGGCCCTGAAGCCGGCCCTGTTCTTTTAGTTTTACGACTAATTTTTTGTGTTTTCTGTTTGTGTAATGTTTTTTTGCATTATGTTAACAGTTTTAGAGCCGGTCCTGTGTTTCTAGTTCGGCTTTTTGAGTCCAAAACCAACAAATTTGGACATTTTATTGATTTTTTTATATTTTCAAAAATAATTAAAATAAACCAAAAAAATATTAACAATAACATTACACAAAAGGCTTTATTTTTTGTTTTACCTTATTTTATAACAACAAGTAGTTGATTTGTATATATTTTTTAAATAATTAGCACGAAAACATGAAGATGAAACCTAAACACGAAAAAATACCAAAAAAACAATCACCTCTTATAATAAAATAAAGTTAGAAAAAGTGTATAATTACCAATAATTTTTTCTTTTTCTTGTTCTTTTAAGTTTTTTTTTATCGTTATCACATAGATAGAGCTAAGTACTATCAAAAACAGTATACAAAAATGGCGGTTGGCATTAAAAAAAAATGTCGCTATGGTGTCACTCAAAATGTAGCTTTAAAAAAAAATAAAATCGACTTGTTTAAGGATTTAAAAAACAAAAGACCGTGACAAAGATTTTTTGCGTTACTTTTGTTTCAATATAGCGTTTTTTGCAAGTTTTGAAAATGTTGTTTTTAGGAAAACAATGGTTATTTATTTATCGTCATTGAATAAATTTCTGATTTAAGAAAAATATGTGAAAAACACCTAAAGCCAGTCCTGTTTTTTTTTAGTTTTTAGACTAATAAGGTGCAATTTTTTGATATTTTATGTTGGTGTAATTGAATTATGAGGATTTTCAATATATTAAACATTTAAAAACAGTATACAAAAATGTAGGTTGGCATTAAAAAAAATAGTGACAACAAATTTTTGCGTTACTTTTGGTATTAAATGTAGCGCTTTTTGTAAAATTTGAAAATGGGTTTTTAGGAAAAGAAGTTATTTATTACCGGCATTGGCTAAGATTCGAAATACATTTTTTAAGTTAATTATTTTGTGTGTTGATATTTGCGTAAAAAACCTGAGCCGGCCCTGTTTTTTTAGTTCGTTTTTTCGCCGCCAGTGGCGCTTTTTCAAATTGTGCGCCAAAACCCGGCAAATTTTGCCCATTTCTTGCCCATTTTTGCAGACTAAAGGCAATAATGTCGCATGTTATCACTAATCGTGCGTTTGTGTGCGCTTTTTGTGCCTTTTGGCCAATTTTATCATTTTCGCAATGAGACTGACAATGACATAGTGTGCTGCTGTCAGTGTGATATTTTAGGTTAGGTAAGTGCCCTCATTTATAAAAAATTTGGCGTTTTTGTGTTAAATAGTGTTTTTTGTGCGTAATTTGAAATGGTTTAGTTGTGGCGTCCGTCGTGTGGGGGGCGCTGGCGTATCGGCGTCGTC
Source organism: Tribolium freemani (assembly GCA_939628115.1). Lineage (NCBI taxonomy): Eukaryota > Metazoa > Arthropoda > Insecta > Coleoptera > Tenebrionidae > Tribolium > Tribolium freemani. The sequence goes on along the minus strand of OW626788.1, from coordinate 598,810 downwards.
AGCTGTCATTTAAAAATTGACATTTATGTAAATAATCATCAATAAAGCCTCCTTAAATGTAAAATACGGTCATGTCGGGCTACAAACGCGTCAATTTCTACGAATTGTGCCGATTATGTGCCACAAACCAGCAAAAAGACAAAACGCACATATTCCAGGAAGAGGGCCGTAAAATCCAACTACAAACAAAAATCCAAAGCTGTCTCTCCCTCACTGTGAGTGTTAGTGTCGTTTGTTGGCGCCCCCAGACAGCCCCCTTGTTGCAGGTGTGCGAAAACGACTTCTTGCCCAAAGTCGTCTGCTCCAAATGCCTCCGAACGCTCGAAGTTTGCTATTCGTTCCGCCAAGAGTGCGTCAGTTCCGAGAGCATGCTCTCGAGCTATTTCAAAAATTTCAGGTATACGGAGGATTTTAAAAAATCGGGCAAGGTTGATAACACTTGTCTTAGCGGCCCCCTTGAGACACTAACCGCCGATTTCAGGTCTACATCAAGGACACAGCTACCAAGACTGCGCCCCCAGAGCCTCCAACCTTCACCGAAGTGAAACCGGTAGAAAACGTACCCTTCTATACCCTTCAACTACCGGCAATTGTGACAAATCAACCGCTCAAAGCGGAAAAAATCGCCCCCATGATTAAGACAGCCCCCCGAAACGAAATGAGCAATGTGGTGGTGAACGCCAACGGTGAAGTCCTAAATATAGCCCAGTTGGTTGATTTTGAATCGCTGATCAATCAAGCCGGCTTACAGCAACAAAAGAAATGCGTTACCAAGGCGACTAAGAAAGACAAGGAGGACCCGATTATTAAAATTGATCTCACAACGACCAGCGAATCAAATTATGATACGGGACAGAAAATTAAAAATCAAAATAAATTCGCATACGCGATCAAAGTCGAAGAAAAATTAAATAATCCCTCGGTGATTTTTAATAATTTACCCGAATTTAACCAAAATGCGTTCAATGGTTATAATAATGGTTTGTACACCCCTAGTGTTAGTAATGGCATTGTGGCTACACCTAGCGTTGTTTGTAATACAGTGGAGCCATCTACTGTTAATTTGAACGTACTAAGTCAGGATTTGAATCAATCAGCGCAGGGCTACCAACATAAAGTGGTGTCCGAAGAAATGGTCCCAACTCAGGTGAATAACAATCAAATAATCAAGTCGCATGTGTGTGAGATTTGTCAGAAGAGTTTCAAAAGGCGGGAACATCTTTACCAACATGTTAAACTACATACGGGTTTTCGGCCGTACACTTGCGAGAATTGTAATAAGAGTTTTATGCGGAAGGAGCATCTCTTAAGGCATATGACGTCACATAGTGGGCAGAAAAATTTTACGTGTAATATATGCGATAAGAGTTTTTCGCGTAATGATAATTTACTGAAGCATAAGAAAACACACGATAAACAAGCGAGTTATACGTGCGATATTTGTCAGAAGCAGTTTGTGATGAAGCATTATTATCTGGCACATAAGTTGACACATGATAGTGATAGGTGTAGTCTGGCGAATGTTTGGAATGTGTTAAAGACGTAGGAAAAAGCTTTAATTGTATAATCTCAAGGTACAAAACTTAGTATTGTTTTTATTTATTTATTTATTAGGTGCGTAACGACCAATGAAATTAAGAAGCTAGTCCTTTTATTTATTACTATCGTAAGGTTTTTTTTGTAAATATGATGTGTTTGAGTTTAATAAACTAGACTGAAAATGATTGGGTTTTATTTTTTCCCATTTTTTTTTTGGTTTTTTGAAGTGGGGTTGGGGATTCGAATCCGGTCGGGGCCCACTTTTTTTGTGAAAAATGCGAAATGAGAAATCACTAAATTATTAAAAATTGTCGAATTGAAGTTTTAAGAAGCTAAAAATTAGTTATTTGGCAATTGTTTCGCGAAAATTCATGAAAAATTAAGCAAAATAATAATAATTTAATGTCGAAAAGGTTACAAAAAATAACCGATGTACCATTTTTTATTGCTAATTTTTATTAATTTTTGCGGATTCTAAATTAATGATTAACATTTTGCGCTTGTAAGGTTGGGGTTCGGGGTTCAAACCCGGTCGGCACCTACTTTTTTTTACGGAAAGTATGAATTGTAGCAGAGTTTTATTGCTTAAAAAGAGAATTAAGTAGTAGTTATGATTAATTTATTAATATTAGGAAAATTATTTAATTAATAAAAATCGGTATAACTGGTTGCATAACTAAGTTACTTTTTTTAATTATGCTAAAGAAAATTAAGTAATTAACTTTGATATCTATAAAAACATAAATTCAGCTAAATTCCAGGTTTTATTTTTTTGCTTATGATTATTAGGTCATAAAATTCAAAATGTATTTTTTTTTCAAGTTGGACAAACTGGACTAAACTTAAAATAGTTTTTCGAGCGTCTCTTCAACTTTTCAGAAATGTAGTTATCTTGCGAAGTTTTTCAAAACCAAACCCAAAAATCACTAAATTAGATCGAAAATGGTGGATTTTTTGCAATTTGTTTTTTAGTATTAAGTTTAACACTAAATTTTTTTCGTGAAACTTTTGTAAATGTGGTCAAGATTTACATTATATCGCCTTTTCCGAGCGTTTCATTATATTTTCAGCCAGAAATGCGATTATATCTTGCAAAACTATACCAAAAAAAAAAAACAAATTATCTAAAGATTGTGGATTTTTTGTTATTTTTAGCTAAAAACTCAGTATTTGCCAGACTTTGCTAAACTAGTAGATTAGGTTGAAAATTACATGATTTCGCAATTATTTAGCGAAAGTTCATGAAAAATTTAGCAAAATAATAATAATTTAATGTCGAAAAGGTTACAAAAAATAACCGATATACCATTTTTTATCGTTAATTTTTATTAATTTTTGCGGATTCTAAATTAATAATTAACAATAAGAAATCACTAAATTAGATCGAAAATGGTAGATTTTTTGCAATTTGTTTTTTAGTATTAAGTTTAACACTAAATTTTTTCGCGAAACTTTGATAAATGTGGTCAAAATTTACATTACACCGCCTTTTTCGAGCGTTTCATTACCTTTTTCAACCAGAAATGCGATTATATCTTGCAAAAATATACCAAAAAAAAAAACAAATTATCTAAAGATTGTGGATTCTTTGCTATTTTTAGCTATGAGATTAGGTCGAAAATTACATGATTTCGCAATTATTTAGCGAAAATTCATGAAAAATTTAGCAAAATAAAAATAATTTATTGCCAAAAAGGTTACAAAAACAACGAATACCTATACCATTTTTTAGTTCAAATTTTTATGAATTTTTTCCGTTGGGGTTCGAGGTTCGAACCCAGTCGGCACCCACTTTTTTTTACGGGAAATATAAATTATTGGGGAGTTTTATTGCTTAAAAAGAGAACTAAATAATAGTTATTATTGATTTATTAATACTAGGAAAATAAAAAAATGGTATAACTGGTTGCATAACTACATTAATTATGCAAGTTCAGCTGTTTGGTTTAAAGAAAAATAAGTAATTAATTTTGATACACTTAAAAATATAAATTCAATTGAATTTCATGTTTTGTTTTTTTGGCTTGCTTATGATTATTAGATCGTAAAATTCAAAATGAATTTTTTTCCAAAAATGGAATTATTTCATGACAAAAGTTGAAAAAAAAATAAAAGCTTGTGTCGGTGACGTCACGTGCGCTTTCCCCCAAGTTGGGGATTTTCAGTCGTGTCTGCTTTTCTAACTTAAATATTGATTTTTGCCCACCCCTCGAAAATCGTCCGTGTCCATCCATCGCTGCGAGGTGGACGAGAAAATGTCATTTTTGGTGGTTGTGATATGAGGGTTAAATTGTGATTCGTTTGGTGTTTTCCAAAATGAGTGGAAAAAAGTGTCGCAAAATCAATGATTAGGGCTATGTGCAAAGTGGCGCCGAAGACATGCTGGAAATTAGGGAGAATCAAGTGCGAACTGTTGTGCTGCTGACGACATGCAAAAAGGGCTGTGAGTGACGACAGTCACCGACAAAATGCAGAAGGAAAACACGAACCCTTCTCCAGAGATACACCAGTACGTGGGGCCCTACCGTCTGGAGAAGACGCTCGGAAAGGGCCAAACGGGTACTAAATATTTACCATCTTTTTCATTTTTTACTTCCAATTTTTTTTTTCACAAAAAAATACAGTCAGGTTTACCAATTACTTACATCATTTTTTTTTTAATAAATGTATACATTTAGCAATAGTACTTTGTTTGAAATATCTTCATATTAAAAAATTACACTTGAAGAAACATAAAAAACACAAAAATACAGGGTGATTCACATAACTTTACGACCCTGACGAACTTTAAATGCAACCCATTATACATTGGAGGTTGAATTGCGCCTAAAGTGAACCAATTTTTTAAGGTTTGGAAGGAATCCAAATCACAAACAAATTTATAACTATTAGTGTTTTTGAATCAAGTTATAATTAAGTAATGTATTACTGGTTGCATTTAAAGTTCGTCAGGGTCGTAAAGCTGTGTGAATCACCCTTACATTCAAATTAATTTCGGAGCAAAATTAAGTTGGTACTGTTGAATAATAAGAAGAAAAAAATTGACAAAAAAAACAGAGTGAAACAATTATGATTTTTGGCAATAATTCAACAAATTCGGTAAAACAGAGTTAAAATCGACTCTCTCATATCTCATCTCTTTTAAAAAGCATTGGCAACTTGAAACAAGACGACCTAAATCTAAATTAAACAAATTAAACCAATTTTTTAATAAAATAGTTGCGATACTTTGTTTTAAAGTCAATTTTTTTATGAAATAATAAAATTGCAACAAATTTAGTGACTTCCTGTATTATTTCAACGAGATGTGTTCACATTTTCAAGGTTTTAACAAGAAATTTAAGGTGGGTAATTTAATTTCAAAATGTCGGAATAATTTTAGAACCCGACGCGAGCGGAGGGCGTTAAATTTTTTCAATAGCATGTGATATTGCCATCATTTTGGTCTGATTATTATCAAATTTGGAACTTAAATTGTATTTAAAGTTTTATTTATTTTCTTATGATTATCATTTTTTCGGAGTCGGAAATTAACGTTCTATGAACATTTTAACCTAAATAAGTAAATACAATTACAGCTTCTTCAATTTTTCACTTGAATTAATTTTATTTCGGTGAAATTTTTCACAAAATATTATGGAAACAATGTAAAATATAGTTAGGTTTAGCAATTAGATCAATTTTTTAAATAAAATATGTATTGATTTAGCGATACTAACTTGGCTTTAAATATCTTTGTAATAAAAAATTACACTTGAAAATTCAACATAAAAAACACAAAAAATATACTTACCTTACATTGAAATTAATTTTAGAGCAAAATTAAGTTGGTAGTATTGAATAATAATAAGAAAAAAAAATAAATAATTGACAAAAAACAGTGAAACAATTAAATAGAATATAATTATTATTTCTGACGAATCACGAAATTCAGTAAAAAAAGAGCTAAAAATCGACTATCTTAGTAATATCTCAGCCCTTTACAAAGTGTTGCCAACTTAAAACGAGACGTCATATATCTAAATTAAACCAATTTTCGGTGATTTCCTGTATTGTTTCAACGAAATTTGTTAAATTTTTCAAGGTTTTATCAAGAATGTCGGAATAATTTTGGAGCCCGACGCGAGCGGAGGGCGTCAAATATTTTCAGTATTAAGTGATATTGTATTATAGGTCTTGTCAAACTTGGAGTAAACTGCGTGACTGGAAAAAAGGTCGCTATTAAAATAATCAATCGCGAGAAACTCAGTGAGAGCGTCTTAATGAAAGTAAGTGTCAATCATTTTTTTAACAATAATAATTGAATTCATTATTAGGTAGAACGTGAAATAGCCATAATGAAGCTTATCGACCACCCCCACGTCTTGGGGTTGACTGACGTTTACGAAAATAAGAAATATTTGTAAGTTAATTAATTATAAAAAACCAGCAATTTAACCCGATTTCAGGTATCTAGTTTTAGAGCACGTCTCAGGCGGCGAACTTTTCGATTATCTAGTGAAAAAAGGTAGACTCACACCAAAGGAGGCTCGACGGTTTTTCCGCCAGATTATTTCCGCCCTTGATTTCTGCCACAGCCACTCGATTTGGTGAGTTAAGCGCCGAAGGCACGAGTGACTTAACTCTCATAGTCTATAATACACATAACAGAAAAAAATGCGAGGCGATAGCCGAGCTGTATTATTATTATTTTTTTTATATTGTCCAAGGCGATAGCCGAGCTATAATTTTTGCAGCCATCGGGACCTCAAACCGGAAAATCTTCTCCTTGACGAGAAAAATAATATAAAAATCGCCGATTTTGGCATGGCCTCGTTACAACCAATGGGGTCCATGTTGGAGACAAGTTGTGGCTCCCCCCATTATGCATGTCCTGAAGTTATAAGGGGGGAGAAATACGATGGGAGGAAAGCAGACGTGTGGTCATGTGGGGTTATTTTGTACGCTCTTTTAGTCGGGGCTTTGCCCTTCGATGATGATAATTTGAGACAGTTGTTGGAAAAGGTGAAAAGGGGGGTGTTTCACATACCGCATTTTGTACCACCCGATTGTCAAAGTTTGTTAAGGGGGATGATTGAAGTCAATCCGGAGAAGAGACTTACGGTAAGTATATATAGTTTGAAGCACTCACTTTAGTGTCGTGCTGTAAACAAATCGGCAAATTGCGTTTTTGTAACGAATGGTTCAAAAAAACATGAGCAATTTGTTTGCAACACTCTCCGGTTGTGCTGTAAACATACAGGGTGTCCCATTATTGACTTTTAAAAAGCCATAAATACGAACCCCTGACTCGCCTAAAATTATTTTTAAGTATACATAAGTTTGTATTGTGGCTAATTTCGGAAACACCAGGGGTTAATGTTTACAAGTTTTGTACAAAAAATAATTTTCTGAAACATTTGGTGGGGCGTGTATGTTTACAGCACGAGCAGAGCGAGTGCTGTAAACAAAATAATATATCTTTTAACAGCTTTCGGAGATCAATAAACACCCATGGGTGACAGCCGGTGGTAAAGGCGAGCTTGAACTCGAATTACCCATGATGGAAGTGGTCCAAACCCATGTCTTACCATCGATTGAAGCCGTCGATCCTGACGTGTTACAAGCCATCTGTAGTCTGGGCTGTTTCAAAGAGAAAGAAAAGTTGATTCAACATTTACTAAGTCCAAAGTGAGTGTATTGAAATATATAATAAAAAATTTAAAGCACTCGCGGCTTCGCCGCTCGTATTTTCAGCCACAACACTGAAAAAGTGATTTATTTCCTCCTCCTCGAACGTAAACGTCGTCGTCCCGCCTACGAAGACGACACCGAATCAATCTTGAGAATGCGCGTGTCCGAAACGTCTGACCCGCCGAAAAAACGCATCGACACGTGTCGTGTCAACGGTCAAAGTGGCCTCCAATTCGGTCAAATCAGCGAAGGCTCGCCTTTAACACCCCGCCGTTCGCACTATAAGCGCCACCACGCGAGGCGGAGCCCCTCCACAGGCTCCACCCACAGCAGTCTAGGCATCCACTCACCGACGCGATCGTCGGGGGCGTCCAGCCCTGTTATGTTCAATAGTACGACCACGCCCATCAACACACACTGTAACTCCGCCCTCTTTTTACAAAATTGTACACTAATTGGTTGTTTCCAGCCGGAATGTCATCGCCGGTGCAACGCGCGCACCGCTCGTCCAACACCCACGTGACTGTGACCCCGCCCCCGGCCACGCCTACGCACCATCGGGCCAATAGCAGTGGGGGGACGGCGACGTCGTCCGTACTGACGTCACCCGAAAGTGATAGTTTAGGGGTGGGGCCACCGTCGATTCTGACAGCGATGACTCCGCCCGGTTCGCCACATTCGACAGCGACGAGTCATCACTGGCGGTCGAGGCTTACTACGATTAAGAATAGTTTTTTGGGATCGCCGAGGTTTCACCGCCGGAAATTACAAAGTTAGTAAATTGTGTCTTGTGTTTTTAATATTTTTTAACGATATTTTCGGAACTAATAGATATTATCTTGGGCTATAATTGTACAAAATTTCATTGTTGAAATAAGTCGGGTTTCGAAGATATAAATTTTTAAAGTGAAGTTGAAGGAAAATTAGATTTTTGCTTTTTTACACCAAACATGAATTTTTTTCGCAAAGTTGCAATCGATATTTTTGAACGAAATTTCGGGAGCTAATAGCCATTGTCCAGTTATATAATTGTGCAAAATCTCATTTAAAAAAATTGTCGGATTCGGAAGATATAAATTTTTAAACTTAACTTGAGGGAAAATTAGATTATTGCCTCCTCACATAAATTTTTTTTCAGATTGTTGTAGCTAATATTTTTTAACGATATTTTGGGAACTAATAGACCTTATCTCGGACTATAACTGTACAAAATTTCATTGTTGAAATAAGTCGGGTTTCGAAGATATAAATTTTTGAACCGAAGTTTAAGGAAAATTAGATTTTTACCTTTTTACACCAAACATGAATTTTTTTGACAAAGTTGCGATCAATATTTTCGAAGGAAATTTTGGGAGCTAATAGCCATTGTACAGTTATATAATTGTGCAAAATCTCATTTAAAAAAATAGTCGGGTTCGGAAGATATGAATTTTTAAATTTACCTTGAGGGAAAATTAGATTATTGCCTTCTCACATAAATTTTTTTTGAGGTTATTGTAGCTAATATTTTTTAACGATATTTTGGGAACTACTAGACATTATCTCGGACTATAACTGTACAAAACGTCATTGTTGAAATTAATCAGGTTTGTAAGATATAAATTTTTGAATGGAAATTGAAGCAAAATTAGATTTTTGCCAACTTACACAAACATGAATTTTTTTCGCAAAGTTGCAATCGATATTTTCGAACGAAATTTTGACAGCTAATAGTCATTGTAGAGTTATATAATTGTACAAAATCTCATTTTAAAAAATAGTCGGTTTCGGAAGATATGAATTTTTAAATTCAACTTGGGGAAAATTAGATTATTGCCTTCTCACATAATTTTTTTTCAGATTGTTGTAGCTAATATTTTTTAACGATATTTTGGGAACTAATAGACCTTATCTCGGACTATAACTGTACAAAACGTCATTGTTGAAATTAATCAGGTTTGTAAGATATAAATTTTTGAATGGAAATTGAAGGAAAATTAGATTTTTGCCATCTTACACCAAAAATGAATTTTTTTCGCAAAGTTGCAATCGATATTTTCGAACGAAATTTTGGCAACTAATAGCCATTGGACAGTTATATAATTGTGCAAAATCTCATTTAAAAAAATAGTCGGGTTCGGAAGATATGAATTTTTAAATTTAACTTGAGGGAAAATTAGATTATTGCCTTCTCACATAAATTTTTTTTCAGATTGTTGTAGCTGATATTTTTTAACGATATTTTGGGAACTAATAGACCTTATCTCGGACTATAACTGTACAAAACGTCATTGGTGAAACTAATCAGGTTTGTAAGATATAAATTTTTGAATGGAAATTGAAGGAAAATTAGATTTTTGCCATCTTACACCAAAAATGAATTTTTTTCGCAAAGTTGCAATCGATATTTTCGAACGAAATTTTGGCAACTAATAGCCATTGGACAGTTATATAATTGTGCAAAATCTCATTTAAAAAAATAGTCGGGTTCGGAAGATATGAATTTTTAAATTTAACTTGAGGGAAAATTAGATTATTGCCTTCTCACATAAATTTTTTTTCAGATTGTTGTAGCTGATATTTTTTAACGATATTTTGGGAACTAATAGACCTTATCTCGGACTATAACTATACAAAACTTCATTGTTGAAATTAATCAGGTTTGTAAGATATAAATTTTTGAATGGAAATTGAAGGAAAATTAGATTTTTGCCATCTTACACCAAAAATGAATTTTTTTGACAAAGTTGCAATCAATATTTTCGAAGGAAATTTTGGGAGCTAATAGCCATTGTACAGTTATATAATTGTGCAAAATCTCATTTAAAAAAATTGTCGGATTCGGAAGATATGAATTTTTAAATTTAACTTGAGGGAAAATTAGATTATTGCCTCCTCACACCAACATTTTTTAAGATTGTTGTAGCTAACATTTTTTGACAATATTTTGGCAATTAACAGACACTATCTCAGACCATAACTATACAAAATTTCATTGTTGAAATAAGTCGGGTTTCGAAGATATAAATTTTTGAAGTGAAGTTGAAGGAAAATTAGATTTTTGCCATCTTACACCAAAAATGAATTTTTTTCGCAAAGTTGCAATCGATATTTTCGAACGAAATTTTGGCAACTAATAGCCATTGGACAGTTATATAATTGTGCAAAATCTTATTTAAAAAAATAGTCGGGTTCGGAAGATATGAATTTTTAAATTTAACTTGAGGGAAAATTAGATTATTGCCTTCTCACATAAAATTTTTTTCAGATTATTGTAGCTAATATTTTTTAACGATATTTTGGGAACTAATAGACCTTATCTCGGACTATAACTGTACAAAACTTTTCGAATGAAATGTTTTTTATTAACCGGACTGCACTGTATTTTACAAAATTTTGATAGAACTCGGTTAAAAATTATAATTTTGTTTAACGAGCACAATGTTTGCCAAAACGAGTGAGCGCAGCGATAAAAACTACATTTTCAATGAGTGTGTTTTCTAGCCTCGTCGGAGGAAGTACACTTGACGCCGGAATCGTCGCCCGAATTGACGAAAAAATCCTGGTTTGGGAGCCTGATGACGACCGAAAAGGACGAAACGTTCACGATTTTGGTCAAAGGAAAGCCGCTCGCGACGGTCAAGGCCGACCTGATACACGCATTTCTGTCGGTAAGTGACAACAAATCGAGACAGCTGTTTAGGTGGGTATACAGGGTGTTACACCTAACCACATCATTTAAAGTATTGCCAGTTGTGGTAATGATATAGATTTGAAATTTTGTACCCGGCCATAGTCGGCTACGTCCAATTCAATGGAAATATTTTCAAGATGGCGCCACTTCCGGTTTACTGGAAGTCGCTACCAACTTCCATATTTTAAATGGCGAGCTATTTTTTATTGCATTTTTCGATAGTTCTGGTTTTTTAAAGACAAGTTTCAACAGTTTAGCAATTTTCGAGATGTTAACACTTGTAAAAAAATAATATATAATTTTTGATGTACTTAGATAGCCGAGCTGAGCCACTCCGTGTCGAGTCCAATGTCATTCCGCGTGGAATACAAGCGGGGAACCACCGGTCCGGCCATGTTCCAGCGCCATGTCCGTTTCCAAGTCGATATTTCAACAATAACAAAGCAAGTCGGTGACAATGCAAAAGAACACCTTTACGCTATCACTTTCACTCTGTTATCAGGCAAGTTTCCGCCCCATTTATACAAACCCTAGCTATGTAAAACCCCTACAGGAAACATCCGCCGTTTCCGGCGCGTTTGCGAACACATCCAAGCGCAAGTTTGCACCCGCAGACCCCCTCCGAGCCCCCGTGCCCAGCGCAAGTTCACCACCGAACTGTCGGAGAGTTCGAGCTGTGGCTCCGATTCCAGCGAATTGTATCTCAACGCACGACAGGTAAGCCGATTACTTGGGTGTTTAGTTAAAAAAAAACGATATTTGAGCAATTACAGTTGAACGTTTTACAACTGGAAGGCAGCGATCTAGAGAGCGAATGTAGCGTTTTTGACGTGCGCACAGCAGCACGTGAAGTGTCAAGAAGAGCCTCCACCAATAACAACACAGAAGCGTGCGAACAAAACACGCCGGGGACTCCCAAAGCCGTTCGCTCAAATTCGGAAAATACGGATTCGTGCGAAAAGACGTGCATTACGACAATGTCGGGGAGTTCCATAGCGTAATTTGAGGGATAAGGGGTGGCCAAAACGACTGCTTATTATTATTATCACTGTTATTCGGCCACTTTCCCGGTTTATTATTGTTATTATTATTATTGAAAAACATAACCTCATTATTAGCGGATTGCAATATATTATCATCAAAATTTGACAATGTCACTACTGTCAATGACAGTTGTTTCGTCAGGGCTGCCAACCGTATGGAAGCCCAGCGTCGCCTTCTAGTCACTTTTGTTCCTTCGCACCGGCGGCCATTTTGGATGATTAGAAGTGGAAGAATTGTTATGACGTTGCTTTTGTAAATATGCTGAAAGCTTATGTGATTTTGGATATCGTTCAGTGTAGTTGTATAAATTGTTAAAAGAAGAAGAAATAAATGTCAAACAAAAACTAACCCCAAACGTAGTTAGGTGAAACAAAAAATGACATTCTCTGATGTACATATAACTACACTATACTCAAGCTGAGTCGTTTCATATTTCCCCGTTTCAGAATCAAACAATACGACTTAAAAACAACTATATAAAATTGTATTTAGAGAAATTGCCGGCCATATTGTCAACTAATATTTAGGGTATAGGTGATAATAAATAAAACATTTCAAGTCGCATCATAATTTCGATTTTGTGTGTCGTCGACATATCAATGCATTTTTCAGCTCAATATGTTTATGTTGTGACAGTTTGACAGACTTGGGGGGCACTTTGTACCTTTGTAAATATCAATTCAATTCTCGTGTAAATTCATTTCAACTAACTCATTTTTCTATTGACTAGTTTTAGTTGAAACACACTGTTTTGTTTGTGTTATGCACACATACGTTAGTGTTATAGTGAATTATTTTATATAACAAAAGGAAACTAAAGTGAATATAGTTTATGTGTAAGTGCTTGTAAATAATATTGTGATAAATAAATCAATTTGCACAACTCAAGGACTTTCAAGCACGTACTGAAACCAGCTTTCCCTTTTAAAACTGTAATGGAGATTTATTAGGAAAGCTAGTTAAATAATAACACATTTCTTTTCCAACACTTTATTGATCAACCCTCACCCCACAACCCCCTAAATCGGTTAAAACCGCCCCGAAACCCGCCGATTTCAGTTCGGTTATAACCGTTTCAACCCCTTTGACATAGGGTGGCACCACACAAATGGCACACCCCCCACCCCCTGCCCCTGTTAATTTACCACGTAGTCCAGACTTGGCCAAAATTTCGCAAACTTGGTCCAACTTTGGATGTGAAACACCCAAACATCGTAAAAGATTTTGATTCAAGTCGGCGAGTTCCTAAAACAATATATTTCCCCAGCTGTCAAAACAAAACAAAAACAACCCCTAATGCTTCATAAGCTTCCAAAACGTCATTTGTTTCCATTGTTTGTAAATAATCAAGTGCGTTGGTTGCTGTGTGGTCCATGGCGTCCAAAATGGCGTCGATTATCGGCCGGTATTTGGCGCGTTTGGTCGCCACTTTACCGACCAAGTGTTTGGTGTCACGTGGTGTGTTGGTGTCGATGAGGATAAGGGTGATTTTTGATGACAGGTCGATGATCTGAGGCGTTGTGCCTTTACGGAATGACACCAAACCGCCAAAAGTGCAAATTGTGTTGTCAACACCTGATAAAAATTGTAGATAATGCAGGAAACTGTAGTGACCTTGAACCACTTTAACTACCGACCAGGACTTAATACCTGTTTTTTTATTTAAAAATGCATTGTGGTGCAAATAACTAACCTATTACCATGACAACTCGTAGCCAAGAGCACGTTATTTGCACCACAATGGTAGAAATTAAAAATTGTGGCTAATACAGACATCTGTAAATTTGAATTCTCCTTTTGTTTTTTTTTTAAATTATTCACTAACCTGACGGTGTGCCGTGGATGATCCTCTCGCTCTGAAACGCCCACTTCGAGACCAAATCCAGCTCCACTTTGCCAAAATTTTGCAAATTATCCATATTTAAATCAATACTTTTGTACAAATTTTTGGATTTGAATTTTTTGCTTTTGACAAAGTGGAGCAAAAACGCTGCTGTGGTGACTGCGAACGAGGCAGAACTTCCGGTTCCGGCCCCAACTGTCAAATCGGTACGCACAGCCAACTTGACCCCTTCTTTCAAATTTGAATCGGTACTTCCCAGAATGGCAAAAAATAAATAAAAAAATGAAACCAAAGCCTGGCGTTGTTTGGGTTCGTGTCGATTCAAATCGACGAACTTTTCGACAATTTCGGTGATTTTTTCATGGTCCAAAAGTTCGGGGTGAGTTAGGTTGTAGTAGGCCGTGGGTTGGGTCAATGGTATTTGTGTGCTAAGAAGTTGGTGGATGTCCTAATTTTATTATTAAATTAAGTACAATTATTAATCATTTAATACAAATAACCTTGAAATTGTAACATTGCGTGAGTCCAAGGTCGCTAAACTCCACCCTTAGCCCCTCCCCCTCCTCGCAGTACTCCAATCGCGTCCTTAGGCCCAAACTAGCCGCCACCGCCAACTTATCATAAACCACTGAATGTTCACCGTGTAAAATCACTTTGCCGGGGGCGGAAACACGAATTACTGAAAATCAAAAGTTGTAGAAAAAATTCGCTATGTAACACTGTCACAAACTTGACATTATTGTTGTTCCCACTGTTCTGGGGTGTAGGTTTTTTGCGAGAAAGCGTGAATCGATTTGAGTTCTTCTTGAAGCACTGAATTCACCAAACGGTGTCTTTGGAGTAGCGGTTTGCCACGGAACTTGTCGGAGACGATGACGCACGAGAATTTGCCGCCGCAGCCGTCGGATTCGTCAATGACTTCCTGAAGGGTCAAAGGTGCAGTGTTTACATACCAAAAATAGCTTTTTACAATAGTTCCACCGTAATCGGCGTTTGAAATTTTTTGAGATATCGCCTTGAAACCTACGCCATTTTGTGGAGTTTTTTAAGCCGGTTCGAAATGGTACGGGACATTTTTCACTATCTCCGATAGTTTCGCCGTAATCGGCGCTTGAAAAGTAAAAAATGTTGGAAATTATAATTATTTTTGGCATTTTTCTCGAAAACTATTTATCGTAGAGGATTCTAATCGACACCATCGTATTCAGCGCTTCATTTTGCGTCTAGAATACCATGCGATACATTTTTGCGATTTAAATTTAGTTTCGCCGTAATCGACCCTTTTTTGGGTATCTGAAGCGAATTTCTGCAATATCTCCGCAATTATCAAATGCAACCCCATAAAGGTTGGTATCGTTGGAAAGCTCGTTTAATTATCTATCGTTTACAAAAAAGATCGATGTCCTATGACGAATAGTTTTTGAGAAAATAAAAAAATAAAAAAATTTCAATTACTTTTCATAAAAAAAATTGTAACTTGAAAACTAAAGGATCTAGGACAAAACGGTTTGCTCGAGCGAATTCTACGGTTCATTTTACATCAAGAAAACTGCATTTGAAACATTTTTCACGTTACAGTAGTTTCGCCGTAATCGCCATCTGAAGCGAATATCCGCAATAATTCTGCAATTATCAACTGTAACCCCATCAAGTTTGGTATCGTTGGAAAGCTCTTTTAATTATCTATCGTTTACGAAAAAGATCAATGTCCTACGACGAATAGTTTTTGAGAAAATAAAAAAATTAAAAATTTTCAAATACTTTTCATAAAAAAAAATGTAACTTGAAAACTAAAGGATCTAGGACAAAACGGTTTGCTCGAGCGAATTCTACGGTTCATTTTACATCAAGAAAACCGCATTTGAAACATTTTTCACGTTACAGTAGTTTCGCCGTAATCGCCATCTGAAGCGAATATCCGCAATAATTCTGCAATTATCAACTGTAACCCCATCAAGTTTGGTATCGTTGGAAAGCTCTTTTAATTATCTATCGTTTACGAAAAAGATCAATGTCCTACGACGAATAATTTTTGAGAAAATAAAAAAATAAAAAATTTTAAAATACTTTTCATTAAAAAAATTCATAACTCGAAAACTAAAGGACCTAGAGCAAAACGGTTTGCTCGAAAGAATTCTAGGGTTCATTTTACATCAAGAAAACCACATTTGAAACACTTTTCACGTTATAGTAGTTTCGCCGTAATCGGCACCTGAAGCGAATATCCGCAATAACTCTGCAATTATCAACCGTAACCCCATCAAGTTTGGTATCGTTGGAAAGCTCTCTCAATTATCTATCTTCCAAAAAAAAGAACACTGCTCTACGACCCACAGTTATCGAGAAAATTGCCAAAATAGGACAAAATCAAAAATTGTCGATAACTTAAAAACCGTCCCGAATTTTGCGGTTTTCTCGCCACCAATCGATTCCGCGGAACATTTTACGTACACATAGCTCAAAATATTCAAATTCAGACCAATAGTTTGGCCTTGAAAACGAAAAATGGGAAAAAATAAAACTAGAATTTCCCCAAATCAGCATTTATTCATCCATTTATTTACATTCAGGACGACTTAATTTTAACATTTTTAATCGCATCAAACTCCTGCGGTATTTGGAGTTGTTTAACATTGAAATAAACAAAAAAACCGAAAAAATGTAAAGCCGAATAAGCCGAAATCAAAAGTGGGAACAAATCGGGATAACGCTCAGGCGGTTCAAACACTAGCAGTGCAAACGAAAGAACCAAACAACCAATCAATGACGTAACTAGAACAACATGAAAAGCCAAATTTTTTAGCGTTTCTTTATTTTTTACGATTTGTTTGTATGTTAGTTTTACAATATCGAATTGTGTTGCTTTTTTGTACTCAATGTCGAGCAAAACGTGCAAAAGACTTCGGTAATATTCGGCTAAACCATCGGAGGCATTTAACGAACTCCTATAAAAATGTTCAATTGAAACACGAAACGAAACAACGTAAAAAAGCATTAACGCAATTGTTGCAACAATTAAGCCGTCTTTATACAACAAAGGTAACATGCTAAACACGGAAATACACAAAAACCAGAAACAAACGAACGGTTTTTGGGGGAAATACAGCACAACAGGAACACCAACCAATAAAATACTCTTTTCGTGCACTTGATAACTGAACAAAAAAAACGCCAGTGACGAATTAATCAACGATAAAACAAACTTTTTGCGACTAGGACGCAAAAATAAATCAACACTTGAGGGAAACACCATGGAAACGGTGGCAAACAAACAAATACGCATCATTTCATAATTGCTAAACTTTAGTTTCAATTTGTAAAAAATATTAAAAACGCACCAAAAATTCGAGACTTTGTCTTCAAAAACGCCCCGATTTAGCGGAAACAGACGTTGCAAAACGGCAAACGGATCGCGATAAAATGGCGCCCACAAAATGGCGAACACCGCCATGACACTTGCCGCGATTTGGGCCAACTTGATTAGACTGGAAGCGAGGTTTTGGCCCGGTTTTGGCACACAAGAACTTAACATGTACATGAAAAATGGCAACGCGTGGTAGAGCTCCATCTGTTTGTAGTTTAGTGCACTAGTGAAGAAAATAGCAGCGGTTAAGTTCATGTCTAGAAGGAGACAAGTAATTGCGAAAATAAGTAGTCCGAGAGAGATGCAATTATACTGGAAGTGTCCGTGATCGATTAGGACGATTCCGGGGTACAGGAGCCCCAAAATGGTGGCCAGGGAGGCCGACAAAGGCCTGGTTTTGGGGTCGGGGCTTCGCCCCGCCATTGCGTGGAAATAAACAATCAGGGCGGGGATGTACACGATTATATCGGCCGCTAGAACGGTATAGCGCATAAAAATCTTGTGTGATTCCCCCTCAAAGCCCCTCGATTCGTGCAATTTCGTCCAGTTTTCGTTCAAAAAATTGGCGATTTTCCCGGTTAAGTACATATGGTAGGCTGTGAGTGGGGGGTAGTCGAGGCCCCAATACATGAGGTCGTTGTCTGTGGTGTTCTTGTACCACTCAAGGGGGCCCAAGTTGGTGGTGACTTCCATCCAGTGGCGCTGGGCCTCATAGTCGCCGTACATTGGGGGGCTGCCGGAGCCCGAGTACGGGTGTAAAGTGGTGCAGGCGCGCAGTAACACGGCCACAAGGGCCCCCAGGATCACTAACCACACTTCGCAACTTAATTTCACGCAAAACATGGTGGTGGTGTTTGGAGGTTAGGTCGATTTTGACAGTTTGTCATTTTGGACGAAAATTATTTAAATAATGACTTACCACGTGTGAGGCGTCCAGTTCTTGGAGGAGCTTGCTGCGGATGTGGTCGCTGGTGTATTGGGGCATTTTCAGGGAGAATGGGGCCAACAAACGGGATATTCCGCTGATGGGGGATTTTTTGGCAGATGACAGACGGAGTGGTGGCGGCATGAAATGGGGGCGAATTTGGGGGGTTTTGGGGTTGGGGGTTACGAAATTGTTTGGGTTTTGGTGCAAATAAAGAAGTTTTTTTGAATTTTTTGTCGGACGATTCAGGGTGCGAAACCTGTTTTATCGGCTTTTGACAGAGACCTGTAAAATTGCTGATGATTTAAGTTTATTGTTTTATTTTCTCCATTACGGCTAAACTATTCGAAAAAGTGGCACTATTTTAATCCTTACCTATGCAAAATGATCCGGGGAATCGATTGGCGTCGAGAAAATCGCCAAATTCCTAATAGTTTTTTAGTTATGAATTTTTTAAAATTTGACCTACTTTTGCTTTTTTTCGAAATTTTCTCGAAAACTATAAGTCGGAGAATAATAATCTTTTTTGAAAACGATAGACAATTAAAAGAGCTTTCCAACGATAGTAAACTTCATGGGGTTATCTCTAATAGTTCCGGAGTTATTGCTCGATAAATGTTCCGGGTACCGGAAAACGACCAAAATCACGACAAAAATTGAAAAAATTCAAAATTTTAAATCTCATGAAAAGTTAATATAATACGTAGAATGAGCCGCAGAATTCAATGGAACAAACCGTTTTGCTCTACGACGTTTAGTTTTTAAGTTATGAATTTTTTTGTTCATGAATAAAATACCCCACTATGAAATAGCTGACCTAATTTTAAGCAAAAAAAATCAAAATTTTAAATCTCGTGAAAAGCTGATATAATACGTAGAATGACCCGCAGACTTCACTGGAACAAACCGTTTTGCTCTACGACTTTTAGTTTTTTAGTTACGAATTTTTTTGTTGAAGAATAGAGTACCAGTATGCATTAGGCTACCCTAACTTTAAGCAAAAAATTTCAAATTTTTAAATCGAGTAAAAAACCGATATAATATGTAAAATGAGCCGTAGAATTCATTGGAACAAACCGTTTTGCTCTACGACTTTTAGTTTTTAAGTTATGAATTTTTTTAGTGTTAAACTTTAAATGCCTCTGTACCCGGAACCGTTGCCCGGAGCGACTCCGGGTTTTAACGAGAAAATAGAGAATTTCAAGCGCTATCCGATGCTTTATCGAATTTTGTTCTAAGTCTTATAGTTTCCGAGAAAAACGCAAAAAAAGGTTGCCATTTTGACTTTTTTCTAATTTTTAAACGCCGATTACGGCGAAACTAAAAGAGTTAGAGAAAAACGGTAAAAACGGTTAGAAGCGGTATAAAAAGCCCTACAAACTGGCATAGGTTTCAAGGCGATATCTCGCAAAAAATTTTTCAATTTTCAAACGTCGATTACGGCCAAACTAAAAGAGCTAGAGGAAAACGCTTTGCTCCATTGTAAAGAGCACATCAAAATCTATAAGATAGGATGGGTTTGAATTGATTTTGAGACACTTTAAAAATTGGCCACTTTTAACGGGGGGGTGTTAACAAATTTTTCATTTTTTTTATTTTCTCTATTACGGCTAAACTATTCGAAAAAGTGGCACTATTTTAATCCTTACCTATGCAAAATGATCCGGGGAATCGATTGGCGTCGAGAAAATCGCCAAATTCCTAATAGTTTTTTAGTTATGAATTTTTTAAAATTTGACCTACTTTTGCTTTTTTTCGAAATTTTCTCGAAAACTATAAGTCGGAGAATAATAATCTTTTTTGAAAACGATAGACAATTAAAAGAGCTTTCCAACGATAGTAAACTTCATGGGGTTATCTCTAATAGTTCCGGAGTTATTGCTCGATAAATGTTCCGGGTACCGGAAAACGACCAAAATCACGACAAAAATTGAAAAAATTCAAAATTTTAAATCTCATGAAAAGTTAATATAATACGTAGAATGAGCCGCAGAATTCAATGGAACAAACCGTTTTGCTCTACGACGTTTAGTTTTTAAGTTATGAATTTTTTTGTTCATGAATAAAATACCCCACTATGAAATGGCTGACCTAATTTTAAGCAAAAAAATTCAAAATTTTAAATCTCGTGAAAAGCTGATATAATACGTAGAATGACCCGCAGAATTCACTGGAACAAACCGTTTTGCTCTACGACTTTTAGTTTTTTAGTTACGAATTTTTTTGTTGAAGAATAGAGTACCAGTATGCATTAGGCTACCCTAATTTTAAGCAAAAAATTTCAAATTTTTAAATCGAGTAAAAAACCGATATAATATGTAAAATGAGCCGTAGAATTCAATGGAACAAACCGTTTTGCTCTACGACTTTTAGTTTTTAAGTTATGAATTTTTTTAGTGTAAAACTTTAAATGCCTCTGTACCCGGAACCGTTGCCCGGAGCGACTCCGGGTTTTGACGAGAAAATAGAGAATTTCAAGCGCTATCCGATGCTTTATCGATTTTTGTTCTAAGTCTTATAGTTTCCGAGAAAAACGCAAAAAAAGGTTGCCATTTTGACTTTTTTCTAATTTTTAAACGCCGATTACGGCGAAACTATAAGAGTTAGAGAAAAACGGTAAAAACGGTTAGAAGCGGTATAAAAAGCCCTACAAACTGGCATAGGTTTCAAGGCGATATCTCGCAAAAAATTTTCCAATTTTCAAACGTCGATTACGGCCAAACTAAAAGAGCTAGAGGAAAACGCTTTGCTCCATTGTAAAGAGCACATCAAAATCTATAAGATAGGATGGGTTTGAATTGATTTTGAGACACTTTAAAAATTGGCCACTTTTAACGGGGGGGTGTTAACAAATTTTTCATTTTTTTTATTTTCTCTATTACGGCTAAACTATTCGAAAAAGTGGCACTATTTTAATCCTTACCTATGCAAAATGATCCGGGGAATCGATTGGCGTCGAGAAAATCGCCAAATTCCTAATAGTTTTTTAGTTATGAATTTTTTTAAATTTGACCTACTTTTGCTTTTTTTCGAAATTTTCTCGAAAACTATAAGTCGGAGAATAATAATCTTTTTTGAAAACGATAGACAATTAAAAGAGCTTTCCAACGATAGTAAACTTCATGGGGTTATCTCTAATAGTTCCGGAGTTATTGCTCGATAAATGTTCCGGGTACCGGAAAACGACCAAAATCACGACAAAAATTGAAAAAATTCAAAATTTTAAATCTCATGAAAAGTTAATATAATACGTAGAATGAGCCGCAGAATTCAATGGAACAAACCGTTTTGCTCTACGACGTTTAGTTTTTAAGTTATGAATTTTTTTGTTCATGAATAAAATACCCCACTATGAAATGGCTGACCTAATTTTAAGCAAAAAAATTCAAAATTTTAAATCTCGTGAAAAGCTGATATAATACGTAGAATGACCCGCAGAATTCACTGGAACAAACCGTTTTGCTCTACGACTTTTAGTTTTTTAGTTACGAATTTTTTTGTTGAAGAATAGAGTACCAGTATGCATTAGGCTACCCTAATTTTAAGCAAAAAATTTCAAATTTTTAAATCGAGTAAAAAACCGATATAATATGTAAAATGAGCCGTAGAATTCAATGGAACAAACCGTTTTGCTCTACGACTTTTAGTTTTTAAGTTATGAATTTTTTTTAGTGTAAAACTTTAAATGCCTCTGTACCCGGAACCGTTGCCCGGAGCGACTCCGGGTTTTGACGAGAAAATAGAGAATTTCAAGCGCTATCCGATGCTTTATCGATTTTTGTTCTAAGTCTTATAGTTTCCGAGAAAAACGCAAAAAAAGGTTGCCATTTTGACTTTTTTCTAATTTTTAAACGCCGATTACGGCGAAACTATAAGAGTTAGAGAAAAACGGTAAAAACGGTTAGAAGCGGTATAAAAAGCCCTACAAACTGGCATAGGTTTCAAGGCGATATCTCGCAAAAAATTTTCCAATTTTCAAACGTCGATTACGGCCAAACTAAAAGAGCTAGAGGAAAACGCTTTGCTCCATTGTAAAGAGCACATCAAAATCTATAAGATAGGATGGGTTTGAATTGATTTTGAGACACTTTAAAAATTGGCCACTTTTAACGGGGGGGTGTTAACAAATTTTTCATTTTTTTTATTTTCTCTATTACGGCTAAACTATTCGAAAAAGTGGCACTATTTTAATCCTTACCTATGCAAAATGATCCGGGGAATCGATTGGCGTCGAGAAAATCGCCAAATTCCTAATAGTTTTTTAGTTATGAATTTTTTAAAATTTGACCTACTTTTGCTTTTTTTCGAAATTTTCTCGAAAACTATAAGTCGGAGAATAATAATCTTTTTTGAAAACGATAGACAATTAAAAGAGCTTTCCAACGATAGTAAACTTCATGGGGTTATCTCTAATAGTTCCGGAGTTATTGCTCGATAAATGTTCCGGGTACCGGAAAACGACCAAAATCACGACAAAAATTGAAAAAATTCAAAATTTTAAATCTCATGAAAAGTTAATATAATACGTAGAATGAGCCGCAGAATTCAATGGAACAAACCGTTTTGCTCTACGACGTTTAGTTTTTAAGTTATGAATTTTTTTGTTCATGAATAAAATACCCCACTATGAAATGGCTGACCTAATTTTAAGCAAAAAAAATCAAAATTTTAAATCTCGTGAAAAGCTGATATAATACGTAGAATGACCCGCAGAATTCACTGGAACAAACCGTTTCGCTCTACGACTTTTAGTTTTTTAGTTACGAATTTTTTTGTTGAAGAATAGAGTACCAGTATGCATTAGGCTACCCTAATTTTAAGCAAAAAATTTCAAATTTTTAAATCGAGTAAAAAACCGATATAATATGTAAAATGAGCCGTAGAATTCATTGGAACAAACCGTTTTGCTCTACGACTTTTAGTTTTTAAGTTATGAATTTTTTTAGTGTAAAACTTTAAATGCCTCTGTACCCGGAACCGTTGCCCGGAGCGACTCCGGGTTTTGACGAGAAAATAGAGAATTTCAAGCGCTATCCGATGCTTTATCGATTTTTGTTCTAAGTCTTATAGTTTCCGAGAAAAACGCAAAAAAAGGTTGCCATTTTGACTTTTTTCTAATTTTTAAACGCCGATTACGGCGAAACTATAAGAGTTAGAGAAAAACGGTAAAAACGGTTAGAAGCGGTATAAAAAGCCCTACAAACTGGCATAGGTTTCAAGGCGATATCTCGCAAAAAATTTTCCAATTTTCAAACGTCGATTACGGCCAAACTAAAAGAGCTAGAGGAAAACGCTTTGCTCCATTGTAAAGAGCACATCAAAATCTATAAGATAGGATGGGTTTGAATTGATTTTGAGACACTTTAAAAATTGGCCACTTTTAACGGGGGGGTGTTAACAAATTTTTCATTTTTTTTATTTTCTCTATTACGGCTAAACTATTCGAAAAAGTGGCACTATTTTAATCCTTACCTATGCAAAATGATCCGGGGAATCGATTGGCGTCGAGAAAATCGCCAAATTCCTAATAGTTTTTTAGTTATGAATTTTTTTAAATTTGACCTACTTTTGCTTTTTTTCGAAATTTTCTCGAAAACTATAAGTCGGAGAATAATAATCTTTTTTGAAAACGATAGACAATTAAAAGAGCTTTCCAACGATAGTAAACTTCATGGGGTTATCTCTAATAGTTCCGGAGTTATTGCTCGATAAATGTTCCGGGTACCGGAAAACGACCAAAATCACGACAAAAATTGAAAAAATTCAAAATTTTAAATCTCATGAAAAGTTAATATAATACGTAGAATGAGCCGCAGAATTCAATGGAACAAACCGTTTTGCTCTACGACGTTTAGTTTTTAAGTTATGAATTTTTTTGTTCATGAATAAAATACCCCACTATGAAATGGCTGACCTAATTTTAAGCAAAAAAATTCAAAATTTTAAATCTCGTGAAAAGCTGATATAATACGTAGAATGACCCGCAGAATTCACTGGAACAAACCGTTTTGCTCTACGACTTTTAGTTTTTTAGTTACGAATTTTTTTGTTGAAGAATAGAGTACCAGTATGCATTAGGCTACCCTAATTTTAAGCAAAAAATTTCAAATTTTTAAATCGAGTAAAAAACCGATATAATATGTAAAATGAGCCGTAGAATTCAATGGAACAAACCGTTTTGCTCTACGACTTTTAGTTTTTAAGTTATGAATTTTTTTAGTGTAAAACTTTAAATGCCTCTGTACCCGGAACCGTTGCCCGGAGCGACTCCGGGTTTTGACGAGAAAATAGAGAATTTCAAGCGCTATCCGATGCTTTATCGATTTTTGTTCTAAGTCTTATAGTTTCCGAGAAAAACGCAAAAAAAGGTTGCCATTTTGACTTTTTTCTAATTTTTAAACGCCGATTACGGCGAAACTATAAGAGTTAGAGAAAAACGGTAAAAACGGTTAGAAGCGGTATAAAAAGCCCTACAAACTGGCATAGGTTTCAAGGCGATATCTCGCAAAAAATTTTCCAATTTTCAAACGTCGATTACGGCCAAACTAAAAGAGCTAGAGGAAAACGCTTTGCTCCATTGTAAAGAGCACATCAAAATCTATAAGATAGGATGGGTTTGAATTGATTTTGAGACACTTTAAAAATTGGCCACTTTTAACGGGGGGGTGTTAACAAATTTTTCATTTTTTTTATTTTCTCTATTACGGCTAAACTATTCGAAAAAGTGGCACTATTTTAATCCTTACCTATGCAAAATGATCCGGGGAATCGATTGGCGTCGAGAAAATCGCCAAATTCCTAATAGTTTTTTAGTTATGAATTTTTTAAAATTTGACCTACTTTTGCTTTTTTTCGAAATTTTCTCGAAAACTATAAGTCGGAGAATAATAATCTTTTTTGAAAACGATAGACAATTAAAAGAGCTTTCCAACGATAGTAAACTTCATGGGGTTATCTCTAATAGTTCCGGAGTTATTGCTCGATAAATGTTCCGGGTACCGGAAAACGACCAAAATCACGACAAAAATTGAAAAAATTCAAAATTTTAAATCTCATGAAAAGTTAATATAATACGTAGAATGAGCCGCAGAATTCAATGGAACAAACCGTTTTGCTCTACGACGTTTAGTTTTTAAGTTATGAATTTTTTTGTTCATGAATAAAATACCCCACTATGAAATGGCTGACCTAATTTTAAGCAAAAAAAATCAAAATTTTAAATCTCGTGAAAAGCTGATATAATACGTAGAATGACCCGCAGAATTCACTGGAACAAACCGTTTCGCTCTACGACTTTTAGTTTTTTAGTTACGAATTTTTTTGTTGAAGAATAGAGTACCAGTATGCATTAGGCTACCCTAATTTTAAGCAAAAAATTTCAAATTTTTAAATCGAGTAAAAAACCGATATAATATGTAAAATGAGCCGTAGAATTCATTGGAACAAACCGTTTTGCTCTACGACTTTTAGTTTTTAAGTTATGAATTTTTTTAGTGTAAAACTTTAAATGCCTCTGTACCCGGAACCGTTGCCCGGAGCGACTCCGGGTTTTGACGAGAAAATAGAGAATTTCAAGCGCTATCCGATGCTTTATCGATTTTTGTTCTAAGTCTTATAGTTTCCGAGAAAAACGCAAAAAAAGGTTGCCATTTTGACTTTTTTCTAATTTTTAAACGCCGATTACGGCGAAACTATAAGAGTTAGAGAAAAACGGTAAAAACGGTTAGAAGCGGTATAAAAAGCCCTACAAACTGGCATAGGTTTCAAGGCGATATCTCGCAAAAAATTTTCCAATTTTCAAACGTCGATTACGGCCAAACTAAAAGAGCTAGAGGAAAACGCTTTGCTCCATTGTAAAGAGCACATCAAAATCTATAAGATAGGATGGGTTTGAATTGATTTTGAGACACTTTAAAAATTGGCCACTTTTAACGGGGGGGTGTTAACAAATTTTTCATTTTTTTTATTTTCTCTATTACGGCTAAACTATTCGAAAAAGTGGCACTATTTTAATCCTTACCTATGCAAAATGATCCGGGGAATCGATTGGCGTCGAGAAAATCGCCAAATTCCTAATAGTTTTTTAGTTATGAATTTTTTAAAATTTGACCTACTTTTGCTTTTTTTCGAAATTTTCTCGAAAACTATAAGTCGGAGAATAATAATCTTTTTTGAAAACGATAGACAATTAAAAGAGCTTTCCAACGATAGTAAACTTTATGGGGTTATCTCTAATAGTTCCGGAGTTATTGCTCGATAAATGTTCCGGGTACCGGAAAACGACCAAAATCACGACAAAAATTGAAAAAATTCAAAATTTTAAATCTCATGAAAAGTTAATATAATACGTAGAATGAGCCGCAGAATTCAATGGAACAAACCGTTTTGCTCTACGACGTTTAGTTTTTAAGTTATGAATTTTTTTGTTCATGAATAAAATACCCCACTATGAAATGGCTGACCTAATTTTAAGCAAAAAAAATCAAAATTTTAAATCTCGTGAAAAGCTGATATAATACGTAGAATGACCCGCAGAATTCACTGGAACAAACCGTTTCGCTCTACGACTTTTAGTTTTTTAGTTACGAATTTTTTTGTTGAAGAATAGAGTACCAGTATGCATTAGGCTACCCTAATTTTAAGCAAAAAATTTCAAATTTTTAAATCGAGTAAAAAACCGATATAATATGTAAAATGAGCCGTAGAATTCATTGGAACAAACCGTTTTGCTCTACGACTTTTAGTTTTTAAGTTATGAATTTTTTTAGTGTAAAACTTTAAATGCCTCTGTACCCGGAACCGTTGCCCGGAGCGACTCCGGGTTTTGACGAGAAAATAGAGAATTTCAAGCGCTATCCGATGCTTTATCGATTTTTGTTCTAAGTCTTATAGTTTCCGAGAAAAACGCAAAAAAAGGTTGCCATTTTGACTTTTTTCTAATTTTTAAACGCCGATTACGGCGAAACTATAAGAGTTAGAGAAAAACGGTAAAAACGGTTAGAAGCGGTATAAAAAGCCCTACAAACTGGCATAGGTTTCAAGGCGATATCTCGCAAAAATTTTCCAATTTTCAAACGTCGATTACGGCCAAACTAAAAGAGCTAGAGGAAAACGCTTTGCTCCATTGTAAAGAGCACATCAAAATCTATAAGATAGGATGGGTTTGAATTGATTTTGAGACACTTTAAAAATTGGCCACTTTTAACGGGGGGGTGTTAACAAATTTTTCATTTTTTTTATTTTCTCTATTACGGCTAAACTATTCGAAAAAGTGGCACTATTTTAATCCTTACCTATGCAAAATGATCCGGGGAATCGATTGGCGTCGAGAAAATCGCCAAATTCCTAATAGTTTTTTAGTTATGAATTTTTTAAAATTTGACCTACTTTTGCTTTTTTTCGAAATTTTCTCGAAAACTATAAGTCGGAGAATAATAATCTTTTTTGAAAACGATAGACAATTAAAAGAGCTTTCCAACGATAGTAAACTTCATGGGGTTATCTCTAATAGTTCCGGAGTTATTGCTCGATAAATGTTCCGGGTACCGGAAAACGACCAAAATCACGACAAAAATTGAAAAAATTCAAAATTTTAAATCTCATGAAAAGTTAATATAATACGTAGAATGAGCCGCAGAATTCAATGGAACAAACCGTTTTGCTCTACGACGTTTAGTTTTTAAGTTATGAATTTTTTTGTTCATGAATAAAATACCCCACTATGAAATGGCTGACCTAATTTTAAGCAAAAAAAATCAAAATTTTAAATCTCGTGAAAAGCTGATATAATACGTAGAATGACCCGCAGAATTCACTGGAACAAACCGTTTCGCTCTACGACTTTTAGTTTTTTAGTTACGAATTTTTTTTGTTGAAGAATAGAGTACCAGTATGCATTAGGCTACCCTAATTTTAAGCAAAAAATTTCAAATTTTTAAATCGAGTAAAAAACCGATATAATATGTAAAATGAGCCGTAGAATTCATTGGAACAAACCGTTTTGCTCTACGACTTTTAGTTTTTAAGTTATGAATTTTTTTAGTGTAAAACTTTAAATGCCTCTGTACCCGGAACCGTTGCCCGGAGCGACTCCGGGTTTTGACGAGAAAATAGAGAATTTCAAGCGCTATCCGATGCTTTATCGATTTTTGTTCTAAGTCTTATAGTTTCCGAGAAAAACGCAAAAAAAGGTTGCCATTTTGACTTTTTTCTAATTTTTAAACGCCGATTACGGCGAAACTATAAGAGTTAGAGAAAAACGGTAAAAACGGTTAGAAGCGGTATAAAAAGCCCTACAAACTGGCATAGGTTTCAAGGCGATATCTCGCAAAAAATTTTCCAATTTTCAAACGTCGATTACGGCCAAACTAAAAGAGCTAGAGGAAAACGCTTTGCTCCATTGTAAAGAGCACATCAAAATCTATAAGATAGGATGGGTTTGAATTGATTTTGAGACACTTTAAAAATTGGCCACTTTTAACGGGGGGGTGTTAACAAATTTTTCATTTTTTTTATTTTCTCTATTACGGCGCTAAACTATTCGAAAAAGTGGCACTATTTTAATCCTTACCTATGCAAAATGATCCGGGGAATCGATTGGCGTCGAGAAAATCGCCAAATTCCTAATAGTTTTTTAGTTATGAATTTTTTAAAATTTGACCTACTTTTGCTTTTTTTCGAAATTTTCTCGAAAACTATAAGTCGGAGAATAATAATCTTTTTTGAAAACGATAGACAATTAAAAGAGCTTTCCAACGATAGTAAACTTCATGGGGTTATCTCTAATAGTTCCGGAGTTATTGCTCGATAAATGTTCCGGGTACCGGAAAACGACCAAAATCACGACAAAAATTGAAAAAATTCAAAATTTTAAATCTCATGAAAAGTTAATATAATACGTAGAATGAGCCGCAGAATTCAATGGAACAAACCGTTTTGCTCTACGACGTTTAGTTTTTAAGTTATGAATTTTTTTGTTCATGAATAAAATACCCCACTATGAAATGGCTGACCTAATTTTAAGCAAAAAAAAATCAAAATTTTAAATCTCGTGAAAAGCTGATATAATACGTAGAATGACCCGCAGAATTCACTGGAACAAACCGTTTCGCTCTACGACTTTTAGTTTTTTAGTTACGAATTTTTTTGTTGAAGAATAGAGTACCAGTATGCATTAGGCTACCCTAATTTTAAGCAAAAAATTTCAAATTTTAAATCGAGTAAAAAACCGATATAATATGTAAAATGAGCCGTAGAATTCATTGGAACAAACCGTTTTGCTCTACGACTTTTAGTTTTTAAGTTATGAATTTTTTTAGTGTAAAACTTTAAATGCCTCTGTACCCGGAACCGTTGCCCGGAGCGACTCCGGGTTTTGACGAGAAAATAGAGAATTTCAAGCGCTATCCGATGCTTTATCGATTTTTGTTCTAAGTCTTATAGTTTCCGAGAAAAACGCAAAAAAAGGTTGCCATTTTGACTTTTTTCTAATTTTTAAACGCCGATTACGGCGAAACTATAAGAGTTAGAGAAAAACGGTAAAAACGGTTAGAAGCGGTATAAAAAGCCCTACAAACTGGCATAGGTTTCAAGGCGATATCTCGCAAAAAATTTTCCAATTTTCAAACGTCGATTACGGCCAAACTAAAAGAGCTAGAGGAAAACGCTTTGCTCCATTGTAAAGAGCACATCAAAATCTATAAGATAGGATGGGTTTGAATTGATTTTGAGACACTTTAAAAATTGGCCACTTTTAACGGGGGGGTGTTAACAAATTTTCATTTTTTTTATTTTCTCTATTACGGCTAAACTATTCGAAAAAGTGGCACTATTTTAATCCTTACCTATGCAAAATGATCCGGGGAATCGATTGGCGTCGAGAAAATCGCCAAATTCCTAATAGTTTTTTAGTTATGAATTTTTTAAAATTTGACCTACTTTTGCTTTTTTTCGAAATTTTCTCGAAAACTATAAGTCGGAGAATAATAATCTTTTTTGAAAACGATAGACAATTAAAAGAGCTTTCCAACGATAGTAAACTTCATGGGGTTATCTCTAATAGTTCCGGAGTTATTGCTCGATAAATGTTCCGGGTACCGGAAAACGACCAAAATCACGACAAAAATTGAAAAAATTCAAAATTTTAAATCTCATGAAAAGTTAATATAATACGTAGAATGAGCCGCAGAATTCAATGGAACAAACCGTTTTGCTCTACGACGTTTAGTTTTTAAGTTATGAATTTTTTTGTTCATGAATAAAATACCCCACTATGAAATGGCTGACCTAATTTTAAGCAAAAAAAAATCAAAATTTTAAATCTCGTGAAAAGCTGATATAATACGTAGAATGACCCGCAGAATTCACTGGAACAAACCGTTTCGCTCTACGACTTTTAGTTTTTTAGTTACGAATTTTTTTGTTGAAGAATAGAGTACCAGTATGCATTAGGCTACCCTAATTTTAAGCAAAAAATTTCAAATTTTTAAATCGAGTAAAAAACCGATATAATATGTAAAATGAGCCGTAGAATTCATTGGAACAAACCGTTTTGCTCTACGACTTTTAGTTTTTAAGTTATGAATTTTTTTAGTGTAAAACTTTAAATGCCTCTGTACCCGGAACCGTTGCCCGGAGCGACTCCGGGTTTTGACGAGAAAATAGAGAATTTCAAGCGCTATCCGATGCTTTATCGATTTTTGTTCTAAGTCTTATAGTTTCCGAGAAAAACGCAAAAAAAGGTTGCCATTTTGACTTTTTTCTAATTTTTAAACGCCGATTACGGCGAAACTATAAGAGTTAGAGAAAAACGGTAAAAACGGTTAGAAGCGGTATAAAAAGCCCTACAAACTGGCATAGGTTTCAAGGCGATATCTCGCAAAAAATTTTCCAATTTTCAAACGTCGATTACGGCCAAACTAAAAGAGCTAGAGGAAAACGCCTTTGCTCCATTGTAAAGAGCACATCAAAATCTATAAGATAGGATGGGTTTGAATTGATTTTGAGACACTTTAAAAATTGGCCACTTTTAACGGGGGGGTGTTAACAAATTTTTCATTTTTTTTATTTTCTCTATTACGGCTAAACTATTCGAAAAAGTGGCACTATTTTTAATCCTTACCTATGCAAAATGATCCGGGGAATCGATTGGCGTCGAGAAAATCGCCAAATTCCTAATAGTTTTTTAGTTATGAATTTTTTAAAATTTGACCTACTTTTGCCTTTTTTTCGAAATTTTCTCGAAAACTATAAGTCGGAGAATAATAATCTTTTTTGAAAACGATAGACAATTAAAAGAGCTTTCCAACGATAGTAAACTTCATGGGGTTATCTCTAATAGTTCCGGAGTTATTGCTCGATAAATGTTCCGGGTACCGGAAAACGACCAAAATCACGACAAAAATTGAAAAAATTCAAAATTTTAAATCTCATGAAAAGTTAATATAATACGTAGAATGAGCCGCAGAATTCAATGGAACAAACCGTTTTGCTCTACGACGTTTAGTTTTTAAGTTATGAATTTTTTTTGTTCATGAATAAAATACCCCACTATGAAATGGCTGACCTAATTTTAAGCAAAAAAAATCAAAATTTTAAATCTCGTGAAAAGCTGATATAATACGTAGAATGACCCGCAGAATTCACTGGAACAAACCGTTTCGCTCTAACGACTTTTAGTTTTTTAGTTACGAATTTTTTTGTTGAAGAATAGAGTACCAGTATGCATTAGGCTACCCTAATTTTAGGCAAAAAATTTCAAATTTTTAAATCGAGTAAAAAACCGATATAATATGTAAAATGAGCCGTAGAATTCATTGGAACAAACCGTTTTGCTCTACGACTTTTAGTTTTTAAGTTATGAATTTTTTTAGTGTAAAACTTTAAATGCCTCTGTACCCGGAACCGTTGCCCGGAGCGACTCCGGGTTTTGACGAGAAAATAGAGAATTTCAAGCGCTATCCGATGCTTTATCGATTTTTGTTCTAAGTCTTATAGTTTCCGAGAAAAAACGCAAAAAAAGGTTGCCATTTTGACTTTTTTTCTAATTTTTAAACGCCGATTACGGCGAAACTATAAGAGTTAGAGAAAAACGGTAAAAACGGTTAGAAGCGGTATAAAAAAGCCCTACAAACTGGCATAGGTTTCAAGGCGATATCTCGCAAAAAATTTTCCAATTTTCAAACGTCGATTACGGCCAAACTAAAAGAGCTAGAGGAAAACGCTTTGCTCCATTGTAAAGAGCACATCAAAATCTATAAGATAGGATGGGTTTGAATTGATTTTGAGACACTTTAAAAATTGGCCACTTTTAACGGGGGGGTGTTAACAAATTTTTCATTTTTTTTATTTTCTCTATTACGGCTAAACTATTCGAAAAAGTGGCACTATTTTAATCCTTACCTATGCAAAATGATCCGGGGAATCGATTGGCGTCGAGAAAATCGCCAAATTCCTAATAGTTTTTTAGTTATGAATTTTTTAAAATTTGACCTACTTTTGCTTTTTTTCGAAATTTTCTCGAAAACTATAAGTCGGAGAATAATAATCTTTTTTGAAAACGATAGACAATTAAAAGAGCTTTCCAACGATAGTAAACTTCATGGGGTTATCTCTAATAGTTCCGGAGTTATTGCTCGATAAATGTTCCGGGTACCGGAAAACGACCAAAATCACGACAAAAATTGAAAAAATTCAAAATTTTTAAATCTCATGAAAAGTTAATATAATACGTAGAATGAGCCGCAGAATTCAATGGAACAAACCGTTTTGCTCTACGACGTTTAGTTTTTAAGTTATGAATTTTTTTGTTCATGAATAAAATACCCCACTATGAAATGGCTGACCTAATTTTAAGCAAAAAAAATCAAAATTTTAAATCTCGTGAAAAGCTGATATAATACGTAGAATGACCCGCAGAATTCACTGGAACAAACCGTTTCGCTCTACGACTTTTAGTTTTTTAGTTACGAATTTTTTTGTTGAAGAATAGAGTACCAGTATGCATTAGGCTACCCTAATTTTAAGCAAAAAATTTCAAATTTTTAAATCGAGTAAAAAACCGATATAATATGTAAAATGAGCCGTAGAATTCATTGGAACAAACCGTTTTGCTCTACGACTTTTAGTTTTTAAGTTATGAATTTTTTTAGTGTAAAACTTTAAATGCCTCTGTACCCGGAACCGTTGCCCGGAGCGACTCCGGGTTTTGACGAGAAAATAGAGAATTTCAAGCGCTATCCGATGCTTTATCGATTTTTGTTCTAAGTCTTATAGTTTCCGAGAAAAACGCAAAAAAAGGTTGCCATTTTGACTTTTTTCTAATTTTTAAACGCCGATTACGGCGAAACTATAAGAGTTAGAGAAAAACGGTAAAAACGGTTAGAAGCGGTATAAAAAGCCCTACAAACTGGCATAGGTTTCAAGGCGATATCTCGCAAAAAATTTTCCAATTTTCAAACGTCGATTACGGCCAAACTAAAAGAGCTAGAGGAAAACGCTTTGCTCCATTGTAAAGAGCACATCAAAATCTATAAGATAGGATGGGTTTGAATTGATTTTGAGACACTTTAAAAATTGGCCACTTTTAACGGGGGGGTGTTAACAAATTTTTCATTTTTTTTATTTTCTCTATTACGGCTAAACTATTCGAAAAAGTGGCACTATTTTAATCCTTACCTATGCAAAATGATCCGGGGAATCGATTGGCGTCGAGAAAATCGCCAAATTCCTAATAGTTTTTTAGTTATGAATTTTTTAAAATTTGACCTACTTTTGCTTTTTTCGAAATTTTCTCGAAAACTATAAGTCGGAGAATAATAATCTTTTTTGAAAACGATAGACAATTAAAAGAGCTTTCCAACGATAGTAAACTTCATGGGGTTATCTCTAATAGTTCCGGAGTTATTGCTCGATAAATGTTCCGGGTACCGGAAAACGACCAAAATCACGACAAAAATTGAAAAAATTCAAAATTTTAAATCTCATGAAAAGTTAATATAATACGTAGAATGAGCCGCAGAATTCAATGGAACAAACCGTTTTGCTCTACGACGTTTAGTTTTTAAGTTATGAATTTTTTTGTTCATGAATAAAAATACCCCACTATGAAATGGCTGACCTAATTTTAAGCAAAAAAAAATCAAAATTTTAAATCTCGTGAAAAGCTGATATAATACGTAGAATGACCCGCAGAATTCACTGGAACAAACCGTTTCGCTCTACGACTTTTAGTTTTTTAGTTACGAATTTTTTTGTTGAAGAATAGGAGTACCAGTATGCATTAGGCTACCCTAATTTTAAGCAAAAAATTTCAAATTTTTAAATCGAGTAAAAAACCGATATAATATGTAAAATGAGCCGTAGAATTCATTGGAACAAACCGTTTTGCTCTACGACTTTTAGTTTTTAAGTTATGA